>JASUAD010000003.1:2601818-3209772 GCA_037013555.1 Sextonia rubra | reverse complement strand
TGTAATCTTTTGTATATATATTATTTTTGTTCTAGTGTCTGTCTCTTGTTATGCAATGGTACTTACAGCTTCCGCGTATATGTATTAGGACGTGTAAAATTTTCTTGTGCCTGTGCATTTAGATAGGGTTTAAGTGTATATACACGGGAGTACGTGTATCATTGGTTAGGTTTTAATTAACCCCCGATTTCCTAGGCTCGGGTTGTGGCGGAATCAGTCGTCTGAATTAACCAGAATTGAGGTTTAGGGTTAGGGGTATTTTAATCATAATGTATGGGTTTTCATGTTGGACAAAAAAGCGAAAACTATATATATTGATGTACTGTAACCCTAGATCTTAGGGGATTAAATGGGATCATGATTGATGAATTCTTTCCTTCATGGACGTAGGTAAGGTTGTCGAAATTACGTAAGATTGTTATGTTCATATGTGTGATTGTTTGATGGTATGATTGTGCTTATTATCATAGTTGATCCGTTAATCATGGGTAATTTTCATTATGCCGCTTTTCCCAACAAGTGGTATTAAAACGAGGTTGAGATCGCTCAGGTTTGCGATTGATTGGATCGACTCTACACGGAAGAAAAGGATAGGTGGTGATGCCCGGATCCATGTTCCATTAGGCCATACAGATCGGAAGAGTATTTTGGGTTTTGGATCAACTTGCAGAAAGGATTTCTGCCGCTCAAAAGAGGTTGGGCATTGTTAGATCGGAGAAAAAAGTCACGCAAAAATAGAGGATCGATGTCCCTTAGGTTTCGCCAAAGCTCTTAGGCCACACTTAACAAACCGTTGCCGGAGAAGGTCAACCCCACATTGGTTCAGAATAGGCTTGCAGATTAGGGAAAAGGGGGCTGGCCGATTTCATCGCTGCTATCGTTCCCTGAAGAAGAGAGGGGCAGCATATAGTTATCAGAGAAGATGAACCAAAACGAGGAAGAAAAGGTCACTGTTGCCTGTCCCCACCACTGATGAAAAAGAGAACAGGGAGGATCTAGTCTACCACTGCTATCTCTGTCCTAGCCGTCGCCAAAGAAGGTGACCCCTGCCGCCGCTTGTGTTGCTGTGCACAGCATGCTAGTGCTAGAGTTTGAGAAAAAAAGGGAGGCCTGAGGGTCTCTGCCTATTTTTGTTTGCAATACTGGTTGCAGATCTAGCAACCTAGAGGAAGAATACCGAGAGGTGGGTTGGGTAGTCCAAAACAAGTTTATGTCTTGGTTAGGTTGGACCTGACCAGGTTGTAGCAAGCTCAACAGTAGTTCAGTCCATGTTGGTTCTAGTTGGGTCAGACCTGACCCATGTGCAGAGTCTAGCCTAGCGCAATAGGTGCATAGTGACGTCAATAGAGTGCTCAAAAGCAGTTTGATAGGATCAATAGCTAAAATTTGTTTCTTGCGATATCTTGATCGTCTGGTGTCTAATCGGAGTTCTGTTTAAACCTGCAAAATTCGTTGTGAGCAAATCTACACGTGCGTGGAAGAAGATGGGCAATTCAACGATTAACATGGATGTTTGACCAATTGAAGTGCAACAAACTATTTTTGCGATATCGAAGCCATCCGGAGTTAGATTTGAGATCTGTTTCTTTCAGCGTGCTCGTGGTGATAGAATCTATGAGGCATACAAAAGATATTGGTAGTTTGACAAGTAGAAAATTGGGGGATTGAAGAAACCAACTGATTCACGATGATAACAATGGATTCAAGCATCACGGGCCAGATTGAAGTGTTTAATGGAGAAAAAACTTTAAGGAATGGCAGAAAAGAGTCATAGAATCCATGGCACAACAATGATTAAAAAGTATTACTTGATGTCATGAATGGGAGACTGCTCCGAGACTTTGTGGAAAGTTCGGATCTGCACCAAAGGAATTAAAAAGAAGCGACATGCCAAAGTGGAAAAAAAGAAAAAAAAATCAGAATTAGATAGAGGTAGTGTGCAAGAAAACTTGGATTTGGATGAGGGGGAATTACTTTCGGTCATTATAAGTATGGATCGGGTTGATGATTCATGGTATTGGGATTATAATTCTTCCTATTATGTGTTCGAGTAGAGATTGGTTTCATGCAAACAACTCTCACTATTGATGGATCTGTTCTTATCAGAGATGATGCAAAATTGATGAGCATTTGGGATAAGGCGGTAAAGATCCAGGTGTATGATGAGATTTTTTATATCCTAACGGATGCAATGAATGCTCTCGGTTTGTAAAGAAATTGGATTTCCTTAGTTGCCTTAGACTCTAAGGGCTATAAGTGCACTGTAGCAGGTGGAATTATAAAGGTGGAAAAGGAAACATTGGTTATCATGGAGTGTGAGATGGTCAGAGATCTTTATAGGTTGATAAAGGATGTTTTTCAGGTGGAGCAGTGAATGAGACATCAAAAAACAAGGGAGGAAATCCATGATTCAAGTGGAGTTAGATGCGACGGATCATCGAAAGATGGATTGACGGCTCTTCGATGATATCATCTAGCGAAAATCCAAGAAAACCTAAATGGAGTTGATTTCCTTGAAAAGGACAATCTTATTCAAGTTAAAGTAAGCCAGTTTAACATTGGGTCATACCTAACCTACATGTGCGGTGCCCAACCCACCAGAATAAGACAATTGCAGTTTGACAAGAGGAACATCAGAATGGAAACAGAACGAATGATTCACCAGTTACCAGTGAGATCCGGATTTTGGGAGGTCTTCAGTTTTGTCTTGACGGATGGAAGTTAGGTTCATTGTGTTGCAAGGATGCATGCAAATGTGGCAACAAATGAAGGGCACTTCGGATGTTCAAGATGATGGTGTTGAAGTCAAAAGAGGCAACTGTGGAAAGTCTCAAGTCAGTTTGAACTTAATCGACACCAGAAAATGATGAGATTGTATGTGCACCCAGGATATGTAGTGCAGGAGCCACGCTTTGTTGTAGCATGTACTGAGGCGTACTTTTCAACGAGGTACACGAAGTGCTAGTTCAACATGTTGAGTATTGAAGAGAGAAGACTGTGCCATCGGTGTAGTGAAATACCATACAGCAAAGTACGTGAAGATATTACCGGGTATCTTAAGGTGGCTTTAAGGATTTACGGAATCCAAGCCAAGGTGAAAATTATTGGGTTTTGTCTTGTATTTTGGTTTAATCGAATCAATCGTCTAGGTTAATCAAAACCAATGTTCAAGGTTAGGGGCATTTTAATCATTATGTATGAGTTTTTTTTGTTGGCAAAAAACGCGAAAACTATATATATTGATATACTATAACCCTCGATCTCAGGGGATTGAGATGGAATCATGATAGATGAGTTCTCTCCTCCGTAGACGTAGGCAAAGTTGTCGAACCATGTAAAATTGTTATGCACATGTGTATGATTGCTTGATGGTATAATTGTGCTTGTTTATTACAGTTGATCCGTTGATCGCGAGTAGTTTGCGTTGTGCTACTTTTCCCAAAAACAAGTCCTGACACGCGGATGAAATGGCAAACAATACACTGAATACAGATTTTCTAGTTTAACCCGCTCTATGTTGACATGTAGGAGGAGGCCGGCCTCCTTGTGCTTGGAACCTAAGTAACAAAGGTTTTGTCGCTTTTCCCTCCCTCCCACTCCCTGACTCATATAACATAGATAAAGGAGAGGTTTGTAAAGGCGAAATCCAAGAGGAGAGAGCGTAGGTTCTAACACAACTTTCCTGGCAATAACAGAGAGAGAAGAGTAAGCACGGCCAAGGGAAACAACATCGCAGCCAGTCATTTTCTTCAATCTGGCTTTGACGCTTTCTGTTCTGCTCATCATTTCCATGGCCGAGGGCAGATTATTATTCGGCAGTTAGTCCAGTGATCTTTTCATATTATTTGATAATTAGGATTCTCAAATAGTGTCAAATATTGTCCATGTCAGGTGGGCCCCACCGCCAGATGATACTAATCATGCTAGGGAATAACAGTCTAAGCTTGAACTGGAATGCTTCAAAGTAGAAAAAGTGGGCATAGCTGAATAATTTTGACACATTAATTTGGCTGAATAATTTTTTCCTTGTAATTTAACAAGGCCTCTGGTGTTTGGGAAGAAGGATCCCACCCCAGCATGTGCAACGGTCCACTGTGTAGTAGCGGGCGACACGTGCTTTTCGGTAACACAGACTTTTAACCTGACTTCAGAATTCTTCAGTGCCATCAACCCCTACCTTAACTGTGATGCCATGTTCGTGGGTCAGTGGCTCTGCGTCTCAGGAACTGTGGTTTGAAACTATGGGAGGAGAAGATAGTATTTATTGAATTGGTAAGGTTGAATAAGAGACGATTTTGCATTCTCACATGCTAGCTATGTAATGAACCTTTTGGTCCCAAATATTTCGAGTATCTTTTACTCTCAACTCTCAAGGAGCCCAACAGAGGGAAAGCTATATATTAGTTATACTTGCATGTCAATGACTGTTCCCATTAATTCTTGAATTGTATGAGAAATGGTTGTGCTATATCTTCTTTTAATTAAGTGCGGGTCACCTAGCTTTCTGGAACATGGCTTTCATAGTAAAAGCAGATGTTAAATGGAATTGATTATTAACACTCTGCATCCTAACCTACCCATTTGGGACTTGCATTAGACCCACTAACCTCAATCTATCCAGAAAGACCCACATGGAAGCAACTAGATGAAAATTCTAACGCTTCACACATCCTTACATAGGACAAATCACATGTCCAAACGAACACACCATCTATTTGTTTGATTCCCAGTAAACAAATTATCAAAACCTTCATTGGTAGATTTGTCAACTGACATGTCGTAAATCAAGGAATATTTCTGCCGATTTTTTCCTTCATTGCAACTTAACAGCTGTAAAATTCTCTCTCTTTTAACTTGATTTGAAGAGGATGTTAGCAATAATACATAATACAATTTCACATATGACATTGGAAACTGAATAGAACTCGATGAATGCATTCATCAGAACACAATCAATACTTAGTTTGGGAGCGTAACTTGCACCATCGATCCAAGTGATGAGGCTTGGTGGTGATAAGTCTTTCTGTTGCATCTCTTCAACGGTTTGGATCAGGACCTTCTATCACAAATGTACAAGATGAAAATTGTGATCAAATGCAGTGAGGCTTTCTACTTTCTGTCGAAAAACCTACCTTGATGCATGAATGGTAATGAAATATCACAACTGTTGTGGCTGGAGAGAAGCCAAGAGCCGGGTATTTATGAGGATTTTGTCCTCCCTCCATCAAAGAGACCCATGCAGGTGACTCTTTTGTTTCCTCTTCTAATTCAATCAGGTTCAATGTTATATTATATGCAATTAAGGTCCATTGAATCCAAGTTACTGTGCAAAACCAATGAAGACATTAAATGGTTACACCACTTGGTCTTCCCAAAGTGTAGCTGAAGGATCACAACCTTGCACTTCTAAATCAATGGATGTGATCACGTGGGCCAAACTAATGGAAATATTCCCATAGAGGAAAGACGACAAGAATCAATAATTTATGTAGTTACCAAAAATCACCACAAGAGCATTTCCCATCATTGAAATGGTGGAATCTATTTGCATCTCTCACAACGATCTCCCTCTCCACAATACTAGAAACCAACTTCAACACTGTATGACAGTCTCCACATACTCTAAGGTTCTTGACCACACGAATCGCCATCCCTGGAACAGCCTTAAGGAGCCCCAGAGCAACAGCCAACCTCTCACTATGCAAAAATAACTGCGCTTCCTTATCATGTTTTTCCAAGTCATGCATCACAAAACTAGTATCAGGAACATACCCTCTCTTCTTCATCTCCACTCCCAATTCCTCTAACAATCCAAGAATCGCGTCTTTCATTGGATGCAATACTTCTCCAGCATAGAATATATGGCTTTCCTTCCCCAAATCAATCCAACTATAGCCAGGTTCTTTCCTAACTGCCATAACTGCCATTATTTTCCTCACTTTAGACACTTGGTCCCACATACCTGCACCTGCATACACATTTGATAATAATATATGTATTGAAGGATCTCGCAAATTTAACCTTAAAAGATGATCAGCGACTCTAATTCCCATCTGAGTATTGTTATGTTGCTTACAAGCACTTAATAAGGCAGCCCAACAAGCTTCATCAGGCTCAAAAGGCATTGCTTGGATGAGATTCTCAGCCTCAATGAGGAGGCCGGAGCGGCTCAGAAGATCTAACAAACATGTATAATGTTGCAAAGAGGGAGCAATCCTGTAATCTTTGATCATAGAATCAAAAAGTTGACGGCCTTGGTCCACTAAACCAGCATGGCTACATGCGTAAATTAAACCAATAAATGTAACATCATTCGGTTTAAATCCTGCGTGAAGCATGCAATTAAACAAACCTAATGCTTCTTCAGCTTGACCATGCTGAGCTGCCCCAACGATCATAGTTGTCCAAGAGAAGATATCTTTTTGGGGAAGATTGCCGAACACTTGTTTTGCAGCTGAAAGTATGCTACATTTAGCATACATGTCTACAAGAGCATTGCCAACAACCAAACTCGATTCATATCCAAGAACTACAACAAGGCAATGAAGTTGCCTTCCTAGTTCTAAAACGGCCAAATCAGAAGCAGCTCCAACAACAGTAGATAACATAAAAGGATCACTGATTTCAACTCTTTTGCTTCGCATTTCAACAAACAACTTCAATCCTTGAACACCATCACCGCTTTGCACGAACCCAGAAATCAATGCTGTCCAAGAAAACAAATCTTTAACTGGCATCCTCCGAAAAAGCTCCATAGCATCAGAATTCCACCCATTGCGAGCATACCCAGAAACCATTGCAGTCCAACAGACGCAATTCTTGCGAGGCATTGAGTCGAACACCCGGCGGGCATCGTCCGGTAAGCGACATTTTGAGTACATATCAATGAGGGCTGATTTAACAATTTCATCATCTGCGAAGGCAGATGAAAGGAAGCGGGCATGGACTTGCCTGCCATGCTTGAGGGCCTCAGGGAAGGCCGCGCAAGCCCGGACGAGGGTGGCGAAGATGTAATTATCGGGTTGGATTCGGTCGAGCGTGATTATGTTGGGGAAGATGGCAAGGGCCTGAGGGGAGTGGCCGGCACGGGTGAGGGTGGTGAGGATCGAGGTCCATGAGACTACGTCTCGATGGGGCATTTTGTCGAACAGGTGAAGTGCAGATTGGAGGAGGCCGCAGTTTCCATACATGTGGATGAGGTTGTTGGAGAGGAGTGAGCATTGTTCAAGGCCGGATTTGATGATGTGGGCGTGGAGTTGCTTCGGTTTTGAGGGCGTTTCATGCTTGGCAGAGGATTTGAGGAGGGCAAGGAGTGGGGAATGATGTACCATTCATTCCTATTCAACTTGCAACACACTTTGCAATTTTCCAATCATGTTTGTGTGGATAATTGTATGGATGTACATACGGGGTAGCTGGATGGGGCCCACTTAGGGCCCTACTGAGATCGTTAAAAAGGAATGCAATTGATCCAATAGGCCAGTTTATTTATTTATTTATTTATTTATTTGGTTAATTTTTTATTTTATATGAGTGTAAACCAAGGTAGCAACGGAGGGGAATCCTTATACATGGTCCATCCATGTGAACCATCAGATGGGCCCCACAATGAGGTGTGAAAGGATTTGAGCCAAATATGTATAAAGCAGTGGAAATGAATGTGAGAATTACCAGTGTATGAGTTTGAAGTGACCATAAATTTGCATTAAGGGTCAGTCTCTTTGCATTAATTATATTGACGAGAAGGCAACTTGGTCAATGTTGTTTGTGGAGGATATTGTATTTGAGGATGAATCAAGAAACTGCGTGAATACAAAACTTAAGTAATGGTGAGAGATTTTAAAATGCAAACTCTTTAAAATAAATTGTACAAATATAGAATATATAGATTTAACTTTGGTGGGCATGTATACTTGGAAAAGGCTACAGTAAGAAAAGCAAAAACAAGACACTTGCATTGACTGAACTGTACACAACCATTGATACATAGAGAAACTTTCCGCATGTGATCGTTTCAATTTCACCTTTTACATAACAAAATTACAACATCATGACATACAAGCAACAGCTCTTTTATCTTGAGAAGAGGGGTTAAAAAATAATAAATATAGAACTCGAACACCAACCCGAACCCAAACCATTAATGTTCATCATCAACATTAAAATCCGGCTCTGGGGGCTTCTGAAGTAACATGGGGGGTAATCTTTCTGGCACCCTGGTCTTGCGCGTCCGATTCCGCCGCAATGCCCTCAGGGCATTAGCAGCAAATCGTGAAGCATAAATGGTGGCACCAAGGCTAGGTGAGCTGCTGCCACCTTTTGCCAGTGCAGCCTGCAACCTATCCTCCTCTTCATGTAGAGACTCCTCAAGCTTCTTCTTACTGTACCGGCGCCAAGCCACTTGTATGAAACAGGCAGCCCATGTCCTCCACTGCTGAGAATAGAACCTGAATTTGTGCCGGAGTTGCTTACTGTGGAGCCTCCGGAATTGGGATGCAACAAAGTTCAGGTCATCAGCCTTGAGAGCAAAGGCTTCAACTTCGGACAATGCCAGCACTGTTCGGGTTGAAGTTGGGAGGTTGGAGGAGGAATGTGGGTCCAGCGCCCATGTGAGTAGCTCCTCTCCACAAAAGTCCCCAGCTTTAAGAAAATCAGAATTGAAGAAACCAGTTCTACCGCCATTGGTGGTAACACTCTCCAGCTTTCCCCGCATTACAAAAAGCATTTCATCAACAGGATCCCCTTCACGGACAATGTAGCTCTCTTTTGTATAGAGGACTGGCTTAAGGCGATCACACATGGCATCTAGAAGCTGCTCATCCATCTTTTCAAACATAGGAACCTACCGTGAAGAAAAGGAACATGACGTGAGAAGAAATAGATCCTATTCTTACGAACTTGCAGAAACGACGGTTTAAGTTGATTAATCTGACAGTTTAAGCTGTGTCATTTGTCTCAAGTCAACTGGCAAGCAGGCTAAAACACCAACCAAAACAACTCAATCCAGAACAAATGCATGATTTTAATACATAGTCTCAAACTCATCCACACCCTTGAGTATAAGGAAACAAAAAATAAAACTAAGTCAACACAACTCATTTCCCAGACAGACATTCCAAAAGATAAACATATTGCAAATAAAATAAAATAAGAGGGAAGTCAAAAATGTGATGACTCACTCTCACAAGTAATGCCAGACAAAGGTGGCGTTTTATATCCCGACGAAGGTCTTTAGGAAGATTAAGCAGCAGATGCTCTTCATTGACCCCCCTAGTCTCTTGCCATTTATATTGCTCGTATCGGCGAATACGCTCCCTCAGGGATTCGGGAAGCAACCGGTGAGACATCCATTGTTCTGCATCTCGCCTTTTCACCCTCATTTCTTCCAATCTAACAGTGGTGGACTGCAGATATGTCTGCAACAAGAGCATCCATAAGTACATGACTCGGAAGAAAATGCAAAATATGCATCTAACTAACCAACGGCATAGCCTGACTATTAATATACAACCAACATGTAAACAATAAAAACTTATGCCTTGATCTCAAAAACTTCTAAAGTTGCGAATACACAGATTAGAGGTTAGACATTTTCAGTTCAGTTTTTCACTCGCTAAAACTTTCAGTTCAGTTTTGATGCTTTAGTAACTGGAGCATTTATGAAATACTCAGTTGAAAGTTGTTGAGCATCAACACAAAGATATCAAACCGTGGTTTAGAAAAGTGGAAGGAGGGAGGTTATAAAAAGAACCACCACGGTTCATGTTAGATTTCTTGTCAAACTCATCGAAAAACTCAATTTCGGCTGAAAACTCCAAGTCAACAAAATGGAGTAGTCTTGTACTCTCTCCCCTTCTATTCAAAACTCCTAAAAATTAATCAATAGGATATGATACCATATAAAAGTTTTATTAGAAAGCAATTGCTCCTAACTACCCTCAACCTGTCTCTAACAGAATTCGCCCAATTCTAAACCACCATAGCCTTGCTTTGTTACTCAATGTATCCCAAATTTCCCAAAAAATTAAACTTCAATTTGCCCCAAAACTGTAAACAACAGATTCAACATATTTACAAAACCCTAGCATTGATTTTCCCTAAATCCATCTTCTCAAGTTACGCCAAGCTTGTTGTCAGGCCACATCAATCCTCTAACAACACCTATTCCTACCAAAACCACCACCCTGCTAACACCCCTCAAACGCAACCCAAATCTTTCTACACTTTGCCAAAACCTTACATCAGACCACCCCACACCTGTTCTAGCCCATACGTTCCCGATATCCTTTGCCTTGAGTTTCTGAAATTCACGAACAGCTTGCTGGTTGCGTACTATAGCAGCAACTAGTTTCAATTTGTCACATGACCAGACCTTTCCAGCTCTCGCCTACCTTAATCCAATATCCCTTGGCCCAACCAATCACCCCTACCTTATCTAAACACTCTACCACTTCCATACAACAACCAAATAATTGTTGTGCTCATCCTTACATGTTGGTAGTTCATATCATTTACAGAGACTTTTGCAGTGTTGAAACGGTTCCTTTTTCAGTCTAGTCCTGAAACCAACTTGCTTCTCTTTTATGTCCCTCTTGAATCCAAATCAATTTCAGAACACTGGAGCTTCAGGTATATCTCAAAAAAAATTGTATCAATAAAAGTATGAAGATTGGTATTATGTTTTAAGAATGCATTCTACTTTCAGTAGTTTATTAGTTTGAAGCAAGAAAAAATTGGTTCTTGATGAATATACTAACCAATTTAAATAACTGCATCATTTATGGGCATTAAAGGAGAGCCAGACACATAAATTAACTTGTCCTATCAGAGGTCTAAAGATCAGACATAGCGGAAAATATGATTCTAACCAAAACATTCAAAAAGCATATGATAAAGCTCTTTGTGCTGAATATTGACTTAGATGATCTTATACAAGACCATAGATTAAAACATCATCGATATCAATCGAGAGCGCTCCACTTTTTGTAATTTATCAGCGTTCACATGTGCATCAGAGTGTCACCCAATACGCTTCACTGTGATGTGTATCGGGTGATAATCAGTCAATTTATGGGGTTTATGGGCCGATAGACCCCTCAATATGGGTCGAATGACCCTTTTCTTCAGCTAGAAGCCTCTCTTTTCTAAATATAATTTTTTTTCCAAGGGAATGACTGTATAAAGAGTTGTGTGCCATTCTATCTAAAACACACAAAAAAAAAGGAAAAAACTATACATCACATGCCATAGACCAATCCTGTTGATCTAAGTATAGTTATTAATTAGTAAGTAGTAAGCACTAACTATTAAAGGGCCTATTTGGTTGGAAGCAATTCCAGGATTTCTTGTCTTGGCGCATTTGGAGATTCCAAATGTTGTGCCCCCCAAGCAAATTTCTTGAATGAAAATAGCTGAGTAGCATTTTAAAAAAATGAATATCTGAGAATTCTACATGTAAACACTGTCAGTTGGTCTCAAATCCTATTTTTAGAGTAAAATGATGTATTAAGAAAAGCTTTAAAGTTTTATTTGTGTATGTCCAAAAGGAGAAAGGGCACCTCCCCAAACCCCACTCTACGCATGCACACAAAAAAATGAGGATGATAAATTTCTGAATACCCCTATATATATAGGGCTTTGATCCTGTGAGAACTTTTCTCACACACCTACGGTGAGAGCTTTTTATGAGGCCCTCTTGTGGGACCCATTTGGAGATGGAACTAGGGGGAATGGAAATATCTATGTGGGATCACCCCAAATATCAAGTTTTATCCCCAATCACACGTCCCTAACCTGTTCATCCATGGCCCACAAATCCAATCCATTCAAATTGGTGCACAATTAATCCAACGGTCCAATAAATTCGGATTTGACCGAAACTTGAGGCGTGTGACAATCAAGGGAGTCCCTATATATTGCAAGGTTTGGATTAGATGATAGATGGGCCCGCCTAGAGTTCTCATAAAAAAATGATGAGAACTAGTTCTCATAGGATTATTTTCCTATATAGGATTATTTTCCTATATATATATATATATTTTATTTAATGCATTTGTCACATGTGCACCTCGAAAGGAAGATTTCTTGGGTCCAACAATGCGCATATAGTCGAACTTTCAAAATTCATGACTTAATCTGTTTCTTTTGAAGGATATATCTACGCCATGTAGTTTTAAAAAATAGTGCATAGAATCATACACATGTTGCATGTGGACTATATCTGAACTGACAAGGCAGTGTTATTACAGCATTTGAGTGTACAGAGATTACTCAAGGAGCCCATTGCACATGAAAGTCATGTTTCCACACATTTTGAGACAGGTTAAACCAAAGGTTTAACTAAATTCTAATGAATTGTCTTGATATAATTTTTTCAATTTTTTTGTAACATTAAATAAACCAAGTTTGAGTAAATCTTGGTAAGTCAAATGGAGTAAAAAGACTAAACAAAGTCAGTTTTCCATCAAGCTGATTATATCTGACAAAGTTCACTAAAATTTTCAAGTTCTTGAGAAAGAGTGTATACTTCCTTGATATTGAAGACAAGAAGCATGGTTAATTTCTACTCACTGACAGAGGCTTCTATGGCAAGGACAAGAATATATTAATGTAAACTGTGGAATGAGGATGACTTAGGATTAACCTGCATATTTCCAATGAGAAGAGAAAATAAAACCAAGCCACAGATGGAAATGAATATAGCAAACAAAATCTCCCAAACATAAGTACTTGTCTTCAGATTTTGGCCAAGAGAACTGCAACATAGTAAAGATTATGGTCAGGCATTAGTACTAGAAGCAATTCACTGTCATGCTTAAAAATCTTGCAACAGATGCTAGGACCCTACAGTTACACACATATACCATATAAATATTACTGCTACACTAAGAAAGAAAAGTGGACAATATCAATGGATGGTTTTAAGAAATCATATTTCAACTGGATTACAAACTCCAAGGTGGTCATAGTGAGACTTTAGAGTACTAAGTTTGTTATCATTCATAAAGCCACTGAGTGCATTCACACGGATGCAACAAACTTCAAATTATAGTAAAAACCTAAAAATTAGCTTCCTCATGGTATTTATTACTACAAAAATCTTTGGTCTTTTCTTGCGACACTGTCAAAGTCATTAGTGTTATCAACCTAAAGGAAAAGACAAATAATAAGAATAGGATTGAATTGAGCGCCTTTCCTTCGGATCAGTCCTCTCATTTTATAATATTCTTTGTTCAAACAGTAAGTTGACCCTTTCACTGGGGTAATTACAACTTACAAGTGATAACAATCATAGCCCCTCAATAGGTGATTATCCTAATCAATACAAATCAGATAACCAGTAGTAGTGGTGGTCCCTAATGCCACACATGTCAATCCCGCACCACATGTGCCACTCTAATACCCAAACCCAAACTAACACTCCAACCCCACCTGTGAGCCAAATCAATCAACATCTATTTGCTAATAAAGAATTCATGTTTCAAGTGAAGAAGTACTTTGGGCAAGATGTCAGCAACTTAGAGATCTGTGGTAAATTAGGGACGCATAATGGTCATGTACTGGCAGAGCCAGCGTCAACTCCAACCCACCCCACTCTTTTCATTTTTTTCCCCATAATGACCCCTCTGGTCATAGGCATCTCCGATGTAGTGACAATCAACTTCTATGTGCATTGTTTGTTCATTAAATACATGATTTGCGGTAATTTGAATTGCACCTATGTTGTCAGGATGTAGGAGCACAGCTATTTCTTGAGGAAATTTAAAGCATTGTACTTGTAACCAAACTATCTGAGAACATTGACGATGATCAATGTTCCAAAAATCAAAATCTTATCACCAATCGTTCAAGGAGATGAACAGAAAGATATTGAGAATTGTACTGCAAATCATAGGATTTTTTAAAACTTTCTTATAAAAAAATAACTCAAAAAATTAAAAGAAAAAAGTAGTCATTCATAACTCATCCATTTCCCATCCATAACAACATAAATACAATGGTAAATAAGACTATCATACAATCATATGAAGAACATCATTTCCCATCCATAACAACATAAATACAATGGTAAATAAGACTATCATACAATCATATGAAGAACATCATTAACATATATTAACTAATATAACAAAATAAATATTCTTAAAGTATCAATGCTACTAAAAAATAAACAAGTTGCAAGTGTTCCTGTTCTCTTAAATCAAAAATAAAAATAAATCCAAATTGTCGATTTTACACATTAGGATGTTTCCTCAGGTAAAAAACAAAAAAACAAAAGAAGTGTTCAATGGGAAAAAAAACAATTGCAGGACACCCCCTCAAAATCACAAAAAGTCATCTCTACAACCCCCCCAAAATCACAAAAATTCTAAGTAAGAGGTTTTCTTAACAGCTACGTAGCATTTCAAAAATAGAAATGCTAACAAAAAAATGATGCAAATCAATTTCCATGAATTGGAAAATACCAAGAAGATTAATTATTCGACGCCTGTGATCAAGCATGCAGAGAATGGACACACTTGTAAGAAGGCCAAAGGAGCAATTGGGGCTCAAACCAACCCAAATATTGAAGAAAGTAGGACCCCAGGAGCTGTTTTGAAGAAAACAGAAGATACAGGGAGTGCCTTTTGGAATTTCCAGAAAGTCTGAAGCCCTTAGAAGAGCCTAACGTGCAGAAACTTTGGGTACCTGATTGGTGGGCCATACCAACCCCAACCCTCTCAAGTCCAGCAGCAATAATGTCGCCCATGAGTGGTCTCTCAGATCTGGGTGGTGGATTCATTAATGAGTGGCCCATGTGGGGTCAACACTGATTAGCCAATGAAGGCTAAAGAATGACCAGATTTTGGAAATCTCTAAAGTCAGCAATTTCCAAGTAACCATTCATAGAAAAATCAAGCAGTATAAGTTCACATGTCCACACCCACATCAGCTTTCGTGTGTGCCCACACATGCACGCACACAAGCAATAGCAGCCGAATTCCACGGACCAAGCTCTCATGCTTGCCAAAATAAACCATGCACCCAGGTGTTAAAAAGACTGGTACATTTAAATCACATAAAATTGAGCAAGATCTTTGTATGTACAAACCTCAGATTTTGCAGTCCCCACCAAAAGCAGTAAAAGAACTTCTTTGGGAAGTCTCTTGATTGGACAATTTCAGACTGAAGGCCAGAAAGATATATTCCAAAATTAAAAGCTGTTTCGTTTGGCGGGTTTATAGGGCAAAAATTAACTAGGAAATCATTCTTCATTCTATTCTCCCCTCTGCAGTACAAGGAAGAGATTGAGCAATTTTGCCCTGGAAAGTTACAGGCCCTTCGCCAGCATGTATCTTGCCGTTCAACTGAAAGTAAGTACCAAACAGCACCAATTGCCTGAAACAGTATTCATTTATTAGATCTCAGACAATAAGAGATACGGCAAACCCCTAGCAATTCATTGTGAATTTTAATTAGTGGCTTCTAGTAGTAATAGGCTACATTATGCTGAGTAGATGGAGAAGAACCAATTGCACACATAAATATAGCTTGATAGACAAAGTAAAATTTTATTTAAAAAATACAACATATTCTATAAATATATAAAATAAATACATAATACATAAACTGCAAATAATGGCAAGGAACACCCTCCTAAGCTAATTTATTTGCAAACTTATCTATATCATGCAGAATATGAGGGGAAAAAAGTGTCTGCCCAACTTGACATCATGGAACTCCTACAGAAAGAATCATTCTTAACACTGCACCAACTGCTTCCAACTTATTCAACTCCATACAATCCAACAACATTGCCTCGAGCGGGCTCTCTCTCTCTCTCTCTCTCTCTCTCTCTCTCTCTCTCTCTCCATTTTTGATAGATAACTTGAATTGGCAACTATGTGGTTTCAACAATGAGCACCTTCGACCATTATATGGGCTATTGTCATTACAACTAACTGCTAACAAGTACCCATAACAATTTTGAAGACTTTCACCTTGATTATTCCAAAAAAAATATTCTGAATATCTTCTATGAAAGATTCCCAAACAGAACTACCCTCTAAGTTAAGTGAACATATGCCAAGAAAGGGAGGAAAGCATAAGCAATGCATTCTCATAGAAGGTGGGCCAACATCAATAATTGCAGATGATCCCTGCAAGATAAGAGGCACAACACGAAGTCCTGTCGAAGAGATAGAGGGATTAGGGCTACAAGAAGAGATCAAGGGAATAGCTAGAGAACTTCTTTGGAAACGTACGAGACCCTACATGAAAGCCCTAATTCTTTGATACCATGACAAACTCAATTTGGCATAAAATTGTGGTACACTCTTTGAGGGAGTGCCCTATATTTATATTACATTTATGAAGAACGATTATATGAATACCCCTTTCAAAGAGGTTAAAGAGAGAATATGTACAATGGTAATTTGGGAGCCACTAACTTACAAGTATTTATCCAGAGAATACTAGATTTATAAAGATATTGTAACGACCCAGGCCCACTACCCACATGATATTGTCCGCTTTGGCTCATGAGATTCCAACCCAATCTTGCCGCACAGTTTTAAAAGGCCTCATGTGGGGTTAAGTCCAAGTCACACATATATAGCCAGGATCAGGACTTGCATGTTTCCGATGTGGGACAGATGCACCACTATATACCCAGTCCTTAAGAGTTTCCCCCGCCCTCTTTCTCTAGATGGATGCGCTCACCAGACCCAACGCAGTCCTACAAGGGAGCCATAGGCATGACAGATATCATGCTCCACCAGTGTACAGGAATAAGTACTCTCTTCACAAAGGATATTGTGCAATTATGTGTACGGGGACACATTTACATGTTCAGTCTGAAATGATCATGAGAATGAACATGGAGTTGTAAGGTTTTGAGTAGTCTCTTTTTGGTTCAACGTAATCTATCCTAGATGCCTGAAGTATCCTTCTCCTTTCGAAGCGCGACTGGCTGACATATCCCTATATCAAGCAAAGCTTAAGCTCACAACCCTTGCATCTCCTAGGAAGGACTTTTCATGTTTGTTACAAATTGTGCTAGGGAGGTGGATGAAGTATTTAGTCTCAATCACAAAAACTATAAGGAAATTTTATAAAATTAAATTACTTAAATCCCTGAACTCCAGTTCACTAAAACTCACCAAGAACCATTAGAGCATGAGTAATAGATATTAAAATGAAATTAACCAATAATTGGATTCACAACCATAGAGGAATCAAATAAGCTATGCAAAAGAGAAAAAATGAATAAAGCCTAACCAACATGGAAGCCACAGACAGAACTAAATGAGCAATTGAAAGCTAAGTGATGCAGGCCAGATCTATGATTGACCAGGCCATCATAATGGGCCCCGATTGAAAGTCTACACCCGCAGGCCCAAAATATAGTAGCATTGTAGTAGGATTATATTAATAGTAATTGTTTGATATTTGGCAAGTCCAGTTGGATTTGATTCCAGTTGGATTTGATTTAGGATTTCTTATCTGTTTAGAATTAGGTATTTCCTTTCTTAGAGAATTTTATAGTTATAAATAAGGTTGTAATCTCTTCAAGAGATATAGATTTTGATATTGAATAAAGCTTTGAGCATTGGTTCTCAGTTGAGAGTGTTATTTGTCTTTGGTGAGACACCTAGACAATTTTATCCCTAAGCCTTTTGGCTTGGAGATTAGCCCGTTGGCTAATCTTCTTCCCCTGCGCTGCTTCACTAAGGCTCAAATAGTGGAAAATGGGGTATTCCAGAATTGGCAAAACAATTCCATCCAGGAAACAAGTTCACCTTCTAGTAAGGGGTTTACAGTGACTTTGGAATGCATTTCCAGGGAAATTATTGTGAATACAGCAGAAAGATAGGATCAATCATTTACAGAGGCATTCATTTCATCGAAAAGTAAACCCTAGGAAGTAAATTTTATTTATGGAAGACTAGCACTTAGAAAATATAACTCACATGACTTGCAAGCATGTAAAGGATGAGATTGAAAACAGCTCCACCCCATGCTGTTTCAGTGATTATGCCAGCAGATCTGGTGAACTCCCTGTATAAAGGAATGATTCGGAGAAGCCTTGGTACATATTGGAGTAGAACAACAAACCGTAACAGGTTCTTAGCATTCAAGGGTGCTGAACCTCTCAGTTTGGGGATTATAATCAAAATAACCACCTGAAATAACATGTAAAATTATTCATACTCAATTTTTGTTTGTATTAATCACACAAGTTGTCAAGAAATCATGTGAGCATGCACACATTAAGGGACACAACAATGTAGCAGTTTGCTTGCCAAAAAATAAGAATAAATCTTGGATTTCTCCAAAACCATTTATTGCTTGAATTTATTGATGATTGAACATATCATTTTGGAGGAAAAGCCTCACAACTGTTTGCACTGAATTGGTTGACCCCTTTAAAGAGGAAAAAGAGCTGCTGATGAAAGATGTATCTTCTCTTTCAAGAGTTAAGCCAAATTTTAATCCTTCGATCCTATTTTTAACAATGCAGCTGATTTTCCTCGATTGAGACTTTCTACCAGAAGGTAGGAAATCCAAGACTTGCTTTCATCATCATCATGATGATGTTTGAACCCTTATCCGCCCTATGCAGGGCTGGCTATATGAGTTTTACATTTCATCCCTTCCTGAGCTAAATTCACACACACAAAAAGTTCAGTAGAGAGATCTCATAATGATATGAGTGTTGAACCCAGAATGGGTAAGCCTAAGATGGTAGATAAAGATTGAATTGGCTTAAGCTATTCTACAGTTGTGCGAAAAATAAAGCTTAGGAGATCAGCTGATCAGCTAAGGAAGAAAGGAGAGATCTTACAATGATACGAGTGTTGGAACCTAGAATGCATAAGCCTAAGATGGTAGATAAAGATTGAATTAGCTTAAGTTATTCTACAATTTTGCAAAAAATAAAGCTTAGGAGAGCAGCTAAGGAAGAATGGAGATCCAATTATCAATCAAATAGAAGTCCCTAAATGGAATGGGCTGAGCTTTCAATCTGATTAAGGTTGATTTTGTGGTCAACCCACAAGTGACAACCTCCACATGTTACTGGGTCAGGTTCAGTAAAGAGACATTCAATTTTATTTACGGCAATATTATGAAAATTTGAATTGAAATAATGAACCTACCTTTTTCTTTTTCTTTTTTAATCGTAGAGTGACCTTTGTCATTGACTGTGTAGATCTACGAATGTATTTGTCATGAGTGATTCACCTCTTCTCTAATTGTAATGATGCATGCTTGATTGGACCACCAACTTAGGTTTGGATGGAACCTGGAGTTATGTTTCAAAGATGTAAATGTTTGAATCTAATAGATGCTTATGTTGAAAATATAAAAGAAGAAACCTGACTTGATTCCTTTATTACCTACAATGCCCCAACAACTGTTTTAATTGCCACTATTAAAAAGAACCTATTTTAATTGTGATAATAGACAGTTATTAAAATAATTCGAATCAGCACTAAGAGTCCCAATAATATACTGCTGTCAGCTGTTGAAAGAATTAAGGCATTGGGCTCAGAATTCACACAAAAAATGGAAAGTGTTGGACATGTGTGTGTACAACACCATGCCCTACACCCGCTTTTGAAATAAAAATAATAATAGTATCCCACTCACAGCACCACCCAAAGGAAAAATAAAAAACAACTCCAGCTCATTTCTAAAATCCCTGAAATCAAATAAGCCATAAAAAATTGTCAATTATGAAAGATGCTCATTGCAAAGCAAATTCTCAGATATTAACAATTGTTGACTGTGCAACTAGGTCAGAACTCAAAGATACATGTTGATGACTCGATGAAAACATGGCCAATCTATTCCAAAAGGGAAGTGTACACTTCTATACAGACACATAATGATATTAAGAATGTGCTAGTGTACAAATTTTATTCCATAAGCACAAAAATTTGCAGAAAAAAGTACATTATGTCAAAAAAATTGTAAGAATTTTATTAATTTTATTAGTGTAAAAATCTTGCTGGTACAATAGGTAACCAGAAAAAAATAAAAAAGGTAACCAGATATACAATACTTCTTTCTGAAAAAAGAGAAAAAAAAAAAAAAAAAACACCCTCGATGGACAAGCATAATAGACGGTTTCAACCACTGTATAACACAGGCACCAGAGATGACAATAATTCTAAAATCCAGATTCCATGACACATATCATAGAAAAATACTGGATAAGATTCTTCTCAGGTTATCATTACATGAATCTAGGAATCAGAATTGCTGTTAAGGTTCACAAATATTTGAAGCACACAGACAACGCTAAGCAAATATCTTAATGGAAAATATTGCAACATGCCACACTGAAAGAATAAATGCCGAATCTTTCTTTCCCAATCTTAATGAAGCTTGAAGATTTCAAATACTAATTAAGAAATAAACGGGAAAAATTATGTACCTGTGGGAGAGGAAGTACTGCAAGTATGTCAATCAGGAAGTATGATGACAAATATCTCCTCGCAATTGCTGAAGGATCTTTAACCAAAACACCCCTCCCAAACACTCGAGATGAAGGAGCAATAAATCCAGTACGAAATTGAAAGAAAATATGAAGTACATAAAATATGTCAGTGAACGAACGCAAAACACTAGCCACAATTTCCAATCTGTGATCCAAATCAAGGCAATTATTTTCCTTGTCGACAACTGGGATGTAAAAAAAAAGGGGGTCAATAGATACTGCAATCAAACATGCTAGAACAAATATTTTATTCCACCTTTGAAGAAATCCCCCTTGAGGATCAAGAATCCTCCTAGATTTAAAATCATTACTGGATGAGTCTCTTGGAGATCGAAAATGAAATGATTTTCTAATGTTTTTAATCCCCTCAGTGCCTCGGTCAAAGCCTTTACGGAGACTCCCTGATACTGAGCTTATTGTTCTTCTAATGTTTCTCGTAAGTAGACCAACTTCAGAAGAAGTAGTCCTTTCTGAACTTAAAGATCTCTCTGAATTCCAATCCTGAAACCTGTAAATTATAGAGTCAACATAATAAGTTGCCTCAGACTAATTCAGATAAAATGTCAAATTGAAGCTCTAGAATGCTTCCACAAGATCATACTCTGTTGGAAATGAAAAGGTATTATAACAGCAACAAACAATATTTCAATATTACAAGATAGAAACATATGAGCACTCTCCCAGTCTCCCTTGCCCCCTTCGTTCTGAGAAGTGACTACTTTTAAAACTTTAAAAAGCAGGGATATATTCCCTTGCAGGTCATACATACAATTGATGCTCATCAAGGTGATAGATAAAATAATTTAGAATCTACAAATCAAAGTAACAAATTGGCTTATGGATGCCTGAGATAATAAGGACATTCAACTCCTTATTAGCTAACTAGATAACCCCATAGAGGAGACTGCAATGCAGGAAAAGAAGCAAGCACATGCCCACACACACGCAGGAATTTACTAACTAGGACATGTATGCTGGGCAACTTTTCAGTTCATGAAATTCAGCCCCTTTTGGCTTCTTTATGCTGTGGCTATTGCTGAGGTGCATCTATAACTCAGTCATACAAAGGTGTGAGAAGTGTGGTGCTTGTTTTCTATTCTCCTTGCTGTTTCCTTAAGATTCTAGAGAGCCCCAGTTGCTGTATTCTGCAGTACAGCAGGTCAGCACTTGTATTTGGAGTTGCAGACACTTTTAAATTCTTGGGGCCTAAATCAGGTAGATATCATAGACATTGCTTATGCCATTTATGAACCATTGGAAATGAAAAGGATTCTTAAAGCCTTCCCAACAGAGATGATTTGCAGAGAGGAAAAGGCTGAGAAGTTCAACTGGAAGATTTCCAAGCGATGCTGGATTCAAGATTTGGAGCCATGGAACAACTCCAAACCATCAAGATTTGGAGCCATGGAACAACTCCAAACCATCACAAGATAACTCGCCCATCTAGGAAGGAAAGGGAATCCCTTCACCTCCTAGTGAAAAAGAAGAATCTGAAGGAAGTGATATCAACTCCTTCCATCAGTGAGTTCAACAGGATGAACAACGCCAACAAGGTAGATAGATGTTGAGAGAGAGAGAGAGAGAGAGAGAGAGAGAGAAGGATTTGGTTGTTGAGGCTGACAGAAAAGTGAGAACTTTATGTGTAGCAACTTTATTTCCTGTTTGAAAAATGATATTTAATTGTTTCTAAATTTTTCATTCTAAAGGAATGATATTATGTATCTCACAAAAAAAACTGTCAAACAGGCCCTAAGGGGATGTCATGATTCGTGAAGATCAGCACTCATGAAAGCCATTAAACCAAATTCAATTTCAACTATAAAGGGGCCTCCATGTGTGCCACCTGATGGGCTAAAGGTCTTTGTCACACCTTGAAGGTTGTTCGCTCGAACATTTCAAACCGAAGCATGACGCAAGATGTTCCCATTGCCCAAAAAGCAGGGCATGGTGTGTAAGCAGTAAATCTCATGAAAACACCTTTATAATTAATAAATAATTACATTGAAAAGAATATACTATACACTTAGAGAAAATAGAAGTTTGGCTGTTTTTAAGCCTTTTAAAGAGTTAACTAGGATTCAATTAAGTTAAAACTAGTCATAACAGTCTAAGTTAATTCAAAATTTTAATTTTTTAAGTTATATACTGCCCATCACTTTATCTTAGAGCAAGATGTGTTAATACAGCAGTGCATATGCCCCTCGATATGGAGCATAACTGAAGCGCCTACTTCATCTGAGGCATGTCTCAATATGCCTCGTACGGTGAGATGAACACCCTAAACGCAAGCTGTGCCTCCAATTTCAAGCACAGGCGGAGCACCATAAATGCAAGCAATGTCTCAAACTTGAGAGATAAGAAATGAAAGACGAGGCATTTGTGGGCCCTAACCCAAGGCAAATCTTGAAGAATATGCCCCAAACGCTTATAAAAACATTGATTGGATGGTTAGAAAATTAAGGATGTGGCATGGGCAATTCAAGCGTTATTCATGCACACAATTTGAAGCACAAAAGAGAAAATGGGTGTCCATGCAAATAATGGTGTTTTAAGTTTGGGAATGTTGTGCAACTGCTGCTTTAACTTTGTTTCTTGTTGAGCCTTTTCCAAGCTAGAGGTGGTTCGTAGCACAGCCTATCTACAAGAAGGCTGAGTCAGTATGAGGTGGTTCATGGGGCCTATAATTCCCTCTATGATATTGGGGTGTCACTCATTTGTGCCATGTGCATTCTTGTAGCATTCATCTCTTATAATGAAAAGCTATTTTCCTCAATCCCATTCAAAAAAAAAAAAACAAAAAACAAAAAAGTCATTTTTCTGAGACAATAAGATCTGGTGCTATTTTCGAGAAAGAGAAGGGGGAGTCATTAATGAAGTCCAATCAACCATTAACTTTAACGCATTAGCATGGCCGAGGGAATAGTCATATTGTCTTGAGTTGTACCAATTGCAACTCCCAATGGCCCCATTCATATTCTTTGAATTCTATTTTTATCAGGGTTATGATTTCAACTCTTCAACTGCTTTATATGAACTAAATAAAATATTAGTCTATTGGTAAAAATAAAAAATAAAAAAAAAATTGGAAACAAAATGGAGATGCATGATAATTTATTAAGTAAACGAAGGAACTGTCAAGTGGCTGCAACATAGAACCTAAGACATTGTAACTTGTAGCATTTAAAATCATAGACATATAAATTCAATTTAAACAGACCTGACAAATTTCTCCTCTTTGTTATTCATAACTTCGATTTGTTCACAGCAGAGTCTCCAATATGGCCAGGCAACTTTGGACCATTTAAGAATGAAAAAGACACTCCACGCTCTTCCTATAGTCCATAACACCAAAAGAAACTCATATAACAAGGCCCACAAAAAATTAACCTCAAACCAACAGCTTCTCCAATGAAAATTGCAGCAAATTTACAATCTGACATAAGAGAGAGTCAGATTTCCTGGTCACCCAACAAAAGACATTGACAATTTGATTGAGAAACAAGCATGACTAACTCACTTTTTCACCATGGGAATCATGGGTGATGTTGATGAGATCAACTGGCTGCTTCAGAAACAGGAATCAATCTACCAAAACCTCACTGGGATTGCAGTTTCTTCTCCCCCGAAGTCCAGTTCACCCAACAAAGGGGAAATCAAATCAAACCCAGTGGTGATGGTAGAAAGACCAGATCAAAAACAAAGTGAGCAAAGATTCCCCAAATTCATTCAAATCAGTATCATAAAAATCTCACCTTTTGCAATTCCAAACTAGTCAATGGTCGAAATCAAGACCGAAAGAGAGAGAGAGAGAGAGAGAGAGAGAGATTTCTAAGGCAAAAAGATGGTCTTTTTAGGCGTTTGAATATAAAAATTAGGAGAGGAAGAAGGCGAAGAAGATAGCGGAAGTCCAATGAGATGAGATGACAGTGAGAGTGGGCCCCATCAGTGGGCCATCGTCCGCTTCCCTCCGTTGAATAAAAATCCAACCTCTAGCGTGTAGCAGCCGCATGGAAGGAGCAGTCGACTCTGACTGCTCGTACTTTAGTTATTACGGCAAGGCGGAAACAACAAGAATAGTCAAAGAACATGTAGCAAGAAACAAGGGAAGAAGGACAAGCGACTGAGAAAGAACAAGCATAACAAGTCAATTTGATTTTTTTTTTTTTTGACGACTTGACTTCCAATGGAGCAAGTTGAAAACATCGCAGAAGGACTTTTCAAGGTGTGGAAAAGTATAACAAAGATTTTTTATTTAAAATTTAGATTTTCATGTAAATAAAAATAATGTTTCGATGATAAACTGACCATAATTACCAGTATCAAATTTAGGGTCAGTTTGTTTTATCTGGTCTCCTCATGATGAGAGGCAGGTCATAGTTTTACCATTATATGTGACCTCTTAAAATCACTTAACCCACATGTATTGACGTTGACCATAGTTTGATATTAAGAGACTGTTAAACTTTTAGGCTTGTAAATTAATGGGTATGATGGTTTGATTGGGATGATTTATTACACAAAATCATATCTACGATGAAATCTTTTTTTATTGGGAGCTTCTATATGTACACCATATTTTATTTTTCCTATGCAGCTCATTTTTAAAACAAAAAAATAAATAAATAAAACTCTCTAAATTACCCCCACTCCTTTTTCTCCCTACATACCTCCCCTCTCCCTCCTTCCTCTCTCCTCCCCCTTCCCCTCAAGCATGTGGCAACCTCCAGCAGCGAAGGGAAGGGGAGTCTCTCCTCCCTTCCCTCCCCTCTCTCTCCCAATCTTCCTCTTCCCCTTTATTTTCCTCTTCCTCTTCCTTTTCTTTTGCCTCTTCCTCTCCCTCTCCCTCTTCCTCTTCCTCTTCCTCCTCCTATTCTTCATTCTCCTCCTCTCCCTACCTCTTCCTCTCCTCTTCCTCCCTCTTCCCCTCCTCTTCTCTCCCTCTTTCTCTCATCTCTGCCATGTTCGGCCCTACGAGACCAAACAGTTCACTGCCGTTTGGCCTCATCAAGCCGAACCAAGAGGGTTCTCCTCTCCCTCTTCCTTCATCTTCCTCTTTTTCTCCTTTCATCTTCCTCTTCCTCTCATCTCCTCTCCCTCTCTCTTCCTCTCTTCTTCTCTTCCTCTTTCTCTCATCTCTGCATGTTCTGCTCGAGGGCCAACCAGGGCAGGGATGAGAGAAAGCGGGAGAGAAGAGGAGAGGAGAGGAGGAGGAAAAGAAATAGGAAGAGGAAAATGGGGAGAGAGAGGGAAGGGAGGGGAGACTCCTCTCCACCAGCAGAAGGTTGTCGCTGGCTTGAGGGGAACAGGGAGGAGAGAGGAGGGAGGGAGAGGAGAGGAGAGGAGAGGTGTATAGGGAAAGAAGGAAGTGTACATATAACAGCTCCCTATTTTATTTCAATATCCCTATATGATAGATTCTTATTGGTCCCACAAATATTAACGGAGCCAGGATTTTTTCTTAGAGGGGCAAAAGTTTCTCTTAGCAAGAGACTTGAGAAAGGATTAAAAAGTTTATTAAAGCAAACTTAAAAAATGTTATCACATTATAATGAGTACAAAAAGATATGAACTAGTTATTACATTATACTCACAAAATATTTTAAAACAGAAAATGAATTAGTTTGCTCTTTATATCCAACAATGACACGAAAGACTAGAGAAGTAGCATTTTTAATCATGAGGACATGATTTTAATTAAAAACTGAATTAAATATTTTTTTAGATCATAATATGGGGTTAACTTTTATAAATAGTTTTGATCTTTAGCCAATTATTTCTAGCCCAAATCCTTTCTAAAACCTTAATAAAACCATTAACTTTGATGGAAACTTTGGTATATAATTAGTATAAAATAACTTTTAAGCACCTCTATTTATAGCAACTTAAAATTTCTTATTTAGAAATTAAATTAGATTTAATTTAATCAAGATTTTGAAGCAAAATGTTAAAAACTTAGAAATCGATTATAAATCAAATGAGTTGTGGTGTGGTGATTATGAATTTCAAACTTTAAGAGGGTTAGGATTCTAAGCTCTATAATGGGTAAGAAAAAGAATGAACGAAAGGACAAAAAATCAAAGCATAATGCATACTTTATTTAATGAGTTGTCTTCTTTATGAGTAAAAGACCAAAATCCCCTTATGTGTTTTAGAAATTCCATTCTTTACTAAAAGGAAAACAAGATTGTTAAAGGGCAAACAAGAGAAAAAGAAAAGTTGAAAATGAGCAAAAGGATAAAATTAATATCTATATATATATCTCTCTCTCCATATGTTTCTCCCTCTTTTAAGGGAAAGGGGGAAATTGCCCCCTCTCAACCCCAAGTAGATCCCTCCCTTGCCCGCCCACAAAAGCTTAGAATTTTTTACTTCCCATATGATATGTGAAAAGTAGAAGAAGATTTTACTAAAAAAAATCCCTTTAAGCTCCCTATAGGAAAAAAACCAAGGACCTCAAATATATGTAACCACTGTAATAGTCCCATGGGCCCTTTCTGGGTTTTTTTTTTTTTTTTCTGAGCAACTATATCCCCTCTCACTCACATATACAAGCTTCATCTTCCTCATTCTTTCTCCTCCTTCCTCCTTTATGATATGGTGATTTCATTGTCTTGTACTTAGATGCAAGTGAGAGCTTATGACCAAAATACATGTGTATTATATATACCCATTTAAATACATCATCTTCCACATCCCTTTTTCTTTCTCTCATTTTTTTTTCTCTTTTCAATCTTAAGTCCCTCTCAGTCATTTCATCAAACACCCTATAAACATGTACCAAGCTGTCACACTTTCCATACACATCGTCAAAGTTCTTTATCTCTTAGTTATTTCATCAAACACCTTACGGGCATTTTACTCGAAATATAAAATTACATGCTTGGCAAGCGGTAACATCCCTGCTCATTTGCTCAGTTTTTTTCTTGTTCTTCATAGTTAAGCGAGAATATCGCCGCCGATGTCAGATTCAGAAAAGAATCACGAATTTGGCCAGCGGTGATATCCCCACCCACCTACTCATTTTTTCTTCTTCTTCATAGTTAAGTGGGGATATCGCTGCTCATGCCAAATTCATAAGAAAAAAAAACCTTTATTTTTTGTTGGTGGTCGTGCATGTGATAGTGGTTGAATAGTGATGATGGGTGAATTTGAAGATAGTAGTGAAAGAAAAACGTTAGAGGTTGAGGTTGGTTTAGATGTTGTGAACGGGAATGGTAAGGAAATGGGATACAAAGGAAATGAGATGAAATGATGATGGCTTAGAACACTTGGTAATGCCTGTAAAGTGTTTGACGAAATGATTAAGAGGGATGTCTGTTTATATAGCACTTGGACAACATATATGAAAGGTATAACAGCTTGGGACATGCCTGTAAGGTGTTTGATGAAATGACTGAGAAGAACTTAAGATTGAAAAGAGAAAAAAGAAAATGAAAGAAAGAAAAAGGGATGCGGAAGATAATGTATTTAAATGAATATGCATGATACCGGGGTATTTTGTTAATAAGCTTCTATTTGCACCCAAGTCGAAGACAATGAAGTTACGATATCATAAAGGAAAAGGAAGGAGGAGAAAGGAGGAAAGAGGATGAGAAATAAAAAACTTGTATATGTGAGTAAAAGGGGATATTGCCACTCAGCAAAACAATAAAAAAAATAAACCAAAAAGGGCCCACGGTATATTTTTACGTCCTTTTTATTTATAAAGAGTCTAAAGAAATTTTTTTGGTAAAATCCTCAAAGTAGAATAACTAGAAAATTGTAATTTATTTATCATGTTGATTTTATTATTGTGAATACAGACTTCATTTTGTAAAATTGGATTGACCAAAAAATAAGTGTTTGGTTAACCACGATACGATACATTTATTCCATCTGACCATGATAAATTTCTTTATTCATGATGTGAATTCTTCCCTTGTGTTAAAAATGCATTTGCCCCATAAGAGGGTTTCACATAAAAAAGGATAATTGTTACGATGTTTTTATGCAGTTGTTGTGAACAGGAAAAGTTGCACGAAAAGGGTAGGGATGATGATTTCTGATTTTGTAGTCTCCGAACTACAGAGTACTCAATTTGAAATAAAATGAAAGACAAAGCGCAAACGTAGCCATCTCTCGCTTCCCTAGACCTTGAATAAAATTCCAACATCTACCGCGCAGTCGTTGCAGGGAAGGAGCAGTGACTCTGATTGTATGTTCGTCAGTTTTTTATGTTTCTTTTGATAGGACGTTCGTTAGTGACAAGACGGAGAGAACAAGAAGAGTCAAAGACAATGCAGTAAGAATTAAGCAAGGAAAACAAGCTTTTCCAAGTCAATTTGTTTTTTTTTTCTTTTTACGACTTGTCTCCAATTTCATTTTTTAAATTTTTATAAGGGTAAGATTTTAAAGTAGGACTTAATTTTTTAATACATTTCAAATCAAAATAGAAAAAAAAATTACATTTCAAATCAAGACTTAAATTTTTTAATTTTTTTTCAAATCAGGACAAAGCACCCGATTAGAGATTTTCCCACCACTTTTTCACATTATTTTTTTTAAATTTGAAAATGCCCTTCTTCCTTTTTCATTCCTTCTTCCTTTTTTCCTCTCTCATTTCCTCCTCCTCCATCTTGCTTCTTCCTTTCCTAGCCACCCTGACAACCTCTGACTTAAGGGGCCAACCAAATTCTGCCCCTAAAACAAATAGGAGCTAGGCAGTCCACACCTGCTTTTGTTCTTCATCTTTTTCTTTTCAGCTGCAAACCATCAATCATATTAAAAATTACATCTCCCAAATTGAAACTAAATTAAAAAAATAAAAAAACACTTACTTCCATGAATCGAGAAAGACGGATGCCGCTTCGGGAGACGTTGTGACTATCCAATCAAATGTAGTGTCTTGTAACAACAAAACAAGGAAAAAAAAAATCAATCAAAACACTGTCGTATAAACAGTAGCATCATGTATGAAATCAAAGACAACATTTTTACTAGATAAAACAATAGAAGGACAATTTCGATCGGGCCCTTTTATGTACTCAATGAGAGGAAGCTCCAAACAAGGTATCGACCGTGCACAATTTTTTTTTAAAAAAAGTTACTTGTAATCAAATCTCTTTGTAATTTTCACAAGAGAAGAGAGGAAGAAGATTATGATCATGAAGAGAAGGATAGCAAGGGCAGTGATGAGTGTCTTGTTCTTGCCATGATGAGCAAATAAGTGCACCCATCTCCAGCAGTACTCGCGCGTCCGCTACACTCTCAAGCCGCGTCCTTCTTCTTTATGTTTTCTTCTCCTCTGCAAAACTAAAGCCAGGCTTCTCCTTCTTCTCCATACCCTTGTTTTCTCTCTTCTCCCCTTCACAACTTCATCTCTGTCGCCACCCCCACAGCCTCCCACATTCTCACTGCCATTTTCTCTTCATCATGTCCACTACCCATGTTACAGTCTTCTTTTCTCGCCACCCACATCACCTGAAGTCAACTCCATCCTCAGCACCCAACTCCATCCTCAGCACCCACCATACCTGAACGGAACCCACATCACAGAACTCTCACCCCTCTCTACTGTTGTTCCTAGCTTCTCTGAGCAAGACCCACTTGAGATCCTCACTCATCATCACCCATCATCTTCACTCAATTCTGTCACGCACCCAAAACTGGGCCGGATCCAAACCCGGTTTTAGGGGTGTGAGAATTGGGGCTAATTAAAATTTCTTTAATATAAACAATACGAGTCCTAATTGCGGGTGGATCAAAGTTCTTCGTGAAGCTATACTTAGTGATCAAGCAACCATAATCACACGTGGAACTGAAATCCATACTCATCGTAGATGGTTATCACATAACAATCATGTAACAAATCCAATTAATAATAAAAATCGAGGTCAAGTGCTTCGAAGTATAACAATTAAAGTAATAATTCAAAACAAATAAGCTTAATTAAATAAACTAATGGCCCGAACATGACCTTATTACATAATCTAAAATTTTTGAATTCTGCACCGCACTAGGACACCTCCGATGATGTCATCGGTGCTCCACTCAACAACTCCGTCATCTGGCGAAATTTCCTGCGTCACCTGACCCTTCAATTCGGTACCGGTAACGGAACCTAAACACTAAAAGTAGTGGGTCAGATTGACATAATCTAGCAAGAAGGTAAACTGCAAGCAATGGATTAATCAACTGAATTAAACATAAGTATTCATTACGACCCAAAATATATCAGATGCAAATCTCAATGGCATGAATGCACAGAAACGGGTATTCCAGCAGATAAATATATAGAAACAGGTAATTCCGCATACAAATAACAGAAATTGGTAAACTTGCATACAGATAACAGAAACAAGTAAACCCGCGTACAGATAACAGAAGCGGGTAGTCTCGCAGATAATAACAGAATCGAGTAATCCCGCAGATAATATACTTATTTACAAATATATACGTATACTGATGCAGAATGAATTATAATATAACACCCTTAATCCCAATATTTAAATCATTAACAATTTGAGTACTTAGGCTTTTATAATTGAGAATGTATTATAAACGTATGTCAATTCAAGTTTTCCGAGGGTAAGCACTAAACCACATAACGGTCATAGTTAGTTAAATATACACATGAGAACCAACCCTCTATCACAATGGAAATATGAATCCACGATGCTGGTATCCTACTTTTAGTGTCTATCATGTGGTGCATCCCGAATCTCACATTCCTATTTTTCATTTAATCAAATTCACATGTGAATACTTAACTAACTTTTCTAAAAGGACATAATTCGTCAAAACCAATTAGGTATATTTAGTGTATTTCACAAATTGAATAAAAGATGCTAAATCATAAATCCAAATTTAAATCAAGTTATGACAAAAAAGGGAAAGAGAATAATTAATTCCCTATATCTCATTATTGTTTATAAATATATCTTATTATTTTATACCGAACAAAAGGTACAAATCTCAGATCTCAATTCGAAATCTAACTCAAGTTAAAAATCCCAATTAAAATTATAAATACATTCTATTTAAGATTTAATCACTACCAAATACATCTTAGTTGATTTCAAATCGATCTAGATACACATGAATCAAAATTACATAATCCTCAATTAAATTGATAAATAATCCTAGCAAAATTTCTAATGACATCAACTTAACTTAATTTAATAGAATCAAATCTTTATTAATATACTAGACCATTAACCAAATTATAACCCTTAAACCTTATAATTACTATTCCACAATTCTAATTATTTTATTTATACAAATATATACATATATTTTTAATAAACTGGGTTGAACTACACGAGCCCGGCCCAGCCGCAGCTGGGCCAGCAGCAACCCCGGCAAGGCCCTGCCGGCCCAGCTGGCAAGCAGCACGTGCTGCGAGCGCTGTCCAGGTAGCGCCATTGTTGCCTGCGCCGTACTGCTGCAGTTATTTTTTTTATTTTTTTAAATAAAAACAAACCAAAGCTATATTTTTTCATAAAACCAGAAATTCAATAGACGAGTTATGCCTGTTTCAATAAAAGGGGTATGAACAAATCTTCATTATTAATCTATAACCTCAAAGATTAAACCCAAAGCAAATAAATCATATAAATAGCATGTGTTTCAAGAAAACAGCTAAGAAAACATTGTTTGCAGTTATTCACTTACCTGGATCTCGAAGCCAAAAGCAAATATGAAGATCAAAAGATCCAACATTGGTTTCCCCCGGAGAACTTCTAAGGTTTGGTTGCAGAAGGAAGGAAGAAGATGGGAGAATAGAGAAAACTCTAAGGGTTTATATTGAGAAAAGGTTTTTCTAAATTACAAAGAAGGGTTTCCTGCTTTCTAGTAAATTTTATGAAATTTCAAAAAGAGACTATTAGCCTAAAAGGGTCAAATAACGTAAACCCATGGCCCACAAATGTTTGCTAAGCCCATATAAATCCTCTCAACTCAACTTAAATCCGACAGACCAGCATGACCCAATATAAAAATTCGGGACCTGACAAATTCATCATCGATCTCCACCACTGCAACTCTTCTTTCCTCTTTTATCCCTCAGCCCATCGTTCTCCCCCACCCCCCCAACCCTTTTGCTTAAGATCAGTCCCAATGCAGAGGTTTCTTCTCTTCTTCTCCTCTGTTCTTTTTCCTTTCTTCACTTTCGGTTCTCCCTTTTCTGCTTATGGCCAAGCCCAACACAATGTGTGCTGCATCATCTTCTCCTTGCTCCTCTTCTTCTTGGTTTTTTTCATTTTTCCTCTGCTAGTGGCCGAACCCATCAGCCGTGTATCCACCTTGCCTACTCATCTTCTTCTCTGACTTTCACTACTTCTTCTTGTTCGCATTCTTCTCTTCTTATCTTCTTCCTTCCTTTTTCCTCCTCGTCCTCTTTCTTGCCAACTAGCCAAGCTTTCAATTCCCACTCTATCTCGCTAGTCACAGAACCCACCATCTCCACTGTCTTCTTCTATTCGTTTCTTCTCTCCTCGCCCCAAGCAAAACCCAAGTTCTTCTTCTTTTCTCCTTTGAATGCCTTTCTTTTCTTCTTTTTTTTTTTCTCTGCATGTATTCTTGTTCCTCCTCCTATCTTTTCTCTCGCCTCTGTAACTCTAGCACCATTTGTAAAACGAACCTCAAATCCCTTCTTCCTATCTCATCTGTTCCCCCTTTCTTCTCTTGGCCTGCTCTCACCATCTAGTCATAACAAAAATAGAACCCATCTTTACCTTCCTTCTTTTCTGCCATAACAGAGACCCAATCAATCGCCCTCTTCTTTATCTCTAACTTCCTCTTCTTCCCTTGTGGCCTCTCTCAGCCATGACCCACCTGCATCTTTCTTTCCTTAAGGCCCGGAGCTCATTGAGAAGGGAGGAGATTAGATGCCTAGAGGGAAGGTGGACGAGGGAAGAAGGGCATTTAGGGGTTTTTAAAAAAATGAGGGGAAAAGGTTGCCACAAAGCAAATGGTCCTGATCTAAAATAAAAGTGTAAAACGTAAATCCTAATTTGAAAGGCTAATTTGAAATGTGTTAAAATGTTAAGTACTCGTTTTCATATAATTTGTGCAAAGTATACTAACTGAGAAATTGTAATTTATTTTATCATATCGATTTTATTATTGTGAGTGCAGACTTCATCGTGTAAAATTAGATTGACCAGCAAAATAAGTGTTTGGTTAACCACGATACTATACATTTATTCCTTTTGACCATGATAAATTTCTTTGTTCATGATGTTGATCTTTTATAATATTAATAGAAAGATAATTCATTGCAATATGAATTAGTGCTATGGAAAGCTATACGACTAAAAGGACGTTTATGGTGATAATAACTTGACAATGACAATTATCAACCTATTGTTAGTCTTGTACAATCAAATGGGGGACCAGGATAATGACAATGTATTTATGAAAATATTGATTTTTTAGGAATCCCATAAACATATTATCGGGTGATTTTCCAAAATGCTTCTTAAAATAAAGCCCCATAACTATTTTTTCCCTTATATAAAGATTGCATTTGTATGATGTCAGGGTTTTATGTTAAAGAGGAAGATTGTTATGACTTTTAATTATGCACCTTTGTGACCATGATAAAGTTAACGCAAAAAGGAAAGGATGATGATTTGTGATTTTGTGGGGGTTTCTTTTTATTATAGCATGTCAATCTATTATTGTGACTCAAGACTTTATCTTGTAAAACTTGATTGACCAACATTATAAGCGTTTGGTTAACCATAATACACATTTATTCCTTCTAACAATGATATATTTTCTTATTCATGATGTTTAAGTTTTTTAATATTATATATGTTGCACTATGAATTGGTGCTATGGAAAGCTATAGAACTGAACACATTTATGGTGAAAATAACCATATAATGACTTCCATAGAACTAAAAGCTCATTTATGGTGAAAATAACTTGCTAATTTTTGGTCTTGTCCAATCAAATAGGCGACCACAATAATGAGTGATGCATTAATGAGAATATTGACTTTCTTAGGAATGACATACACGTATAGAATGAGTTTTCAAAATGCCTCTAATGCCCCATAACTATTTTTTCCCTTTGTATTAACAACGCATTTGTAATGAGAGGCTTCCTCGTTTAAGAGTGAAATTGTTCTTATTATCTTTTGTGGCTACTACGCCATTGTTTAATGCAACAATTTTTTTTCTTTGTGGAAAAGAAAAAATGAATTAATATCTTTTCATAGAGAGGATTTTCATTTTATCGAGGAGGGATTGGAATGCATGATTCCGTTCTCTAGTGTGGCAAAAAATCCATGGAAGTAAAATTCTTTTATTGCAGAAAACAAATCTTTAATTCCTCAAAAAGATATGGAAATGTTTTGAGGAAAAGGAGACAAGAAAAGTGCAAGGGATAAAGAAAAGAAACTCGAATCGATTGCTATTAATGTATAAGTGTTTATATTAATACACCATGTAACATTTTAAAAATCTTTTGTCTATTGAAAGTTTAATTCTGTTTTCAACAAAAAAAAAAGTTAAAAATTTTTTTTTGCCCCTTCTAGGAGAAATTTCTAATGTCATCACTGCTTGTGGCCTAATTTCTGGTTTTAAGAAGCAAGTGCCTACATCCCCTAGCCACATAGAACAGAAATCAACAATGTTGCTGCAAATATCATCTTGGAAAAATGTTATGATTTCGAAGTTCAAGATCTTTTTTCTTGATATATATTATCTAAACGTTGCGGCAGGATCAGAAAATTTGCTTGGGGACCACTGTGGGCAAAAAGAGTCTCATTGGGGGTTTTCCAAAATTTCTTGGGAGGCTAAGTGTGGAAAGTGAATTAGTTTTTAAATAAAAATATAATATATAAAAATAAATTCAAAATACAGTTAAAAATAATTTCCATGGTTTTCACAATCTTGCTCCAATTTCTCACAATTTCTTTTTTCAAAATATCAATGATGAGTCATCTGCATGACTCAATGATACAAAATGGTTGAATTATGCTAGTGAGTGTTGAGTTGATAACACCAGACCTCGAATGCATGACGGTCATCCAAAATTCATTGAATAAAAAAATCGTTGAATAATGTAATCTGCTATAAATGGAACTTCATAGATCATAAGATGGGACATGCCTCCACCCAAAGGTTTGAGTGAAGAATCAGAGAGGCCTACCAGGGAGTATTAATCTAACGGCCCCTAGGGCACATGCCTGTAACACGGATTCTTTGGTGGCACATGAAAAGCTTTTCTTTTTTCATGAGAACCACTTTTCCACTACTTGATTTATATATTTTTTAGGAGAAAACAAAACATTGTAAATTAATTTTCTCTCAAATTCACGGAAAATCATTTCTTGTTGCAGATGGTCCAGGTTTGTGGTAGTTTGGAGGGGCAGTATTCTGCAGTACCACGCCCAAATGTGTCCTCCATTGTCTCCAACTATAGCTCAGCTTATCAGGAAAAGGAGTGTATGTGGAAGTACTTGAGTTCTAGTCCTTATAATAAGTAATAAAAAAAAGCACTTAATGGCTGGCTGCGTAAACTGTATTTAAACAGAAAAAGTGCACTCTGGGGAAGATCGAGTGGTCAAAAGGGTGATTTCTTAAGGGGACCATCAATAGTATGCAATCGTTTTTACATTTTTAATCTTTAATTCTCTATTATTAGCCTTTTTTATTGGAAGAAACCCACCAAGAAACTCTCTCTCTCTCTCTCTCTCTCTCTCTCTCTCTCTCTCTCTCTCTCTCTCACATGTCATGGCAAACAAACTTGCCATCGAACAACTTCTTGAATGAGGTATGTGGCATTGGATGGGCTTCGCTGGCCCAACTAAATGTACAGGTGGCCCATTGATCCGGCATTACCAAGAGAAACCACATTTGACCCTTCTAATTTAAGGCAATCATCTTATGGAGGGTCTGTATAATTTCATTTTCACAGTTAATTTAGTGAACTCATGCTTCCATCAGTTTAGTGAAGACTGCCGCAGTATAGAGCCACCTTCATCTCTTGTGGACCCCAACATATAGGAAGTTGGGAACCGACTCAAATTTCAATCCAACAGAGAACACTATAATTCATTGGATTGGACCATGAGTATAAAACATAAGCATATACTCGCTTCACTCTATCTAACATTTGTCATTGTAGTATCAACCGGGGGTTAAAATTTTGAAATTAATTTGTTTTTTTAAACAATCATAATAAGAGTTTTATTAATGTTAATGTTAAGAATTTTGAAAATAAAAATTAATCATCATCATCAAAGCCTTGTCCAACTGTATTGAGGTTTGTTATATGAATTATATTTCTTCATTCTAATATATCCTCAGCCAAATCTTCAGGTATGTTAAACTTCTTCAAATTTACTTTTATCACCTACATCCATATCTTTTCCAGCCCATCCATTCTCCATGCTGGACCATCAACTTGCATAGACTAACTTTTACTTATCGCTGCCGTTGTCAGCCTTCGTTCGATATATCCAAATAATCTCAAATGGATTTAAGTAAAAAGATTGATGAAAATAAGAAATTATTACAAATTCTAAGTGACAGTGAAAATTCTTACTCGACATTCTTTTTGTTTTTCTTTTAATTTTGATCAAGCATTTTAACCAAGAACAACTTTGTATGTAATGGGATTTAAGTCTAGAAGTAAACCCCAATTCTAAATTAAAAAATTAAAATATAGAATGCATAATTTTTTAAATTATTTTAGTCAAAGTAAAAGTAAAAGTTATATAATCCTTGAGAGTACATTGGTCATAATTATAAATTGTCAAGTGAAATGGACTTGAATTTCTTGTTATAAAAAAAAGAAGAGTTTCCCCTTTAGATCCATCTTGATCGACTAGATTAAAAAACAAATGAAAAAATTATCTTAACCATATTTTTTAAAAAATGACATATTTTAATAAAATGACAAAATGACCATTAAATGATTGCACAATTGAAAATTTTTAGGAAATAATGTAAAATTTGCAATATAGAGTTAAGAATTGAAATTGGGACAGTCAGAATAAACAACATTAATATTTAATATATAATAATAGTTGAGAAAAAATTACCACAACCATTTAAGTTTGTAAATAAATTATAAGAAAATTATTAATTTTAAGACAACGATTATACAGTTCAGGATGTTATTTATACATGGTCAACCAATGTTACTAAATGCATTGAGCAAAAAATAATTTTTAAATATAATTGGACGAATTACAATAAATTGGGTTTGGATCAGTTCCATCTAGATTTGATAAACAACTATCATAAGAAATTGACGGTAAACCAGACCTGGCATTCACTGCATCCTATGTACAAGTTTATTCAGCTGTTTGCTCCTTATATTGATTGCCAGGGCATATTCAGAGGATTTCTTTTGCAGCTGATACAGAGATCATTTCTATCCTTTTAAGAATCCGGTTGATGATATTGCAAGTTTCAAGCAGTTTTTATTTTTAGCGGTTATCCTCTCATCACCGACAACTAAGTAGGAGGAGTAAGATATAGAGCCTCGTGATGGCCATGTTGACCCCTATGGAGTCAGAATCTATTCTTCATTTTTCATCCTGCTATGTGGGACTCAGTTCCTTTATTACAGATGGCCATGTTGACCTCAATGGGGTTAGATTCTATTCTTCATTTGTGATCCTGTCATGTGGGACTCAGTTTCTTTATTACTTGTTTGTTTTTGTACTGTCCTCAGTATACTGATTAATAATTTTGCTTAATACCCGGGCTGTGGGTTTTTTTTTTTTCACTTTCTAGTATTATCCCTTTTGGGTTAGTTTGTGAAATGGGGTACACCCCACTAGAAAAAAGAAAATCTCTCTGTTTGTATTATTGTTTGGTTTTAATGAAAAATGAAAGACTAACTTTGCTATAAAAAAAAAAAAAGGAAAAACCTATCATAAGATACCAACAAACTAATAAATATAAAATGAAAATGGGTCGATGACAATTGGACATCTGTGTATCACCTTCAAATGAAATTGAAATCACATAATTTTTAGACTTCTTTTAGATATGATATGGTAACTTATAAGACATTTAGCCGTCAAGGCATTGGCTCAGTTGGTTTGAGCTTAAGGTTTACTTTCTAAGGTCTCAAGTTCGGCTCCCACCCTTTGAGTTATCGGGGTAATATGTGTGCAGCCTTGTCTCCTAAAGAATAGTCATTGCTCACTAAAATCAGGCAACTCACAGGCTGAAGGCCAATGGTCTGAAAGATGGACTAGCAAAGGATACCTTAGGTTAGAAAAGAAAAAAAACTAGTAAGACATTTATTAAATGGTTATTAATGAAATATTATAATCCCTTAATAAGAGATAATTTTGGACAATGTTGGTAAAAGGTGCAAGTTTGATCCACTTTACCAACCTAATTCGAATCTCAATTGGTAATTCACAGTTAGAAGTGATCCTTCTATTTCCTTGCACACTCCTGCTCGCATTTATAACCCAAATAACAAATGGATTGGGTTGGAGTTAGTCAATACCGTGCTATTTAACCTCCCAACCCAACTTAACTTGCCTCATATTGACTCTCCAACTAAACTTAAACACAATCTATTTAAGTGTTGGGCAGACCCTTAAAACTTCAAAGGCGGGTCTATATTGTCATCTTTAACTCAATTTAATAATGGACAAAGTTCAGGTTAAGCGCACACAATATGATGCACTATTCAACCTATACAATTTCTTCTTTCTATCTTCAAACTATAATTTTTCTTTTATACACAATTATCATCCTTTTGGTTCTACGGTTTAAATGAGTGATATTGGGAATTACAACTTTTTTTATATGACAAATGGATAGATGACACTTGCCAGTAATTTATAACTCAATATTGAAATTATTTTTTATTTATAACACATGTAATCATCCTTTTTGTACAACATGCATGATCCTTTAGTATCACATACATGCCTATGTCCGGATCAAGTTTATAAAGCATTACTGCCATCTGCTAGCCAAACTTAAGCCTGAAAATTAAAAAGAACAGAAAAGAAGCAGCCCCAGCACGTGTTGCAGTCAGGTGTTAGCTGCCATGAGCACCATCCTTATGGCAGCCCAATATCATGTGGATTCAACTTTTATCATGAAATTCTTTTCATTGAAAATATTTTTATAAGCATAGCCTTTTTCTAACAAAAAATGAACACCCCAACTTCATTTAATATCTAAACTGAACACCCAAGATTAGGGGCTTCATTCAATCATATTAAAAGCAGTGCTAATGGGAAGGCAGATTGTTTGGCTAAAGAAGGAATTGGGAAGTTAAACCTCATTTTTAACTCTTCCTCTGCCCTGCCTTCCTGATTTTTCTTTATGTCCTGTATATGTTCTGCTTTCTTTTGCTTAACACATCTTGTTTTTGTTGCCGAGTCTGCTTTGGTTTAGTATAGACTATAGAGCTCTTATACCGTACAGAGTTTGTATCTCATCTCTCTTTTGAATAGATTTCAGTCAATCTTTCACAAAAATATATATATCTGAAATGACTTTCTGGGTAAATTATTTTGGTGTGGACAATTTTTTCACACACACAAACACAATCAACACAACCTGGACAATACTTTAAAACATCTAATTACTTTCCAGGTAAATATAAATGTCTACAATGACTTTCCAGGTAAATTATTTTGGTGCGGACAACTTTTTCACACACAAACACAATCCACACAACCTGCACAATACTTTTAAACATCTAATTGTAAGCTACATCTCACCTGTTTGTCTCATAGTCTATATCTAAGCTGTTCCACAATCTACGGATCCAGACAGCAGAAAATGACCCGCTAGGAGAGTTATTTGCCTGTTACCAGGCAAATACTGCACATCTAAACAGGGTTAAGAAACAAAATCTCAAAAAACCAAAAAAACACCCACAAATCGGCATGAGCATATTTATTTATAGGGGTAACAATGTAAACAGACCCATTTTATTTTACTACCATTTTAAATATCAATTATTCCTGTCATCAGATGCCTGCCAATTATACTACAGAATGTTATAGATGAAGTGTGGAATACCACTACCATGCATCTAACCTTAGCTGTCCATAACTAACAGGTCTGTGCTCTACACTGAAGCCTATCTCAAGGACTAGGGAAGAAAGGTCACCTCAAATTTCCTTTGACTTCTCTTATTCTTCCTCTGATTGAGAACATGGCTCAGGAATGGAATCAACAAAGAACTCATCCACTGTCAAAAAAAAAAAAAACAAAAAAAAACAAAAAAAAGTATAATATCAACATTGCATCTGAGAGAGGGGGGGGGGGGGGGGGGGGGGGGGGGGGGGGGGGGGTGGGGGCAAGGGATGGATTAACAATTGAAAAAATCATAGACAACAGAAACCAAGACATAATAAACCCTAAAAGGAACTCACTTAAGGAGGTAGTGTAGCTATAAAGTTGGTATAAAATGACAATTTGGAAAATCACAGGGGCATTATTGCATTTCAGCAGAGAAAGAGCAACGTTTTCTCAGTCCTCTTTTCAGAAATATCAAAATGCTTTGAGGTGGATTATTTTGTCTGTTAATTAGAGATCAGAGAATAACCTAACCATATTCTCTTTGTAAAATTATTTAGGGATTCTAACTTAAAAGGAGAATATTGCAACCTGCAAGAAGGCAAGGAGCCAAATGAATCCCTAACTGTGTTTTGGAATTTTATAAATAAAATATAAATGCGGAAAACAAAGGGAGTAGGAGGGAAAAGGATGTGCTTTCATAAATGATATTTATTCCTATGAGGGAGGAACTAAGACAAGCTTTTAAACAACTCACAATAAACACATTTGATAATTAAATGATTGAAGATAAATGAAGTCCACACACACACACACACACACACACACACACACACACACACACACACACAGAGATATATATATGTTTGTAGATAAATAACATTTTTTTTTCTGTTTTCCTGAAAAGAAAATTTCCACAATTTTACTACCTGCTTGATTATGGAAAAAAGTTGTGACAGAATTCTTCACAACATTCACAATAAGGTTATTTCATCATAGATCCATCAGATTGTTGCGTCTAATTGTTTTAAATCCCAATGGTTGGATTAAAAAAATGGTATAAGAAAAGCTTCTAGTTTTTTATTTTTTATTTTTAAATCCAAAAGAAGTCTTAGGGACTTAACGTCTAGACCCTTCAAAGTGTAACCAAATTCCAAATATCTAAAGAGTCCAGTCTTGCAGGAGCAACCCTATTTTAAGTGTTCCTCCGTAGCTGCTGAATCCTTAGAACATGGTGCACTAGTGCTATGTCAACCTTGAATTCTACTCGGAAGTCATTATAGTTGAATAAGCTCCATAAAACCAATCAAACACAGGAGATAGATAAAAGAAAATTTTCAATTTTACCTAAATCGTCAGGTTCTGGAGAATCTAGCAAAATATCAGACTCAGATGGGAGGAAAGGAGAGCCTGCGTAGTTTACCAGTGGTCCAAGATCTGCCAAAACAACAAAAGAGCAGACAGACAGGGTACTAATTAGCAAAATAATGAATGAAGAGTGCCTTAGCATTTATTATGATAAATTGTGTTCGTATATAAAGATAACAATGAAGAGTGCCTTAGTGTTCATTATGATAAATTGTGTTCGTATATAAAGATAACAACTAAGGAAGATGATTGCCTAACGGGGCATTTGCCTTTTATGCATGAGATAAGGAAAATTGCTTTTACATATGCAAATGTTACACACATGAAACATATTAGCATGTTTGTCAAAATCACCATTTTCACATGCATAAATAAGTACATCCAATGGTTTTGGATGTGTCTAGATCTTTGGGAATTTCTCAATAATCCATAAAGATTTAAGATATGAAACTAGACATGGGGGTCCACAAACGTGCAGAAAATTAGATATAGAAGTTGGAATTTTGGAGGTTTATTAGTTCAATAAACAAATTGAACAATTCGGACATAAGTAGCTGATGGGATCTCGGTGTTGAGAATGTTGATAAACAATTGGGTTTCATTGTAATTACTAATTATAGGTCAATGGATTTATTCATGATTCTGCAACTTTCCTAAATTAGGATTAGTTTACATTTGAGTTATATCAGGGTAAAGTTGTGATGTTATTAGAGTTCCCTGTTGTTATGGGATTAGGTTTTTAGTTTGAGTTGACATTTTGGTTGTAACTTAAAATTAACCATTTGCTATTCTTAACAAACAAACTACAAAAAAAATTTCTGACAACAACAACAACAAGAGACCAATCAATTAATCAATAAGAGATCAAATCAATTTAGTTAAGATGTAGCCCTAAACTTACAACTGCTAGGACCAATTGCATAACCAAATGGAATCATGTGTGAAGCATGAATAGACCTTTTTGTAAGAGAGATGAAAAGAGTTTCACACCTATTTAAGTGTGAAAATCTTGGTGTGAAAATGGCCTTATATACACACCATTTTTACACCACATGCGTAATTGAGTGCTAAAAAACATGATGACGTGTAACAATTATGCATGTGAATCCTTCAAATATGTAAATGAGTTCAAACAGACGACCCTAACGGCACTTTTGGTAAACATCCACGCTGCTGAATCCTTCTGCTTTTTCTCATTTCCATGGATTCTACATGTTTGGTAATGACGGAATTTTGAGCCCAATGATTTTTTTAAATTGGAACATGATAGATGGGCTTGCCCTGTTTATACTTCATTTGATATATGTGAGATCGATAATGGTGATGGGATCTTTGTGCTTACTTGCTTCCGCTGATGTTTATTATCGCTTCCACATATTTCCATTATTGCTTCAGCTTAAATGTTCATTACTTAAGATTGTAGAAAGTTTTAAATTGGACCTCACAGCGGACGAAAGTCTTGGATCTCCGCGTCCCCAAATTGGGAGTTCCGGGTGTTTTCAGGATTCCGGATTTGGGGGCGTGACATCATTCATTTTATCATCATAATCATATCACGGAGAATAACTCAGTCAATATTATATCTTGAATGAAATTGTTGAAAGAACCTTGGAAAATGGAATTCTTATTCAATGAAATCAGTCTCTTGGTATTTGAGATGCAGGTCACATTTTAGCATGTTAGTAGATCTGCAAATGAAATGGTGAATTCTTTAGCTAAGCAAAGGTGTAAGGTCCCAGGCCTATAGTAAGTGGGGTTAATTTAATTAAATAGGATTAGGGTGAGTTAGTTGAGTCTAGAGGTGTGATTAGTAGGCATTTTAGAAATTGAGTCCATTCCATGCACCACATATCACTTGTGGGGCCCATTGAGGATGGGTGTTCCAAACCTATTATAGACCCTTTAGACCCTAGCTTTTGGACCCATCTTACCCTAAGCCTAAAAGCCCATCCTTGACATTTCCTAAAAGTCACTTTAGTTGGCAAAAAGCCCTTTCTTGTAAATACTATAAACTTTCTCTACAAGACCATAAACCCATCTCCCATTTCCCCTTTCCCCTTTCGATCTCTCATCTCCTATAATGCACAGATACTTCAAAATGGGCAATATATTGTGTCATATGTAAAATATGTTCCTTCCGTATACTTGCCGTGTCCCTATTGTATCCATGCCACATCCGGGTATCATATCTCATCTCCACCCTTTTCCTCTTCCTCACTCTCTCCTTCTCCATCACAAACCCTAGCATTCCAAAGTGATATATGGCTGCCCTAATCATCTGGAGGCTCTTCCCATCACTCTCTCTTCATCTTGTCCCCTCACATATTCATCTCAAGTAAGTAATCTCTGCCCAAAATTTCATATAGTTTCCTTCTTTCATTAGGGCATGCATCATTGGATTGAGGGTATCCTTTTCTCCATTTTGGAGCTTGTAAGAGGTGCCTTCAGCTTGGTGATTCCGATTGGAGAAATGGCTTGCGATTAGGAACAAACCCTAGGCATCAAAAGGCTTGATTTTGTGCGAAGGCTCTAAGGCAAGTGGATAGTTATGGATAATGCTACATTTGTGTGTTATTTTCAAAAAAAAAAAAAAAAAACAGCGCTACATTTGTGTGTATTTGTTCAATTCTTATTGTTTACAAGGAAGAAAAAACCATTGAGCTCATATGTGTATGTAAAGGTTTGAATCATTGGTTGTTAGACCTAATTGGTAAAGGGATGATTGGGTTAGGCACCTAATATTACCCTTAGTTAAAGTTTGGATGCCCCAAACAATCGGGAGAAACACCCCCTTTCATGTCTGAGCCGAACCTATTGGGGTTCAAAATTCTATAGGGGTGCTCGAGCGGGGGTTGGCCTCGCTCAAGCAGGGACCCTTTTTGTCAAGGCTGCTCGAGCGGGGTTTGGCCTCGCTCAAGCGGGCAACCCTGCCGTGTACAGTTGTTGTGGTAACTACACACAGAATAGTAGGACCCACAGTTAACCAGGACCCACTTAGGGCCATCCATGGCCTCTATTTATAGGAGTTGGACTTTTGGGAAATTGAACCCTGACCTTAGGATCATGTCCTTTAATTTAATAGAATTAGCGAGCTTTAAAAGGCCAGATGTGAAGTAGGGTGTGAGCTTACCCTGTTCCATGGTTGACCAGGCCAAGGATAAAAATAGCGGTTGCGGTGGGCGTAGCGGCCCGTCGCCAAAACGATACGTAGCGGTAGCGGCGTGATTGGAAAATATCTTCAAAAAAATCTAAAAAAATTCCAAGAAATCTAAAATATTGGAAAATGATGGAATATATGCTTGTTTTGCAAAAGTAACTAGTATAAGGTATGTAGCGGTCGCTTCATTGCATGAGGTCTTGTATCGCTCAATGAATGGAAAAAAAATAGGAATGACAAATTTTTTTCATATGGATTAATGTTATTTAGTCATGCTTAGAATATAACATATCATAGTTTTATCTTGAAATACACACACACATATATATGGAGAAAGTTTTTTTATTAAAGTGAAATTTGATTAAAGCCCTATTTTTTATTAGAGTAAAATTGTTTGGATTAGTTTTTTTAATGGTTATTTCATAGTTATATTTTGAAATATATATATTTATATATATATGTGGAGGGGAATTTTTTATTAAATTGAAAATTGAACAAGGTCCATTTTCTATTAGAGTGTTATTTGGTTAGAGCCCTATTTCCTGTTAACTAGAGTGAACTTTGGTTGGGCCTGTGTCCTATTAAATAATCTATGTTCAATTAGTGTGAAATTTGGATGTGCTTTATTTTTAGTAGGTGTGGAATTTTTTTATAGATAACTGTAAAAAGTAGGTGTGGAAGTTGTCAATGACCCTATTTCCAATTTGAGAGAAATTTGAGGAAGGTGCCAATTTCAATTTAGTAATACTTGGCTCCTATGTGACTTTTTTTATTTTAATGTTGTTGCCTCATTGTGGAGCCCACCAATGGTTACAACAGGTTGTTTAGGGTTTTTTGTTATGGATGGGCCCATTTAATTTTTTAAAATGTTTTTAATGGTTTTTAATGTTTTTGAGTGGCCCATTTAATTTTTTTCTCTACCTTTCATCAAATGGGCCATCGTGGGCCATAACCGACCCGTTAACAAAATAAAATACAGACGAAGGCTATTTGTTGCCCCATTGCCCTAACTATCGCCCAAAATAGACGATCGGATTTTGGGAAAGAGGGAAAGGAGGAGGAGGAGAAGAAGAAGAAGAAGAAGAGGAAGAAGAAGAAGAAGAGCTGCTGGGTTCTGCTGCTGCCGCCTCCTGCTGCTGCTGCTTCCTGTTGCTGCTGCTGCCGCTGCTAATCGCTGCTGCTGCTGATGCTGCTGCTGCTGCTGCTGTGATGCTGCTGCCGCCGCCGCCGTATCAGGTATGTCGTCTGTAACTTGTCCCACTCTATCTCTTTCTCTTTCTCTTTTTTTTTTATTTTTCCCTTTCTTCCTCTTTTTCTAGTTCTTTTTTTTTGTTCTTCTACCTGTTGAGCAAAAGAGAAGAAGTGGGAAGAGGGGCCTGGTCCATACATAGCGGCCGCTACGGAAATATAGCGGCCGGCCGCTACGGGCCGCTACGCTTGTGAGCGCCGCTATTTCGCAAAAAGCGTAGCGCCCTTAGGCACTACGGCCGATATTTACATCCATGGACCAGGCATATGCAAATGGAGTTGCTCCAATCTACGAGTGGTGATACAGAATCCCCGGGATGCCCTACATGTGAGGCACCAAATGGGCGTATTTTCTACATCGCGGGCCTGTATGTCCATTGTATTAAATGGTTTAGCCTTGTGTGTGTGTGCATTGGTAAGCCTAGACCTTAGGTTGGTACTTACCCCACACCCAACTAATCTTATTCCCCGCATAGATTAGGGTTAGAATAGAGGTAGGGTAGGACATCCATTTAATACAAGACACGAGCATATATTCATTTCCGCGATAGTCTCATTGTTATTTTAATCATATATATATAATGGTTTAGTTTGGGTTGTTATTCCTATCACGGTTTAGGACGTCTACCTGTGGATAAGGACTTGGCATACATTTATTACCAATTGCAGATCGGAGGTGGACGTACACTATCGAGCCAGCGTATGCTGTGTGATGCAATATGTAGCTGAGCCCGGTAAGGTATGCCTCTTTGTTGGAGTGAGTAGTTAGCCTTCTTTCCTTTAATTATTCCATTCATGATATTTATTTCAGCTTATGCCTATCATACTAATCTTGTTCTTCTTATGATTTATTGTAATTATTCATTCTGATGCAGTTATGTTCATTATTTATGCATATCTATTTGCCAGATTATGTCAATCAGACAGTACTACATTTCGTACTTAGGTATTGATGCCACAGCTAAGCTAAAGAGTTAGGAGATGAAGGAGATTATGCTAGATGGCGGAGTTGTTGAGTAGAGCACCGACGACATAGTCAAAGTCATCATGGGGTAGCACCCGAGTGACTTCACATACCTTTATTTTTTATGGACTTATTCTAATATTTAAATAATTATGGCCTTTAATGTTGGGCCTAAAACCATATGTAATAAATCATTAAATTTCTACACTTAATCATTATGTAGGAAACTGTTGGAGCCTTGACCAATTCTCATTTATTATTATTGATATGGTGATGTGTATGTTTATACCAGCTGCACAATGACTGAATCGTATGCTTCCCTGTGTGATTATAGTGATTGATCATCATACATAACCTCACATAGGACTTCGATCAACCCAAAATTACAGCCCATAGGACATTTCTTGAGAAAACGTTTAATTGGCCCCAATTCTCATACCCTTGGGATTGGACTTGGATCGGGCCCAGTTCTAGGGGTGTCACAAAAGCATAGATCGATATGTAATCTAAGTGCTCTTATAATGTAGTTGGGCTGGGTTTGTTGGATGGTACATATCGCATGTACTGGTTCACTTAAAAGTTGTCTTTATGTATGATTTTCTCTCTCTTGTATTTGTTTTCGTCTCAATAAAAATTTTAGTGTTACAGATCAAACAGAATTAAAAATAAAAGAAAAAGAGAGAGAATGAATGGTCTGGATTGTGAAGATAAGTCCAGAATGGTATATTTCAGGTCTAGACTTTGTTGTATTTATCTGAAAATTTTGGAAGAATCAGTGGCTGAAATTTGGTCTCCGAGCCAGTTTTTGGCCTTCAAAAGAGGATGAACAGTTTGGTCTTTATTTTCCAGACCCACAATGTTGAAAAAAGAGGGAAGACAGAGAAAAGGGGGAGAGAGAGAACCGGGCGGGGGGGGGGGGGGGGGGGGGGGGGGTGGGGGGCGCTGTGGTAACCTTATTCGGAATGCCCAAATCACTATAATGCCTCCTTTTTGGTTCCAAATACAAACATGGTGTCATTCCTTTTACTAGGATCTCAGGTGATGACATTTTAATGTGAAAATGGCTTGATTACACACCATTTTCATACCTGACTTACACATCACATGTGCAAATGAGCATAAACAAACACAATCGTGCGTAACCATTAAGCATGTGAGTCATTTACATTGTAAATGACTACAAACAACCACTTATACCATTTTCACACATGCGTAATTGAGCATAAACAAACGTGATGCTGCATTTCCATTACATGTGTCATATACATATGGAAATGACTGCAAACAAAAGATGCAATGATATATGTCAATGATTTTCTTCATATATTTGCATTATAATCCTTTTTTTTAATGATATAACTATATTTGTCACTATATGGATGCTACTCATCATCATTATCAAAGCCCTTGTAAATTGGGGTCCGATACATGAATTCTAATTCACTATTCCAATCTATCTCATATAGACACTACTGTAAATGGAAAATGGATGGATTATGAACAGATGCAGATACATTTTTTTGTACATTTTTATAAAGATTTCATTTATCCACAACCTTTGGAGTGGAAACGAAGAGGCCCATTCCATCCCTAAACAGCGTGGTCCAATAATGTTCTTCAGTCACATAATTCATGTGTCTTCGTCTAGGCACCGCCTTTGGGAGGCTATCCTGACACCCTAGCTGGTTCAAGCTTCAAGTGTATCATTGCAATTACCTTTTGCTGTATCATCTTTTACACTTCTTTCTAATAAACCCTGTCAGCACTCCAGTAAATTCATTCTACTTTGAAGTACAAAATGCAAGCAGGGTCAACCAAAACTGGAAATTCAAATCGAGCAAAGATATTGGAGCTAACAGCAGGTTTAAAGCTTTTAAGGGCTACAACGGACCCCTTTGGAAGCCAACTCAAAGCTTATATCAGCTTGAGCTCAAAGAAAATCTAAGGACCTTTGAGAATGGATTGTGTTCATTGCCACAGTCCCTAGTACGAAGTTAGGAATGTTTCATTCGTTCCTCTTTATAAAGCATGTGATGTTACACAATATTTCAAAACTCATCTCCTTAAGAGAGGTGCCTGGTCTTGCATATTCCTCTTTCTCCCCACCAGTTGATTCAATTACTTTCTTTGTCATCATCCCAAAGAAAGAAAAAGTAGAGCAAGCCAATAACGAAAGCAAAATACTGAAAAAACCACATGGAAGTAATGCACTGATTTACCAAGTAATTGACAAACAACTGGCAAGAATGAAGAAGGTGCAAGCTTACCTCCAATGTTTGCCAAATCTGCTGTAAGATCAGAGAGGCTGAAAGTCCATGGAATTGGAGCCAGAGAAGTAAGGGAGTCCCTAGGATTCCCAGCCCCACCATCTGGTCCAAGCTGCAATCCCACAGTATTTGCTACATCAGATGTAAATGCTGTATCAAGTGGAGATGTGTCTACTCCCAGTGCTGACATCTCTGATGGAGTAAATGGAAAGTGGCCACTTGATGCCACGGAAGTTGAACTCACTGCCACGTCCGAAATGGATGATGCAGCACTGCCAGAAGGGATACCAGGATGTACATCAGCCGTACTGTTATCCATCACAGTGCTTCAACAGAGCATAAATAAATAAATAAACTATCATTAGAAGTGCTAGTAAAACTAAAGCACAAGAACAACAAAATAGACAAGAAAAAGCAGAATGAGATGAAAGAGCAATTATCATCTTATTCTATTTCTAGGAGTTACTGTTGCATTGCATGAATCATGGCCTAATGCCCTGATAGAAAATGCTCTTTCGCAAGACCATCATCATTCTAGCTCATTAAAAAGTTGCCATCACAATTTTCTTATTTTTTACCTTTTGCATTTTCTGTTGCAAGCATTTTCAACAATTATTGGCTATAAAATGTAGTTAAAAGTTTTACTTGTGATCCTGATTTGAACTGGAAAGAATTTGACTAACTTAAAAAGGTTGTATTTGAAACATCTTTCATTTCATTCTGGCTTATGCATGTCTAACTTTGGTAGAAAAAAAAGAAAAAAAAGAAGAAGATGCATTATACTCCCACTCTTTCTTTTGTAATTCTGAGATTGGTCTATCAAGAGAGATGGTTTCCTCTGCCTCAAACCATAGTTCACAGACCCAAATTAAAAAAATAAAATAAAAGGGAGAAGCATGTGAAAGTTGAAACAGCTTACTTGTTCCCAGAATTCATCCGAATGGGATGGAAACTGCCTGATGCCGGGACACCATTCACTACATGACAACTGGACAATCCACAACCCATGGAATCAAGATGTGGCTGACCTGGAGCTGGCATAGGAGTCTGCTGAATGACTGGGTACCCAATAGGTAAATTGTTAACTGCACTGCAAAAGGGTTGACATTGAATAAGAATGATAACAATGATACATACAACTACAAAGCGCAATTGATACTTCGGGCAAATTAAATCAACCAGAAGTTCCTTAGATGAGAAAATCACCACATGATAAATAATAATAATAAAACATTTTTAAAAAGGGCCTAAACATTGCTGCCTTTATCAGGATGGCAAGAAATAAGATGTTATAGGGCGATGCTGGGAGCCAAAAATCAATCAGTTTATGCATAGTCTAATATATTCATCTTACAATTGGCAGACTCAAATATTGTGCACTTGATGGTACCAGTGTTGTTTCGGCAACTCAATTGGTTGCTTTTTGTAAGAAACCATTTACCAACCCAAAAGCTTAAGCTTATGGGTGGAAGGCTTATAGGTGGAAAGCCCAAATAGGTATATAAAGTCATGTCAAACCTAGCACTTAGGTGATGTGAGACATGGATCTTTTTCCCGACACTACCCCTCACGTGCAGGCACAACAAATTTTATGGACGAGTGATGCAGGCCGATCTCAGATCCGGCCCAGATCACAGGCCCACGGGCCAATCGATTGATCCTTAATCTCCTCAAGGATCCCTATCCTAATTTATTTACTTCCTATTTTATTTTTAGTAAGCCATGCTTGTTTAGAGTTAGTCCTTCTTACTTTAGAAACAATCACTCCTATATAAGGAGGAGTTATTCATTGTAATAGACATGTTTTTATCAATAATAATCCAGTTTTCCAGAGTTTTTCTCTTTCTAGTTTTGATCGTGAGTTTCATTGTGATATTGAATCCATCTTTGGATTCGACAATCCCTCGGGAGATTGTTCTACAATCGATCCAAGATCCGAGGTTGTGCCAGATTAGTATCAGAGCACAGATCCAGTCGCCGAGAGCCATCTGTCGTTCTCGAAATTCGTCCTTCCATCCACTGTTCACCGGCAATCCTCTCTACCACCAACACCGAAGAACAATAGTAGCTTCAAAACCATACTGCTGACATCTCTGCACCCCAACCCAACTTACCGAATCCCTAAACCATCTCTACGATCCCATTCTTGACCCCCTCGGCCCTTTTTCTGTTCATCCCGAGCCTCCACAACAGCACCCATCCCAACCAAGAGTGCAAAAGAAATAGCAGCAGAAGGAAGAGAAGCGAAGCAGAAAGCAGCAAACCAGAAGCACAATAAAAAAAAAAAAAAGAAGAGCGCTGACAAAGAATGAGAGTGCAGAGAGAAGAGAAGGCAGAAGAAAGAAGAAGCTATTCTGATCTACAGCAAATCAAAAGAAGATCACCTTCAGCATTTAGATAAGGTCTGCCAACTTCTCCGCGGAAAGTGTTTCTACATTAACCTCAAGAAATGCACCTTCATGAGTGATTATGTTGTTTTCTTGGGATATGTGGTATCTGCACAAGGTATTAAGATGGATTCTGAAAACGTAAACACTATTCTCGATTGGCCTATTCCTACTACCCTAACTGAAGTTCGCAGTTTTCATGGTCTTGCCAATTTCTATAAAATGTTTATCAGAAATTTTAGTACTATTATGGCTCTTGTTTCTGACTGTATGAGGAAAGGTGAATTCAAATAGACCAATGCACCCACTAGGGCTTTCAAAAAGATCAAGCAAAAGATACTGAAGCACCCATCCTACAGGTTCTTGATTTGAACAAACTATTTGAATTTGCTTGTGATGCCTCGAATGTTGGCATTGGCGGTGTCCTTAGCCAGGAAGGACATCTAGTTGCATTCTTCAGTGAGAAACTTTCTGATGCCAAGCGAAAGTATTCTGCGTGTGATTTGGAATTCAATGCTCTTGTCCAAATACTTCGTCACTGGAGGCATTATTTGATTGCTAATGATTTTGTGCTGATAATGATACTCTGCAGCATCTACACTCTCAATAGAAGATCAGCGCTAACCGTGCTAAATGGAGTGCATATATACAAGAGTTCAAATTTAGCATTCGACATAAAGCTAAAAAAGATAACATGATTGCGGATGCATTAAGCAGGAGGAAACATCTTTTGACTGTTATGTCTGTTAATGTGCCTGGTTTTGAGCAAATTAAGCAGGGCTATGCAGCTGACAACGATTTTAGTTCTATTTATGCGGATCTCCTTAATGGTGATCATATTCAACATCCTCATTATAGTCTTCATGATGGTTTCCTATTCAAAGGTACATAACTCTGTCTTCCAACTACTTCTATTCGTGAATATATTGTGCAAGAGTTGCATGCAGGAGGATGTAGCGGACATTTGGGTCCCGACAAAACACTTGCTCTTGTCAGTGACAGATATTATTGGCCTCGCATGAAGACCAATGTGATTCATATTTGTGAGAGATGTCGAACATGTCAGCTTGCTAAAGGAAATAAAAAGAACAATGGATTATATCAACCTTTGCCTGTTCCCCACACTTCTTGGGAAGACATTAGCAGGGACTTTGTGCTAGGTTTACCCATGACTGCCAGAAAGGTTGATTCCATCTTCATTGTTGTTGACCGTTTTTCAAAGACGGCACACTTTATTCCTTGTACTGCAATTGTTGATGCTTACAAGGTAGCTAAATTGTTCTTCAAAGAAGTTATTCGGCTACATGGACTACCAAAGACTATTGTTTCTGACCGTGATACGAAGTTTATGAGCTACTTTTGAAAGACATTGTGGATGTTGTCCAATACTAAGCTTAACTTCTCCATTGCTTATCATCCTCAATCTGATGGACAAACAGAAGTGGTGAACAGAAGTCTTGGATAATTGTTACGTTGCTTTGTACGTGACCATATCACAAACTGGGATCAACTGCTAACCATGGTAGAATTTGCATACAATAATTCTGTCAATTGATCAATTGGAATTTCACCATTTGAAGCTGTTACAGGAGTCCGTCCACGACTCCTTGTTGATCTTGTGCCGTTACCAGTTGATGCAAGAGTTAGTGTAGATGCTGAATATTTCTTCCAGCACAAGCAGCAAGTGTACAATGAAGTACGTCGCCACATATCTGCCAGCAACGATGTTTACAAGCAGCAAGTTGACAAGCATCGTTGCTTTGTTGAATTTAATGAAGGCGATATGGCTACGATGCGCATTCGACTAGAGAGTTTGCCACCTGGAGCTAATAAAAAGTTACCCCCTTGAAACTTAAGTCCTTTAAAGATTCTCCAAAAGATTAACCCAATGCTTATGTTCTTGACATTCCTCCTGATTTAGGCGTCAGTTCTTCATTCAATGTCGAGGATCTTACTCTCTACCGTGGTCATGATAATGAAGGAGATAATGCAAATTAGCTTATTTCCCTATCAGTTAATCTCCCACCTACTGATGAAATTGTTGATGTCCTTAATGATCAAATCGTTTCTACACATCAAGGAGGTTACCAGAAATTTTATGTTCGTTGGCGGAATCGTCCTATCTTCGACGTTACCGTGGATTATAGCTACTGACTTCCAGCGCATCAATCCTCATCTTTATTAGAGATATCAAATGCTCAACTCGTCGAAGTAGAGTTCTTCCAAGCTGGGGAGAGCTGATGCAGGCTGATCTCAGATCCAGCTCAAATCACAGGCCCGCAGGCCAACCAATTGATTCTTGATCTCCTCAAGGATTCCTATCCTTAATTATTTACTTCCTATTTTATTTTTAGTAAGCCATGCTTGTTTAAAGTTAGTCCTTCTTACTTTAGAAACAATCACTCCTATATAAGGAGGAGCTATTCATTGTAATAGACATGCTTTTATCAATAATAATCCAGTTTTCAAGAGTTTTTCTCTTTCTAGTTTTGATCGTGAGTTTCATTGTGATATTGAATCCATCTTTGGATTCGAACAATCCCTCGGGAGATTGTTCTACAATCGATCCAAAATCCAGGGCTGCACCAACGAGCTCGCCAAGTGGGCTACATAAAAACGACACCCTCTCTGATACCATGTAAGAAACCATGTACCAACCCAAAAGCTTAAGCTTATAGGTAGAAGGCCCAAAAAAGTATATGAAGTCAGGTCAAACCTAGTGCTTATGCAACGTGGGACATGGATCTTTTTCCCAACAGCTTTTGATTAGCATATATAGTTGGTAAAAAGAAAGACAAGCAGAGGTGGGTTAAATGGTATCCAAACAGTCTAAAACTGTTTGGAGTAAGTAAAAAGAGAAGTAGAGCCTCCAAATAGACTTGCCAAACAACCTCTGAATTTTTTTAAATGTAGCCAAATATTGATCAAACATACTGAAATCTTCAACAATAGCCAGCATTATGATTCAAAATCTCAAGTTTTGATCCCAAAATTGCCAGAGACATGCAGCAATAATTCAATACTTCACTATTTGTTCTATACTAGTGGAATCTTTTGTTATTCAAATGAGAAGATAATAATTCTGGAGGTATTCAAATAGGCCCTAACTTTTTGTTCTTTCAAAAGTTATCCATATAATCCAATACAAATTAAAAGAACCTTCTTTCCTAACTCCTTGATAACTGAATAACTAGTTTACCATACTACTCAGAGCATGTTAATTAATAAACATAAACACCAACATGAATTTACAAAAGCAACCACTTGCGCTAGAATAGTAGTCCAACGATGTGGGGCCACTTTAGCCCACATGTATCCATGGTAAATATTAGTTTAAGGTCTTCGCATTGATTACATGTGGCTCATGAATCAAATCTTTTATTTGATGATCATAGCCACCTCATAAGAGAACTTCAAAACCTAGACCAATTCGGTCCAACTATCAATTATTCATGCTTTCGATTCAACGGTTGATCAACAAATCAATTTGAAATGACGAGCTAGTGACATAGTGGAAGGTGCTGACTATTGCAATCCTTAAGGTCATTAAAGTCATGTTACCAATCTAGGAAAAATGACAAAGTTAACATATAATAGAAATTTAAGTCATTTAGGCATTTACAATCTATATTGGGCCCTTCCCATCCAACCATCCACTGCATGCAAGAACATGAGCCCCATTACAAGAGTTGGACTACAATTGCACTGCAGCTGGTTGGACTTAATCTAGGATGAATTCTGTAAGGCAAGCCAGGAGGGGTGACATTTTATGTGGTGAACATGAATAGGGTGTGGATGCATATATGATGCAGGCTAGATCCATGATTGGCCAGCCCATTGGGCCCAAATCCAAAGCCCAGCAATGAAGATTATTTTATTAATAGTAGTTACTTTCTTAAGTTTTAGAAATTGATTTTATATTTAAATTAGGACTCTTATTTGGATTGAACTAGTTTTTTTTTTTTTATTTAGAGAGCAGTTTAGTTATAAATATAGATGTAATCCCCTCTCATGGGATAGACTACATTATTTGAATAAGATTTCAATTTTATTCTCCTTGTGGGTTGAATCATTGTCTTTGGTGAGATGCCTAGATAGTTTATTCTAAGCCTTTTGGTTTAGAGAATAGCCCATTGGCTATTCTTCTTCCCTGTGCTACGTCAATTGGTATCAGAGAGAAGATCTGATTCAGATTGCTACTCCGATTGCCGATCCAAGGTAAGCCGGGTATCCCATCTCCGTATTTTCATTCATTCACCATCCCATCATCATTCATCATCGTCAGTCATCATCATCCTCAATTCATCTTCATTCATCTCCATCAATTCCATTCTCATCATCTGTCAAGCAAGCCCAAGTCCATTAGGCTCATTTCATGTCAAGCAAGCCCAAGTCCATTAGGCTCATTTATTGTACCTTTTTGTTACGTTGTAATTAGTCAAAGGTTGTTACTTAATTTGTGGCTTTAGTTTAGGATCTAAGATTTGTAATTGATTGTAATTAGGGACTTAATTTGTGGCTTCAGTTTAGGATCTAAGATTTGTAATTGATTGTAATTAGGGACTTAATTTGTGGCTTCAGTTTAGGATCTAAGATTTGTAATTGATTGTAATTAGGGAATTAAACCCTTATATAAGAACAGTCGATCCTCAAAGGAGGGACGACATTCATCTCTCTTATGTTCTGTATTTCATCTCTCTCTAAATATCATGGTATCAGAGCTCGATCATCTGTGATCTTCTCCTACATCATCTTCCAAACATTGGAAGCCAGTATATGATCATCTGTGATCATTCTCTTCAGCCAGATCATCCTGATCATCTCAGATCCGACGTGGCCCACCTGTGATTCTCACCAACTCATTAGCGGAATCCTACCATCTTGGTCGCCTGAAGCTTCCAGGATTTATGAAGAATTTGTTTCTGATTTATTGATCATCAGAGTCATCTTCCAAGATCTGGAAGCCTTGATCATCCCTGTTCATCTCAGATCTGAAGTGGCCCACCTGCGATCATCATCGCCATTCAGCTGGACCAGCCCATCTTGGTCGTCTGGATTTCTACATTTTTTTTTTGAAGATTTTCTCACCATTTATGGATCATCTGAGGTAGGCCATCTACCCTTTATTGTAGAAATTCTGTTTTGTCCATTTCTTTTCATCTCGGCCATCCAAAAGATATTGTTTTGCCAATATCCTTTCCGGACTGCTTTGTGCGGGTTTCTTCCTTCTCTTTAGTCATGGACAAACATGAGATTGCCCTGATTCGCTTTGATGGTACAAATTATACCTCCTGGGCCTTCCAATTTCAAATTTATTTGGAAGGAAAAGAACTCTGGGGACACATTGATGGATCTGAACCTCAACCTGCAGAAGATGATAAGAAAATTTTAGCTTGGAAAACTAAAACATTGGTTAATGGTAAGGGGCTAGGGATATCACCAACAGAGGTGATAGGAAGATGATCTTCATTGGCAGCTTGGACAGTAAGATGACCAGTGTAAGGAACAACATTGTGTAATTTTAGGGCTGAAGTGGTCATATGGTTACTTGCACCAGAATCTAAGTACCAGGTATTGGAAAGAGAGGAAGCAGTACCTGCGATGTGCATGGAAGCTAAGGCATTGATGATCATTTGGTTTACCATATCAGGGGTGAGAGGAGTTGTTGACGTAGATTGGGAGGAACCAGGTTGGGATGAAGAATCAGACTGCAGAGAACCACTGAAGTCAGGTGAAGCATATGGTGGAGTAGTCACAGTGTAAGCACTAGGAGCTGACTGCACGCTGTAAGTACCAGGGGCTGGCTGCACATAGTTGCGGGAAAGAGAAGTGCGATTCTTCTTCCTGCACTCTTCAAGAACATGACCAGTGGCCTTACAATATCGGCAGATTTTTGCCTTACATTGATTTGCATAGTGACCATATTTCTTGCAGGTATGGCACTGAACTTTACTGATTGAAGCATCCGTTCCCCCTCGTTTTTGGACTGAAGCTCTCACCACAGCTGTCTATCTCATAAACCGCCTTCCATCACATACCATTGCTCATTTAACGCCTCATTTTAAATTGTTTGGTCATCATCCTGTGTTTGATCACTTACATACCTTTGGCTGTGTTTGCTTTGTTCATTTACCTCCCACAGAAAGAACGAAACTAACAGCACAATCTCGCAGGTGTGCTTTTTTGGGTTATGCCACTAATCAAAAAGGTTTTGTTTGTTATGATCCCATTGGTCGTCGTATCAGGGTTTCTCGGAATGTTATTTTCTTTGAAAATCAATATTTCTTCCCCACTCACATGGACAGTCCTCATCCCTCTTCCCCAGCTCTCTTACCAGGTTTTTCGGATCAAACCTCTGTTACTCGGTTTAATCCTGCTTTTGTATACCACCGTCAGGAGAAACCTCCCACTGCGGATGGTCCTCCCCCTGATCCTCCACCGACACATGGTTCCACACCTACTCCTCCCTTACGTCGCTCCTCCAGAACTTCTAGACCGCCTGATAGGTATGGATTTACCCATACTTCCTTGATGACTACTCTCTCTTCTATCTCTATCCCAAGTTCTTATTTGCAGGCTGTCCAACACGATTGCTGGAACCAGGCTATGAAGGAGGAATTGGATGCATTGGATCAGAATCACACTTGGGATATTGTGGATTGTCCTTCCGGAGTTAAACCCATCGGTTGCAAATGGATCTACTCGATCAAGCTTAAATCTGATGGGTCATTGGATAGACACAAAGCTAGACTTGTAGCACTCGGAAACAGACAAGAGTATGGCATTGACTATGAGGAAACGTTTGCACCTGTGGCAAAAATGACATCTGTTCGGTTACTTCTCGCCATTGCTGCCTCTAAATCCTGGCCTTTATACCAAATGGATGTCAAAAATGCATTTCTCCATGGGGACCTGCACGAAGAAGTCTATATGCGGATACCACAAGGCGTCTCCTCTCCCTTCAAGAGGTCTGTCTGTCGCCTGCGCAAATCGCTTTATGGTTTAAAGCAAGCTCCTCGCGCTTGGTTTGAAACCTTCAAGGCTCGCTTATGCGAGAGTGGCTTTACCCAGAGTCCTTCTGATCCATCTCTCTTTTTATGCCACACATCTACTGGTGTTACTGTGCTTCTCGTCTATGTTGACGATATTATTATCACTGGCACGGATGATCGTATGATCAAATCTCTCCAAGCTTCTCTCAGGGATTCCTTCCGTATGAAGGATTTGGGTCCTTTGCATTATTTCTTGGGCCTCGAGGTGCATCAATCTCCAAAAGGTTTATTTGTTAATCAGCACAAATACACATCAGATCTTATCGAGTTGGCTGACCTCAATGATTCTTCACCTGTTGATACGCCTGTAGAGGTCAATCTCAAGTTGAGTAAAGATGATGGCGATCTTCTTCCTGATCCTCATACCTACCGGCGTCTGGTGGGAAGTCTTGTCTATCTCACCATCACTAGACCTGACATCTCATATGCTGTTCATCTTGTGAGCCAATTCATGACAGCTCCTCGACACCTTCATTTGACAGCTGTGAAGCGCATTATCCGTTATCTGCTCAAAACTGTCCCTCGTGGTTTATATTATCCAAAGGATAATCCTCTTCATCTGACCGCTTATGCAGATGCTGACTGGGCTGGCTGTCAAGACACACGCCGTTCTACTACTGGTTGGTGCATGTACCTTGGAACATCTCTCGTTTCTTGGAAATGCAAGAAACAAGAACGGGTGTCCCGCTCTTCCACGGAAGCTGAATATAGGGCTATGTCTTCTGCTTGTTCTGAGATCTTATGGTTACGGGGACTTCTTTCGGAACTCGGGTTTTCTCAAACCTCTCCTACTCCATTGCATGCCGATAATACTGGGGCTATCCGAATCACTGAAAATCCTGTCTTCCATGAACGCACCAAACATATCGAAGTTGACTGCCACTTTATTCGCGATGAATATAAGCGTGGTGTCATTACTCTTCCTCATGTTCCTACAGCATTTCAGTTTGCCGATATCTTCACAAAGGGACTTCCTCGTCCTCGTCATCAATTTCTTGTTTCCAAATTGCTGCTTTATGACTCCCCAGCATCAATTTGAGGGGGGGTGTCAAGCAAGCCCAAGTCCATTAGGCTCATTTCATGTCAAGCAAGCCCAAGTCCATTAGGCTCATTTATTGTACCTTTTTGTTACGTTGTAATTAGTCAAAGGTTGTTACTTAATTTGTGGCTTTAGTTTAGGATCTAAGATTTGTAATTGATTGTAATTAGGGACTTAATTTGTGGCTTCAGTTTAGGATCTAAGATTTGTAATTGATTGTAATTAGGGACTTAATTTGTGGCTTCAGTTTAGGATCTAAGATTTGTAATTGATTGTAATTAGGGAATTAAACCCTTATATAAGAACAGTCGATCCTCAAAGGAGGGACGACATTCATCTCTCTTATGTTCTGTATTTCATCTCTCTCTAAATATCATCATCTCCATCTACATCAAACCCATCTCTAATCCATCTCCAACTCATTCACGAACCTTCTCCTTTTCCTGAACTCCCTAAACCCAACCCCAAACCCATACCCTTGCAGCACCCTATCTCCATCTCCCATCCCAAAACCCAACCAACACCAAGCCCGAAACCTAGACCCTTCCCGAATTCCATTCTCTCCCTATCCGATCATCCCAAACCATCACCACCACCCCTAAATCCGCCGACTTCAACCTCCCTTCTCACTGCCTTCGCCATCACCAGCGGGAAGCCAGCATAGACCACCTCACCAAAACCCTTTTCTCCAAACTCCCGAGACCCCAAACCCTTGAACCCATCACTTCCCCAAAACCTATAAAACCCATCTCCATAAATCCCAAACCCAACGAGACCTTTTCATCAAAAACCCAAACTACTGCCAATCTCCATGAAAACCCTTTGCATTAATTCGTCCCCAAAGCAGAGAAAGAGAGAGCTAGAGAGAGAGAGAGAGAGAGAGAGAGAGAGAGAGTTTCAATTTTACCATGCACTGGAGATCACCTGCGCCTTCGTTGAGCACCGCCGTTGCATAGTCGCCGCCTCTCTGTCCCCTCGTTGCTCCCTTCTCTTTCCTGCCGAAGCCAAGCAGAAACCGAAAAGGGCTTCAAACCCTTTCTTTGATTTCTTCGATCAATGCAAACTCTCAACACCCCTCTTTTTTTTTGCTTTCGGGTCAAGCTCGAGCCCACAAGCCTGTTTCAGGTGGCAGCAATGGACCGAGCTTTTGGGCCTCGATTCAAGTAAGATTTGACCCATTTAGTTGAAAAGTAAAAAGCAAAAAGTAAAGAAAAAAAGGCAACAGCAGTGAAAAAAATAAAATAAAATACAAGTGGGCCCAGCCAAAGTAGTCCAGTCTTTTTGGATTGATTGATCTCAGCCATTGACTCTCAAAAGGATGATATTTTAGTCTAATTCACGATCCGTCTTCACTTGCATATTTTTGTTATCAAGATCAAGCCATCAGGTCAGTTCGTTTTTTAGAATTTAAAAGATTTTGTTTTCCTGTATCAAAGCCAATATGCACGTCTTTGGATCCTCCAATGAATTTCAAAGAATGTGGTCTGAGCAAACATATGGCAATTGGTATTTTGAGCATCATCACTTTATTCGAACAATTTCTGAATTTGAAGCAAAATGAGTTGTCAATTGATGAATATTTGGATCAATTTCAAGATTGCATCAAATATGTGAATTGGAACAAAATGAATTGCATGACTTGATTCGTTTTATTAAAGGATTGAGACCAAGCATTTTAGAAAAGATGAATCGCTGCAACATCATTTATGACACATACGACGAAGCTATTCATGTTGAACACATGTTTCGATGGTCTTGCATGCGACAAGTTAAGTCTCAAGAAGAAAATTTTCAGCAACAAACAAGAGCTCATGTAATGGAAACAGGAGAAGATAATCCTACACTTATCTTTCGCATACTCCTCACCACAAATGAGAAGAAAATGAGCAGAAGAAGATTATGATATTCCAGACACGCGCGACATGTGAAAAGAGGTTGGTCAATCTAGTTATTGATTGTGATAGTACTATCAATTTTATTGCACAAGAGGTAACTGACAAACTCAATTGGCCTACAGAGACTCTCAAAAAGTCTTACAAAGTCACATAGTCTAATGGTTCTATTATCTGCATGACTCACAGATGTTTGGTATCTTTCAAGATTAGTGGATATAAAGATAAAATTTAGTGTGTTGTAATCCCTATTAATATAATTCATATTCATGACTGTGAGGAAAACACATATACCTTCAGGGGGCAAGGACAGTGGATCACGCTTCTTCCATCTTTTTCTACACTGCCCCCTTCAATTGAAAAGCCAAAGGAAGAGCACAAAGAGGAAACAGATATCAAGGCTAAGATTGCAGAGCACGTCGTTCAAGGATAGGAAACTCTGATGACAACTTCAAGTGAAACAAGTTGTAGAACTCCCAAAATGGATCATGTTTCATCTGAACTTCGAGGGGAAAAAGTTAAATCTCTTTCTAGGGACAATGGTGATCTACAAAAACAAAGAGGTAAAGCCATAAGAAGTAAAAGCGGACATTGGTCATCCAATGGATATCATTGCACCACCAATTTCAGAAAAGCCAATTGAATCGTCAAATGTCAAAACAATTGTTCCAATGGCTTTGCAAGAAGATCAAACTATTAAACATGGTTCAAAATCGCGGTATTGGTCGCGGTATCGATCGGCCCTAAAAACCGATATGGTATCGGCATCGGCGCGATTCGCAGTCCATTGCAGTTGTCGCGGTGTGAATTGTTTTTTAGTCCAAAAAATTTTGAAGAAATATCCAAAAAAATCAAGAATATTATAAAATGCTGGAAAACATTGTTTTTTTCCATTAGTAACAATTATAAATCAAATTATTGGTCCTCCTAAGTCTTTACACCCTATGTCGTTGTTTAATATATTTGCTATTAAATGTGCAAAATTTTTAGTGTTTAGTTTTTTTTGCTAGCTTTATAGTTTATAAATCCATCCATATAGCCTTTATGTAAATCCTAACCACTCAAATAATGATAAAAATAAATGCCCTCTTCTAATATGGTCTTCCTAAATTTTCATTTTTATAAGACTTAGGCAATTGTCAAATTAAGTATTTTCAAACACTTGGATTTTTCTTTTCAATACTTTGTTAGTATATAGAAAAATAAAGTTAATAGTAGGTCCAAGCCTTATTGTAGAAAATTTATTAATGGCCCATTCAATTATGGAACACTTTTTTTAGTGGTTAGAGTCTTTATAGGTGAAATGCATTAGAGGGTTACAATTAAAAAAGGAAAAAGAAAAAAGAAAGTTCAACGACTGAAGCCCACTAATTAAAATTTTGAACCAGTCTAAATAAACACCCTTATCTTATATAGCTCTTAACCTAATTTTATTATAATTGGAGATCGGCCCACTGTTACATTGATCAAATTTTATTTAATTAAAAATCTAACCAATCAAAAAGTGTGCCAATTTCCAATTTGAATGGAATTTATCCAATTTCAATGGAATTTATTTAGGACCCACAGGAGATAATGGCAACTATAGTGTGAGTCTAAGATTTTTTAATTGGTGTGGCCCACTATGCCCCCACATGTTTGCACCATGTATGAAGGGAAAAAAAAAGAAAGGGGCTTGATTTGGCCCTTCAAAAAAGGCCGAAACCCATTTGGGTTTTCACTGTTCCCAACTCTCAAAAGCACTGACGGAAGTCATGGAGCAGAGGGAGGGAAAGGGCAAAATAGGAGGGAAAGAGAGAGGAAGGGGAGAAGGAAAGGAAGAAGAGGGAAGGAAGGAAAGAGAAGAAAAAGATGGAAACATAAAAAAGAGAATAGCAGAAGATGAAGAGGGAAAGGGCGAAAGAGAATGATAGAAGAAGAAAAGGATTGGAAGTGGCTAATGGTGGTGCATGGTGTAGAGCGGCAACGGTGGAGGCAATAGCAGTCGGTGGTGGCGGTGGCGGTGACAGCAAATGATGGAGTTGGTGGTGTCATCAGATCTGCAAATGGTGGCAAAGGCAACAGTAGGAGCCCTTCTAGGGTTCCAGCCTCCAGGTACCAAATCTTTCTTTCTCATTTGCTTCTTTTTTTTTTTTTTTTTTTTTTGTTACTGATGATGCTCTTAGGGAATAGGAGGGCTTAAACTTTACATTTTTTTTTAAATCTGGGAGGAAGAAGAGGGTTTGCAGTTTTTTTTTTTAATGGGAGGAAGAAGAGGGCTTAATATTGTTTTGGCCGATATATCGGTCTTAACCGATATTTTCAATGTAACGGCCGAAATTGGCAAAAATTTTGGCGATATTCCACTGATCCGAGACCGATATTGATACACATTAATAAATTGGTTCGGTCATGGCCGATACCGGTATGTATCTGCTGATACGAATCGGTATTGGCCAATATTTTAAACCATGCTATTGAAGTCCACCACATTGACTTTATCTTCAGAGATCAAATATGGATGATAAACAGCCAACAATTTTAGCATCCAATGGTCCGACTACAAATTCAAGACACATGCAGTCATTAGAAGAAGCAACACGTCCAATGTACTTCTAATTGGAAGAAAAGATCAAATCACACTTTCAAGTCATGTCCTTAAAATGAAGCTCAACGAGTGCAAAGCCTAGCAGTAAAGATTATTTTATTAATAGCAGTTGCTTTCTTAACTTTTAGAAAATGATTTTATATTTAAATTAGGACTCCTTATTTGGATTGAATTAGTTTGTTTCTTTATTTAGAGAGTACTTTAGTTATATATATAAATGTAATCCCCTCTCATAGGATAGACTACATTTTTTTGAATAAGATTTCAGTTTTCCTCTCCTTGTGGATTGAATTATTGTCTTTGATGTGAGGCCTAGACAGTTTATCTTAAGCCTTTTTGGCTTAGAGAATAGCCCGTTAGCAATTCTTCTTCTTTGTGCTACGTCAAAATACATAGATAATGTGTGGGGTGAGTTCAACACCATACGATCATCATAGCATTCTGAGATGGTCTTGTGAAAAAAAGAAACACTGGTTCATAAAGTCAAAATCTTTTACACAAATGCAAGCCTAGAGTGATTGGAGCTTGGATCAGGGTGATCTCCACCTATCCTATATCATACATGCAAAGGTGACCACACCTCCTAAATGGGCCCACTAGTGATTGGTTCAAACTCCCAAATGGGGGACGAGGGACACATCCAGGTGGATCTCAAATGGAGGTGGACACCCAAGTTAGGTGTAACCAAAGTGAACAAATACAGGGTTCTGTATCCTGAGTAGAAAATTTGGGCTTTTTCTTCTTCTAATGACAAGCATGTAAGGGGGTGGAAAGGGACTCCTCACCACCCTCTGGTTCAACTGAACTACTCAATTGAATGGTGTCAAAATACAAAATGGTCTCTTTCAAGAAAGAGTGGGTTTAGAGAGTATCTTTTTATTTGCTAAAATTTTCCATGCATTCTTTTGTTTCTAGATTACCACAACATTCCAATAAGAAAAGCTGAAATGTGAATTGCGAACCCAGCTTTAGCCATGCAATACTTTAGAAGATTCAACAGTATTATAAAATAATCTAGATTACATTTTGCCAATAACTATACGAAGCAAAAAATTCTGGTTATTTCATGATTGCAATGATGCAATTTTTGAAACTTCACAAAACAGTGTTATCATCTAGTTAAATGTCAAAAGGACATTTAATTTACATTTTGCCCATCACCATATGAAGCAGAATATTTTGGTTATTTCATGATTGCAAAGATGCAATTTTTGAAGCTTCATAATATGGTGTTATCATCTATTTTAATGTCAAAAGCACGTTTATCCTTAATCAAATTTCTACCAATGAAAACTTTGGACAGAAGTGAGACAAGTTACCAGGCATAGGATGAATGCCATTCTGAATAGGAGCCAATGGAACCTTGGGTTGCATGGGGTACTTCATTAGTTGGTATTGGTGCTCAAGTAAGTGATTAAACACCATGATCTGTTTTTTCAGCTTCAGCCTTATGTAGTATGCCTTGAAAAAATCAGTATTTTCCTCTTCCAATTTCTGCCATACTGAAAAGCAAGAAAGAATAGCAACATCAAAACTGAATCTCTGCTTCTGGTATGTGCATTTCAGACACACTTGGTTCTTGAAGCATAATGGTTGAGTTCATGCGTAACAGAGAAATGTAAGTAATAAAGGTGTCATTAAGCAATCAACTTGGGACATCTAAACAAGTAAAATTGAATTCCAGTATGACAGAACTAAACCACAGAAATCAAGAATATTCAGGGCACAGGCACTACAAATTAAGATCATTACACCCTAGATGGGCCTTTTTAACCTACCCAGACTAGTAAATCCAGGCTCAATTCTTGCTCGATTCAGTAGGGTCTTTACAACTTCTGCCTTATTCATGTATAACTGTAGACACCGTTCAATCAGATTTTGGACCTACAACAATTATCAAATATTAGAAACGAGCACAACACTTGGATTATGAAAAGAGAGGTGAGTCGCAATTCCTTCCAACACCAATAATAGTTAATAATCTTCCTTGGATTCAGTTGCAATGAGTATCCAGAAGATAAATTGATTACTTCTTACAAGTTCAATATCTTCACGGGAAACCTTCCTGCCATCATTGCTTGAAATGGAAGAGTCAGCAGCTACCGGAACCTCAGTTGAGGGTTTGTTCTGTTGATCAGCTTGTGGTTCATGAGACACTTGTGATGAGGGTTGCATTTCCGTCTTACATTGGGCATCCTGTGGAAACGTCTTCACTCTAATTAAACTCAGCAAATTCGCTCAAGATAACACTAAAGTTAATAGCACAAGATGACAATAAACCTCACAAACAAAAAAATAACCCATAGCAAAAGGTCCACTCTTACAATTTAGCTCAATTACATAACAGTAGAATAAAACAGTAGAATATAGTCCAGGAAGATCACCTGTAAAATACAATGACTTGGATTATATCAAATGTATTAAGGGCTCATTTGATGAAGCATAAAATCCCACCGCGTAGAGAAATGAGGAGAAATCTAGGGCTGGAGAATCACCACTTTTCTCCAATAGTGATTAGCCATTGTGATTGGATTAGAGTGGATAAACTATGCAGGAGAAAACCATTTTAAAAACATTTTACAAATGAAAAATATATTTTTTAAATAGTTAAAATGAATCAATTTCATGACAGAAAAGGGTGCCCCTTTGCCTCCCTGCTTTTCTCCACATCCAAATGAACCCCCGTGATTTAAACAATTGATCAAGTATAATTAGGAGAATCAATTCAACCTCATGTTGAATTATTCACAACATATTAGTGTTCTCAAAATATCTCAATAAATTTCTTGAGAAATGTATGTGTATATTTCTGGATATTTTCAGTTTCAACTAAAGGGTTGGAACTTGGAATAATGTTACCAATAGAAAATGAGTTATGATGCACTCATCTATTTGTTGGACTGTACAGGATATTGCAATCTTTTTCTAATCAGAAATGTAGCACCCTTTTCAGGTCAACACATAGAAAAAACAGAGAAAGAAAAAGGAAGAGAGAGAGTACTTGCATTACACAGTCCTTTCCTTTTTTAAGAGGATTGATACAGAGAGTCATATTGTATGAATCTGGAAGATACCCGAATCATCTCTACCTTTGGAGATTACAATAAGCTCAAAAGAGATAGCAACTAATTCTATCTTAGAGATAAAAATAAGCCTAAAAGAGATAACTATTGTGGATTCTCAATCTTAACTCAGTGTATCCTCACAATGGTCTAAAACTTAGAACCTATAAAACTATAATGGAAAAGGAAGCGAAAAAATTCTCAATATGTATTGGAGATCTCTGAATACTGTCACCATATTCATGACCTCATGGCAAGAATTTGGGTCAATGATTTATACAGCAGTTCCACATGAATCACTTTATTTTTTTTTTTTTTCTAATTCAGAAGATTCATGAAACAAACCATCACCACCAATTTCTTGTGAAACTTTGTTATGATTCTAAATCTAACCTGTTTGGATAAGCAGAAAATAGAGTAAAGTGAAGTTAAATGGGCCTAACAGCTTAAAATTTCAACTCTACCCAATTTCGATGAGTCTAGCCCAAGAGATGAAGTATTGTCTTAGCCCATTTATACTTCATTTTACTTCAACCCTACTTACTTCAATTCCCTTGAGTAAAAGTCAATTCTACCCCAAAATATTTTAGATTTCACTTCACATCAAGTATCCAAACAAAGTGAAGTGAAGTAATCTACCTTAACTTCAACCCACTTCTCCTCCACTTCACTACTCATGTAAAATCTACTTCACTTTACTCCTCGTTTATCCAAACAGGCATAATCGTAACTGAGGCAAGCACCACTCCTAGTTTCCTAGTTCCATCTGGAAACAATCAATGACAAGAGAAGGTGATATTATCAGCAAGTGCTATAAAGGAGCCTGAAAAGAAGTAAAATTATCTTTTTAATTTTAGGCAATCCTTTTTTTTCTTTGCGATAGTGTTTTAAGTCCTCAGACTCCTTTAAGTCTAAAGACTCCTCCCTCTAAGCAACATGAGTCTAGTGTTTTAAGACTTAAGACTCCTCCCTGGCTCCCTCTAAGCAATATGGGTCTCTCTAATTTCTTGAAAAGTGAAATCTTTACTTTTAGCATATGTTTGCACAATGCGAGGATTCCTTGGTAATGAGGAGAAGCCTTCAATTTCACATGCCTGCCAGTTTTTCAATGTTGGTTGAAAACATAAGATCTTGCTCCATGACTATTTTGCAACAGTAAAAACACAATAATATGGAATAGATAACCGCGAAACATTTGCACCGGGCGAAAATGAAGTTTTTGCAAACTATTAACGATGCTTGCAAATCATAGAAATGAATCTTAAAAAACCCTTCACATGCATCCACCACAACGATTCAAAGTAAATCCGTAAACAGATATTTGACCATTCAAGCAAATTAAAAGATATAAATAGATACAGAAAAAGTCATTTTATCTTAACAAAATATTGAGAATTCCCAAATCAATATCAGAGTACTAGATAGGGTAAAGCTTAAACTTATGAATGTGCAACAATACCCCATTCTGGTATGCAATTTCAGATACCAAAATCTAATATCAGCAATACCCAGCAACCCAACACATAATTTCTTTCAAAATCAATGAATCCTGCATATAATTGTCTAATATCAGAGTACTCAATAAGCTAAAGCTTGAAACAGAACAAACCACCATTTTATCCCTTTCTAAACTCTAAAAACAAGTAAAAGCAATAAAAAATAAAAAAGGGGCATCTTCCTAAGTTATAAAAGCTTCAACTCAAACAAACAAAACCCAAAACGGCAAAACCCAAAACAAACAAAGACAAATCCAAGAGGCAAGCAAACACACTTCAAACAAGGAATCAGCAAGCATTACCTTGGCAAAGCCACAAATCTCCGCCATGAACAAAAAAGCTAAAAACTTTCTGATAAAAGCAACAACAAGAGAAAGAAAGGAAGAGAAATTAGTGAAGAATCCAAGGAAAGAGAAGCAAAAGCACTAGCGCATTTCGATTTCCAAGCTTCTTTGCAGACCAAACGAATCGGAAAAAAGGGGGGATTTTGGAATTGTAAGATTGCTCGAACATTTTAGCGAAGATTTCGGAGCGGAATCTGAGATTCGTTGGGTTTTCAAGATTTTGGAAGCTCCTGCTTACCTGAGTAGAGTAGATGAGAAGAGAGAGAAAGAGAGAAAAACATAGAGAGAGAGACAGTTCTAGGGCTTGAGATTTTTTTATTCTTTTCTTCTTCTTCTTGTGTGTTTTTTAATGCAACGGCAGTGAGTGAGTATGGGAAGAAAGCGCGAGCAAAATAATTACAAGAGTATAAAAATCTCAGATGACCAGTCAGTAGAGCTGAGCTGCGCTGCATTTCCTCTCATATACACATACATGCATACATCAATAACATCATACATGACATGTACATCTTTTTTTCCCTGCGATTAATTAAATAAGGGGGCTGTGGGCCCCCCTTAACCACAGCTGGGAATGGGATCGGGCCTTAGGGTATCCAAAGCCAATAGATTCTCATCATCCCAAATGAATGCACACTTAAACCTAGATTGATATCAAACTCCAAAGGCCCATCTCTGTCATGTTGGAGGATCTAAGCTTGATTATCCACTTAAATGGACCGGCAAATATATTGAATTTATTTTTGTGAGACAAATTAACGTAAAGTGAGCTGAAAAGTCAATAAGTAGTTACTGGTTTTTGTACGAAAAAATTTTTGAAGTTTGAAAAGTAATTTTTTCTTTCTTTGTCTAAAACTTTAAATTCCTAATTTGATTCGACAAATCAAATGCGATGGAATTAACTTTTTTGAAAAATTGATTTACTATAAAAGTTTGTGTTATACTTTATGAAGACCGATGGTATAAAGTTAAAATGGAAAGGACTGGCAAGCTTGTAAAAAATTGTGCGAGACCCAGTTGACACTGCCCCGCTGGACACAATGGCTAGGCCGTACTCAGTTAGGGGGCTCAAGGCCATGACACAACATGGCACCACATAGCTTGGTATGAGGCTTGTAACTAATGGTCATTTGCCCTACGCCCCAACGGTTAGATCAAGGGTAAGGAGCATTTTGAAACTTTTTTAAATCGATAAATATGATTTCTATTCTCATAATAGTTACTTGAATTTGATTGGCAGCAAGGTAGATTACCCATTTATGAGCTTGGCCGACCCAATGGTTAGACAGCTAGGCTCATGGGGCACAAACATTTAGAATTTGATATTTATTTTTAAATTATCTTACAAGTAGTTTTTTTTTTCCTTTTTTGGTTTGGTAAAAAACTGAGGGCAGTAGTTACATGTTGCTTTGCAGTTGAACATTTATTTTTATAGTTCATTCAGTAAAGTTTAGAAGTTAAATGGAACTCCAATGTTACAAAGGATTTGAATTAATGAGAAACATATTTTCTGTTGCATAACCTTTATCAAATTTCATGTAAATGTTTCGTTGTTATCCTTTGATGATGTTGACATATTGCTTGAATTGTTGATTAACAATCACGCATTGGAGGTTGGACTTTCGGGTTGGGAGGTGTGACGCTCGGATTTGATTGCCCGCAACTTTGATTTGATTGATGGACATGATTGAGAGATGGCTCTAGAAAATTTCGCCGTGCAAAGAAAACACACTTGACTGGCCCAATGTATCTATCAGCTACCCACGAAAGCACATGTAAAAGCGAATCTGGAATCCAGCTTTCTTTGGGCTAAATATCATATAAACACCTCTGACCGTCTGATCTAGTCAAATCTCTGCCTTTAACTATGCTTTTGGGGCAATACGTGTCAAGTGGGCTCAGGCTGCTGTGCTATGCTGGACCGGGGATGCAGGCCCAGGCACTTCACGGCCCAGGCCAGACACGATACAGGCGGAGCTCAGCGGGCCAGAAGGAAAATCCGACTAGACTCTATTGGGCCTGTTATTTGATGGTTGGGTCAAAGGACCCAGAGCTGAACCCTAACCGGGACTTGTCGTGACGAATCCCCCGTTGCATGATTAGAAGAAGAGGTCAAGGGTTCGTGATTTGGTACATCATCTTCACCATCAAACACAAGAATGGCTTTTGATTCAACCATGGCTCGATGCTGATCTGCAACGCGGCACGGTAACCTTCTGAGTTGAACTCACGCACTCTCTCTCTTTCTCTGTGTCTCTGTGTGTGTTGTTGTTGATGTTGTTGTTGTTGTTGAGGTGTTGGATTGGGTTCGGATGACAGGGATTTGGGGGGGATTGAATGATTGTGGGGGTTCGATTGGGGGATTTGGGTTTTGAATTGATGGAATTAGGGTTGGGATTGATCGGTTGGAGTCTCGATTTTTTGGGGGGGGAATTGGAATCTGGGTTTTGGTTGAGTGGTGGGATTTGAGGGGTATGGTGTTAAGGATGGGTGTGTACACGATTAAGGGTTTCTGGGTTGGAAAACAGAATCTTGGAGGGAAATAATGCCCAACTCCAACGATCTGTAACATCCACGCGTGGGAATGTGAATCTGCTTGACTGGCATCCAGGGGCGATGAGGATCTTCGCTCTGATACCAATTGATGCAGGCACTAGGGTTGGGGCTCTTGTGGAAGTGCCAAATCGCGTGTCTGCAGAGGCAATTGAGAAATCTCTGCAGAGATGATAACACAAGATGCACCTGAAAAGCATCTCATAAGGCTTGAAACCCACAATTGTATTAATCAACTTCTGCCCCTGCAAATCCCTTGAATTGTAATTCATTTACTCTCGTTCTCTGTCTCTGTACAAACCAGGTTGTGGAAATGTAACTCAGAAGTGAATAAACAGAGGTCTGAAAATATGACATAGTTTTAATTTTATTTTATTGTTATCTCATTTACAGCAGATTTTGACCTCTGTTGATTTTATTGCCTGTTAAGTTGACTTGGCATTGAGTTGAGGATGATGTTGGCTTGGGAAGAAACAATTCTTTGCACATAGCCCTCTTTCTCTTTTAATGATAGAGTTTCAAGCTTATCTCTTTTTTAGGGGAGTTTGACTGCAACTGGGTACTGACCCAATCTGGAATGACTGTAGTTGTGCATCACAATGACTCCAAATCTGTTGTTTAGACATCTGCCAAATTTGTGTGTTTGAAGCATGAGATGGTTAGTCGGTTTGGGAATGTGTACTTCGAACCCCTCTTTCTCATTTTAATTCCAGTAGAATGTCTTGTCTCTGTCTCGAATTGGACTAGAAAGAACTGATGTACAACTGGGGACTGATTTAACTTAGAAAGATTGTAGCTGTGCATCAGAAAAACCCCAAGTCAGTAGTTTAAGTACGTGAAAGATTTTGAAAATGTATATTCTTAGATAAGTCTTATTTCTGTCTCAAATTCAGCTAGAAAGAACTGATTTACAACCAGGGACTGACTCAACTTACCATTAAAAGAAAAAGGGAACTGACTCAACTTAGAACGAATGTAGCTATGCATCAGATTATCAGAATGACCCAAAGTCAGTTGTTTAAGCATGCGATAAGGTTTTGAGAATGTTTACTCTTGGAAACCCTTTCTCTCTTCAGAAGTACTGGAAATGTCTCTCTCTGTAACAAATTCTGCTTAGAAAGAACACATTTGTAGTTGGGGACCAATCCAGCTTAATGAAATAATTGATTTATCATTCTCTTTCGAAGCTTGAAATAAGTCGCTTAGGTACCACTCATCATCACTTTTCTTAGGTGGGGCTCCTCTACTTAAATTCAATTGAAAAAGGAAAAGATATGAATAGGAATTTGATTGGTAAAACAAACAATATAGTTTTTGTTACATTTATGTATGGATTTAATACTAACAAACAAACATGGTTAATAAATAACGCGCACGTTCACTTCAAATGCATAGGTAATCAATACATGTGTTAGCTGTGAACAAAAAGGCCCTTGGGGTTTTCTTTCCTAAGTTTGGTTTCATTTTTTTCTTTTTTTATAACAGTAAAGTTTCTTCAAACCAAGAAGAAGAGAGAAACGAACAAAAAGCAAAAAACAACAGACATCAAAGAGAACTAATCAACAAAAGAAATAGAAAGACAGTGAACTCCCTCCTTCGCAAGCCCATCCGCATCAAAATTTACCTTGCGAAGAACATGATGAAAAGGCAAACTCAACTGATTCGATATATCTAGAATTTCCTCAATCAAGTCTGCCAAAAACCAAGGATAGGAAGACCGACCCAATCCCCATTGAATTGCTGAAAAGGAATCTCCTTCTATGATAGCATTTGCATCTCCCAATTTCTTTAATTCTCGCGCATCCAATTAACAAAGCATAAACTTTTGCCCCATTAGAGTCCAAACAATTCACTGGCCGCAAAATCTTTTTGAGAATCAGGCCTGAAGAATCACGAATAAGACCCCTTATACCTCTCAAGTTAAGATGTCGAAAATAGCTGCCACCAAAGTTCAGCTTTAGAAGACCAGGAGGAGGAGGAATCCAGGAAATTGTTTGCACAACTTTAGACCTACCACCACTTTGAAAATGAGCCACCCAAGATCTATTCAGCCCTTCCATCGCTACACCATCAAAATCAGCATCTCCAATCGCCCATTCAGAAATAGTCCAAACAACTAATTGAACAATATCATCAGGAGTTTTGCATTGGTTTTTAACAATTCTATTGCTCCTTTGCTCCTCTCTAACCATAGCTTCCAAAAAGCAGCATAAAAAGCTAACTTCCACAAAGTACATCCACAAACAGACTTACCCCTGTACACCCATTGAGAAAACAACTCCTTAACAAAACTAGGCAACAAACGTCAAACTTTCTTATGATAGAGTACTATACTTTATAGGCGAAGTTACAATGCAATAACAATTGGTTTGTTGTTTCTTCATCTTGAAGGCACAAAGGGCACCCATTCACAATAATCAAATTTCTTCTTTGCAACTGATCCATAGTAAGAATTTTATTTAAAATAGCCACCCAACAAAACACCAAAATTCTTGGAGGAACCAAATCATCCCAGAACCTTTTCCAAGCAAAACCCCATCACCGCCCCCTATTAAAATATCGTAAAAAGATTTCACAGAAAACTTACCCTTTACATCAATGATGGGGACATCATGCCAAATTCCTCTAATTCATTCAAAGCGTATCAAAGAAGAAGGAGTAGAGCAGCGGATCAAGCTTTGATCTAGATGGATGATCAATACCGAGGCTGTGATCTCGAGGAAGGCATAAATCTGCCGTCGGATTGTCACCCAAAGGAGATTCGACGGTTGGATTTTGGACGATGATATCGGTGGAGCATTGAAGGCCCCATGTGCACAATTTTAGTGAAGACCCCACATAGGGAACTGTCACATGGGTTGAAATAAGGGTCGTTTGAAATTAAAGGGTCCCATGGTAGTTAATTTGTTTGGTCCCGTGTTTTATGTTAATTAATTGGGAATTTGCCCATTCAGGGTATAAAAGAGTTGAATTTTTTCAAAATGGTGTTAACCAAAATTTAATACCAAATGTGGGTATTTCTCATGTTTCATTAATTTTTTTTCCAAATATACCCTTCTGTGCGATATTGCACAGTGGGCGATATCGCACTACCCTTCTGCCCCTCTTAAGTTTTCTTTGTTGTGCTCTTCAAGTTTCTTCATCATTTAAAAAGGTTTTCATAAAAGATTTTAATTTTGTATTTTCTCAAAAGAATTTAAAGGTTTCTCCCCAACGACTATTTTGTACCTTTATTTTTTTTCATTCAGTGATGAGATTACAAAATCGTGAATTGCATATTTGTAGGATTTTTTTCTTTTCTTACATGGTTGCAAGTATTTAATTTCTTAAGTTCACTCTATTCGTATGGCTTAGTTGTATTTTAACCAACGGCTAAGCGGTGGGTTAAAATGTACTAAAATTCAACCGCATTTACAGCTTAGCCGTATGCTAGTCTATGGCTTAGCCGTATGAAGCCTACGGCTGATCTACGGCTTTGCCGTAGGACTTAAGTTGTGCCTAAATTCACCCGCATTTATGGCTCCGTTGGATGCTATTCTATGGCTTAGCTGTATGAATCCTACGGCCGGGGCACGGTCGATCAACGGCTTAGCCATGGGGCTAAGTGTGCTAAAATTCACCTGCATTTACAGCTCAGCCATATACTAGGCTACGGCTTAGCCGTTTTCTACTCCTTTGTTGTTGTGCAATATCACACACTGGGCAATATCACACACTCAGCAATATCGCACAAATGGCTACGCCGTAAAACAGCACCTACGGCTCCACCGTAAATACGGGTGAATTTATAGATGGCTAAGCCGTAAGAAATTTTACTAGTCTAAGATGGCGAAAGTAGATGCTGGAGCAACCTTTGCCAGAAGGTTAAAGATATTCTCTGTCTAACCTAAGTCCTGTCCTGCAACCCAGAAACCAAATCCAACCAAGTCCTTCATTGCAACGATGAATGGCAACAGCTTCACAACGACGTCTACAGTATGTGCCGACGAGATGCTTATTCGGCAACGGCGCACGCAAGCAGTGAATGGGAAGCAGCGGCAGTAGCTGAGAACCAGTCTGAATCCGGAATGTTATTATTCTCTTCCTCCTGCAACTCACGTTTGTGCTCTCTTTCGCTGTTAAAAGTTTTTTTTTTCTATATAGGTAAAATGATGAAAGGTGAAAAGTAAGGGTTTTAACTCACAAGGGCAAAGCTGGAATAAATAAAGGGGCTGCTCTATACGATATCCATATATAGGATATTTTTTGGGTCAACAATATTTTGAAGAATGCCAGGTCTTTTATACCCCGTATGGGCAAATTCCCTAATTAATTTGTTTGATCCCATGTTTTAATTTGTGTTAGTTAATTTATTTAGCCCCATGTTTTATTGTGTTAGAGTCTTTATTAAAGGAGAGGGGCCTGTGTTTCTGTGTAATAAGTAGTAAAGGAAAAGGGGGGGACTACTATTTAAAAAATAAAATTTTAAATGTGCACAAACTGTAACTTGCAGCTTCTTCTTCTTCTTCTTCTTCATCTTGGGTTTGCAAGCCGCCTTTCTTGTCAACTGCCATTAAAACTTTCTGTGATTGGAGTTTGGTGAGAGCCCAATAAAAGTAACCATTATCTCATTTACTTTTCCCTTCTTGAGAGCTTTCATACAACTATTTGAATATCAGATCTATTGATCCCTTCTTGAGAGCTTTCATACAACCATTTGAATATCAGATCTGCTGAATAGAATGTGGAGCCAATACCCATATCTGATGTTGAGCATTTTGGCCTTAGTTTCCACGAATCCTTTTTCCTATAAATGAAAACCCTAAGTGTTGGAAGTTCTACCTTCCATTAGAATCCTATCCTCAAATCTAAGGATTACCATTGCGGAATCTGTGAAAATGCTTGGATCTATGGCTGATTCATTCGTTTGAAATTAATTAACTACTTGTGAATAGCATGATCTGGATCTTTTTTGTCAATTAATTTATTTTCTGATTGCATTGCATTACATTAGATTAGATTTCACATTGTCCTGCATCAATTTTGGTATCAAGGCCCCTAGGTTCACTTAGGGTAATCTAAAAGCATCATCGCACTACATCTGAAATTATTTTCATCAGTGCATAGCATCATTAGGATAGTCATCTTAGGACCCACCTTGCATGCTCACGAGGAGTAGTAAAGATTTCCAACCCAAACACCTTAAGATGGATTTGTCCCAAATTTCTAAGTTGATGGATGAGGCGTTGGCCAACAACAATGTGGTTATGAATGACCGATTGGTTGCCATGCAAGCGCAATCTGACACTCGCTTTCATGAGGCCACGGTACGTCTCGAGGCACATCTCGAATAAATTGAGAGATCCCAATGTGATGATAACAAACATCGGCATGCCCGGAATCGACCATAATGGAGAAATAGGGGTCGAGAATACGATACCGACTTCAAATATGAGGTGGGTGATGACTGTAGGCCCTATGGTAGGAGAAAGAATCCCGCTGAGTGGATCATGAAAAGTATGAAGGTTGAAGCCCCAACCTTTGATGGTCGCATTGACCCGAGGGTCTACTCTGACTGGAAATCCGACATGGACCACTATTTTAATTGGTATGACATGTCCGACGAAAGAAAGGTCTGATTTGCCAAGATGAAGTTGGGGAGTCAAGCACGCTTGTATTGGGTTGACCTTGAGCGGGGTCTACAACGTCGTCATGAGTCACCCATTGAAACTAATGGTTCACATTAGGCCTGAACGATTCCCACAGGGAATTGCCAAGAAATTATAGGCCCGCAGTAATGGTCCATATAAGATTTTGAAGATGTTGGTGATAAACAATGAAAAACAAGAAGAATTGCAGAGATCTTAACAATGAATTGCTTGCTTTGATGATCCCCTTGCAAGCCTTTAAATATACAAGGATTCCTATAAATGAGCTAATTTACAACTGTGCTGAAAAAAATAAAAGGAAACTACATCAATCTACATCAATCAGAATCTCCCTATACATGGTAATGTACAGCAGTCTACAGATCATAATTACAGATTTCTTAATCTGTAATTATCATACCAATCAGAATCTCCCTATACATGGTAATGTACAGCAGTCTACAGATCATAATTACAGATTTCCTAATTTGTAATTATCATACCAAACGGGCCGGCCTATTGGACCGACCCAACGGGCCAGCCCTGGGTCATTCAGTTGACCCAGTCTTTTTACACCCCTCCTCAAGCTCATGGTGCGGCAGCAGCAGGAGCTTGTTCAAGGAAGACGAGAAACGAGCAAAGGTCTGAGCTTTGGTAAAGAGATCAGCAGCATTGTCAACTGAACTGACGAAGTGGAGTGACAAAGTACCCGATTTATAGTGCTGGCGAACAAGATGACAATCAATTTCAATATGCTTAGTTCGTTCATGAAAAACTTCATTCTGGGTGATCCGAACAGCACTCTGATTGTCACAATATAATGGTGTAGGAGCTTGAAGAGAAACACCTAGGTCATGCAGTAACCACCGAAGCCAGACAATTTCAGAGGTAGTATTAGCAAGAGCACGATATTCGGCTTCTGCAGAAGACTTGGAGACAGATGTCTGCTTCTTGCTCCTCCAAGAAACCAAGGAATGACCCAAGAATATGCAATAATCAGTGGTTGAACGCCGATCATCCACATCCCCTGCCCAATCAGAGTCAGAAAAGGCGCGAAGATGAAGCGAACTATCGGAAGAAAGAAGCAAGGCATATGATTGGGTACCCTGTAAATAACGAAGAATCCGTAAGACAGCACCCCAATGAACCGAGGTGGGCTGAGCCATAAATTGACTCATAATGTGGACAGCATAAGCAATGTCAGGTCTAGTAATAGTCAGGTAAACAAGACTCCCAACAACTTCTCGGTACCGAGTAGGATGAGCTAAAGGCACACCATCGTTTTTACTCAGCAGTGCATTGATTTCCAAGGGAGTAGAAATTGGAGCGAGATCTGTAAGACCCGCACGCTGGATGATGTCCGAGCAGTACTTCATTTGAGAGAGGATGTACCCCTGTTTGGAATATCCCACTTCAAGCCCAAGAAAGTAGCGAAGATGACCAAGATCCTTCATCTCAAATTGGTTCTGAAGGAACAGTTTGAGATCAGAAATACCTGAATGATCACTTCCAGTAATGATCATATCATCCACATATAGGAGTAGAATGACGATACCATTACTGGAAGTGTGAGTAAATAGAGCACTATCATGTTGACTCTGTCAAAGGCCACTAGAAAGAACTGATTCAGTAAAACGTTCAAACCAGGCACGAGGAGCTTGTTTAAGTCCATACAGGGCTCTCTTCAGATGACACACTTGATTGGAGTGGGGAACCCCAGGAGGAGGTACCATAAAGATTTCTTCACGGAGATGCCCATGAAGAAAGGCATTTTTGACATCAAGTTGATACAGTGGCCATTGACGAACGGCAGCAACAGAGATCAATGTTCGTACAGTGGTCAGTTTGGCAACAGGTGCGAATGTTTCCTCATAATCAATACCATAATCTTGTGTGTATCCTTTGGCAACAAGGCGAGCTTTATACCGTTGAATGGTGCCATCAGAATTTGTCTTCACTTTAGATATCCATTTGCAACCAATAGCTTTCTTTCCTGGAGGAAGAGAGACAAGCTCCCAAGTGTGATTTTGCTGAAGTGCAGCTAATTCTTCTTCCATGGCTTTTCGCCACTCAGGGTACTGAGAAGCTTCGGTATAAGACCTGGGTTCAAAATGTGAATGGACTGTAGCAAGATAGTTGCGATATTGAAGGGAAAACAAGTTGGTAGAAACAAATCCATAACGCTGCACAGGGGTGTGAGTACGAAGTGGATATCTCCGTGGTGGAATAGAATCCTGATCTTCAGGAAGAGTGGGGACTTCAGCTACATCAGAAGGGATGGAGTCAGGTTTGGGCCTCCGTTGATAGACAAGAAGTGGCGGAGGATCAACAGAAGTTTCTGAAGTAGGATAGGTCTCAGATGGAAACAAATCTGGAAAAGGATCAAGGGGGTGTACAGAGGAGACAGGCTGTGAGGATGGCAAGGAGTAATAAGGTATATGTTCCATGAAGGTAACATTACGAGAAATGCGTAACTTGTTCAATTGTGGATCATAACAGCGATATCCCTTTTGTTCTATACCATAGCCAAGAAAAACACAAATAGCAGACTTGGGAGAGAGCTTGTGTCGCTCACTAGAGGGAAGCAAAACAAAACAAGTACATTCAAAAACTCTTAGATGAGAGTAAGTGGGTTTTGTACCATAAAGTGTCTCAAAAGGAGTGGCCCCAGATAAAACAGAAGATGGCATTCTGTTGATGAGATAAACTGAAGTGAAAACAGCTTCTCCCCAAAATGTAATGGGCACGGAAGAGGATTGTAGCATAGATCTAGCCGTTTCAATGATATGTCTATGTTTTCGTTCGGCTACCCCATTTTGTTGTGGAGTACCTGGGCAGGAGAGTTGAGCTATTGTACCATGACTGGCAAGCAGGTTTTGAAATTGTTGTGACCGATATTCCCCCCCCCCCCCCCCGCCGCATCGGAGCGAAAAACTTTGATCTTAGCAGAAAATTGGGTGGCGATCATGGTGGTAAAGTTCAAGTATGTACGGAGAAAATCAGATTTGTGTTTTAACATGTATAGCCAAGTAAATCTGGTGTAATCATCCACAAAGATAACATAATAACGTGAGCCACCCTTGGTGGGTTGAACAGCAGGGCCCCATAGATCAGAGTGAACAAGTGCAAAAGGTGCACTGGAAACTGAGGTACTTTTATTAAAAGGCAAAATAGTTTGCTTTGATAACTTGCAACCAATACAACTAGTAGATTCAGAGAGAGTGACTTTTCCAAGGCTTTTATTCGCAAGTAAAAAATCTAATTTTCCTTTGGACAAATGACCTAACCGAAGATGCCATAAACTAGAGGATGAAGTTGATGTAGACGCTGCCAGAAGTGGTGAGGAAGGAACATGAAGAGAGGTCAAGTGATATAAATTCCCTTCTTTATGGCCAGTCCCAATCTGCTTCCCGGAGCGAGGATCCTGCACAACACAACCAGTGGAGTTAAACGAGACAAGATAACCCAGATTAGTAAGTTGACTGATGGAAATGAGGTTAATAGCAATTCCTGGAACACACAAAACATTTGGTAAAGATAGTCATCCAGAGGAAGACTGAGATGTGATAGTACCAATGGTGGAAACAGGCATAGTGGTGCCACAAGTAGTATGAATGTTTAGAAGAGTAGAAGGCTTTCGACTGATACTTAATAATGATGAATCAGAAACCATGTGAGATGAGGCACCTGAGTCAAATATCCATGATGGAGTTTTACCAGAGAATGAGGCCATGGCAGAATTAACTGGTTCAGCTTGAGTAGTATTGGGACCACTGGAGGAAGTGAGGAGGAGCTGCTGCAGGCGTTCATCAATCATAGTCTGGATCTGAGTAGAGAAGTCAGGAGGTGCTTCAGCAGTCACTGCTGCTGTCTGGTTATGTCCAGGACGTTGACCGGGACGTCGATTTGGCTCTTTCTGATTCTGTTTCTTTTTCAGCTGAGGACAGTCTCTCTTCCAGTGTCCTGGTTCTTTGCAATAATTACAGATGTTGTTAGAACCGACAGGTTTACCCAAAGAGGATGATTTAGTAGCAACGAGGACGTGATCGGACTCAACGGCTTTGCGCTTTGATAAGATCTGTTGAGTTTGTTCCTCTGCTAGAAGTTCAGACAAAGCCACATCCACATATGGCAATGGAGATCGATGTAATAGTAGACCCCTAATGTGTTCATACTCAGGGCGAAGAGCCATAAGAAACTGAACTAGTCGAGTTTCCTGCCGATATTTTTCAAAAGTAGTTGAGTCGGCAGAGCAGGTAAACTGGGGTTCCATTAGAGCTAATTGATCCCATAATGCAGTCATTTTGACATAGAATTCATGAATGGACTGAGAGCCTTGTTTGGCAGTTTTAATTTCCCATTCAAGTTGATAACAGCGGGCGGAATTGGATTGAACATATAAGCGAGCCAAATAATCCCAGGTATCCTTCGGATGAGAAAATTTAGACAATTGATGTCCAATGGAGGGAGTGACTGAATTTGCAATCCAAGAATTAATTTTACCCACAGATGCTTCCCAATCCTCATAAGCAGGATCCTTGGTGTCAGGTCCTGGCTTCTTTTCTATCACAAATTTCCAAAGTTTCTTCCCCTTCAAAAAATTCATCATGAGATGAGACCAGTAAGCATAATTGGTCCCATCAAGGATAACACTAATACCAGTCACCTTCTCAGCCATTACAGATGACAGCAGAAGATGGAGATGCAAGAAAAACAATAAAGAAGCTCTGGGCGTCCCTGTTGACAAGGTGTAGAATGGCTATTGGACTACCAAAACCCAATTAGTTCACAAATCAGCTTACAGAAAGCAAAGACTAACCAATTTTCGCACCCAACAAGCCTTGGTCAAGTCTGATCCAACGGCGGATTACAAAACTGGACGGTCTTGATGAAAACAATCCGGCATAAAATGCTGAACAGAGATGGCCACAAAACAGTACCTTAATGCAGCCCAAAAAATCTGAAAACAAAATCACAGAATATCTCCAATAAGTGGTCGACCACCTTGAGCTGGTGCGCCCCCTCTCTGATCAAGTGTGGACCCCACCTCTGTAACCCAGCCAATGTCTGGAGGCGTGACCAACGTCCGATCTCCCCTCTTTCTCACAACAATGGCTTTGATACCATGATAAACAATGAAAAACAAGAAGAATTGCAGAGATCTTAACAATGAATTGCTTGCTTTGATGATCCCCTTGCAAGCCTTTAAATATACAAGGATTCCTATAAATGAGCTAATTTACAACTGTGCTGAAAAAAATAAAAGGAAACTACATCAATCTACATCAATCAGAATCTCCCTATACATGGTAATGTACAGCAGTCTACAGATCATAATTACAGATTTCCTAATCTGTAATTATCATACCAATCAGAATCTCCCTATACATGGTAATGTACAGCAGTCTACAGATCATAATTACAGATTTCCTAATTTGTAATTATCATACCAAACGGGCCGGCCCATTGGACCGACCCAACGGGCCAGCCCTGGGTCATTCAGTTGACCCAGTCTTTTTACAGTTGGGTCCTAATGCATACGTGTTAGATATTTCTTCAGATATGGGCATTAGTTCCACTGTCAATGTTAAGGACCTTGTTTCTTTTCATGGCCCCACACCATCTACTATTGCTCCATACCCAGTACCGTCTCCTTCCCGTCCCTCCCCAAGTTTTGAGCCTACATATTTTTCTCACCTTCCCCAGCCATCTCCACCTCCCAAACCTACAACTCAATTGAAGGATGTGGTAGGAGATATATTGGATGACCAGTTGGTATCTATTAGAGAAGGAGGCATTCAAAAGTTTCTTGTCAAATGGAAGGATCGACCTCAGCATGATAGCACATGGATCATCGGGACTGAATTGCAACGCATTAATCCTAATATTCTTGAGCTCTACGATAGTTTCATCTCACCAAAGGTACGATTTTCCTAGCCAAGGGGAATTGATGGGGACATCATGCTAAATTCCTCTAATTCATTCAAGGTGTATCAAAGAAGAAGGCGCAGAGCAGCGGATCAAGCTTTGATCTGGATGGATGATCAATACCCAGGCCTTGATCGCGAGGAAGGCATAAATCCACCATTGGATTGTTACCTAGAGGAAATCCGATAGTTGGATTTGGATGATGATATCAGTGGAGCATTGAAGGCCTCATGTGCACAATTTCAGTGAAAACCCCACATAGGGAAGTGTCACATGGGTTAAAATAAGGGTCGTTTGAAATTGAAGGGTCCCATGCTAGTTAATTTGTTTGGCCTCATGTTTTATGTTAATTAATTTGTTTGGTCCATGTTTTAATTTGTGTTAGTTAATTTATTTGGCCCCATGGTTTATTGTGTTAGAGTCTTTATTAAAGGACAGGTGTGATGCAGTCTGGGCCCCAGCAGTCCCTCTTCAAATTAGATTAAGATTATTATTACTAGATTTCTAATTAACTTGTTATTAGGAAAGTTTCCATTACTAGTGTAGGGTTTTCTTACACATTAAGTTTGCTTTTATTATATGAATGGCATTGTAGAGAAGAGATTCTCAGATTCGGTTGATTAATAGAATTGGGTTTTTCCCAGAGAGGTGTGTCCTTGTGTGTGTTGAAGTCATCCTGACAATTCGAAGTGTCCTTGGACATGTGCTTAGGCACCTCCACGTAAGCCCTAATCCTTGGGCTGTATCAGTTTGGTATCAGAGCCAAGAGGTCACCCTTCGGTCACCGATCGGAAACACCACTACCCCTTCCATCTCCTCCAACCTTTTCCACTGCCGAATCCACGTTCCATCCCCAAACCCAAATCCATACCACCCGAAACCCTTCCCGACCCGATGATGTAGTCTGGGCCCCAGCAGTCCCTCTTCAAATTAGATTAGGATTATTATTATTAGATTTCTAATTAACTTGTTATTAGGAAAGTTTCCATTACTAGTGTTGGGTTTCTTACGCATTAAGTTTGCATTTACTATATATATGGCATTGTAGAGAAGAGATTCTCAGATTTGGTTAATTAATAGAATTGGATTTTTCTCAGAGAGGTGTGTCCTCGTGTGTTGAAGTTATCCTGATGATTCAAAGTGTCCTTGGACACGTGCTTAGGCAGCGAAGCGCATGCAGCAGCGGCGGGGTAAGGCGTGCTGCAGCGGCTGGATGCAGATACCACAGGTGAAGCTCTTATTGTCATCAAGGACACTCCACCGACTGTTGAGAATAAGTGGTTGAGAAAAAATATCTTCCGTTCCATGGGAACAGTTCAGGGACAAATTTGCACAGTTGTTATTGACAGCGGAAGTTGTGAAAATCTCATCTCCCAAGCTCTTGTCGATCGCCTCCACTTAAAAGTTTATAAGCACAACCGTCCTTATTTTGTCAAGTGGCTAATGAATGGTGATCAAGCGTATGTTCGACATACTTACAAAGTTACTTTTGCCATTGGTGAGACTTATAAAAATACAATCTGGTGTGATGTACTACCTATGGATAGTGGTGATATCTTATTGGGTCATCTATGAATGTATGACAAAAATGGGACTCATGGTATGCGTGACAACAACTATTCATTCATGCATGGTGGACAGCAGGTTACTCTTCATCCCGAAAAACCACAACCGCCGACGAAAAATTCCTGGAAAGCTGCCACAAAGGAAGTCCTTCATGTTCACATTTATAGAGGTAATTTGAAGCAAAATCGAGTTCGAGGACGAACTCTTCTTTCGACCCGGGGAGGATGATGCAGTCTGGGCCTCAGCAGTCCCTCTTCAAATTAGATTAGAATTATTATTAGTAGATTTCTAATTAACTTGTTATTAGGAAAGTTTCCATTACTAGTGTAGGGTTTTCTTACACATTAAGTTTGCTTTTACTATATATATGGCATTGTAGAGAAGAGATTCTCAGATTTGGTTGATTAATAGAATTGGGTTTTTCCCAGAGAGGTGTGTCCTCGTGTGTGTTGAAGTCATCTTGACAATTCAAAGTGTCCTTGGGCACATGCTTAGGCACCTCCACGTAAACCCTAACCCTTGGGCTGCATCAAGGTGCCTGCATTTATGTGTAATAAATAAGAGAAAAGGGGGACCACTATTTAAAAAAAAAATGAAAACATGCTCAAGTTGTAACTTGCGCAGAAATTCCCCCCTCCCCAACCCTTCTTTCTCTTTCTTCCTTTTTTGTTTGTTTTAATTATTTTTTTTCCATTTTTGGTGGGAAGACTTCTTTTTTTTCAGATCTAGGGCTTTCTTTTCTTCCCCATACTATGTATGAAATTGATTATTGAATGAGAATGAGAAAAGAGGCTTCTTCTTCTTCTTCATCATCATCATCTTGGATTTGAAAGCCACCTTTCTTGTCAACCGCCATTTAAGCCTCCTGTGGTTGGAGTTTGGTGAGAGCCCAATAAAGGTAACCATTATCTCTTTTACTTTTCCCTTTTTGAGAGCTTTCATATAACTATTTGAATATCAGATCTGCTGATCCCTTCTTGAGAGCTTTCATACAACCATTTGAATATTAGATCTACTGAATAGAATGTGGAGCCAATCCCCAGATCTGATGTTGAGCATTTTGGCCTTATTTTTCCATGAATCCTTTTCCTTATAAATTAAAATCCTAAGTGTTGAAAGTTCTACCTTCCATTAGGATCCTACCCTTAAATATGAGGATTACCACTGCGGGATCTGTGAAAAGGCTTGGATCTATGGCTGATTCATTCGTTTAGAATTAATTAACTACTTGTGAATGGCATGATCTAGATCTCCGTTGTCAATTAATTTATTTCTTGTTTGCATTGCATTGCATTAGATTAGATTTCACATTGTCCTACATCATCAGGCTGCCAAATTCTGTTATCCACTCTTTTAGCAGATATGTAAGTCTTCTCTAACAAGGATAGCAAACTTTCAACATCGCTGGCTTCCCAATCCCCCAAACTTCGCCTAAAATGCAAATCCCAAGCAGTTTTCTCACCCTTAGAATGAATATTTTCTTCTACTAAAGCAAAAGGCCTTCTATCCAAGCAAAATAGGTTTTGGAACTAATTCTTTAGAGTAGTGTTTCCACACCAAACATCATGCCTAAAAAATATCCTACTACCATCTTGAACCTTATACCTAATCCTGGAGTTAAAGTCAACCAGGATAGTAAGAATGGACTTCCATATTCCTGAAGCGTAGTGACTTTGATTCCTTACAGCCCAACCTTGCCTCCCCACCTTATACTTATCGAGAAGGATTTGCCTCCACCGCCCTTGGGACGTATTACCCAGCCTCCACAACCATTTACCTAGTGATGCTTTGTTCATAGTTTCTATTGAACGGATCCCCAATTCCCATGCTTCATAGGTCTACAAAGAATCTCCCACCTTACCAAATGAAGTCTTCTTTTTTCCATGGAATCATTCCAAAGGAATCTCGTTGGAATTTCTCTATCCTCTCCATATAACACTCTTAGGGCACTTGAAACAAGACAAAAAGTAAATTGGAAGACTTGAAAGAACAGTTTGGTTTCATTACTTATAAATTTTGCCTCTTTGTATGTGAACGTGCTTGTGCTGAGCTCAGCTTTGCAATTGTTATCTGCTTGGCTTTAGATTTTCTAAAATCTCATATTGTTTGGAATAGTCAAGGTTATCAGCTTATTTTGATGGCATGTTTTCAATCAGTAGCATAGGTTCTTTCATGTTCCTGCATATTGATGTAGTTTTCTGTGGAATGATTCTCGAATATTAGTTGAATGGCTAGGCTGAAATATTGTCAATGGTCCTCATGCAGTGGGGGAAAGACCGCCTGTGATTCATTGGTTGTGTTGGTGATGTTTTGCCCCTTCCAGATGAATGATTCTTGTCAGTAAGAGGTATGCTATTCATGTGCAAAATGCTAGCCTGAATTAGAACACAAACACCAATAATCTTGCCAAGCATTGGATATTCATATCAAATTGTTACAATTATTGGATTTCTTCTGGAATTATTTGTTAATAATTAATAGTTTGCTGTCTGTCAAAAAAAAATTAATGGTTTGCTATCTGTCTTGTGATTGTTGCAGTTACATATAAGAGTAGAAGGTCTGCACTTTTCAAAGCATTTACAAGGGTGTCAATTTCCTGTCAATGGGTGCTCCTAAACAAAAATGGACAGCAGAAGAAGAATCTGCCCTTAAAGCTGGAGTTGTTAAGCATGGGGCTGGCAAGTGGCGCACAATACTAAAAGATCCAGAGTTCAGCAGTGTCTTGTACTTGCGCTCAAATGTTGATCTCAAGGTATGGCTTTTTTAAGCTTGATCTATCAAGATAGAGTTGATTTCTGATAGATTCTTTTGTATATATAATTTATAATTCTGTATTCTTGACTAGCATAAAATGTAACAAGAAGATCCATAATTTAGGCATCAAATTAGGCTGAGTAGAAGCTGTTTTAGTAAAACCAGCTTTGTTTGTTTTAAACATTGTAAACACATTACTGCCTGTTGATAAATTGCATTTTGCTGCTTAACAGGACAAATGGAGGAACATGAGTGTGACTGCAAATGGGTTTGGATCTCGGGAGAAGGCTAGATTGGCACTGAAACGGACTCAACCGCCCCCTAAGCATGATGATAACCCTATGGCCCTTAGTACAGTAGTAGAGAACTTTGATGAGGAAATTGTGGATGCTAAGCCTCTGGCGATCTCTAATGGGGCAATGCAGATTTCTGGATCAAAGAGATCTATTTCAAGGTTAGAGTCATGTTCCTGGTTTCAGCGTTTGATCCACATAAGTGTTTTGTCTAACCTTTTGAATTTAATGGTAAGTGCTTCTGCTGTGTTGTTAGTTTATTCCATGCATTTTAAATCTTCTGTTGATTGCCAACAATGACTATAAGGACCACAAATGTCGACAAGATCTCATAGTACAGTTGGATGATGGTCATTGTTTGAATCACAATGTTGCAGGTTTGAGTCGTGTTGCTTAAAAGAAAAAAAGGGGCATTTGTCCATACTTGTTTTTATTTGTTGTATTTAGAGCATTGATGTAGTTGACACATTGTATGAAGATGCAGCTAACATGGATGTGGTGACTGTGTGCTCGGTTGAGGTCATGATATGCATTTGTTGCAAGGCGCAATTGTCCTTTTCTATTTTCATTCCCTCAAAATGTGATATACTCCCATGTGTGCTTGTAGTTGTCTAAGTTCTTCTATTTGTGAAGCAAAATGAGATGCAACATTTGCAAGCCCACATAGAGTTGAAAAATTGTCATCAGTTATTGATTTCTAGTTACTTCTTTATGTTGATGAAACAGTTGTTGAGTGTTACATCTGCACATTTGTCATTCTGAATTTTAGGCATGCATGCTATATGATACTTGCATGGAAGATTTTATAGTGTTCATTTGAGTCATCTATTACAAGGATGCTGTACTACATTCTGGGTTTGTAAGTGCTTGTGTTGATTAATTTGTGTTCTATAGGATCATTTAAATGTCGTTTAGGACTTTTTTTTTTTTTTGTATTAGGCTGGACAATCTTATATTGGAAGCTATAACAAATTTGAAGGAGCCTACTGGGTCTAACAAGACGGCTATTGCGATGTATATAGAGGTATCCCTCTTTCTCTAGAAATGCAATTCTTTGGATATATTCCTAAACATTTGCATAATGGCAATCCTATTGTGCTGCTTGCATTTTCATTTTTCTTCTGTAGCCCAAGATAAACCTAGAATCACTGAGAGGTCATTGCCAGTGTTGAACTCGAACCATATTCCTCTTGAAGTATTTATTGCTTCTGTCTTTATACTTTTATATTCATCATTAGGGTTCTACAACTGTTCTCATTCCAAGAAAAAAAAAATCGTAAAAATCTGTAGATCCCATTAATCAAGTGAAATGGTTCTTTTCGTTTCTTTTCTTTTCTTTTTTTCTCTTTTGGTAGTCCATGTTATTATCTTACTTCATTTGCTATGCTATGCATTTACATGCAATGTTCACTAACTTAATTTTGGTAGAATAGGTAGTTCTCTGTTCACCAATTAGCCATATCAATATTCATCCCACTTTAGCACAACTTTGTATGCAATTTCTGGACCTTATTGTGCCAATGAAAAAAGGAAAAACAAAAGGATTTCATGACCTGTGTTAGCTTTATCTCCATCTATTGTATTCACATAGCATCTAGGGCAAATATCCTAATTTTGTTGCTCTTACTATTGTTCTTAGTGCTGTTACTTATTAATGAGACATTGACATGTATTACTTTCTTTGTCCCCACTGGCTTCCTCTCTCATTAATTGCAACCCAACTAACTCCCTTTTTGGCTCAAGATTGATTCTGGTGCATATTCTTTTATTATCACTCATTTTTGAAAAGTTTTTCCATCTATGATTTGTGTTTGTTGCTTGAAAGTTGAAATTTAAAGAAGATCTCTGCATGTTTTAGGTGATGATTAGCTTGAACAAATTTGAAGCTTTATCATCATCATCATCATCATTAAAGCATTTTCTCAACATCTCTTATGCTGGTTGATTTTTAATAAAATTGCGTTACCATTCAATAAAAAAAAAAACCCTTCTCCCAACTATGTTGGGGTTGGCTCCATGAATTTTGGTTCTCCATTATGATCTATCCTAAGCCAAATCCTCGGCTAAATTAAACTTTTTTCAAATCTAATTTTACTACCTCAATCCATGTCTTCTTCGGCCTACCCCCTTCCCCTTGGTGGCTATCAACCTACATAGACAAACTTTTCCTTACCAGTGCCGTTACCCACCTTGCATATGACATGCGTAAACCATCTCAAGCGGGATTCTTTAATCTTATCCCTATTATGCTACCCCTAAGTATTCTCGAAAGTGGTCATTTCTAATTTTATTTATCCTAATCACCACACATCCACCTTAATATTCTTTTATCTACTGCATCTGTTTTATGCATATGTTGCTTCTTGATTAGCTAGTATCCTGCGCAATAGGTCATAGCTGGTTTAATCAATATCCTGTGAAATTTTCCCTACAATTTTGTCGGCATTCATCGGTCACGAAGCACTTTAAAAGCAAGTCTCTACTTTTACCATCCTGTTTTTTTTTCTATGTTCAACATCTTCATCAATCTTCCCATCCTTACTAATTATCGAGCCAAGGTAACAGAAAGAATCTTTTTGTAGTATCTCTTGGGCTTCAATTCTCACATAGCTTCAGCTCTTTTTATATGCGCATTGAAGTTGCAATCCATATGTTCTTTCTTTGTACAAATTATTTTAAAGTCTTTGGATTCTAAATCATTTCGCCATCTTTCGAGTTTTGCATTTACACAATTTCTTGATCTATCCTAAAATACTATCTCTCCACACATAGTTCCCACACTCGTTATTGCTCCTTCATATCGTGTGTCTAGATCTTTACGAATTAGAGATTTATAGGTTCTTGCGCAACCTTGGAACTGCAATCGAGTGTAGATCAATTTCTCGAGGGATTGATCCATCATCCACTACGACACCCTCACAAGAAGAGAAAACACCCAAAGAGATAAATCTGAAAGTGAAATTTTATTGATTGAAAATAAGCATGCATTACAATGACACCTAACATCTTTATATAGAGGAGTTGGCTTAATTCCTAAGAAACAAAACTTACTAATATTGGAATAATACTAAATAAATTAAGAAACTCACTAATATTAACCCTAATTAAATTGAACTACTTAGTAAAATTTCTAAATAAATAGATGTGCTATTGGCCTATGGATTGGGCCCAATGAATTGGCCGACCATGGTTCAGCTTGCATCAGTTCTTCAATAAATCTATTATATTTTGGTGTTTTTTTCTTCCAATTTTACAAAGAAATCTCTGTTTGGAGTTAATTCTATGCCATGTCACTATCATAGGAGGTTTTGTATTATTTTATTGTACTTGTTCATCTAGGAACCTTACCACACTATTCCGTTTGTTGACTAAGGGAATTAGTGATTGGCTAATGAGTATGAAGCAAAAATGATCCTCATCTGATAGGATCTATGGAATTTAGCATAGTAAGAAGACCTAATGATCCAGAAGTTAGTAGTGCTCAGGTTGAAATCTGAGTTAGATGTGCTTTGAAGTTGTGTAGTTGGGTCATATTCCATATTAAGTGTGTGTATATAAATTGTTATGCCGTTCGCTAATTACTCGAGTTTTTGGTGTTACTGGTTATTGACATGGTATTACAACCAGAGATAAAGAGTTCGAAACCCTTGGGAGGCATGTTACCTCAATCTGTGTCTGGTCTGTCTGTTAGGTTTCGAATTTGAACAGCTTCTCGTTCGTGAGGGGGTGTTGATATAAATTATTATGCCGTTCACTAATAGCTCGAGCTTTTAGTGTTACTAGTTATTAACATGGCATTAGATCTAGAGGTAATGAGCTCGAGCTTTTGGTGTTAATAGTATTAACATGGTATTAGAGCTAGTGATCATGCACTCGAGCTTTTGGTGTTACTAGTTTTAACATGGTATTAGAGTTAGAGGTCACGAGTTCAAAACCTCTGGGAGGCATGCTAATGCTACCTCCATTTGTATGTCTAGTCTGTCTGTTTTGGGTTTCAAATTCAAACAGCTCCCCGTTCCGAAGGGGGTGTTGATATACATTGTTATGCTGTTCACTAACAGCTCCAGCTTTAGGTGTTATTGGTTGTTAACTAGGTGGATTGGCCTCATTGACTGGTATATTGTTGAACTTAATCTCTGCCCAGTATTTTTCCCCTTACCATCAGATTTTCGCAGGCAATAAAATTGATGGCTAAAATGATCTGATTAAAGTAAAAGCCGATGGCTAAAATGACCCGATCGAACTGCTTTTGGGGCCATGACTATTCTTAGAAGATGTTTTTGTCCCCTTCCCCATCTCCTTCCCCTTCCCCTTAATTTGGTTGTGATCCCAACTGTTCCTCTCAGAGATGGACTGGATGAATTTTTGTGTGAAAGGGTTTTCATTTTAAAGCTTTCCTTTGTGTTTTTGTGTTTATCCATCTCCGTGACTGAGGATTTTGCATGCTTATAGAGTTGGGGATTTACTGTATTTCTGTATCCACATCTTCCCTTTTATGATCTTCTTAACCCTTATATTTTATTCAGAATCTTGCAATTCAATTTGTTTGGCCAACTGTTGCAATATCTTTCAATATGATAGTCTGAATTTTAGTTCTTCTCACATTGAAAGAATCTGAATTTTAGTTGTTCCTGTATGGAATGTTATAATCATTTTAGTTTTTTTGCTTCGTGCAGGATCAATATTTTGCACCACCTAATTTCAAGAGGCTCTTATCTGCAAAATTGAAAGTGTTGACAACATGTGGGAAATTGATTAAGGTAATGGAGATTTCTATAAATGGGAGCATTCCAATTTTCTGAGTGTAGAGATTACCCTGTAAACTAATCAACTAATGAAGTTCGCAAAACCAAGGGCAATTTAGGTATTGGGGATATGTCAGTGATGTGTCAAAGAAGCTATTGACTATCACGATACATATACTTAATATTCACTCAATTCCTTGGATAATTTTACACAATGTGCTTCTTTCAAACAACCTAGGACTCTGGAGGATTTTAGGTGGTGATTTACAACTGAAATATCTCCTTTGATAGGAATGATCACCCACCGTTTACCCTATCAATTTTAGAAATTGATGGTCCCCTCTAAATCTTCACCTTTGATCATTCACTCTTAACCCCTTCAACACTTACGCTGACCACAGTTATGCCCCTTAGGAATTCACTTCAAATTAAACAAATGGCGCATTGCTGCTTATTCAATTTGTTTGGTCCCTGTGGCAACAAGCTGACAATAGCTCGTTTGGTCTAAACTGCAGGTAATCAGTACCAAATTAAACTCATCCTAATGTTTGGCACTTTACTACAATAGAGTAGAGTGAAGTGGAGCCTCCATTCACCAGACATGAAAAGATGTGTGAGTCATATCAGAAGTAGAAAAATTCAAAATTCCCCCCTTCTTTTTCAATAAAAAGTAAAAAAGCGACATTCTCAAGCCACTACATGACAAAAAAAAAAGTATCTACCTGTTACACAAAAGTCAAAAACATTCCTTTCAAGCCCCTAAAAAAATCATCACATTATAATTAGACCCCATCATATTTTATTCTCTCTTGATTTGAAGTTTCCCCCCACTCTACTTTTACTAGTAAAGTACCAAACATGCCCAAATGCCCTAAAAGTGAAAAGAGAACTTGATTCTAAACCTAGGAAGTAGACTGACCCAGCTTTAAATTGGTAAGAAAATCTTTCATATAGAACTACAACTGTTTTAGGCACCATGAATCCACGACTTCTTGGCTTTGGCAAGCAGCATCTTGTGTGGTACGGCCTTACAGGCTCTTGTCTACTTGAAAATCTTGAAACATATAAAACAGAAATTTCTTTTATGCCTTATCATTCAATATATTATGTACCTTATCATTCAATATATTATGTCAATGAAGTTCTATTGGTACGTTTAAATTGCGAGAAGTGAGGCGGAGTTGGCCAGGACATCTTCCAAAAGTGATGTGTAGCAAAATGCCCAGTTTTAACCAAAATAGGCAAGGTTTTCCTGACCATCAAGAACAGTGCACCTAATATCTTGATTAGAACAGTGGACCTAGCCTGTCTACTACTCGAAGTACTGCAGCCGAAATGTTTCATTTCATATTTATTCCTGCACTTGCTTACTTTCTCATACTGATAAAGGAATTATAGCTTAACCCTAATTCAAACTTTCTTTGTTTAAGGCATCCTTTGGTGGTGGCTTGTGTTGTTTGCTGCTTCCCAGACATAAAACAAAAACCCCTAAGGCAATATGAGTTCATGACCTTCGTTATCATCTTCTTTTGCTTATTTCTTTTTGGTTCCTTAGAGAAAAGGGACAACAAACAACGAAGTAAAATCTAGGCCGATACATTTCCAGCCTGTGTTTCAATGATGGGTAGCACGGTCAACTTACATGCACCTCCCTGGTCTGATTGTTTAGCGCCTAAGGAATGTAAATAGAAAATATCCCTGGGAAAGCCTTAACTAACGTAAATAGAAAACATCCCTGGGAAAGCCTTAACTACTGGGTGGCGTAACAATGACATTTGTATTGATGTTGTACAAGATTGTCCACAAGGGCATCATGAAGTGTATATAGTTCCTTGGAGTTGGGATGCACCAATGATCCTCATTAAGCCAGTGTTCTTACATCTTGGCTGTATATTTGGTGGCAGAAATTAGGATGAAGTTCTTAGGTTCATGTTGTCTACAAATATTTGTCACTGATTAGTTTGTAGTCACTAGTCAGTCGATGAAAAACTAGAACCTAGGAGAATTGCTTTTGAGCTGAGTGGTTTGAAAATCAGTAAGGATAAGGTAGAAGATACAAAGACTTTTGGTGGTTCTCATAGTCGGGAGAAGGATAATCCAGGAAGCCAAACTTCTTTCTTGTGGTGATGCATTGCTGGTTCAAATTCTGTGGGTTCTTTATTATTATTGCTGTTGTTGTTATTGTTATTATTATTATTATTTTGGCAGGTTAAGCGCAAGTATCGCATTGCACCTAGTATGGCTTTTTCAGAAGGGAGGGGCTCTGGGCTACTGCTATTGGAGGCAAGGCCAAGGGAGTCTTTTAAAGTAGAGAAGGATGATTTTAGGCCTCTCACTAAATCTCAGATTGATTCTGATCTGGCAAAGATAAGAAACATGACTGCACAGGAGGCAGCTGCTGCTGCGGCTCAAGCAGTTGCAGAAGCAGAAGCGGCCATGGCAGAAGCAGAAGCAGCAGCCAGGGAGGCAGAAATAGCTGAAGCTGATGCAGAGGCTGCACAAGCTTTTGCGGAGGCAGCAATGATGACACTGAAAAATAGAAACACATCAAAGCTGGTAACTTTCCTGTTCCAGGCATTTCTGAAATCTTGTGCTTCAGATGGCTGCTCTTGCTTTGAAATCTCATCCATGATGTTGTGTGTGTGTGTGTGTGTAATTTTAAGGAGTATATCTCATAGCCATGTGATAAAAATGGGACTCACCATATGGATGAATGGCATCACCAGGTGGCTCAAATCTGTAGTTTGATCATCTGATCATTTTATGTTGCCTCATGTCCTGATTGTCTGGATTGCATTCATATTAACACAACATTTTTTAAGCCTCAGATTCTTTTCTTGTTTTTTGATTGTTTGTCCTCAACAAACATATGCAGATGGTCTCAGGTTGATTGAGATTTCAACATAACGGCTGGATTTCTTTGACATTGGATTAGTTTGGCTCCCTAGGCCTCTGCCCTTTTTCATCCTCTGTAGATATGGTTGTGCTTTATGTATAGATGAAAAAGTACATGATTCTGTGCTGCTGCTGCTGCTGCTGCCACCACTGATGACACCATTGCTGGTTCTTGGAAAAAATCAAAGGCCATTGCTTCTGCATTGCCTACTTGAACTGGTCTGCTGTGTTCTTTGCAGTTTCTTGTGTTGCAATGTTAACTCTTCGGCTTTTTAGAGAGAGCTGCTGATTTAATTGATCTAACGCAGTAGATTCTGATATCGTTGTTTTATACCTATGTAGAGACTTTTGGAATTAGAAGTGAAAGAAAGAAGCATCATTTTGTTTCTAACTTAATATATATTAATAGAAAAGGGAATGTGCATGCATGAGAGAGAGAGAGAGAGAGAGAGAGAGAATGCGCGTGATAAAATTTTCATGAAAACCAAAGGAGCATAGGGTCTCCTCTAAGGAATCTCACTCCATGCAATCATAGGCTTTGGCCATGTCAAGTAGACTATAGTTTCACATTTCTTTTTAGTCTTAAAAGAATGGATAACCTCATGGCTTATGGTGTAATTATTTGTAATCAATCTCCCTTTTAAGAAGGCACTTTGGAACAGGCTTAAGAGTATTAGAAAGTACAAATTTGAGAGTATTAGCATTAACTTTGACATAATTTTATAGGCAACATTTCATGACTTACGGTTATAAAATCATTAACACTAGTAGCTTGGTTTTTCTTAGGAATAAAAAAAATATATGTTCTATTAATATTTCTCAAGAAAAAATTACTCTTAAAGAAAATTTACACCATCTTTTCATCATCATCTCTAACCATCCTCTCCAAATGTTGGTAGAATTTTGTAGGATAACCATCAGGATCGGAAGATATTAGGAGTAGGTTAAAAACCAAATCTTTAATTTCATACTTCATTGAAACAGCGATGAGCTTAGAATTAACTTCATTGAAACAGCGATGAGCTTAGAATTAAGTTCATATGAGATTGTCGGGCTGATTACTTATTTAACTATTTCCAAATGTCAAGCCCCCGTAGAAGTCATGAAGTTTTTGTGATGATTACAAAATTTTGATCCTATTTTCTCCCTACTGATAAACCACTTCCCTTCATTATTTTTCATTTTACTAATTCAGTTAAATCTCCTCCTATTAATGGAGTTGAATCTCCTCCTATTAATGGTACTTGAATTGGAAATTCTAGTATTTTTATCTCCTTCTCAAAGCCTGTGCTCCCTAGATATTTGTCTTCATATATCTTTTTCCTTATTTAAATATTCTTTTAATTTGCTTGTAAGTTGAAATTCTTTAGTTATAAAATTTCCAGCCAATTTTTTTGGATCTAATGGCCTCAAGTTCTACTCTTGTTATTTGAGGGTATTAGATCTAAATGAATCTAACTACAACCAATATATGAAGCTAGTTATATTGCTAAAATCTTGACCTTGACCAGTACAATTATCATCACAAGTTTATATCATTGTTAAAGTTCAAGATGTCAATTTTAACCGTGCCATTATTATTATTTTTTTTTTCAATTTCCTCTTTTAATCTGCATTGATATGGAAAATATTTTATTTTTCTACAATTTAATATATTTTTTATTTTTCTACTTCCTAAATAGATCTACTATTTTGATTAATAAAAAGCATCCAGAATTTATAAAAGTCTCGCAGAATATAAGGATATATATATGTACAGAAATTTAAATTAATGACTTTACTTCTTCCTAACATCTTAGTTAAGAGATAAGATAGCAAGTAATTTCACTTAGCAAATTTCTTTTCTCATTTTCCTACCTAAGAAATTACATGGAAAATCATACTATGTGAGAATTTACAAACATAACTTTGATTGTTAATGAAACTTTACTACACTTTTTCTCCTTTCGCTTGATTGGGCTAGTGGCCAAGACATAGAAAGTAAAGGGCTTCCACCATGGTGTGAAACATGGTGAGAGCTAGGGGAGCAGGCGCCGTATCCATAAGGCCAGTCCTCTATTACCCACCCTATCTCCTTTTAAATAAACTTTTGATTCATAGAATCTTAAGAAAGGTAAATAATATATTTGTATATTTTAATTTATTTTCTTTCAAATGATATCTCAAAGGAAATCTTAAAGTCTTGCTATATCTTTCTGTTGGGCCCAGGCTTAGGATGGGCCTTCTCCGCAGTATATTATTGAAGTGCATGCCAATATATATGGGTTGACATCTAATTATCTAAGGTTCTAACTTTGGCCCATACATTACGAAACAGTGTTTTAAAGTCACCACATTTCTAACCTTGGAAATTGGCACATGTGCCTAAGATCATTAATCATGAAACATTAGAATTCTGAGGCCTGTAGTTGTCAAGGGTTTGGATGCTTTAGAAAATGGAGTGATACTTGTAGAAGATTTTCAATCCGGAGTGCGTGATGGCCCCCATGTTGCAAATGATCCATCGCATCCAGTGGACTCTTCAAAAAATCAACGTGGGATTTGAAAAGAGTGTTGGGCATAAATTGAGGGGTGGAACTAAGGGGCATGGCACCCACCATGGTTTAGGACTCTGGTTTCTCAAGAGCCAGGCCTGAATCAAAATTTTAGGTCTGCTAAACATATGGGCAGGGTTGGATTGAATCATAGTAAGCCCGAAGCCCGGCCCTGCTCGAATGAGTAATACAACTAATTAATCAAACAAAGTAATTAGAAAGCCTGGCCTGGCCTGATTGACTAAGTCGCCAACCTTGATATGGGTCTGAGTCTCTACGGGCTGCCTGTCCCAGCCATGAACACCCCTATTTTGGATGGCACCTCTCTGATATTAATTACGTGCATGAATGTTGAACGTTACATTACCTTAAAATAACGTCTTCTCTCATCACACAATCTACAGAAATGATATTTAGTTTCCATTTCCAGCTTCCAACGGTAACCTTTCATGGTTATATAAATCCCCCCAAGGGCCAAACCTATCATCCATTGTATCAAAAGCAGTCATTTTGTTGTTGTTGTGGGCTTGTTGCAGACATGGCATCTCTTTCTTTCCTCAGCCTTTTGCTAACAATCTCATTTGGTTTAACGTGGAATTGTCAAGGCTATGAGTTCTATGTTGGAGGGACAGATGGTTGGGACCAAAACCCATCTGAGAACTTCAATCACTGGGCTGAAAGGACCAGGTTTCAAGTCAATGACTCTCTAGGTAATGTGGATGTAAACTCTTCTTTCATCTCACCATCCACTTTAAAATGGGGTTTTTCTTATCTGGGCCATTGTTTTTGAATGTTGGTTTTGCAGTTTTTTCTTATAAGAAAGGGGACTCTGTGCTTGTGGTGAACAATGAGGACTATGAGAAATGCACTACAAAGAATCCAATAAGCAACTTTAGCGATGGCTATTCAGTGTTCAAGTTGGACAGGTCGGGTCCCTTCTTCTTCATAAGTGGGATGAAGGAGAAATGTGAGAAGGGTGAGAAGCTGATAGTAGTGGTCTTGGCAGTGAGAGGTTCACATGATACCCTTCCATCTGGTTCTCCTGGAGGAAAACTTGCGCCAGCACCCTCTCCAAGGAGTTCATCTGCTTCTCCTCTGTTTTCTTTGACTTCAAGGGGGTTCTATTTAGAAGTGGTAATGGCTGTGGTGTGTGGATGTTTTGTTTGGTCTTTCTAAGTGGGTTGAGTTTGGCCTAATGCATGGGTTCTTTTGGTGTTTTTTTTTTTTTTTTTTACTTGGACAATTTCTAGTGAGTAGTTTTGTAGATCTGTTTGGTAATAAGTAGATTTCAAGGATCTGTGGTTGGAGAACTGAATGTAATTAATATATAGGTTTCTGCTAATTAATTGAATGGAAATTTCTCTCTTGTGCTTCTTTTGAAGTTTGGTAATATTTGGTCCTCCATCACTTCTTGTTCCTTTCGACAGAAATTTATGCATATGCTTTGAATAGTGAATCTAGCTATATTCAGAGAATTTTGTTTTGGAGTGGAAGCCAATATATATGAAGGGTAGCACCGACCGATTGAATAAAAACAGAGCACGTAGCAAGCGATACAACCATGCCTTTCCAAATTGAAATTTTGCTTTGGAGCTTTTTAACAATTGTTTTGCAAATGGATGAATTTGTTCTTTCTAGTGGAAGTTGGGCTCCTACGTATTGGACTTTTTCAACTCTTTTTGAAATAGGAAAATTTTATGAAACCATTTGGGCGGACCCAAGTGCAGTTAAGTGGGTGCGACCTCAAAAAACCTCTTAAAAATTTTGATCTTTTCTTTTTTTTTTTTTAATTTTATTCACTTTGACTATTGCCCGCACCACCCAAATAAAACACTTAGGTTTGCCCGCACAAGCCAAATAAAAATCCTGGGTTCGCCACTCTTCCCACTGTTGATGAACAATTGATTTACTGAATATTAATTAGCTGAGATTTGTCTAAATTCAGTTTTAACCTACTTCTTTATGAAAGAGGCTCAAAATCTCATTGATGATAATAATGTATTTACTAGAGATAAACACGAATATTAGGATGTCATCAATAAATTGGAGTAAAGGAATTCATTCACGATAAGGAGCTAGATTTAGAAATTGGATTGGGAAGTTAAGTCCCAAGCTCTTATAGGCCCGGTTAAAACTTCTCCATAAATAATATAGAGATAAGGGGACAAAGGATCCCCTTGACAAAGCCCTCGTTGAGGAGATAAAACCTCGTATAAAAGACTATTTCTCTATATAGAGATAATGCTTTCTATATAAAATTAGAGAAACAAAGATTGTGTAGGCAGTCCACAAGAAATTCTAAGATAAAGTATTGTAGGCCTTTTGATGTCAAGCTTAATGGTGTTGGGTTATGTCTTGTATTCCGGTTTAGCCGGATCGGTCGTCTGGTTTAGCCAGAACCAAGACTCAGGGTTAGGGGTATTTTTAGTCATTTTGTATGGGTTTTCTTGGTGGCCAAGAAAGCGGGAACTATATATATTGATGTATTGTAACCCTAGATCCTGAGGGGATTGAGACGGGATCATAGCAGATGAGTTCTCTCCTCCCGTGGACGCCACGTAAAACTGCTGTGACATGTGTGTGATTGCTTGATGGTGTGATTGCTTGCGTAGATCGTGGTAGATCCGTTGATCGCGGGGTTGTGTCCGTTGCGCCGCTTTTCCCAACAAGTGGTATCAGAGCGAGGTTGAGATCGCTTGGATTTTGCGATTGACGGATCGTGTCGGTCGTGCATGGTAGATCGAAGGAAGGAGAAGAGGTTCCAGGTCGATTTGCCGCAGAAACTGAAAAGAGGGCAGACAGTTGCACGTCAAGGGAAATCGGATCTGGTTCGTTTTTCACCGGGCTTGGAGAACACAGAGAGGATCGGAGACTCTGTTGTGGAAAGGGGAAAGCCTGCTCGGTTTGGTTTTCTGAGTTGCTCGGAGAAGAAGAGAGAGATCCACAGATTGGAAGAAAAAAAAAAAAAAAAGTCACTAACCTGTCGTCGCCGGCCGCCGGTCCTCGCTGCCCGCCGTCGCCGTCAGCAGCCGGTCCCGCGCCGCTGGTCGCCGGACCAGCCGCTGCGCCGGAGCCTGCGTTGGATTCGCCGCGTCTGCAACTGGGTTGCAGACGCAGCGCCCAGCGACAGAGTTGAAGAGACGACCCAGTTTCTGGGTCTCTGGGTCGGGTCGGGTCAGGTTGCCTGACCCGTGGAGAATAGCAGCCCAGGCAGCGCCAAAAGGTCAGTTCAGGTTTCGGGTCAGGTCGTTTCGACCTAACCCGCGGTGACGGCCCAGTTAAGCAGAGACTGCAAGTCGGGTCGGGTTGGATCGGGTAAGACCTGACCCATGTGCGCAAAGAGTCCAGCAGCAGGAGTGCAGGCCAGGTCGGGTCGGGTCGGGTCGACCTGGTCCGTGTACTAGAAGCCCAGCAGTTCGAGCCGGTTCGGTTCCGGGTCAGGTCAGGTCGGAGCCGAACCCGGTTCGCCAGAGAAGCCCAGCAGAGGGGCAGTTCAGTTCAGTTCCGGGTCAAGTGAACCCGACCCGGATCCGTTTCAGAAGCCCAGTTTGCCAGCAAGCCGTGACGTCAGCACGGTCAACAGGCAGGTTTGACCAGATTCAACGGCTGAAATTGTTTCTGCGATATCTTGATCGTCCGATGTCCGATCGGAGATCCGTTTGAGCCTACGGACTCGTTTTGAGCAGATCTACGCATATATGGAAGAAGATGGGCTGGTCAACGGTCAACATGGATGTTTGACCAAATGGAGTGTAGAGAATTAATTCTGCGATATCGATGCCATCCGGAGTCGGATTTCAGATCCGTTTCTTCCAGCGTGCTCACGGTGACGAGATCTACGAGGCAGATAAAAGATATTGGCAGTTTGATGGGCAGAAAATTGGGGGACTGAAGAAACTGACAGATTCACGATGATAGCAATGGATTCAAGCATCACGGGCCAAATTGAAGTGTTTGGTGGAGAAACGACTTCAGGGATTGGCAGGATAAAGTGTTAGACTCCATGACACAGCAATGATTGAAAAGTGTTACTTGATGTCATGAATCGAAAAATGCTCCGAGTACTTTGATGATAAGCTCAGATCTGCGTCGACGGGATCGGGAAGGAGCGACATGCCAAAGTGGAAGGAAAAAGCAAAATCAGAAGGAGGTAGTGTGCAAGAAAGCTCGGATTCGGTTGAAAGGAATCAGTTTTGGTCACTACAGGTTGATAGGGGATGCTTTTTCAGGTGGAGCAGTATAGGAGACATCAAATAACAAGGGAGGAAATCTGTGGTTCAGGTGGAGTTAAATGCGACGGATCATTGGAAAATGGATTGATGGATCTTCAATGATATCATCTAGCGGAAATCCAGGAAGCCCTGAATGGAGATGATTTTCTCGGGAAAAGGTAGTTTTGTTCAGGTCGGAGTAAGCCGGTTTAAACATCGGGCCATACCTAACCCGCATGTACTGTGCCCAACCCACCAGAACAGACTAGAACAGGACAGTTGCAGGTTTGACGGAAAGAACACCGGGATGGAGACAGAAGGAAGGATTCACAAGGTACCAGTGAGATCCGGATTCGGAGAGGTCTTCAGTTTTGTCTTGACGGATGGAAGTTAGGTTCATTGTGTTGCAAGGATGCATGCATGTGGCAACAAATGGAAAACACTTCGGAGGTTCAAGACGGTGGTGTTGAGGTCAAAGGAGGTAACTGTGGCCACGCTAGGTTGTAGCGTGTGCGGAGGCGTACCTTTCAGCGAGGTATGTGAAGTGCTGGTTCAACATGTTAGAGTGTTGAAAAGAGAAGACTGCGCCATCGGTGTAGTGACGTACCCTTCAGCAAGGTGCGTGAAAGACATTACCGGGTATCTCAAGGTGGCTATGAGGATTTACGGAATCCAAGCCAAGGTGGAGATTGTTGGGTTATGTCTTGTATTCCGGTTTAGCCGGATCGGTCGTCTGGTTTAACCAGAACCAAGACTCAGGGTTAGGGGTATTTTTAGTCATTTTGTATGGGTTTTCTTGGTGGCCAAGAAAGCGGGAACTATATATATTGATGTATTGTAACCCTAGATCCTGAGGGGATTGAGACGGGATCATAGCAGATGAGTTCTCTCCTCCCGTGGACGTAGGCAAGTTGCCGAACCACGTAAAACTACTGTGTCATGTGTGTGATTGCTTGATGGTGTGATTGCTTGAGTAGATCGTGATAGATCCGTTGATCGCGGGTTGTTTCCGTTGCGCCGCTTTTCCCAACAAATGGCAATGGGGACAGACCCAAATAGTGTTGCCATGTGGGTGTGGCCGCACCCGTCAACTTACGGTGCGTATATAAAATTTCAATAAAATTTGTAGGTCTACCCTCAACTAAATTATTAGGATCTGCAACCCTCAAATAAAAATCTTGGATTTGCCATTGAATGACGATAATTGAATTCTACCTCTTTTTTTTTATTACACAATATGAATAATTCCTTTAGCAATGACGACGTGATCTGTGTGGCCCTCCTTCCACGAAAAAAGGCTCCTTGGTTTTCAAAAATCATTTTAGGGAGCAACTAATTTTGAAGAGGGGAGGCCAAGATTTTTGTGACAATCTAGTACATTGTTATGTAAACTGATTGGATGGTACTCAGTGATACATTTAGCATCCATAGATGTTATACTTAGGATGATAGTAGTCATTTGAAGGTCTTCAGGTTTGATAATTTAATATTTAAGATTTGATAAGGTGACAAAAATGATGAAAAAAATTGGTCCTATACCCATCTCGGTCTGGACCCTTATTTGGATTATGATAAAGACAACTTTCTTGATTTCTTTTTCGTAAGGTATTTCACTAAGAATATCATTATCTTTTAAAGAGAGTAGTAGTTCCTTCAAGGGTATTCAATACAGACTTAAAGCATGAACACAGTAAGTGCTAATGTATTTAGAATTCATGGTAACAGCCCTCCAAATCTTCGATGAAATTATTTTTTTTTTTAAAAAAAAGCAATTTTGCTGTGGCGTGGAAGAATTTATGACAAAGAAAACTTTCTTAATTTCTTTTTCATATGGTATTGGACCAAGATTATCTTGATGTATTCAGAATTCAGGGTAACATTTCAAGGACCAAGATTATCCTGATGTGTTCAGAATTCATGGTAACATTCCAAGGGAATTGAATACAGATTTTAAAAAATCTCAAGCTGCACATGTATAAATAGCCCTAAGCCAGTGAGCTACACTTGCAATTGTGAAATCTTACTCTCTTTATCAATTACTAGTAGTGCGTGGAACTAAGGATGAATGAAGTTATCCTATCAGAGAACAGAATTGTCAACCATATTCTAAACCTATTTGGCCAAAAAGATAGACCAAAAAGTTGATTTGCACATGAATTGAGGAAGAGACAAGAGACTAATCACAAATATAATTATACCATTACAGAATGAAACAATTCTCATATCACAAAGCTTAAAAGAACAATAATCAAAACTTTCAGCTGAGGCACTAATTCTGATGAGACTGCAAAATTATGCTTACTTACCCATTTTCTAAATTGCATATTTTCTTCAGTAAAATTTCTAATCAGGTGATTCCAAAGAAATTTGGGAGTCAAAGAATAGCAGAAAATGAATGTACCAAATATCCGACACTAATTAAATGTCTAAGCATGATATTCAGTCACCTATAAATCATGTGAAAACAGTTTTTGTGCTGAAAAATAGTAAGCGGACCTTTGACCAGTAAATCAAGTGCTTTCTTGCTATTTTTTCCATTCGTGCAAATTTACATTTGTTGGGAAACTAACTCAATATCGAACATTTGGGTAATTTTTTTACGCAAAAATTCATCAGTTTCTCAGTGTAAATTCAGCACAAAAACTTCACAAATTTCAATTCTAACTCATTTCAAGAAATAAAATTGTCAGGAGACTTCATTCACACAAACACATAAAAGCCCTATCACCTACGGTTGATTTTAGGAGTTGCAGAAGTTAAATTGCCTTCATAGACATAGGCTAAGACTCACTTTATGTTTGACATGCATTGCATCAGCTTCTTGCTTTTCAGAGATTATTTTTTGTAATAGTTTACCGCATCAACATATTAGCAAACCGCAGTATAGAAGATAACTATTTGCACTCAGCAAAAATTTTATAAAAGAAATTGTTTCAAATAGAAGAAACTGTTTAAAAATAGTATTTTCATGAGGGCATACCTAAAACGGTCAAGTGTACTCCAAGAAAAAGAGTTTTACTTCCCACAAATAAGAAAAGCTTAACTACATTGCAGGATATCAGGTAGGTGAATGACTAGATCCAATCCACTTTTCATAATCAACAACAACTGTGTTTCCAAGCTATACTTTGATTTCAATTGTTGAGACCTGACATATTCAATAACAACTTCACAATAACATAACATATCACTTGTAGTTAACCAATGCTTCCAGATAAAACTGCAAGCAACTTCTCAATATGTTCAACTCTTTTGAGAACCCCTCAAGCAATCCAGCAAGATTCCAACTCGGGGAATAAAAAGGTGAAAAGTGTAGAAATTAAGAAGACTTTAACTTACTGATAAATATGAAACTTAAAAAGAAAAAAAAAAAACCAACAGCAACACCACCACCACCACTACACAGACACACAACATGAGTGCAAGTAGAGAAAAGTCACCAACACATACTAATTTCCTCAAGAATATCGAAACATTTATTGGGCGATGTTCAAATGGGCTGTAAATTACATCAGTCAGTTACAGCCAGCCTGTTATGCGCTTGAGGTGCAGGAGTTTACCTTCATTGGTAGAGCCATTTTACTGAGTTGCTCAACCTTATCAAACGAACCAGTCGTGGAATAAGAAAACACATTAGATTACGCTACAAAGAGAGCTTTTTGAATGAGTTTATATATAGAGCTTGCACCCTTACTATGCATGGGCCTTTTGGTGGATTAAAGGCCACCAGAAACAAAGCCGTGAGGCCCATGGGCCAAAGCGGATAATATCATGCATGCGTGAAGGGTGGGGCATTACAAATGGTATCAGAGCCAAGTTCTCGATTAGATCGAATGTGGGTCTATGCCATGGCCTGGTGCAAGTGGGCGGGTTCATATGTGGGCGGGCCAAGAGGGTTGGCAGGCTACAGGAACTGGCAGGCTACTGCACAGGGACATGCAACCCTAATGGGGTTAGATTGTGACATCCTGGAGTCCCACATCGACTATAGAGAAGAAAGTGAATGGGTTTATATATAGAACTTGCACCCTTACTATGCATGAGGACTTTTGGTGGATTGAAGCCCACCAGAAACCAAACCGTGAAGCCCATGGGCCAAAACGGACAATATCATGCATGCGTGAAGGGTGGGGCGTTACATCGAGACTTTCAATTTTTAGATGGGCTAGGCGTATGACAGCTCCTTGTGGCTTGGTTCTAGTGTAGCCATGCTTGGACTTACAACTTAGAAGTCGAACTGGGACTTGGATATTCCTTTGGCCGGCCCAGCCGGCCATGAACACCCTTATGATATACAAAAATTCTAGCTTTAATCTAGGGAGCTTCTAAATATACACCGTTTTTCTCTCTTCTTACACCAGGATTTTAATTTTTTTTTTTACAATTTTGCCCATACATGAAAAGACTAAAATGCCCTTGTCAATATGTATGTTCGGCCAAGAGTGGCCGAACACCTTTCATATGTTCAGCCCTGTGTGGCCGAACACTGTGAAGTTGTTCGCCCACACCACGCCGAACAATATGCACTATGTTCGGCCACGCAGGGCCGAACATGGTGACAGGATGGAACGGCTTGCATGAGCACACAACGGAATGGAGGGAAAAGTATATTCTACTATCACAATCTAAACATGCAAGAACCCATTATAATGAATAATATGTGGAGAAGAGAAGAGAATACCTTAAAGAAGAGAATACCTTTGAGAAAGAGGGATTCTTGGTGTAGAGAAAGAGGAATTTGGTTGGGTGGGGGTATATATGTAAATGTAGTGTGTATAAAGAGAAGAAAACTAAACCCCCTCACTTACTTCATTGTGTATAAAGAGAAGTGGTGTAAGAAGAAATAAATTCAGTGTATGTTTAGCAAGGCCCTTTAATCTATTATCATGTACAAACAACCACTTGATTCTAGCCCGTACAGAACTCTGCAGCTCGTGAATCTTTCCCAATGTTACCATTGACCAAGAATTACACTGAGGGTTGCAAACAAAGAGCACCAAGAGAAGAAAAGAAATTTATCATTTTATCAAAGATATATTTTTTTAGGATTATCGACCTTTTATTATATATATTATGACAATACCTCATTTGGTGGGAGGGCGACACATGGCACTTCTTCATTACGGGAGAGCAACATGTGGCACAATCTAAGGGCTCCATTCATATTAGCTAAACTCTATTCATTCCACATCTCTAAAATCTCTCAATTTTCTTAAAATCTCTCCTTGGTTTTCTATGAAATCTCTCCCTTCCTAATTTCTCTCTCTAATCCCTCTACAACTTCATCCTTATCTATTCTCTAAGGACTCTTATCTCATATATTCATACCACCTCTCTAAAATTTCTCAATTTTTTTGAGCCTTTTTTTGGAATACCATGTCATCACCCTTTAAATATTTTTTAATTTTGGGAAAAAAAAAACACATATAGTGCTTTAAAACCACAGGTGATGTAGGCCAAAGTGAGCACAAGAGGTTATGGTTCCATTGCATGGTGTTTCCAGTAGAAAGGGTAAGATCATGTACAATGGGGTTTGGAGTTTGAAATCTTTCCCTGGCTCCTTACAGGAGGTGATGACGTAGAGAACCCCCTGTTGGGACCCAATCATCCTCGAAGACTTGGATGTTTCGACTTTTGCTCAGCAAGTGTGAAAATCAACATCTTATGTGATCATACTGGAAAACCCATTGTGTACCATATAATATAACTTTACTGAAGTTTAAAAATACATTATATGTCTTGTGCACTGCGTACAGATTTACTGCTGGGCACGCTTGGCAAGTCTTAACTTTTCCTCTTTATATTATTATTCAACACTCCTAAAATCGCTCTCATTACCGATCAACTCTCCTCCCTTAATTTAGTCCTAAAAGGCAGTTTCCTCAAAAATGGGTTTTCTATTTCATTATAAATAAATACTTTTTCAAACTATGGGTTGAACTTTGAGGCTCTTATCACAACTCATGACTTTTCAGGAAATGTTTCTCAACCAATTTTAGGTGAGCTTTTGAATATAGATATTGGTAAATCCTTTGTACGTCCTGGAGCCATTATAGTCAGACTCCACGTCAAAGACAAGCATGAAACAAGATGATGATATGCATCCACATTTCAATAAATGGGAAAGATGAGTATGTGACAATATTCTTGATATTGATCTGGGTTCTCTTCCAGGTTATCTACTAGATGAGGAAGTCGTAAGAATCATAACAATGAAATTAATCGGATATTAAAATGATGGTCATCATGTCTACGTTGGAGATGGTTATAATCAATTGCTGCTTATTTGGAGCTGATTTTAGCCCATACAGTATCTCATATGGCTCCGAAAAAAAAATGAATTATGATTAAATTTGCAAATTAAAAAATTCATTCAAACTTGAATTAGACTAAAAAAAAAAGAAAAAAGAAAAAAGAGGTGTCTCGGGTCCATTCTTGAGAAGGATTCCGCCCTCCTATTGGAAAATTTCACCTGAAATCTCAAGTTGGATTTGTCCAACTAAATGTCAAATACCTTCGAACAAACAACCCAACTCACCACATCCAAACAATCTAAATGGTGAAATTCAAGAAGTCCAATGTGTCATTCTAAAACGACTTTAAATTTAGCCCAGACCATAGCTGAAACGGGGTTACAATTTGGCCCAAATATTGTTTGAATTGGGCCAGGTTCGGCCCAAATACTAATTGGATTTGTGGTCAAATATAGCCCAAATAAAAGCTGAAACCGGGTTAGGTTCAGCCCAAATATTGCTTGGAATTAGGCTCAAATATAGCCCAAACAAAGGCTAAAAATGGGCTAAGCTCAACCCAAGTACTTGCAACTCAGAATCAGCCAAAATAAAGTCTTAAATTGGGCACAAGATCAACCCAACTAAAGCTTAAAACCGGGAACAAAATCACCCCAAATAAATTCTGAAATTGGGCATAAAATCAACCTAAATAAATTCTAAAATTGGTCTCAAAATATAAGCATAATAAAGGCTTTAAATGGGGTAAGCTCGGCCCGAGTACTTGCAAAAAATGGGCTGAAAATACAACCCAAAAAAAGGGTTGGAATCGAACCGGGTTCAGCCCAAATATTATTTGAAATTGGGTTCAAAATGTAGCTCAAATGAAAACTGAAATTGGGCTGGGTTTGGCCTATGTATTATTGGTATTGGCCTGAAATTCCCCTAAACAAAAATCACAGATCATATTTTATATGGGCCAACCCAATGAGCCCAACCCATTTAAAAAGTGAGGTCTGCATCTAATGCATCATTTATGGATAATGACCCATTTATAAAAAAGTAAAAACAAAAAGATTGTCAGTTGTCTAATTCAAAAAATGCAATTTCAATAAAGCTCCAAGTGAAAGCCAAGGATGGATTTATGATGGCGAAGGCGATGAGCAAGAAAAATTTTCTTTTAAATTTTTCTATATTTTCTTTGCATTTTTTCAGTCAAATGTCTTGGTAATCAGAGATTTTCTTTTAGGGATGTAATTACCGGTCAATGAGATTTTTACGATTGAGAGTATAATGTATCCACACTAATTAAATATAAAACCTCCCATTAAATGGAGGGAAATTTGTATCCAATGAATTTTAGTGCATTTATTTTATTCATGCATTAATTTATTGTGTACAATAGTAGAAGATGGATTTCATAGGCTCCTCCTCTTTAGATTGAATGTTTTGTAGGAGTACCTTAAAACCGTCGTCCTTCCCAACTATACTTCTATTTCACACATGTAAATCCATTTTTTTTCTTTGTCTACTGAAAACAAAAAAAAGAAAGAAAGGATAAAATTTTGTAGTGGGGCCCACCTATTGTACATTTAATTTGCTTAAAATAAAATGCTTTTCTAGCGTAGCGTACTTGAGTTGATTGTTTGTTAAAAGGAAAATATGATTAATGAAATTGCGTAAAATATATTAATCATGTTTTTAATCAAATGGTCAGTCTTACAACGGGACCAATTTATATTGTATTGGGGTAAAACTTAAAAATATAGAATGACATTTATTTATATTGATTGGGTCGGATTTCCATAGGTGGAGGCGTGAAGCCCATTCTAAAGTTGTTACACAATTAAAATTGATTCAGATACTACTAATGGCTCGCTCAGAATTTCTATTGTGCGCCCACCATGATTCCTGCCAATCACAAGATTATAGTGGGATTGATTGATTTGAAAAAGCTCACTCATTATATATACATATATATTATAACAATGCCGAAGCTTGCTCATTTTATTATTATTATTACATATATTATAACAATACCCCTTTTCATGGGAAAGCAATATGTAGTGCAATTCTCTTCATGAAAGAGCGACATGTGGCACAATCTAAATTCTTTAAATCTTTTTAAATCTTTTTTTTCTCCCTAAAAAAATTCTATAGATTCTATTCATATTAGTTGGACTCTATCCATATTAGCTGTTTATAAATTCAGAAATATTATAAGTGCATTGACTTCCCTAAAATCTCTTCATCTATCCCCTTTTTAAAACAAAAATACAAAATCTCTCCCTCATCTATTCAATTGAATGACACATTTAATTGGACTTTCCAATTCTAATTGTTGTTATCCTCTAAGTTTCCTTAAATCCACTGTCCCTATTCTCTTTCTCAAATTCAAATCCTTAGTTTTCTTTTTATCTTAGGATATCTTTACATCAATCTCTATCGTCTCCAATATTTATTTCTAATTCAAAACATTATATCTCTACGCTATCTCGGAAACATGATGGTCTATCATGTTCTTCAAATTAGTCTATGAAGAACATTGAATTCATACCATGTGGCTTCATGAAACCGTAAATTCAAACCATGTTGCTCATACAGATGGCAACATGTAGTATACACCATGTGATTGGTAATTTAATTACTTTCTCTAAAGTTTGATGGTTTTTATATGTACTTTTTTTTTCTATTTTTGTGGATGTGGTATCCAACATGTATTTTTCTTGATTGTCCTTGAAATTGGTCAATCTTCGACTAGAGGAGCTTTGATGTGTATGGCCATGTTGACTGTCCTTTCATGTCAGTGATATGTGCAACCCCACCAATTTCTATTTTGGAATAGTAATTTGTTGAATTTCAACAAAACTGTAATTTTCTCTAATAATTTAAAAAGTGGTGGAAATAATGGTATTTTCTTCCTGTACATTATATTTTTACTGTCCTATTTATCATAACATTTGTATCCAACATTTTTATCTATTATTTAAGATTTGAAATTTATCTCGAGTTCATATATTGCTTCATTTCATTTATATCATTTCATTAGCATCTAAGATTATATAATACTCTTATATCTCTTTAACTTTGACTGATAAATTTGTTTTCAATATGTCCAATTTATAATGTATGTAAAATCCATTATAACTCTTTTCTTTTTAATAGTTCTTGATATGGACAATTTTAAAAGATTAAATAATATATTTATATATTTGAGCTTATTTTATCTCTAATGTTATTTCAAGATATATATATATATATGGCTTACTGGGGCCGTTCAAAAGATGCTGTTCTCCATCTACAACCTCACCAATCTCACCAAAATCCCATCCCAACTTGCCAAGGTGAGGAAATTGGATTATCATAAGGTTCATATGATTGTAAGAAAAAAAGTTACTCTCACACATCATCAGCAGAAGATGCCTTGCCTCTTAGTATAATGGTATAATGTGACCCGATCAAGCAAAGTTGTCTTTAGTGGACCTAGCACAAGATCTCAACCACTAAATTACGAACGATCATTAGTCCTATGATTTGTATTGTGATTTACAAATCGGAAAGAAACATACAGTGTTGTAGTTGTAAAATATCCCAACAGAGATAAGAGGAGAGAGAATATGGATACTTCATACAAGGTATACTGGCCAATAATATAAATAGGGTCATAATTAAACTTTTAAATTTTAGCAGCTATTTCCTGGCCTTATACTTTAGACATGCGTGGAACCAAACTTAAATTGGGCCCCTTTTCGCGACAGAGCGACACGTAGCGCAATTCTCTTTATGAGAGAGCAATACGTGGCGTATTCTAAGGGTTCTATTCATACTATCTAAACTCTATGCATGCCAAATCTCTAAAATCTCTCAATTTTCCTAAAATCTCTCCTTAGTTTTTTATAAAATCTCTCCCTCCCTAATTTCTCTCTCTCATTCATCTACAACTTCATCCCCATCTATTCTCTAAAGGACTCTTATCTCACATATCCATATCACCTCTCTAAAATCTCTCAATTTTTTTCAGTCTTGTTTGGAACACCATGTTATCACCTTTTAAATATTTTTAATAAAAATAGGATGAGTGAGAAGCTGTGATATTTTAAGACCTACGAATCCATAATTTGGCATCCGTGAGACACTAAGACTACGTGTGACAACACTACTTAACCCCCAGTGTGTTGGCCGATAAATTCCACAGTTGACCCATCATCATAATAGGATTTAGTATTATACAAGCAAGTAGGCCCAAAGCATTTGCTCCGAAAAGGATCCGGACATCTTTATACGGGAACGTCAGTATCAAGTGAGAGAGTCCGTGTGAGTGGTAGACATGTGCAAAGAGTAGCCGGGTGTCGGGCTGCATGCGGGTCAGGTCCATGTGTCACGTGAAGGCTTGAGCTGTATGGCCGCCTCTCCCAACTTATGGATCTTCTCATCTCCTCTCCTCCAAACAACTCTCATTTAATTTTTGACTTTTTTTATTTATCCCTTCTCCTTAAAATCTTTCAAATTTAAATAGAATGCCTAAAATATTTCATGGATACCCACAAATGCTTTCTTTGATGTCTATCAAAGAAAAGTTGTTGGCCTTGAAATCAAATAGTAATTGAAAAGACAATGGGTCCACAACTTCGGCTAAGATTAAACTCAAAAACTAAATTAAATGTCATGGTTTTCTCTACATATAACGTTAGAAATATTGTTATGGTGAATAAAGTAATCCCTTCTAAGGAAAAAAAATGTCATGAGGTAATTTATACAAATGGCGAATAAATCCACCCCTTTTCAGGAAAAAAAAGTTATGGGGTAATTTATACTTAGTGTTTTTATTATTTTTTATAAAAATACTGTTGAAATAATAATTTAATTTTAAATTAAAATAAATATCATCAAAATATTACATTTATGATTACTATGTTGAGGAGGAAAAAGAAACAAAAAACAAAAAAGTTAGCATTTGTAGTTCTCTAGGATTGTAAGTATTGCACTACTCCTTTGAAGTTATTAGGACTTTTCAACAAAAAAAATATATCGTATAAAATTAATAATAATTGAATTTTATGTGACAATATTTCGATGAGGCATTCTTTAAAAATACAATATATATATATAAACCTTTGCCGACTACCAGGTGCTCACGATAATTCTAATAAGATAAGAATCAATGTTTAGGGGTGTTCATGGGCTAGGCTTGGCCATGCGATGGCATATCTAGGATCAGCCCAGATTTTAGAAGCCATGGCCTACACCCAACCAAAGACTGACACGGACAGTAAAAGCTAGGTTTAAGCCTGTCTATTTAATCAATTAGGCTGATCCGAATGGTAAGTTATAAGCATTTATATATTTAAAGATAATTAATTAATAGACATAAAGTTTTAGAGATTTACATTTATCTTTCACGGTATAGGTTATAGAGATTGCTTAGATAGATTAAAAGATTTGAGTCCAAATTCACATATGAATCTTAGGTACTCTGTCTGTACAAGTAGATTGACCAAAACACTAAACATGAAGACGCAAATTGCATCTCTCGATCCCTGTTAAACATGAAGGACCCAAATGACACCAATATCTGATCACTAAAGTAATTATTTATGAATGGTGCTGTTGATTTTGGTCACACTATCCATCTTATAGTCCCATGATTAAAAAACAAAAACTTAGCATCCTTAAAACATTTTCATTTATAATTTATTTAAATTTTTATTTAAAAATATACGTATTTTCTTATAGGGTTGGACACGGGCCCCTTCGTGAGAGAACGACTCATGGCGCTCTATTTATTTATTAGGAATTTTTTTTCCTTCTTTAATACCGATTATAAATTTTTGTAGCCTAGATAGAGCATGATTCAGTTGGTTGGTTGTGATGTTGTCACGTGTTATTCATGCACAGCCTCTTAAGATGGAAATGACTCATTTCCATTTGATTATTTATTGAAGCATTACACTGGTTTTTCCTTTTTTTTTTTTCTGAGAATTTAAGAAGTTTAGGATAAATCTTTATCTTACTTACTCCTTATCTCATTATAGTCAGGCTTGAATATGCCTAGCTTGGCTTGCCCAATGAAGACCCCTACTAAAAATTCTCGACACATCATAACACTTTCTATGATTTAGTTATTTTTTTTCCTAAGTTGCCCCAGTGGCCATAAGTGGGAACGCAAGGCCCCCGCCTATATATATTTATCAAATAGACATCATTGGACATTGGTTTATTTTTTTTCTATTCAATTCCAACTAATCAATTTTTTTCATAGTGAAAGGGTTGATTAACCTAATGATTCTTATACATTGGACTATTCTTTCTAATTCTTTTTTACCATATAAAATTTCTTTTCCTCTTAAGTTGAGCTTCTGGATTAAAAGAAAAATGATCTAAATTTTTTTATTAATATTCTAATAAGACTTTATGGGCATAATATTTTTACCATATAATATTTTTACAATTGATTTAAATGGTTTTATTTTAAAACATAATTGCTTTTTAATAACTATTGAACTAGACTTTGTTGAACTTGGCATGGTCTAACATGGCGTAGCCATTGGCAGTGCATGATCATATATGGGCTTTGCCTGAACCCAGCATTGAAGCCCTCACTGTAGTGGTTTCGGCTATGTTTTTATTTTACTTATATGGTATATATATTTTCAAATGGGCAACGTTTGGTATGCGTCATTTTTTTTTCTATTCAATCCCAACTAATCATTATTTTTATAGTGAGTGGGTTGATTGACCTAATGATTCTTTATATATTGGACTATTCCATTTAAATTTTTTTACCATTTCATATTTTTCCCTTGAGTTGAGTTTACCAATTTAAGGAAAAACGATCTAAGTTTTTTTAATCAGTTTATAATAAAACTCTACAATACATTATTTTTCTTTTTTATTTAGTCTTACTAATATGATATTTAATTTTTAAGTGTGCACAAAAATACCTAAAATTATGATTGTGTAATGAATTTGATGGTAATATTAATTTACAAATCATTTAAATATTTCTATTTACAAATAATATAATTATTAAACAAGCCCTGCGCCACAATTAAATTATAAAGAAAATATGAAATTTCAAGATTTTGGACAAAGTACTTTCATTGCATACCGAAAGCAAATAACTTTATTGAGATAAGCGCACAAATTGAAAAAAATGCTGGAGTTAAAAAATATGCATAAGATGAAACAAGTGCAACTGTCGAGACAAACGGAGAAGATGAACTAAGTGCAACTACTGAAACAAGTGTATGCCAATAAACAAATATCAATGACTGTTTTTTTCTTAGACCACATGTAATTTCTTTAATCATTCAAGAATAACTTAATATCAATAGTTTTTTTTTCCTTAGACCACATATAATTCCTTTAATCATTCAAGGATCACTTAATATCAATAGTTTTTTTTTTCATTCTCAACTTTTTATCTATGATTCAAAGAAGATATTTTATCCTTTTAGAAAAATAAAAATTCAGAATTTTAACTATATTTTCTCTATGATTTATGTTAAAGTATTCATTAATATTTTATTTAACTTAATAATAATTGTTAATAAGACTTAATTAAAGCGCTAGTATATATATTAAAACTCTAAAAATGGAGACCTCTGGAAGGTGCCACATCAGCATTTTTTTTTCTTTTTTTCTAAATAGACACGTCGGCATCTCATTGGCATTGGGTTCCTAAAATCTTTCCGATTGATAGCATTGGATAAGATCCCATTAGAAATACCTCTATTTATTCCTTCTCCATAACCCCTAAAAGCTCTTCACTTACGTATGATTTCTTGCCAACCTTATCATCAACACATTAACTGGAGATAGAGCCCAGGAAAGAGCTTATCATCTTCCAAAAAAATCCTAGATTCAACGATGATGCAAGTTCCTAAATGATTCTGTGGGTGCCGATTTTCTTGCCATGACCCATTTGCCATCTTATAGGGATAAATCAAGCCTTGGAGTTGAAGGTTGATTTGCAGAATTTTTAATATGGCCCGGAATCATCATGACCAATATGAATTACATAAAATTAAATCCAAAGATAATATTCAGATTAAATTATTTCTCATCTTTACCATTTCCTTTTTAAATGTCTTTTTCTTTGTTTGGTTTAATTAAGTAGAGAAGTGATTTATTTTAAAAAAAATTTAAACACACCTTTTTTTCTATGTCACCTATTCTTGATAAATGGCAATTTATAAAAATAAATTGTTAAATAATTTATGGATGTTCAAAATTATATTAGTATTTTTTCTATCTATTTAATTATTTCATTTCATTTTTTTTAAATGTAACTCTTAAATAGAAGTAAAAGTTGTAGGTGGCCCATTGGTAAAACTTAATCATAGGTAGCCCGTCTCTATCCTTCCTACATGACCATTCTTAAACTATTGGATGAAGTCATTGTTAAGATCAACATGTTGGGCATGTTCATTTTATGAAATGTCTTGAAGAGACCAGATTTTAAAGAGGTTAAAAAATGACACTTTCAACCATCCTATGGGCTCCTACAAGGTGATTATGGTATAAGATAAATAAGGCGATAATGGTATAAAATAATTGCCACATTACCAAATATATAATGCTGAATACAAGTAATAATAAAAAGATATACAAGTAGATACTCCAAATAAATTCTTTAGCAAAACCCCTAAATTTTGAGTACTTCAAAAACATAAGGGACTAGCTAGCATAAATCAAATCAATTTTTTAACTGAATCCCACTTTTTTAACTCAAAGAGAATTGTATTACCAATTCTATAAGGTCTTTAAAGGATCCTAACAGAAACTTACCAGGAAAATTTTAACAGAAGGATGAAACAAAACATACAAAACACTTAAACATTCTAGAAAATATTTTATAATAGGTACCACACAAAATACTTAAAACTTTTGGAAGAAATTATTGTCTTTTAATATTTTTTACATAAAAATAAAAAAAATTTATTTCAACAGATTGGATCGATTTAAATCCACGGATTAAAAGTAAAATCTGTCACCAATCCGTTACTAATGGATTAGGACTTTTTCAATCCGTCACCAATCCGTTACTAATGGATTAGGACTTTTTCAATCCGTCACCAATTCATGAACCATCGGATCGATTAAAAAACCATGGATTGGATTGGATCGGATCGATTTTACGGATAGACAGATTTTTTTTACACCCCTAAGGCCAGGGCTAAACACGGGCCTGTGTTGCTATGTACATTAAAAAATAAATTGAATGGATAAATTCAACCAACTTAAAACTCAATTATTTAGGAAGGATGACTGGGATGTACAATTTTATGCCATTAAAATTTCTGGTCTCAATTCAAAGATGATGAACTCCTTTTTAAAGCCTAAGCGCCACCATCTATTTTCATATTATTTTTATACACATCTTTAAAAGGGAAAATCTACTCTCCAAATAACAACCGCGCCCCCTCTCCCCTTCTCTTTTATGCAATAGGTTGTCCACTCAAGGGTTTTGTGAAGATCTAAAGCATAATACAAGCATAGTATTCTTAAATTGATATATTCCAATTTCTTTTTTTTTATTTATTTGGTGAGTTTTCGGATGTGGACGAACTAAGCAAGTTTTTATGAGTATGTATATATTGAAGTGGATGATTCTTATGTAGCTACTATTATCAATGTCAACTCTATTGATAAATTGTTTATTATTAAAGTGGACCACTGTACATTGTATTCTCATTAAATTTAAAGTATTCAAAAATAAATTTAAAAAAAATATTAGATTTCAATATTTTTTCTTAAGTGTTCCAACGTGTTACTAGTGGTCAGTCCATTGGGATTAGAATGGTAATTTATTTATTTGTTTGATTATTATTAGGTGTTAATGATTATTGCCCCATATTATAAAAATAAAAGAAAAGGAATCAGCTATTACTATTTAAGTGTTTCTTAAATCAAGTATGATTTACAATTTTGTATTTTTACGCATATAATTTTGTGCAAATAAAGATGTACCATACCATTGTCGCTATGAATATCATTATTTATGCCAAATAATATTAAAACATTTGATATATACTTGATTTTCTTGGACCGGGCTCAGCATAGGCATTGGTGGGCCTTCTCATGTAAACATTTAAAGTTATTGATTAAGTTCATAACTACATTCAATGAGGAGATGGGATCAATCTATGGATGTAATAATCAAATTTCTATTTTGTAATAAATATATGAATGTGATTTTTAAGATTCTTTTGTATATAGAACTATTTCGGTAAACTCTTAATTGATTTTTCAAATTTAAGAATGAAGTAAAATAGGCTGTAGGTCAGAAATGTTACTTACATTTTTATAGCGTTTTTTATATGTTTTTCTATAGTAAATTTCAAATTTTACCATAATTTATTTTTTGCCGGGGCCTTAATTGCTAGTTTTGTTACAAATGAATATAGAGACCTTAGTTATACAATCAATGGCTAAAATTCATTTACTTGTCACTAATCCAATGGATGTGAATCTTCTAGAACTTAGAATTTTCTACGGAAATCTCCCCCACTTCTAGACTTATTATTGCTCTTCTAGAGTACTCCATAATTCTCTATATATTTTTCTATTTTACAAGAATATCCTAGACATTTCTACAAAATTTCAAATTATGTTAGAGTCTTCCAAAATCTTTGGGATCCTTCAAGACAGTTGTGATGCTACTCGACGAAGCCTTCAACATTGTTTTTTTATATTTTTGTTTCTATTTTTGTAATACGCAAGGGAACAGGGTTTAGACTAAGAGAGCCCACACAATTGGAAAGAGAATGTTAGACATATGTGGTCCTCATGACCACATGTCTAATGTTTTTGGGGCCCACAGTTTGAGCCCACTAATTTAATATGCTTTCCCCTTTTAGTTTTGGTTTTACTATATATAACTTTGATTCAATTTTAGTAAGCCCAATCAAGTAAGATATCTTGGTTGACTAATCTTGAGGAATTAAGGAAACTTATCTTTAATGATTTCTTTGATGGGAAGAAATCTCTTTAGGGTTTATCTATAAAAGTGGTTTTCCGGTCCTCTCTCTTAACCCACGAGATCTGAAAAGTACCCATCAACTCTCACGCATCTTGGTGTGGGTGATAAGGGAGATAGGAGAAAACCCTATTTGAGAATCAAGATCTACTCATCATCAAGATCATGGCGCAAGGTATGCATTTATTTTCTTGAAATCATATATTGTTTAATGCATAAATCTAGATCCTTAGGTTTGATGTTTTATTGCAAACCCTATTAGATCTAACAATGGTATCAGAGCTTTCTGATTTATGTATTTAACAGTAATTATGATTCAAATAACGATGGATCTGAGATTTAAGTTTTTTCATTATTCTCTGCTGTCAGTGGTTATGAGCACATGTTAGATGATCCCTGTCCATATTCTCGCATGTCCAATTTAGTTCAATATTTTCCAACATATCACGTGAAAAGATTGGCTTATCTTAGATTGATTTGACATAGCCGAACATGTTGGAGTCAAAATTTTCAATCCCATATTGCCAAGTTGTTTCACGTTTTTCCTATGCAAGTGTACTTCATGTAAGGAAGGCCAGAATATAAATCTGGACTGGGCATTGGTTTGCTGGATTCATGATATTTCTATTTCTAGGTATGATGATGAACTGGTTGTAGTATATTACTAATAAAAGACAAAAGGTCAAAAGGGCTACTGTATTCCAAAATTAATCTCTTTCCCGTTAAGTCTTTGTTTCTGTGCCAGTCAGGCACTGACGCTCCAACCCATGAATTGTTATTTACAAAATTTTAACACTTTGATATGGACAGTTAACGCTTTTTTACCACACATGTGGGACCCACATCTTGATGGAGGGATTTCTATTAGTGTAAAAGGATAGGCCTCACTGTGTTTTGGTGTGCCTACTCTCATACAGACGTATCATATCATATGGTCTTAATTTTGTCCATGGCAGCATAAGTGCCTCTCCATTTAAGATAATTTCCGATTCAAATAAGATAACTACACATAGCAACTGTTATGTTATGTTATTATTTATTTATTTATGATGAGAATTTGATCATATTTTTGTTACACTTGTTTCTTTTGGAAAATTGAAGCACATATTAGTTTTCCCTTTAGTGACAAAATGCTGAATTTTATTATCATGTGGCTGTTAAATCATTTTTTTATTGCTATTATTTTATGGTGATATATATAATGTGATTTTATCCTTTCAATATATATTTTTTAAGGGTCTTGATTATTTATTAACTAGATTGGATTTTATTTTATGTCACATTTATAAGGTTTTACTTTTTTTTTTTGGGCCATTTTATTTCAATACATGAAAAGTGCCCATGCATATTCGGGATCCATAGATATTCCATAATTGTATATTTAATTCATGGACCTATTAAACTATCACAACATTTGATAATATGGATCAGTTTTTGGAGAAATCATGGCCCAATATTTTAGTATTCACCACTAGTGACATTATAACCAATCTAGATTAGACTCCTTCATTTCATTTATAAATGCTATTAAATTCAATTGATACCTATAGTTTTAAGTAGTGCGGTAGTCACCAAAGTGGCCCTATTATGAAAGACTTATAGGTATCACTTGAAAGTTTAGACCCCTAACATTATTTATTGTGTAAGGATAATAGCATTAGACTTGCGATCTTAAATTAGGAGAGTGAGAATTGGCCCAAATGTTCAATTGCTACTCAAATAATTGTAAGACGGAATAAGGTAACTTGATATATGTACCTAATTGGGAATGGTTCCTATACCCAAAGGTATAAAGCCTAGCGAATTGCGTTCATATTATCACGTTAGCCTTATGGATGAATAGTTTTCATTCACGAGTAATCCTATTTGCATGTTGTAGTCTCGACCCAAAGGAGGGACTTTGATGATATACTGGATCACTCACCAGATTTGTTTCATTTATGTAAAGAATCATTCTGGATTTCTGTTTTTGCGTGAACTCAAAGCATTTAAGTAAATTGAGCATTTTTTTCCCCTTTATGTTTTCAGCATTGACCCCTGCTGCCTTGAATGGACATCTCTTGAACATACCAATGTTGAATGGATCCAACTTTACTGATTGGAAAGAAGTGCTTTTAATAACCTTGGGTTGCCTTAACTTGGACACTGCATTATTGGAACCCAAGCCCGCTGATCTTACTGAAAATAGCTCTCAAACTCAGAGAGCATACTATGAAAAATGGACCAAGGCCAATCGATTGAGTCTTATGATGATTAAAAGGTCCATTGCGAAAAATATTCGTGGGTCAATTCCTGATAATGAAAATGCTAAGGCCTATCTTGAATCAGTGGAGCAACAATTTCAAGCATCAGATAAGGCTTTGGCAGCTACTTTGATTGCCAAATTATCTTCTATGAAATATGATGGATTTAGTGAGATCAGGGAACATATTATGCATATGAGGGATCTAGCGGCCCAACTCAATTCTATTGAAATGACCATTTCTGAGAATTATATAGTCCAATTTATTTTGAATTCCTTGCCCCCTTTATTTGGTCCTTTCAAAATTTCATATAACACCCAAAAGGACAAATGGACTATGAATGAGTTGGTTTCTATGTGTGTTCGAGAAGAAGGCAGACTTAGACAGGAAGGGCAGCTACAGAAAGTAAATCTTGTCACTTACAACCCTCCAAATGAGAAAAAGTTTTCCAAGGGTAAGAAACACTTGAAGAAAAAAGACAAGGAATCTGCTCCGAGTGACCAAATTGGGAAGAAAGGCAGTGAACCAAGGTGCTTCTTCTGCCGTAAAAAGGGACATCTCAAGAAAGACTGCTTGAAGAGACAAAAATGTTTTGAATCTAGAGGTATATATAAGTCCTTTGTTTGTTATGAAACAAATCTGTTAGATATTCCTTCAAATACTTGGTGGATTGATTCTGGTGCCACTGTTCATGTGGCAAATTCCATGCAGGGCTTTCACTCAAGCCGGAGTCCAAGTAATGAACAAAGAAATATTTTTATGGGGAACCGGCTGGAGGCAAAAGTGAAAGCGGTGGGGACTTGCAGATTGATTCTTGATTCTGGATTCCAGTTGGACCTAAATACCACGTTTTATGTTCCTATAATAAGTAGAAATTTAATTTCTTTATCTAGACTTGATTTAGAACGTTATACCTTCTCTTTTGGACAAAGTATTTTGAGTATTTATAAAAATCAAGTTTTAGTTGGTGGTGGTATTTTATGTGATGGTCTATATAAGTTGAATCTGGATTCACATTTTGCTAGTTCTTTACTTACCATGCATGAGAATAATTTTATGAATGTTGGTGTTAAGAGAGGAATTTTTGCTGAAAACTCCTCGAGCTTGTGGCATAAAAGACTTGGACACATCTCCCTTGAGAGATTAAAAAGATTAGTAAATGACGGAATATTGAGAGCTCTAGATTTTCCTGATTTTGGTATTTGTATAAACTGCATTAAAGGCAAGCAGACAAAAAATATCAATAAAAATAAGGCCACAAGACGTTTGAAGCCACTTGAATTAATTAATACAGATATTTGTGGTTACTTTCCCATACCATGTTATAGTGGTCAAAAATACTTTATCACCTTTATTGATGATTTCACTAGATATGGTTATGTCTACTTGTTATATGAGAAATCTGAATTTCTGAAAGCTTTTGAAACTTATAAGGCTGAAGTGGAAAATCAACTAGACAGGAAAATAAAGGTTGTGAAATCTGATAGAGGCAGAGAGTATTATGAGAGGTATGATAAAACGGGTCAAAATCCTGGCCCATTTGCTAAATTCCTGGAAAATCATGGTATTCGTGCTGAATATACATTGCCTGGATCTCCGCATCAGAATGGTGTGGCTGAAAGACGTAATAGAACGCTCTTGGAAATGGTACGGAGTATGTTAAGTAATTCTACTTTGCCTAACTCTATGTGGGGAGAAGCCTTAAAAACAGCTGCATATATCCTAAACCGTGTACCCACTAAGGCTGTTCCAAAAACTCCTTATGAGTTATGGACAGGTAAGAAGCCAAGTTTAGGACATTTGCATGTTTGGGGTTGTCCAGCGGAAGCTAGAATTTATAACCCACAAGAGAAGAAATTGGACCCTAGGACTATCCGTGGGTATTTTATTGGATATCCAGAAAGGTCCAAAGGCTTTAGATTTTATTGCCCTACTCATACCACAAAAGTTGTTGAAACCGGAAATGCCAGGTTCATAGAAAGTGATGACATTAGTGGGAGCAATGCACTACGAAACGTGGTATTTAAAGAACATCAGATACCTGTACAAGCACCAATGGAAACGGTTAGAGTTGTTATTCCAAATGACTTCGTTCAGAACGATATGATGGAGATACAACCTACCATATCAGAAGCGCCACTAGATGAGAATGTCATTCACAATGATGTGATTGAAGATATCAATCATCCGAATCAAGATTTGGCAGAGGCACAACCTTTAAGAAGATCTCAAAGATCTAAAAGATCTATTATATCGGATGATTATATTGTTTATCTTCAAGAATCTGATTTTGATATAGGTGTCAAAGAAGATCCGGTAACATATTTACAAGCCATTAAAAGTGATGATTCGAATAAATGGATCGATACCATGCAAGAAGAGTTAAAATCCATGTATGTAAATAAAGTCTGGGATCTCGTCGAATTGCCTCAAGGGTCTGTAGCAATAGGATGCAAATGGATCTTTAAGACCAAACGAGACCAAAAGGGCAAAATCGAACGATTTAAGGCCAGACTTATAGCTAAGGGATTTACTCAAAGGGAAAATATTGATTATAAAGAGACCTTTACACCAGTTTCTTCAAAGGACTCTTTTCGAATCATAATGGCATTTGTAACTCATTTTAATCTAGAGTTACATCAAATGGATGTGAAAACAACGTTCTTAAATGGAAATTTAGCTGAAGAGGTATATATAAAACAACCAGAAGGATTTCAGGAAGAAGGCAAAGAGAATCTAGTTTGTAGATTAAAGAAATCTATATATGGGCTTAAACAAGCTTCAAGGTATATTAAGTTCAATATACCATTATTTCCTTTGGGTTTAAGGAAAACATTGTTGATCAATGTATATACCTGAAGATCAGTGGGAGCAAGTTTATTATTTTAGTTTTGTATGTAGATGACATTCTACTTGCTAGTAATCATCTAGGCCTATTGTGTGCAACAAAGAATACCTCACAAAGAATTTTGAAATGAAAGATATGGGCGACGCATCCTTTGTACTTGGAATCGAGATTTTCAGAGATAGGTCTCGAGGTGACTAGGATTATCACAGAAAGCCTACATTAATAGAATTCTTGAAAGATTCAATATGCAGAACTGTTCTGGAGGTAAAGCACCTATATCAAGAGGTGATCGATTCTCCAAAGATCAATGTCCCAAAAATGACCTCGAGAGACATCAGATGCGGGACATCCCATTTGCTTCAATTGTAGGAAGTCTCCTGTATGCTCAGACTTGTACACGTCTAGATATCAGTTTTGCAGTTAGCATGCTAGGCAGATATCAGTCTAACCCTGGCATGACTCATTGGAAGGCGGCAAAGAAAGTCATGCGATATTTACAAGGGACTAAAGAACATATACTCACTTATAGCAAATCTGATCACTTGGAAGTGATTGGATATTCAGATTCAGATTTTGCTGGGTGCCTTGACACAAGGAGATCTACATCAGGATACATTTTTCTCCTTGCTGGTGGGGTTGTTTCGTGGAAAAGCATTAAATAGACTACAACTGCTTCTTCTACATTTCAAGTTAAATTTGTGGCATGCTTTGAGGCCACTAATCAAGCTGTATGGATACGGAATTTCATTTCTAGGCTTCAGATTATGGACTCCATTTCTAAGCCGCTGAAAATTTATTGTGATAACACATCAGCTGTTCGTTTCTCTAATAATGACAAGAGTTTAAGCGCTGCAAAAGCACTTTCAGATTAAATATCTTGCCGTTAAAGAAAAGGTTCGGGATAATATTGTGTCTATAGAGCAAATTAGTACAAAGCTCATAATTACAGATCTTATGACTAAAGCATTACTAGCAGAGGCTTATAATGATCATGTTAGAAAAATGGGTCTCATTGTATTACCTTAATGTATGTGGTTGAAAGGATTTTTGCTTATTTATTTGACACTTTAGCTGATAAATTTTCATTAATGATAAATTTGTTCTCTTGCTTATTTTGTGTGCACCATTTATTAATTATTGAAGAGCAAGATAAATTTCATTTGGACCATAAATAGGAATTTTTGTATACTCCTATTATTTTCCTCTATTTATGACTTAATTAAATGACATTACTAATGTTGTGGTACATGGAAGGAATTATGTCGTCTATTTGATGTTTGAGCGCCATGATCCGCATTATTGATTTAATTTAATTACAGTATATCAGAATTAGCATAAACAAGATTGACTGGGCTATTTTTTTCAAATGAGTGGCCACTCGTCGGGATTTTAAAACTTAGTCGAATCCAAGTTTAGTCATAAAATATATATATATTTTTTTTTTCAAAATTTTTTTCTTTTCAAAATTTATATATATTATAATAAAAGGTGGATTGTTTTTATATGGTCGTCATGACCAAGTGGGAGATCACATATGTGTGGTCATTTGGACAAAGTGGGAGATTGTTGGACATATGTGGTCCTCATGACCACATGTCTAATGTTTTTGGGGCCCACAGTTTGAGCCCACTAATTTAATATGCTTTTCCCTTTTAGTTTTGATTTTACTATATATAACTTGGATTCAATTTTAGTGAGCCCAATCAATTAAGATATCTTGGTTGACTAATCTTAAGGAATTGAAGAAACTTATCTTTAATGATTTCTTTGATGGGAAGAAACCTCTTTACGGTTTATATATAAAAGTGGTTTTCCGGTCATCTCTCTTAACCCATGAGATCTGAAAAGTACCCATCAACTCTCACGCATCTTGGAGTGGGTAATAAGGGAGATAGGAGAAAACCCTATTTGAGAATCAAGATCTACTCATCATCAAGATCATGGCGCAAGGTATGCATTTATTTTCTTGAGATCATACATTGTTTAATGCATAAATCTAGATCCTTAGGTTTGATGTTTTATTGCAAACCCTATTAGATCTAACAGAGAAAGCCCATACAATGCGAACAAAAGTCCATCCATATAGAAAGAGTCGCATATCCAGAGATCGAACCTGATAGCAGAGTGACCATTACCAATCAATTGGGCAACCCCTTATCGTGGCCTTCGACAATGTTAATGGGCCATCAGAGATGAACGCGTGGCACTGTGCTCAAAATAAGGCATGACTCATTGACATACATAACAAATTATATAGATGTTAAAGTTGACAAGTTGAGCATAGCCCAAACTCTAGGTAAGCTTGTTTGCTATCTAAGTTAGATCTCACTGTATTTTATTGGGATCTTATCCCAACTTGAAAGAAAATCGTTCTTTCCTTGAAGAAATTTGGTTAGTTCTCTTCTTTGTACAGTTCTAGAATGGTTAAATACTTTTACAGATGCATTACCTAAATTGACTCCTTCAATATACACGGTCTTCACAAATTCTTTAGCAACTCATATTGTTGACTCTTTGTACATGCAAGAACAAATGTTATACAGGAGTAGGGGTGCTCATGGTCTAGGCTGGGCGGCCCTGGATTGAAATCCTTAAGGCTAGGCCTAGCCCAAGCCAAGGTCGGGCCACAAGTGGCTCCTAGGGCCAGCCCATATGATTCTATTAAGCCCGAGCGTTGCCCATATATTATCGGGGTTAGCCTTATTCAGATTTGATTATTAAGCACCCTGAAGTTGGTCTCTAGTGGGGGCCAACATGGCTATCATGTACTAATTTTTATTTGTATACACGGTCACCTCCAATTGAATCCATCTAAAATGCAAAAAATTCTTTATGAGAAGTGATTGTAATTTTTATATAATTTTTTTTTTGTTCTTTAAGTTGATGTTGCCTGTTTTTTTAATAAAAGCTTGACTCATTAACAAAATAGAATTGTGTTAGTGCAATCAAGAGATTTTTTTCTAGTATAAATCAATTAGAATGAACATTGTTTGCCCTTTAAATAGTGTTCTTTTAAAATTTCTACCATGAAAAATTTGCACGCGACATAAAAAACGTCAAAAAGGGAATCTCAAACTTAATCCAGCAATTCGGGCTGGGCTGGGTTCGAGCTGCTAGCACTTAGCCCAAGCTCGGCCTATATAACAAAAGGGTTTAAAATTTTAATTCAAACCTGGCCCAATGACTTATACACCGGGCCAGCTTGGACCAACCCAGCCCATGAGCCCTACACAAGAGGGATATGAATGAAACAATGACTGTCTGTTTGGACAGTTTCAAAACTTTAGGGTAGTTTTCTTAGTTTACTTTTGTGAATTGCTATTTCAACACCAATTTTAACTTAGTATAGATATGAATTTTAAAATTTTTATATTATAATCTTGCCCCATATATGAAAGGACCAAAAAGGCCTTTGTGCTCTCAAATTTAAATCCCTAATTTCTTTTCATGTACACCTTTTCATCTTCTCCTTCCCTCTTCCCATCATCCATTTTTTCCGATCTGTGCAAGTGACCATCTTCTTTCATTATCCTTGGTGACCATCTTCTTCCATTTTTCTTGTTCTTTGTCCCATCAACATGATTTTTTTATGAATGTGTTTGCATTGATCTTCTTCTCTCTCTTTTTTTTTTTTTGTGTGAATGTTTAGCATGAAAAATCATGATTTTGTAAATATTTTTAGTGAAAAAAAACATGAGTTTTTTCAATTCGAGGACATTTCTAGAGAACGTCTTGCTCGGCCTTGAGAGGCCGAATAGGACATTTCCTGTTCGGCCTCCCAGGGCCGAACAGGACATTTTTTAGGAGTTGAAAAAACTCATATTTTTTCATAAAAAATATTCACAAAATCAAGTATTTTCATGCTAAGCATTCACAAAAAAGAAAATGATGTATTCACATTCATCTCATAGAATCCAAATATGCATTTGATAATGGAAGAAGGAGATCAAGCTTTTAATACGGAGGAAGAAGAGAGAAAGATCAGTTCATTGTATTTGTCGCGAGAAAGATAGGTGGATGGGTGATTGCTGAGATAAAATGTTTAGATAAAGAATATGTTTGGATGTGTGGGGGTATGTTGAGAAAATTGTGACTGTAGAGAAAAAAAAACCAATGTAACTGATTTAATCATATGTCTATAGAAAGACGGTGTCTAAATGAGTAGAAACTGGTGTTAAAATAGCAGCACTCTTACTTTATTGGCTGCTAATTGTAATGTTAGTGTATTTTTATTATGTTTCCTAACTTTGTATGCTGTACTTGATTTTAGCTTTTAACATAATCCACAGGTTTTTTTCTTTTTAAAGATAAATTATTTACAATTGTAAAATTTGGATTTTGAAAGAAACCAAAACCCTTTATCTAGAGATTTAATTAAGGCAAACGTAATCTAATTTCAAATTCTCCTGACATGAATTTAAGAATAATGCTGTAAAAAAAGCCCCCAAATGGAGGGTTGTGAGTTCTAAACCTTTGAAATTAGGAAAAAAAAGGTTAAATCATACTTGACCCATACCAACTATGGGGCAGCACATTTGGCATTGTAAATTATAAACCCTTCACAAATCAGGTAAAGGTGGAACAGGGTTGAGCTGGGCTGGTTCGGATGTAGCAACGCTCTTAGCAAACCCGGCCTGCTGCCATTCATCAGCCCCGCCAAAGCCTTATCCTCCCCAACGTATACTCCTTAAACCCTAAACCCTCTCTCTCTCTCTCTCTCTCTCTCATTTCCACACCCAAAACAGCTAGGGTTAGGGTTTATCTGATTCTCTCATCTCTCTCACATTTCGCAATCCCCAAAAGCTAGCGTTAGGGTTTATCTGATTCTTCTGAGACTGGGCATGACGGCTCTTCTTCATCCCTTCTCAGCCCCCAATTCATCCTCCTCCATGAAGCTCCGTGCCCCAAGTCATCCTCCTCCGCGCGCCATTTCCATCCTCAGCAGTGCCTTCCCCTTCAAGCTCAAATATCTAGTCCTCTCCGCGAGACCACCGAAGCAGTGCTCCCGCACCTGCAGGCTCTCAAGCCGCGGAGTAGCCGCCCACACCCCTGCCGTCCCTCGCGGCAGAGAATTCCACTCTGGGAGCTTCGGCGGGAGAGTCGGGCGGCGGAAGAGCCTGGTCGACGACGAGGACGAAGACGAAGATGAATTGGATAATGTTGGGGTTAGAGATATGGGTAGGAGCAGAAATGGGTTTTCTTCAGAGTCCTTGAAGAGGAGGAGAAATGGAGGATTTGAAGATTTTGGGAATTCCAGGGGCTTGGAGAGGGGTTCCAAGGATAAGGAGGCGGATTTCTTTGATGGGTTTTCTCCTCAGGCGAAAAGAGGGGGAAGAGAAGCTATTCGGGTCATCGAAGATTTGGATGATGACAGCGAGGATGGTATGCTTGGTGTTGAAGAAGAAGATTTGGATGGAGTGGTTTTTAAGGGTGCGAGTTCTTTGCGCGAATTTGATGGAGAAGTCAGTGCAAAGCCGAGACCCAGAGCTTCTGCAGACACTGCTGAGTCTTATCTGAGTCAGACCAGGTAATTTATCCACGTTCATGTGATATTTTGACATTTTCATATCAATTATAGGATATTTTGATCTCAGTCATGGAGGATACCAGGGTTTAAATGCTGATGTATACTTTCAAAGTAGAAAAGCTAGCAGATGAGACAGCTTATCGAATAAGGCGGAAAAAAAAAATGAAAACAATCAAATTCCTCTATGTGATGGATTTTACTTGACTTAGGAGAAGATGGGAAACTATTTACCATTGAAGGTGGGAAAATTGATGATTACTTCCATGCATTTATGACTGTCCCTTGGCTCTGCACACCTTGGATTGAATCCTATTTTCCTATGCAAACCATAGGGGAATGACAAACATCCCTTAAAGTGAGTTTGGATGTACCCTGTTAATTAGCTGTTCCTATTTGGACGGAAGAGATTGTTTGTCCATTCAGTTCTTTGTTTGGGATGGAAAGAATCCAAGTTCGTGGGATATTGCATTCTTTCCCTCATACATCATTATCAGAACCATTGATGATGTTGACTTTATGTATTCATTCTTGGCTTTCCTGTTCTGGTCATATTTCTTCCAATCTCTCTTATATTTCTATGAATATCTGAATTAGGCATATAATATTCTTCCAGTTGTCATTGTAAAGGACTAAAGGAGTCTGTTTTGAATTTTTTTTTCTGCTTTTCTTACATAGGGAGGCATCTTTGATTATTGAGATGCTTAGCTTTGCTCTTGTAATTTTGCCAATTTCATTAAAAAAAAAAACTGTCACCATTCTGTTGTTGCTTTTTTGTTGAAGAGACAAGCATGAAGCATCAGGAAGAGTAATTTCTTGCTTGGTTTGGTTCTGTGGTTGTTTTCTATTCTATCACCTAAATCTGAAATTCAAAATTGTAATATAGAATCTTTTACACCTCAGTCTTTAATGTTTTCAACCTTCTATTAAACATTAATTTTTTTGGACCTTTGCGATCATTTGCCTTTCACACATGAAATATGAAAATGGGGTTTATATGATAGTGGGCCTTGGTGCAATGGTAAGGTTGCTCCATTTTGACCTGGGCATCACGGGTTTGAAACACGGAAACTACCTCTCTGCTTGTGTGGGTGAGGCTATGTACATCTCGCCCTCCCCAAACCCACAATGGTGGAAGCCTCGTCACTGGGCTGCCCCTTTTATGGGAAAATATGTTTTATATTTGTTTATATTACATATGCAAATGTTATACATGTGAGACACATTATCATGTTACTCAAAATCATCATACGTGAGTAAATGAGTACATCTAACAGTTTTAGATGTATTTGGATGTTTTAGACACTTTTCTCAAATTCCTCAAAATGCATGAAGATTTAAGATATGAAACTAAATGTCCTGATGCTTATCATTAATATGACAATGTTGAACGGTTTGGATCAGAGTTGGAAGCACACAAAAATGTATAGATCTATAGGATGGGACTTTTTGACAAATTTCTCAAAATCTAAAAAGTTTGACACAATCAGTTTCTACGTCTTGGGGTTTGGTAATAAAATTAGATCTAAAGACGTTTAACTTATCTGAGGATTTAGCTCAAAATAGGTTAGATTGGACACACATAATTTATGTAGCCGACCCAGCGTAGTTGGGACAAGGCTTTGATGATGAGTTTCTAGGCCTTGGAGTGTATTAGTTCGATAAAAATTTGAATGGTTTACATTTCAAATACGGGGCCCACAGGAATTATAAAAAAGGGTGGTGATGGGCAATCGCTGTGTAAGAACTAGCCTTTAGCAAGAGAGGTGTGAAACGTTTTGTGTGTGAATGGCATAAATAAGCGTAAACAAATGTGATGATTCATAACTATTACACATGCGAATTATTTATGTGTAAATGATTGCAAACCTATTGCATGTATACTTTGCAGGTTTGATCAATGCTCTATCTCACCCTTATCATTAAAAGGGATTAAGGAAGCTGGATATGATAGGATGACTATGGTGCAGGAGGCAACTCTTCCCATCATTCTTAAAGGTATATGGTACATTCTGCGAGTTAAAAATGTAAAATCTTTATTGTTCAACTGATGGTGAACACTTTGGGTAGTCTTTACAGTTTGATTCAGGAATGCTTTATCCACAGATCTTTTCTGGCTGACAAGCATGGCTAGACCTGGCAATATCAATACATCATGATCCTTAATATATGGGTTGAAGTGGCCATGAGAATTTTGAAAGTTTGTCCTGTTAAATGTTGGTGGGAAGATACTTAGTTTTCCAATTTGAGGAGAAGATATCTATCTTTTACTATTATAGAATTTGCTGGATGTTCATACATGATATAATTCAATTTCATTTGCTATGCTTTCTATTCAAGAAAAATGCCCGACTTTCAGTGTTTAAAAAAAGAAAAAAAAACCCTCTTGACATTTCTGACTTACGTATGCCTTACTGTTAGGTAAATTCCATATCTATGGGTAAGCCTGGTCATTAGTCATTAATATGACTGATTGAGTCAGTGGTCATGTGTTATCTTCATGTTTTGGAATGGCTTCAGTGTTGATTTTGTTTTGCAGGCAAAGATGTTATGGCCAAAGCAAAGACCGGCACTGGGAAAACTGTGGCATTTTTGGTAAAAAAAAAAATAGAAAACTTCACCTTCATAGCTCTGCGCTGCTGCTGTTGACAGAGATATCTTGCCATTACACATTTACACCTTTATGTTCAGTTCAAATCCTAAGGGCTTTTTCCTTCTTTTCTTTCTCCTTAGTCATCAGCTAAGGTTGTTCTTCTTTTTTTTTTTTTTTTGTTTTGCCCAGCTGCCTGCAATTGAGGCCATTGCAAAATTGCATCAGCCTGATCGCTATGAGAAGAGACCTCCAATAAATGTGCTTGTTATATGCCCAACGCGAGAACTTGCATGTCAAGCTGCTGCTGAGGCTGCTAAGCTGTTGAAATATCATCCTTCAATTGGCGTACAATCTGTGATAGGAGGAACAAGAATAACTCTAGAACAAAAACGCATGCAGGCGAATCCTTGTCAGGTTAGTTTCTGATTCACTTATAATTTTACTGCCTTAGGAATTGTATCATTTTCGTGGGGCCTGGAAGTGGTTCCGTGTTATAATACTCACTACAAAAAATCTGCAGATTCTTGTAGCCACACCTGGTAGGCTTAGAGATCATATTGACACCACAACAGCATTTGCTAGTCGACTAAAGGGTGTAAAGATTCTTGTCCTTGATGAAGCTGACCATTTATTGGATATGGGATTTCGAAAAGATATTGAAAAAATCATTGCTGCTGTCCCGAAACAGCGACAGACGCTACTATTTTCTGCTACAATTCCTCAAGAGGTTTGTCCCCCTTCATCACAATTTATAATGTTAGCTGTCTTCTTGAAGAAGTTCTATCTTCTTGAAGAAGTTCTAATATGCTCTCTGAGATGTAGGTGCGCCAAATTTGTCACATTGCTCTAAAAAAAGACCATGAATTTGTTAACACTGTTGAAGAGGGTGGTGAGGAGACACACTCACAGGTAATTAAGTTCATGCTTTTATGCTGTAATTGGCTTTTGGGCTGCTTGGGCATGTACTCACATTTCTTGAATATTTTGTGTGAATGATTCAGGTCAGACAGATGCATTTGGTAACTCCGCTTGATGATCATTTTTCAGTCCTCTATGGCATTTTGACTGAGCATATTGCTGAGGATGTTGACTATAAGGTGTGCGCTATTGTCTGGTTGATGCTAATGTAACTGGTGCAACTCTTTTACAGCTTTTTTAATCTGTTGTATAGTTAATGCTGAGATAATTTCAGGTTCTTGTATTCTGCACAACTGCAATGGTCACAAGAATGGTTGCTAACCTTCTTTCCGAGCTGAACCTGAATGTGCGGGAAATTCATTCCAGAAAACCGCAGAGTTATAGAACCAGGGTTTCTGATGAGTTCCGAAAGTCGAAAGGTCTTATTCTTGTGACTTCAGATGTATCTGCTCGTGGAGTTGATTATCCAGATGTCACACTCGTAATACAGGTAATTTGTATGTAATTGTTGCTTGCATTAGAATAAATGAATAACAACATAATTTTTATAATATTACATGAGGCACATGAAAATGCACATGATGGAGATCATATAGATAAGGATGGAAATTAGGAATCTGGTGACTTGGGACAATCTGGGAATGAATATTTCTGACAAAGTTCCTGGTTAAAATAGCTTGCACACATGCATGCATACTGCCAAGTATCTAGGCCTTAACGTTTGAGTCAATTCTCAGTCCGCTTTGAGCGTCATGATATGATGCTTGAAATGCTTTAAGGAAATACAATAACCACCATTACTGTTTTTCAAAGTCATAATGCTACTCTAGTTTGGTTTAAGCATTCCAGTTATTCATCATCATCATCGTCATCAAAGCCTTGTCCTAATTGTGTTGGAGTCGGCCACATGAATTATGTTTCTCCATTCCGATCTATTATGAGCCAAATCATTAGATAAATTCTTAATTCTTCAAATTTAATTTTACTACCTCCATCCACGTCTTCTTACCCCTTTTCCTTGGTGGGCCATTAACCTGCATAGTCAATCTTTTTCTTACTGGCACTATTGCCGGCCTATGTTAAACATGTCCAAATAGTCTCAAATGGGTTTCTTTAATCTTATCCTCTATTGTGCTACCTCTAAATGCTCTCGCAAGTGCTTATTTTTCTAATTTTATCTTTCCTAGTTTTACGACAAATCCACCTCAACATTCTCATCTCTGCTATATCCATTTTATGTATGTGCCGCTTCTTGATTGGCTAACATTCTGCCTTATAGGTCATAGATGGTTTAAACACTATCCAGTAATTCCTGTAATTCCTACATGAATCCCTAAAGAAGATCAAACATGCAGTAGACAATTAGTCCTTTATGAACAGGCTTCAGAGTCTTGTAGTCAAATCACATTTAGCAATAGCAACAGGGTTTCACCGCCAAGATACTAATTTGCTTATTCGCAGCAATGATCATTAATTAACCAATGGATCATGATCATGGATCTCACATCCTTTCTTGGCTCGCACGAAGGTGGTTGCCCTCAAAATCCTCATTTAGAAAGTTCAAAGAGTTGCATGCAGCTCTATATATGTTTGAAATTCCAAAAACTGCCCTGGCAAAATGGCCTTTACAAAGGATGCACTGAAATTGAAGGAAAACAAATCCCATTTAATTCTTATCCCTCGAACAAAACAAACCCACTCCTCTCCATAACTACAAACAGATAAAATGGGGACCCTAATTGAACTGAGTAAAGAAAGAAAAATGTGTGTTAAAGTAGAGTAATTGAAGTATAAAATGAAGAAGGAAACTGTGAGAGGAAACTGTAAAAAAACATCCTTGACATAATAGGAGTCTCCATGAGAAGAAACTTGTACAAGTTGGGTTTGTGTGAATCCCCTTTTAGGATTTCTAGGCTTGGTCACCTATTATGGGTTTCATCTTATGTATGAGCCAATATAGAAATGTATAAATGAGCGTTTTCGAGAGCATTTAGAGGTAGCACCAATAGAGGATAAGATTAGAGAAACCCGTTTAAGACGGTTTGGGCATATTGAGCGTAGGCTGGTAATGGCACGGTGAGAAAAAATTTGGCTATAAAGGTGAATGGCCCATCAAGAGGTAGGGGTAGGTCAAAGAAAACGTTCTTGGAGGTGGGGGGTAGACTAAAGAAAACGTTGTTAGAAGTTATTGAATCAAATTTAGAGAAGTTTAACTTATCTAAGGATTTGGCTCAAAATAGAACGGGATGGAGGAACAGAATTCATGTAGTCGACCTCAACATGGTTGGGATAAGGCTTTGATGATGATGACGATGAAATGATGCTCTCTCTCTGTCATCTTTGTATTTCCTTTTCCTTGTCATCTACTTCTCTTTTTTCTCCCTGATGATTCTGTGGGATGAACCTTCCACTTGACTATTCGTTGATGAGTTAATAATAATATTGCAGGTGGGTTTGCCTTCTGATAGAGAACAATATATACATCGGCTTGGGAGAACTGGTCGAAAAGGTAAACAAGGGAGAGGCATTTTATTGCTGGCACCATGGGAGGAATTCTTCTTGGCTAGTGTCAAGGATTTGCCAATAGCAAAGGCTGCATCACCCCCGATCGGTGCAAACACAAGGGAAAGAGTGAGTATCTTTTCTAGATCTGTCTTCTCTTTGTGCATTGAAGTTTATTGGTATGGTATTGGTATCTCTCCATTATATGAATGTAACCTTGCTTGTAGTGCGTTATTTAACTTAAGATTAACTTGCTTAAGCAAAGATTTATTGGCTTAGTGGTGAAGACTCTTTAATTGTGTGGAGGTTGTCATCATCACTGAAAAAAGTTCTACTCTAGAACTAAATAAAAAAAGAAAAAAAAAATCCAATAAATCTGGGACCACAAAATCTACTAGGTAATTGCTGACAATACCATGAGGTGATGCAACCCAGACCATGGGTTGGCCAAGCTGTTGGGCCCAGTTCTTAGGCCCAATTGGGCCATTCATTTAATTAGAAGTTTGTTTTAATTAGTAGTATTTGCATTAAAGGGTTAGTTTTAGTCAATATTGAGTTCAAGCAAAGATTTTGGGAGATTCAGGTTTCTTTGACCAGAAAAGACCTAGTTTCCTTTTAGGCATCTATTCTCTATTATATATATGTAGCCCGCTCATTGGGAGACACACTTTAATTATTGAATGAAGATTTTAGTGGTTTGCCTTATGGTGTGTGAGTTTTTCTATGGTTTGAGAATACTTGTGTGTTGAATTCCTTTGGATTCGGCCAAATCCTATTTGGAGTTTGGTCTCTATCATTGAATCCTTCATGGATTCGGCCAAAACCCTTGTGGAATTGGTCTACTTTCACGTTAGTAAATCCGGGGTTGCATCATGGGGCCTCTTACTATTCTCTCATATGTATGATACATGCTATAGATTGTCACTGTCCAAGTAGATGAAAATATATGGTCTTTCAATGTTGCGAAACCCACTGCTTAGGATCACCTTTGTGAGTTTTGTTCTCTCTCTCAAACCTGTTCAACACCATGGTCATAGTTACTCCACAAAATGACACGTTACTCCTTACAGCTTCGCCGTAGGTCTTGAATGACCTCCCTTTTTGTTCAAGGTCTTAAATGACATTCCTTAAAGATGTTTCATTTTATTCTCCTGGGAGTAAGGAGAATCATTAGACAAGGAGTTAGTGTGAAGTTTCTCTTATTTAAGCAGTTCCTCCATCTCATCAAGGTCCTCCAGTTGACGGAGATGAAGAACATGAATTTCATACTCCTAAGAAATGCAAGCGTCATGAGTTCAAGAGAAGCCAATACAAGTGAACTCCTACAAGAAAAATATAACTAGATAATCGTTTTCATTTGGCTCAGCATCGACAGAAGCCTTAGATCCTGAGTCTCTGTTAGGTAATCCTTCACATCCTGTAGAGTCTAATCATGTGTTACTCGACATTCTATTCAGAATCTTGTATCCTGTCATTGTTTGTACCTTCTTTTTGTGTTTTGTTACTGAAATATCATCCAAGTGCATACTTGCACTTGTGTTTGAGGCAATATCTCATCTTTAGATGGAAAGATATTATGATTGATGAAATACAAGCACTTGATAAAAAACATACTTGGGAGTTTGTGGCATTACCCAAAGGAAAGGGTGCAATAGGCTGCAAGTGAGTTTTTAATATGTAATGTAATCCAGTTGGTCCCATTTGGGGGTATAAAGCAATACTTGTAGCAAAGGGTTACACAGATTTATGATATGGACTACTTGAAACATTTTCTCTAGTTGCTAAGCTGAACTCAATCAGATTGATATTATCCTTTGGAGCAAAATTTTTCCCTGCCCTTTTGTCAAATGGATCTAAAAAATGCATTCCTATATGGTGATTTGCGAGAAGTATATGTAGATCCACCACATGATTTTGTTGTTGTCGGACAGGAGGATAGTTATGTCATCTTAAAAGGGTTTTTTTATATGGGTCAAAACAATCACCTCATGCATTGTTTGCTAGATTCAGTGATGCAATAATTAGATTTTGAGTCCAAAAGATGTTATGCATATCATACTATGTTTGTTCAAAAGAAATGATGCTAAAGTTGCAATGTTAATTCTAGATGTGGATGCAATTGTGGTAATTGGAAAAATGTAAACAAGAACTCAATGTGTTGAAAGCCTATCTTACAAAGGAGTTTGAAATTAATAATCTTGGAGCATTGGAAGTACTTAGGATTGAGGTTTCAAGTCCAAGAAAGGTTGCACGTATGCCTTGGATTTACTTGAAGAAACGAAGAAACTAGATACCAACCAGCTAATGCTCCTATTTTAGATAATCATGGGTTTCATTTTGAGAGTAATGAACTACTTAATGGTCAAAGAGATTAGTAGAGGTTGGTGGGGAGACTTGTTTATTTGATTATCATGCAACTAGATATCTCATGTGTTGTTAGTGTGGCAAGTCTATTTGTGCATGCTCTACTAACTGAATAAATGGTTGCTATTATAGTTGTCAAATTCATTTTGGACAGTTTGACTTCAAACTAAAATATTCAGCCAACTCAATATTTTGGCATTCCAATTTGGAGTTTCGTTTTGAAAGATAGATAGATTGAATATCTGTGAGGGGTTTTTACGAAGAAATTAAGCTTTAATTCTTGATCCACGGCATAAGAAATAAATTTTAAAAATCGTTGGCAAAGTGCTTTGTACATGTCACGACACGAGTAGCCCACTGGACCAATAACTTGGTGAGCCTGTTACGTAGTCCAAAATGCTTAAGCCCAAGTTACTAGTAGTAACCTACATGGTTTATTATATAACAAGTTCATATTTAATTCATAAGCGATGTAGAATGGGGTATTACAATCTATCCTCTTAAGGCTATGTGTTTCCGTGTGGATCCATCTAACTTCACCAGGCGATATGAGATCGAAGCATTTCACACCCGTGTTCCTTGTGGATTCCTCTATATTGACTCATAAGCTCGCATACCATAACTCTATCCTGATCTTGTCTCAAGGACGTTTCCAGCGGGAATGGGTTCCTACATTTCTGGCTGGTAGTAGTCTTTGATATCATTTGTAATGTCCTACCTTACACGCATGCATGATATTGTCCGCTTTAGTCCATGAACCTTACGGTTTTGCTTCTAGTGGCTGACCAAAAGGCTTCATCTTGGGAAGGCCTCAAGCATGATATTGTCCTGCCCAATTGTTATCAGAGTGAACATCGGAAGTTGGTTTTATTTGTGTATTGGGCAAGTAAGCAAGATCAAGACAAGACAAGTCCCCAGGCACAAGGCCTCATGTAAGGTAAGGGTGCAAGCTCTATATATAAGCTTAATCACTTTCCTCTCTATAGTCGATGTGAAATTCGAGGATATTACAATCCACCCCTCTTAGGGATGCACGTTCCTATGCAGTAACCTGCCGGCCCTCTTGGCCCGCCCACATGCGAACTCGCTCACTTGCACTAGAACACAGCATGGACCCACACTTGAACTAGTCAATAGTTGGCTTTGATATCATTTATAACGCCCCACTCTACACACATGCATAATATTGTCCACTTTAGCCCATGGGCCAAAAGTGGATAATATCATGCATGCATGTGGGGTGGGGCGTGACAGTACATGATGTGCTAAAAGCGGATAATATCATGCATGCGTGTGGGGTGGAGCGTGACAGTACATAATGTCATTTTTTTTAAATGCTTTATTTGCAATATTTCCGCTGTCCTTTCCCTTTCTTATAGCAGTAGTTATAGTCTCATCCTCAGTAGGTGATAAAGGGCAGCCTCAAGTTTTGTGTTCATACTATCTCTCGATTAAGCAACAAACTTTATATCATATGCAATCAACTAAGGTACCTCTTCCTAAATATGAGCAATTTACTTGTCCATAATCATTGTAAAGAAATAAGGGCTGCGAACGCTGGAACACTCACCTATCTCTCTATAGGTAGTTCTCACTTCTCACACTCGTTATCTGTCCTTCATACACGTCTATAATGATTTCAATACAACTTTTTTGTAAACTCCTTTTATCTAAAATCTGCCAGATAAATATGTAGGTACCTTGTCATAGGTTTTTCTTAGATCAATAAAGACTCTATGAAGACTTTTCTTCTCTCTTATTTTTTGATAATGAGAAGACAACTTCCATGGTTGACTTTCCTAGCATGAAACAAAACTGATTTTCAAATATCTTGATCTTTTGTCTAAGTCTTTGCTCCAATCTTTTACTCTCTTCCTTAGTTTCTTAGCGACTCATAAGTTTAATCTTTGATTGGTGCAACCTTGTGTATCTCCTTTGTTCTTATATATAGATACTACAAGCTTCTTCTCCATTCCTACAACATTTTCTTTGTCTTTAACAACTTATTGAAGAGGCTAGCTGACTAAATCTATCCGGTTTCTCCTAAGTATTTTCAAGTTTATTTCAGAATGCCATATGGCACATGTATCGATCATGTCTTCATTCTAGCTAATTCTTTATTTACTTTTGCCACTCTAATTTTGCTGTAAAAGATGTCTTACTGACAGAAGTATCCTCTCTTATTCCCGAGCCTCCTGCAGGATCTTCAAACTTGGTTAAACTTTCTCTCCACATTTCTTTAAAATCATTGTTCTTCACCAATACCTTTTGGTCCTCACTTTTTATACATGTGACATGATTTGAGTACCTACTTTTATTTTTCATTGTTCTGGCATGCTTGAAAATATCTCTCCTTCTATTGATCCCAACGTATTAATGGGTAATCATATGCTTTGGATTTGAGGGTCCATGCAAATTTTTAAGGAAAAAAAAAAGACTAAAAACAAAGTGTAGGACGAAACCTATTTGTTCAGTTGGATGCTCCGATTACATGCATCTTCCTTATTTTTCTCTAAAACCTCCTTAAAATCCTACAAATACTCAAAGAGGTTTCGTTAATATTACTAGCCCTTAAAAAAATTGAAAAACTGACAAAAGGGTACAAAATTACTAGTATTACGCGCGCGCCCCCCCCCCCCCCCCCCCCCCCCCAATTCATCTCAACACACACACAAATTTGATGTTTGGACAAGGGTTATTTTCTGATATATTTATGAATCATGATAGTAGTACATCATCCTGCGCGGTTGCATGTGCATGTGAGCTTCAATAACTGCAATCTGTTCCTTTGGAGCAGTTGCAATTGATATGCTGAAACGCTGAGCATGGAACACTCACGTGGTGGCATCTTGCCTCATTCCTTAGTTGTCAAGAACTTCTTAGAGTGACTGATATTTCTCTAAACATCTCACCTCATACCTCTAGCTCTAAGATTTCTATAGATTTTTTATTAGATTATACTATGCTTGTGAACAACCAAAGCAGCTAATCCTTCTGTGGTCTCAAGCAGGTGGAAATGGCGTTATCACGGGTGGAAATGAAGAACAAGGAGGCAGCATACCAAGCATGGCTTGGCTACTACAATTCCAATAAACAGGTTGGACGGGATAAGGCCAGGCTTGTGCAACTGGCAAATGAGTTCAGCAGAAGCATGGGGCTCGACCATCCACCAGCCATACCAAGACTCATCCTTGGCAAGATGGGCCTCAAAAATGTCCCAGGTTTGCGTGCTAAGTAGTGTGGGTAAAATCTCAAATCAAACGCTGAGACCAAATGACGTCTTTGCAGAGGTGGTAAAATTTTGCACAATTGGCCGGCCCATGATAGTAGCTGCACTTTTTTCTTTTTCTTTTGGATGTTGATTAGTTAAATGGTTACATGCTCAGATTCATGTTGAGCATGAGAAGAAGAGCAGAACAGGAGCCAGATTCACAGGCGAAACTCTTTGGCGAAGTTGATGTGTGTTGTAAGAAAATGGGTCTTAATGCTGTTATTGAATGCATGAATATTATGATTTATTCTTACATTGTATAAGGTGAAACTATGTAATTGTAATTTTTTTGTGCTATTGATTTTGAAATAGAGCGATGGATATTGCATTGTGCACTGGGAAGGATATTAAGAAGGATGATGGTCATGACTATATCTGAAAATGCTGTGAAGGCAGTATCATAGTCGGTTTGAGCCTTGGGTTTGCTCACCAAGGTCTCGATTTGACATCCACCCCTTGCGTTATCTTGTCAGTCAAAATCGGATAACCTCCGGAGTTGAAGCCAAAGGTCCAAAGGCTACGCTGGAAAGGGATACCTTAGGTTATAAAAAAAAAGATACTACCTAAAAAAGACAGCTCAGAGAACTGGTACATTATTTATTTGCCAATATAAGAAATATATTTTGAGTACTAACTAGGCTGTTGGCCCAGAGGATGTGGCTCCCTGGGTCACAAAGCAGTGACGTCTGAAAATATTGCAATAATAGACATTTCCTAGTGCATTTGTTGAAGATATTATAGGATTTTGTAGGAAAAAAAAACCTCTTAAATGTTTGTTGCATGAAAAAGGACCTCAGGGTTTTAACTGCTTAAGAAAGACTATTCAGTCTACTTTCACTGATTTTCAAGTGAGCGACGATATCAAAGCAACGATATCACAGTCCTTCCTCCCGCCAAACGTACTCCTTACAATAGTTTCATAATTTACAAGCCCTCCAACCTAGCTAATTCATTCCATTCGCCAAGACAAACATGAAGAATCACTTTTAAGAAAAGCTAAAATGGGCTAGAGGGTCTTTCTTGTGTAGCTAAAATTATGATATCCTTTTTTGTGCAACATACAATTAAAAGGTTTTTTCTCGTAAAATCCTCGAGTCATTATCATGTTTTCTAAATATTGTTGAAATTGAAAATCTCACAAAAACTATAATAATATTAAAAAGTGGAAAAATGCTTAAATATTAGAGCTCTACTTTTTGGAGAGCTAGGCCGAATCTCTCCTCTGTAACCTACATTATTGGTGAGAGTTATTGTTATTAAGCCATATATTAGTGAGATTTTTTTAAGAAGTTTTTTTTAAAGAAGTGATAGTTATTAGATGATTTGACGTGAAAAACTTTAGTAGATGATACCTACATGACCAATTAGTTTGTACCTCACGAGAAAGGGCCTCTAGGTCTTTTTTGGTACAACCTTTTTTTTTTTAATTTAATGTGGCGTCCTCCCCACAACTATAAATATGCCTAGCTTGTTACTGCTTTCTTCCTTTTTCTCCTCATTTCTTTCTCTTTTTCCATCGCTTTCATTATTCTAGTGCTCCAATTTGTGCATAGGCGGCCTCATTTCCATCAACAACATCTCAATGAAAAGATCCAAAGCCTCATGAGTCGACATGTTGGGCGTAATCATCAATCATTACATTAAACACAACATTCCTATTTTGTGGGCTCGATGATATCCCCCATTTTAGCGGTAGACGAGATTCTCACTATGGCATCGTCCAGGCCAATTTAGAGAATAAGATGAGCGATGCTAGTGATGCTCTTTACATGCACGAGCGACTTCAAAAGTTATATATAATTTGTTTTCATGGATTGTAAGAACTCCAGAAGCCACACATGCATGTGAGGAGCATCTCTAGTGTCACTCGTCTTATTGATGAAAAGAGTCATTGGTGTATATGACATCCTATAAACTAATTCAGACAACGCTATGGTGACAGTTTCGTCTACCAGCGAATAGGGGAAATCATCGAGCCCACAAAATAGAAATGTTGTGCGTTGTAACGTTATGATTGATGGTTTTGCCCAACATGTCTGCCCAATGTGGCTATGGATCTTTTCATTGAGATGCTGTTGGCGAAAATGCGGTTGACTGAAGTCACTTGTCCTTCTGTGCTATCCGCCTGTGCCCGTGCACAGATTGGAGCGCTAGAATCATAAAAGAGAGAGAGAAAAATGTGAAAGAAATATTGGAAAAAATGAAGAAAGCAACGAGAAGTCACCCTATTTATGGTTATAGGGAGTGATGCTAGAATAATTTTTTTTTTAAGTTGCACCAAAAAGCCCTTTTTGGTGAGGTACGAACTAATGGATCCTTTTTAATATAAGCATCATCTACTGAGATTTTTCGCATATGTCTCCAACTTATAGGTCACCATAAGCAATCCCGTTATCTGAACTGTCCATCATTTCTCTCCATAGACATGAAACCCATAACATCAAACCCATTCACCTTTCTATATAATCTACTATTAACAAGTTCCACCAACGAGTCTCAGAGGTGGCCAAGTTAGTTGGATCTAATTGTGGCCGTCACAAGGCTCCTAACATATAACAAAGTCCACTTTGGGTCCTTGTCATGTAAGAGAGTCCATTAGCATTTCACTAAGTTCATGGTCACACAACTATAATTATACTATAATATTTATTAAAGCAAAATGTTTTGAATTAAGTTTTTACCTGATTCTTTTCAATTTTGACCTTTTAATTAAGCATGAGTGAAAAGCTAAATGTGTATGGGCTTGTAAGATTTGAACTCATATAACTTTTAAATATTTGAATTTGAGCAACTAACCTAATCACTACACCATAAAACACTAACATGTAATTATTTATCAAAAAAACTCTCAAAAGTAATTAGATGGAACGGACAGCATAAGCACAGCCATTGCTTATTGTGCTAGTTGTTATATTATATAATTTAGGTGGGCCCGCCTTATTAATCAGGAGCTATTTCTCGCATTCCTCTTGTAACATGAACTCCTCCTTCCTTTCGTAATCTCAGAAATTCACGGCAGATGGCGGACGAAACCCTAACAGGAGGAGGAGAAGGTATGTAATCATAAACCCCTGCATTTCCATCTCTCCTTAAACCCTAATTCCTACTAAACCCTAGTTTTTTCTTCTTCTTCTTCTTAGTCTGCAACTTCTTCAGAAAACCCTCCAACAAGAACAAGAACATTCGAAAACGCACCCTAGACACCGATGAAGAAGCAGAACAAGAACCCTCGCAAAACCCCTCTTCCCTCCTCCACAAACCCAAGAAACCCCCAAAACCCACCACCAATCTCCACTTCTCCTCCACCGCCGCCCCATCCCACAACCACCCTTCTCAATCCGACCCAGATTCCGCCGCCGGCGACGACGAGCAGCCCCCCTCTGCCCCCGCCGTCTTCCACTTCGAATCCTCCGCCCAGATCCAAGTCCACAATGACAGCCGCGCCACCGCCACCCTCGAGACCGAGACCGAGTTCGACAGAGACGCCCGCGCCATCCGCGAGCGGGTCCTCAAGCAGTCGGAGGAGAGCTTGAAGGGGAAGGGGAAGGGCCGAGCCGACGAGAAGGTTTATAGAGGAATGAATGCGTATACGGACTATAAGGCCGGGTTTAGGAGAGAGCAGACAGTCTCTGGCGAGAAGGCCGGCGGAGCGCACGGGCCGCTTCGGGCTTCGGCGCACATCAGGACGTCCGCGAGGTTCGACTACCAGCCGGACATCTGCAAGGACTACAAGGAGACGGGGTATTGTGGGTTTGGCGATGCGTGCAAGTTTATGCACGATCGAGGGGACTACAAGTCTGGGTGGCAGATGGAGAGGGAGTGGGACCAGGCGGAGAAGGCGAGGAAGAGGAATTTGGCTTTGGGGGGAGGTGAAGATGGCGATGGCGAGAGGGGGGGAGGTGGGGGTGGGAGCGATGGCGACAACGACGATGAAGAGGACGACTCCTTGCCATTTGCGTGTTTTATATGCCGGGAGCCATTCCAGGATCCCGTGGTAACCAACTGCAAGCATTACTTCTGCGAGCATTGCGCTTTGAAGGTGAGCTTCTCCCCCTTTTTATTCTGATGATTGATTTTCTTTATGTTCTCAGAATGTTGCATTACTGAATATCAGTTCAATTGATATCTTTTGCACTTCCTTGTTCAACTAAGCAATCTTGATATATCCCAATGGGATTGATTGTACCCTTTCTTTCTACACCTCTAAAAATGAATTGTTTTAACTATGATTTTATTTATCCAGTTGGTGACTGAAAATATAACAAATAACACTATCATGTGGCTGACAACTTCCAATGGCAAGCAGAGCATCTCCAATGTTTTGGAATGACAACTGTGGCCTAAGTTCTCATGGAGTTCAATATACATGTCAATGGAAACATGTTTCTTTCAGTTATTATCAAGAACAAACGCATTTATGGGGAAATAGGAGTAGTCTATGATGTAGTAAACCTTTTGTTTTTATTTTCTTCGTGACCATATGGTAAACCCTAGATTGATGGATGAGGCTCCTGTGGTGTGATGAGTAGCTTATTTTGTGTAATATGTAATAATATGACTGCTAGATTGAACTCATGTGAATTGTGGAACTGATCGTAAAGGGAGTGCAAATTCTTTGTAATCTGAAGATGAGTTGATCAATGGCTGCTGTTGACATATGGTTTCTCAAGATTTATTTGTTTCAGTTTGATTGATCAGATTGGGCTTGTTGGATGGGGTGTGGCTTTGTTGGAGGGTTATATTAGATCTTGAAAGGTGGAGCTTTCCAATTATAGGTGATTGTTTCATTGGGCGGTTATATCGTTTTTATAAAAAGAGAGAAAAAAGAGGAGGATATTTGAGGATAACGAGGTGAAGGATGTGGAGACTGTGCAATTGAACAAGGCAATAACAAATAGTACTTTGTGCAGCATTAGTAAGAAAGGAATTTCAGGATTTCAGTAGATTGGACAATATGAGAAGTAAGAAATAAGGAAGTTGACAGTTTGATAGTCTCTACCTAATTTTGGATGCATCAAATCTAATGTACCATGGTATAACTAAAGGAAAACCTAGGCGCTTCAAAATTGGTAGAATTTTACAAGATCAAAGAGGAGAAACTCTTTTGTTTTATTCGAGTCTGGCGGCCATTTAGGAATCATGAAACTCTACACCTACTCTTGCTTGGCAGTAGGGGAAGCATTACATTCCAAAATAACTGCATTTGGAAGTAATATGACCAAGGTGGCGCACATGAAGAGGAGTTTTCAGCATCTACCCACTTCCACAGATTCCCGCCTTTCCCAGGTGCTTTAACATCTAGATTTGGGAGAAAAGCTTCTTGCAAGGGAAGGAGACTGTGTGGAGCAGCTAGCAACAGTAGTTCAAGTTACCTCCACACCAAGGCATGAGGCTTTGCCAAGCATGATTCTAGGTCTGAGGGCGAGAGGTGCCATTCCTTAGTTAATCTTCCTGTTGATATTTGCTCAAAGCTCATTACAAGGTTTAGCTGAGTAGGAAGAATAAGAAATTCTTACATACTGAATGATAGAGCTAATGGCAAGAAATGAGCGTTTGCCTTCATCAACTTGGTGATCAAAGAGATGCAGATAGCGCTTTGGAGCTTGTGAGAGGCATATCATGGGGAGACAGGAGGATTGAAGCTCAAATTGCTAGGTATGGGCTGAAGAAGACGAAGAGGAGAGGCATAAAAAATCTCAATATCCCAGCAACTCTGATTTGGTATGGTGGCCCCAAGATCACGCGACTATCTAAGTTGGAGTAGATGGCTAGATTATCGACTGTGAGGGAGAGGTGTTGAAGGTGGCTCCCTGGGTGGCAAAAGAGGAGAAGAATACTCGTTCATGTAGCATTGTGGACTTCCTGAAGTCTAAAGCTGATGAGGTTGGTCAGAGGGAAGCCTGATTGGACAGAGGATGAGGTTTGTCTGTGATCTGGATTCAGTTACTTTTTGAGGAGGTTGAGGATGGTCTGGTCTCTGTAGAGGACCCAATGATGTCTCTGTTTGTAGCTTTGGGGAGGTGGATGGAGATTAGGGGGCATCTTCCACATCCTTGCTGGATGTGCTTGATAGATTGCCTCTACATGTCTAGAGGAAGGGAATATTCCATTTGTTTGGAGATTGCATAGGCTGAACAATTGTAGTAGATCAAGCAACCATCTCCGGAGATAATCTCGAGTTCAATGGAATCAAGGTGCTGCTAAGAAAAATCAATATTGTGCTGGTTAAGATCAAATCTGCATTGAGGATTAATTGATACTTATAGAAGTTGAAGCAGAAATGATGCAGATAGATCTCAGGCCACATGTGTAGGGCCCAAGTTAATTTAGGAGTTTTATTTTACTAATAATCTATCATTAGTTTTTTTTAATTTTATTTAAAGAGTTGTAATTAGTATTAAGTTTTGAATTTTATTTGGACTCTTGTTTTATTTCCTCAGTTAGATTATTAGGTTTCTTAGACACCAAGTTTTCTCCTCTTACTTATATGTCATTGTAAAGAATGTAATTTCAGAGAATTTGATAACTAAACTGATTTGGGTTTTATCCCTTGAGGTGTGTCCTATTTGAGAAGTCTTTGTGGAGACCTCATTATTGTGTTTGCGGACATGTGCTTTCGCACTTCCATGTCAGTCTAACCCTAGGGTCTGCAGCAAGAAATGATGGACTTTGTAGCTGAAATCTTGTCAGTTTTTAGATTAGGGACCGTCAAGCAAGGTAAGAGAAGGGTTGAAGAGTTTCCATATTAAGAGGGAGGTTAGGGACGATGCTGTACGTATGTGATTAATTATGAGAGACTCATTTGAAATGGTTTAAACATGTTTAACACAGGCCAAAAATGGCGCCACTCAAGGAAAACAGGTAGGTTGAAGAGGACATGGCGGGAAATAGTAAGAATAGATCTAAAGAAGTTAAACCTATCTGAGGATCTAGCCCTGTAGAGATTGGGATGGCGAAAAGAATTCGTATAGCTGAACCAACACAGTTGGGACAACACTTTGTTGATGATGATGAGATGACGACTCCTTTACGATCTGCATAATTAAAATTGCAGTTTATTCCGGCCGTTTTACCCTTTTCTAAACCCTTCAGATACCCTAATTTCTACTGAAGCCAAGCATATCACTTGATCCACAGACCATTGGGTTTTATAGGTCGCATGCTGCAACAGGCCAAGGGTAGAGAGAATGGAGAAGGATGATGCATGATCTGCTGATGCAGATCAGGGAAAGAGTGTGGGGCAGGTAGGAACAGATCAGGCTTCAAACTCGAAGTTGATAGGCTTCACGTCTGATGGCCTCACACCATTCCTTTTATAGGAGACAATGCAAAAGCACCCAATTTTTTTTTCCATTAGTTGTCTCCAAGAAGCCAAATAGGCGACTAACCCTAGATCTAATCTCAGCCACTAAAAGCAGTCTACAACTACCACTAGGATTATAACAAAACCCTTAAATTGAATATTCTTAATTGCAAGATAAACTAAAACATGAAAACAAAATAAAATAAATCTCCTAAAGTGGGTGTCCCCGAGAGAGGGTCTATTGGGCCTTGTGAAAACGTTGATCATGGGTCTGCCTTGCGTCAGCTGGCTTCCTTGTCCCTGTGCATAAGCAGTATTCATAGTTGTTTAAGTTGCAACTGTAAGGACACGGCAGTGGGCACCCTTAGGATCAGAGTTTAGCTGTTCAAAAGACTATCAATGTAATGGATGGCTTTGGCCTTTTATGGGATCTTATTATAATTGTCATTTTCGTTTCAGACCCCATTTTGGTCTGGCCTCTCAAATGAAATATTTTGTCCAATTCTGAATTTCGGTGAAATGTTTCATAGTTGCATTTTGGAAAGATAAATAATATATTTGTATATATGCTAGAAACAATTAAAAAAATAAAGCAATATTATTTCATACAAGCATAAATTTTAGGTACATTCCTTACCATAGCTAGTTTAAACACAATTTTCATTACGATAAAAGCTAACAACTTTTAAGACTGAAGTTTGGACACACTCCCCACAGCATTTTGTCCATTTTGGAAATAGACACACTCCCCACAGCATTTTGTCCATTTTGGAAATATCAGTCAATTTCAGCCAAAATCTATGTTTTTGGTTGAAATTGACTGAGAGTCAAACTAAAAGGTTATACTATGCATTTTGTTTTGGCTTCGTGGATGAAACCGAAATTTGCGGCCATTTCAACCAAAACGAAGCGATATTGGTTACTATTAGTGAAGACCTCCTGTGCCATGGGCTGTTGTCATACCATGCAAGCTTTGTTAGAAACTGTAAATTATACATTCTTCATTAAGAGCTTACATGGGTTTATACTTTATGAAGAACATGATCATAAAGATGTGATCAAAGAAACCAACATAAACAAGATCTTCTGTGTCCAACATAACATCCAAGCTAATCTAATTTTAAACTTTTCATAGGAATGTTAATATGTCCTAACATAATTATGAAGTCAAACTTAACATCCCCTATTTTACTATCCAAATCCTATTGGTCAAGTGTTTGTTTCATTCTTCCATGCACATATTTTGGAATAGGATCTCACAGTTGTAGTATTAAGGTGGGTATTGTTTTCTATCCATTTACTTTTCATTAATCTATTTAGCTTCATTTAAGTTCCATATTGTCATGTTGTTTAGTGGAATAGATTTTTGTTACCATTGTCTCATTATCCTTTTCTTTTAGCTTTATCATGGATTAACTTTCTTAAAATCTTACATTTCTTTCTGGTTCCATAGCATCATTCGAGGAACAAGAAGTGCTATGTTTGCAACAAGCCAACCCTTGGAATCTTCAACACAGCTCACGAAATCAAGAAAAAGATGGCAGAGGAAAAATAGATGAGAGTCTCTCTACTGTTTTTTGGAAGTTAACGGAATCGCTCGACTTTCATCTGCATTTTGTACAGTTTTTTCAAAATACTATTTGGTGACGTCACAAGAACTATTGTGGTAAAGAACTTCTGCGGTTTGTATCACTTGGAATTGTTGGAGAAAATGACATACTGCAATCCAAAAACCAGAATCTTTGTAAACCAAAGTTTATGTAAACCACAATCACTTTGGTTTGTGGCTGTTTTTGTTGAACCAGAGTGCAGAAAATAAGAACTTGATGGCTCATAGTAAAACTCCACCAGTAGTTTTGGCTTTTGGACCAGCAGTATTTTGTCAATATACTAGTAATCCTAACAGCGCATTGCTATTTTTCGTGTTATATGGTCTCTCTGGATTTTTGCATTCAATATCAGAGGTTTCCTGCTGTGCTCAAGGATATAGTGATACTGATTGGAATACCTTTTCCGTATGCTTGAAAGACAGTGGCTATGTATTTAACAATGGTGGTAGAGCAGTTTCTAGGAAATCCAAGAAGTAAAAACCATTATAATGAAATATGTTACGAGCACAAGTGAAGAGGCAGATTGGTTAAGGCACCTTGTGACTTTGCCGTTTGGAAAGGCACATATCAGTATTGTTGTATCAATGGTGTGCAAAACAATTACATTAATGGACATCCACAACAAATACATTGTGAGCACAGCACTATAAGACAATTTTAATCCCACTAAAAGTATTACAATTACTTTTATCAGATCTAGTAGCAAAATTGCAGACGACAAATGCTTTGCAAGAAAAAGGACATGGGAAACATTGCAAAGCATTGTACTATATTCCATGGAACACGTTACCGATGATTGAAATCCAACAAGAGGACTACAGATCCTAGGATTTTGGTCAAAATGGAAAGCAGAAGTCAACTGGTAAAGGGTGTAAAAAATATGACTAACTAAGATTTCCATCTGACTCCCTCTTTTTTATGTTGCTAGTGCATATACAATGACTTGACATAAGTTTTGTGCTCTAAATGAGTTCTGCTGATCTTAAGAGGGGGATGTGTATTTTGTTTGTTCATGTGGGTGGGTTTTTTTTTTTTTTTTCTCTCTCTCTCTCTCTAAGAAAGTAGTCCTCCCTTTTAATCACAAATCAAAAATTGACCATGAACTCCTTTCTTTGCCAGATGATTCTCCACTCCATCCGTGCTTCTCTTAAAATGAAAGAAAGTGGCCTCCAAAGCACCCTATGTCAGTCACTTCTCCCACAAAATCAACCAGTGTCCAAGGAACCCTCCACAATCCCAAAGCCCATTGAATGGTACAAATAGAATCTCCTTCCACTAGAATGTTATGGAGGTTTAGCTGCTTGGCTTTGCGACGGCCAATCTTCATAGCTTCATTTCCACCATATCGATGGGAGTAAATGCCCACTCCTTTGCCATCTCTTGTGTAGGCCTCGATCTGTGATCTAAAATTGATAAACCTCCTAAAAGATTGATCAAATCTAAAGATGGATTCGGCCAATGGGACACACTCATGATAATGGTAAGCACCATAACTGAATTGAAAACTCAAAGATAAATTGATTGATATTAATAGGCATGCATTACAATGAGGGTTGATCATCCTCATATAGAGTAGGATTGATCTTGGTTGAACATTAAGACTTTCTAATAATAAATAAGTCTACAATAGAGGAGGGGTGAAAAATGACAATGGATTGTGTTTCACATTTGACTCTTTTGAATATGAAAATGATTTATATGTGAGTCATTTACAGATGTAAACCATTTTCACATTACAAATAAAATTTACAAATGAACCCTTAAATTTCTAAAGGAGAATGTCTAATTTACAGAATCATGAATGAGGGGGGATTCATTCTTATCTATAAACCAAATGGAAAAAGTAACATTTTTCCGCACTTTGGATCGTCCCAGCATTTGATACGAAATGCTTTCCTTGACGGGAAGGCAGAAAAGTGCCTGTTTTTCTCAAGAGTGAAGATATTCGCTTCCAACCTGGGAGGTTAGACTCTAGTTTCCGTGAAAGAGGAAATATGATTTCCTTTTGGGCAGCATCTACACAAACTTGTCTTTAGGGTTACTAGTAACAAGGGAATTTAGAATTGGGAACTGGTTTGCCTCTGCAAGAGAGTGCTCTGAAGCCTCAACCATCTTTTAAGCTTCCATTTGACTTAAAAGTTTCTTCCAATCTTTCACTTGGAGGCTTCTAAACATTGAGCTTCGCTTGCATTAATAGAACTCCTAGATGGTTATGACCAACATCATCCCATTATTTCTTTAATTTGGCGTTGTTACATACAGGGGAGCCAAGATTTCGCTAAAGTTTCCTTTCAAAAAAAGTAATAATTTTAACCACCATTTCTATAAAGTAAAAAATGTTGCGTTGTGATCCCTCTGTGTGCGATCTGTTTTACCGCATGATGCCCCATTAATTACCTTCTTATGACCATTCTGACTTCTGAGAAAACCACTGAAACCAAGGGCTTTAGACACAACATTTTTTTTTTTTGTTACCAAATGCACAAACTTTCTTCTGCTTCTATCTCTATTTCACTTGGGAGCCTTCCTGAGAGGCTCAAATTCTCTTAAAGTAAGGTTATTTATGGGCGGGGCCAGGCTAGGCATGTCTAGGCCCAGCCTGGCCTGACTTTAGAAACACATGCTCGTATCCTGCTCGAATCTGACATGGGCCTGAAGTGCCCTCTCCCTCCAAGGTGGGAAAACTTGGTGAGTGAACTTTTGACTCTCCTGAATCCTCTCATTTTGAGAAGGAATGAATCGAATGCAGGGGGACTCAGCGAGTCATCTCCTCTTGGTAAGTTTGCAGTCCGAATAATTTGATAGGTGGATCTGATTTTAAATAATTGATAGTTATTTTTAAGTAATTATACTCTAGTTTTGGACTTGGTAACAAAAACAAAGAATGACTGGAATGTAATTCTAAACTTATATTTTTATCTTTTATATTAAATATTTGGACTAACAAATTATGTAATATCCAAGATTTTTTTCTTCTATTTTTCTTATTATAGTGTTTTTCTTGAATATGAAAATATATTAATTTGAACTGATTATTCCTTCTATGTATCTCGTTATAGTAATTTCTTGAATATGAAAATATATTAATTAGAACTGATCACGATGAATGCACGTAGATAAAGCTATATTTAAATTTTGTAAGCATTTGATTCATTTTTACTTTCTCAAAACTATTTAGAAGAATTAAAAAATCACTCTCTCAAGTCAACATGTTAACTCTATCCAATTCTTTTTTTTTTTTTTTTTTGGACATTGGATGTGTAGAGTCAGAGTCACAAGCTTTCGAACTTGGATCCAAGCCTGGCCAACCTTATCCATGTCATGAGCGAGCCTACTCATTTAATCAATGGGGCCAGGCTAGCCTATCCTTTCTACACCTTTTGGGCTTTCAAATCACTTATTTGGATGAATAATCACTAACTAACATGCATTACTTATTGGGACTTATTAAGGAGTGGGCTTCACCGGATGGAAAATGTTGAAAAGTATTTCTGCTGTCTCTATTAATACCTTGAGGTTTGGTTAGTTGAAAAAATTTAATATGGTATCAGAGCCAATCAGTCTTGAGTTCGAATTTCAAAAAGAATGACTCGACGCTAAAAAATTGTGTGTCGCCAAAAGTGCACCGACCGGGTTCCACCTAATGGGGAGTATTGAAGAGTGAACTCCACTTGATGGAGAATGTTGAAAAGTATTTCTGCTGCCTCTATCAACAACTTGAGCTTTTGGTAGCAATAGTTAGCTGAGGAAATTTAATCCAAACCTAGCCCAGTGCCAAAGTGCAAGTTCAAAACCTGGCCCAAAGCAGGATGCCTGGGCTGGCCCAGCCCATAAACACCCCTTCCATCAGTGAGCAACCCTTTAGTGAGAAGTTCTGCAGCTGGGTTATCCTTCAATCAACACCATTTTCTATTTGGTTTCTCAGGGAAAATGATTGTATGTTATTCAATTTTGCAGTCTTTTCCAAACACATCTCATGCGAAAAATGCTATGCCCCATTTAAATATAGAAACCAAAGTCAAAGCAAATGTTCATTTTTCACGAAAAATGAAATCTTGTGAAAATTGAATAAATGAAGTTGAAGAAGATGACAATTTTTCACGGAAGATAAAATCTTGTGAAAATTGAATAAATGGTTACCGTTCAAATGGGGCCCTTTCAATCCACAAGCACCCCCAAGTCCCATCTGACTCATTTTAACTACTCGTCCGTCATTTATCTCCTCACCCTTCGACTCTTTCTTTCTAAGGACCACCCATGCTTTTAACATTAAACTCTCTCTCTCTCTCTCTCTCTCTCTCTCTCTCTCTCTCTCTCTCTCTCTATATAAATAAGAATTCTAACGAGCACTCCACTTTAAAAATACCCTTTTTACTGCCCTTTTTTTTTTCTCATGGGGCCTATTGATTTAATATAATCTTTTCATACATACTATCCCCATGAATGGTCATAAATTTCAAATTTGACACTCATCCAACTTCTTTTCATTGCTGGATTAAGATAATTCTAAAATAATGCTTTTAAACCATTAAAGTTTAGAGTCATATATCAAAAGGTTAGGATTATTTTAGGATTCAAGATTTTGAATATAAGTAAACTTCATATGGATCTTTATACCCAATGGACTTCCATGATCATCATGGATCTCAGTGCATCCCAACAAGGAGCGGCTTTTTTTCTTAAAATATATACACATATATATAGGGGCTTGATCATATGAGAATTGATCTCACATACCTACTATGAAAACTTTTTATGAGACCCGTTTGTGGATCACATTTGGGGATGGGACTAGGGGAGATAAAAAGATCTATGTGGGACCATTCCAAATATCATATTTGGCCTAATTACATGTCCCTAAACCCTTCATCTTTGGCCCTCACAAATATAGTCCATTCGAATTGGTGCACAATTGATTCAACAGTAAGATAAATTTGGATTTGACCGGAACCTGGGGCATGCGACTATCAACGGGGTTCATATATATTGCAGATTTAGATTTGCTGATAGATGGGCTTCACCCAAAGTTTTCACAAAAAAATAAATTATTTTCCATATATATATGGATAATATTCATGTACATATGTCCCTCATTGTTTTTTTCGTGAGAACTCTAAGTGAGGCCTATTTATCACCCGGTCCAAACCTTGCAATATACAAGGGACCCCCTGATAGGCACATGCCCAAGGTTTGGTTATATTAGAATTTTCTGGACCATTGAATCAACAGTGCACAAATCCGAATGGAATGAATTAGGAATGTTAAGTATGCATCATTCCCTCACTATATAGAGAGAGAGACTATTAGTTAGATGATGCGGTATATGAGTTAACTTTTTAGGGCCAATTTGGAGTTGTGCCAACTATGAAGGGCATGGGAGATTGAAAGACCATGTTGGAAACTTGGTATGTGCAATAAAATCAGTCACGTCCAATGTAATTTGATGTGTGAAATAAAATAACTTATTTTAGCAGTTGCAAATGCAAATTGCTAAGTTGAAAATGATAGGATGATTAGATGGGGTTGGTTTTAGAGCGTGGAAATCACTTTAAGCCTCCCAATTTAAAAACTTCCATTTTTACTCTTTCGTGTGTATTTAGTGCATAGAGCCCACATTAAGCCAATATAATCATTTCACACGTATTACCATTTAAATTGGTATAAAACTCAAATTTGACACTCCTAACTTCTACTCATCATAAGATTGAAATCATAAGAAAATGATGCATCTAAAATCATTGAACTTTGGGATCATGGATTAAAGGGTTAGGATAATCTAATAGAGTTGAAGATTTCCACATAGGTAGATGTCATCTAATTATTCCATCTAGTGGCGTTCCATGATTGTTGTACACTATAGTAGGCCCAACTAAGAGGGGCTTTTTTTGGAAAAAACTAACCAATATATATACACACACACATACACACACAAAATATATTGTAGATTTTGGGAAGGGAAGAGTTTTTTTTTTTTGTTGTACCTAATTTATCATTCTAATCCATTGTTATCTAAGACATCTTTTTGTTGAGGGGATGGATCCTACTAGGTTTCAACCCTAGCTACCCCAAGGACTTGTACATCCATTGGCAACAGCCTTGCAAATGGGTATATGAGTACACGAAGTCTTAGATATCAAATAAAGCAGGTGCAGAACCTTCTTTGGATCTGGGAGAAACTCGGATTTGGATGTAGATCCAAGCGATAGGATCTGGACATGGATCCTTGAATGTCTAAATCCAAGATCTAGATCCAAGATGATTATATTCACAGATTGAAAATATATATAAGTCTTAAGGGCCTATGTAGGTTGAGTAAAGCTGATATTTAAGGATCTAATTAGCTTAAGTAATTTATTTTCATTTAACAATTTCACTTGTACATTTAAGAAATTTATCTTAGAGCCCTTTTATTTGATTGTACTATTGCATTCCACATCTCCCTATTCGTTTTCCACTAGTTGACGCTGGATCCAGATTCCAAATACATACGTGGGTTCATGTTTGACCCAAATCCAAATCCGGTTCCAAATCTGTGAAGATGGGTCTGGGCTCAGATCCATCATGGTCCCATGTTGTATTTGACCATTTGCAACCATAAGCATCAAGCGGGTGGATGCTCTATGAAGGAATTTATTTTAACACCAAATCTATGTCTTTTAATTAGGAAAAGCCTCTCCTCAACTCCCACTCATCAACTCAATTAGGGAGATGAGGTAGTAGGCCTGCCTAATCATCCATTTGATTGGCGCATGAAAGAGGAATCCCTTTGATAACCAATGATCCCGAGGTTTTCCACCCATCCGAATAGACTAAATTATTGGATTGACTATACACTCATTTTGGATAGTGAAAATTTGTAGGTTATTGATCAAGTGGTTAGGATCATCATCTGAGCCTCCATCACAATACATGTGTAGGTGGAGAGAGAGAGAGAGAGAGATCAATCCCCCAGAATTGCATGCCTAAGTGGGGTCCCAGTGGGCCCCAAATAATATTTGTAAGCTAGTGAACTAGTGGATGTGCACATTATGAGGCGCCCTTTAATAACCAATAAATTTACAAAATGACAAATTCAGTTTTAAATTGAGAAGTGATACCTCTAACTCTTTGTTTTTCTTGTATACCCTAGCTTAGGTGGTTGGGACCTAAGAGAGCTAACGGAAGTAGGAAGAGAAAGCCTATATTGTAGAAAGGAAAGCCCACAAGTTGGAAGAAGAGGCCCACAAGTTGGAAGAGATAATCCACACACATGAAAAGAATGACATACTCAAGGATTGTCAACCCTGGACAGCGGGGAGCAACCCCTTGTAGTTAGTGATACTTTTAACTTGAATTGGGAAATACATGAATCTGATAATATCCATGGCAGAACTGTAGTATTAATACGAGCCCATTGTATGACAGTCCTGAATAAATTGAATCGCTAAAATTTTATGTCAAGAAAATAAGTGTAGTCACTCGGCATAGAAAATCACAATGCAAAAGCCGAACTATGGATAATTTTTCATCAAAAATCTCCTCAAAATGGTAAAGAAAATGGCTGGAGAAACCTACCAAATTTATAAATTTGTATGAGAGGGTTTGTCCTAAGCTCGATGCACACCTTGGAGTGGGGCCCGTCTAGGGTTGGGTCAGTGGGGATTTGAAGATCTCAGTGGGGCCACCGGCATATGGTGATAGGGGCTCATGCGTTCATCAAACCCCTTGATCAAAAGCCCATAAGTTTTGGTTATTTAAAATGGGTGTAAAGTCGATTCAATGATTCAATTCATTTAGACCGACACAAACCCAAGGCTGCAATGATTTTTCCTCTGAGGTGCGTCCATTCGGAAAGACCATCAAGCGGACTCTACCATCACGCACACGCAGGCATGCAACAGAAAATCCAGGCCGTATTATGGACACTTTCAGAATTGTTTTGAATAGCTGTTTTTCACACGGCAGATGGACAGTAAAAACAAGTTAAATGAACTGTCCATGGTAAATGTTTACGAGTGGACTCCACCTGGGGAAAATATAATTTCATGGCTACTAACACTTCTTGGTTTTCTTTCAGAAAGTATATAAGTGAGAGTGTCTTCATAATCATAAAAAAAAAAAGTCCAACAAGGGAAAGTGACCTTTCTATGAGGAAAATTTTTGCCCAGCCCACTTTTGTCTTCATCCAAACTGGCTCATGGGTCTCCATCTAATGTCAACAATTCACACATACTGTAAAAGTTTAGGTCAGAGACTCACAGAACTCTCATGGCCATGTGAAGTGGTAAGATAGTCACGCATCATATCTTCTTTGTCTCTATATCTACTTGAATGCAGACCTTATTAAATGAAATTTAGAAATGGTTGGATTTCACTTTTCTAAAGTTTATGAACCATTTTTACAGGAGCATGACACTTGAGGTTAATATTATAAAGAAAAGAGCTCTGAAATTGTAAACAATTTAAGAAAAAAAAATATGGAATTTGGTAATTTCTTAGAACCCTAATTTTTGCAAAAGATTTGCTATTAAGTCCCAATCCTGTATTGAACCAAACCCTTCTGCTTTTCAGATAAAAACTCTAAGTATAGGATCTTCAAGCTGTAATGGATAATTACAAACAACAATTCCCTACTCATATGTTGTGTAATAGAAATGGCAAAAACTTTTTTAAAAGGCTGCGTAATGCAACTTGTCAAATATGGGTAAAACCTTCTGTTCATATTTATCAGACTGGCAAATTATCTCAGTTCACTGGTTTAGACAACTTTACAATTTTGGTTGAGCAATTTAACTTAGGATTAAGTTTGTCTTTCATTATTATTAGTGATACTAAATTGATCTTCACCTAATGGATGCTCACAAGACCATTACTTTTGGTATGGCTTGAGAAACTGTTATCGGATGGTAACTTCTGTGTGTTGGATGGGCTATTTTTAACATTGTGGGGAATAACTGGTGTGGCCAATTGAAAGGGGGATGTAAACGGGTGTGGTCTAGGCCTGATAACATTGAAATTTTGATAGGCCCAGTCCATCAAACAAGGCAGTAAATAAAATGGTTGTGATCTCATCTAATTTTGATTGGATGATTGTCTCATTAATTCAGGCATGGGGAATAACTGGTGTGGTCCATTGAAATAGGGATGTAAATGGGTTTCGTCTAGGCCTGATAAAAATGAAAATTTGATACGCCCAGCCCATCAAACAAAGCAGGTAAATAAATGGTTCTGATCTCATCTAATTTTGATTGGATGATAGTCTCGATATTCAGACAACTTTCCAGAAGCAAAAATGTTATTGTATTAGCAGATGAGAATTTATTCTGAGAAAGTAGCAATTTTTTTGGGGGCTTATCAAGAGGGAATGTATCATTTGATTATATATATATATATATAAAGAGATTCCAAAATTAGTGGGGACCGTTGTGACAAGGAAAATGTCTGGGTTCCTCAATCAATTGATAGAGCATACTAATCAGAACTAATTTGACATAAATGGGGTGCAAAGAATCAGCATTTGTTCATTTGTCTAATCACAGTACTTGAGTTTATTATGCAGTTGCCTTTCTTGCTGGAACCTGTTTAACTGTGCTTTTTCTCTCTCTCAAAACTAGACAAAATATGAGGCTTTATAAGATATCCTTCCATGCAATATACCTTGGGACTCTTTATTTATTTACTCATTTTTTTATTCAAATAAAATTTTAATGCTGCATAAGGATGCTTATGAGAAAAGACCCATAATACAAAAAGTAAAGAAATATCGTTTTAGATGGTTTTGACATTCATGCAAAAGTTGACAAACAACTTAATAGGACTTTTATGAAAAGGTTAAGAACGGCACTGGCAGATCTTAGTTGGCTATTAAGGGTTCAAACTCTGGATACACTTGTTTTAGCGGATTGCATTCCCACTCTGTGAGCTTTCTTCTTATATGTGCAGGCTCTCTTCTACTTTTGTGGGCTTTTTTCCAACGTGTTCGGGCTGTCTTTTGAGTCCCAGCACTTTTGGCTGGGCTACCAAAAAAGATTATAGAGAGATTAGAAGTCAAAGAAGACATTCTATTCAATTTACCCCCTCTCCTAGGAAGATATTATTTGATACAGGTCAAACAAATTAATCGTAAATGCCTATTTGTTTGCATTAGATTGCATAGGAATTTATAGTCAAATGTGCTTCGCCTGAGTATTATTAAAGAGGTAAGTTGTGAATAATATGAGGTAAGAGGTGAAGGATATCAAATAATGATGTAGATTGTACCTTAACTTTCTTGGTATTTGAATTGTACATGTGATAGCTGGATATTCATTTCCCAATTTTCTTTTATTGTTAAAGCGGAGTTTCTTTGATGGCTATTTTTGTATATTCACTTTTAGTCAATCATTTTTTACCACTTATAAAAAGAAATCTATGTTTTTTATTTCACTGTATTCCTATGCAAAAAAAAAAAAAAAGGGCATGTTGTTTGTAAATTTCACATGTGATATGAAAATGCTTTACATATGAAAATAATTCATATGTGAAACGTAATTTTTGTTTGTTGTTTTTACATATTTTCAAATGTAAGTCAACTGCAATTAATTATTCACATATTTTTTTTCACAATTATTCACAATTTTTGAAAAATCCATTCCATATTAGTTATGAGATTTAATCTAGGAAGCATTGTTAGCCTTTTAAAGATAATCAACGGTTTGGATAATCAGAATTAAAGATTAAATGGTGTGGACGTTTTTGCAAATATCTTACAAGATATAAAGGATCAACGGTTGAAATTTGATTCACTAGCCGTCTTTGGAGTTATAAAGATATTTAATGGTTTAGATCTTGCATTTGAGCCTCAGATGACCCCAAAATTTAAAAAACATGGATTGCTTGTTCAACTGTTGAAATTTGCATAAGAAGTTAATTAACGGTTTGGATTTTTTTTAAATATCTCACAATCTGTGATGATCTAACGGCTGAAAATCGGTATTGTAGTCCTTTTCTTCCTTTTTAATAAGTTTAACGGTTTGGATCATCATTTAGGAGCCCACAAACATACAAAATAATAATAATAATAATAATAATAAGGTGTGACGGGGTTTTAGAGCTACTGTAGCTCCGCCTTTTGGTGCCAATTGTGATTCTTTTTTACACCTCTTGAGGTGTGAAAATGTAAGGGCCATTTTCTCATCATATATATACAAAAAACACATGTAATTTATATACCACATGTGTAAACTTTAGAAATAAACATAAATATATGTAACCATTTCACATATGGGATGTTTACATATGTAAATAGGGTGAAACAAACGACCGCTAAGAGATTGGGGGATTGATAAAAAGTTTGAATGAAATAGTAAGAAAAGACATGATAAATTGTGAAATTCGTACAATACTAAAAATGGGGTTCAAGAAAGCAGAGCTTGCAAAGCTTACTCATATGAGAGGGAAACAAGGCTTTGTTAAAACTAATTACAATGATGATGATGATGATGATGATGATGATGATGATGATTTATAAGCACTTCATTTTTAAGTGCGTTCCCTCAATGGAAAGCGAGCATCTGATATTAAAAAGCAACACCATAAGTGTAAGAAATCGTATGGCCCGCATGCTACAGGTTCTACTTCAGATCAAGCAAGGCAGATGCAAACAGAAATTGCAATCCCACTTTAGTGTAAGACTTGATCTGGGCCCCACAATAAGACTCCCAATAGGATCAGTGGATGTGGGCTTCTAGTGGAAGATGTCTCTAGTAAGTGTGATTCTTTGAAACTTGTCTATATAAGGATAAAGGAGCTTTAGGATTATGATGATTATTATTCTCCATTCTTGTAGGAAAGACTAGAGGCGAAGAGATCCACGGAGTTTCCCATCACTAAAATACACATAGATCTCCGGCCGTGTGACAAAGTCTCCTCATCCAGATCCATCAGTTGGTATTAGAGCCTAGCGAGGTGCATTTTATCAGTTTAGATTTTGGAGAGGTAATGTGGATATCAGCAGATCTAAAGTTTTACTTGGAGCTTCAGATCTCGTTTTATCTCTGCAACTTGAATAAGGAAGAAGACGAGTCTTATTTTTCTTTTGAAGTTGTACAAGTGAATCAAGACACTCAAAGTCTATTTTATACAAAGAAATAAAGCAAAGTTTTCGTTCCTTTGTCTTTTTCTACAAACACAAAGGCGAAGGGCTTAGACCAGACGACTTTTCTTTGGTTGGTGCTTTATCATTGCATGAAACCCAAGGAGGGCTATCTCAATGTGACACATTTCTTGTTTTTCTTGCAAGAGGTGATTTCTTGTCAGTGGGTGTTTTGGATCACTTGAGATTGGCTTGGTATGCCAGCAACAATTAAAAAAAAAAAAAGGGCCACTACATGCCACCCTGACAAGGACTCTTGTCCCCCCTTAGGCAGCGTGCAGGTGGTCTTATACCTAGACATTGCACGTCTCCCACCTCTCTCTCCTCTGCACATTGCAGGTTGGGTCAAGTGGACCCAACCCGACCCAAATCTGATCCAGCTAACTCAAGTGCCGACGCAGACACGTGTGATGACGTTAGCGCTGATGCAGAGATCGTACGGTTGACGTAAGTAGGGGCGCAGATCACCGTCAAATCCTCCAATTGCGATATCTTGGCCATCTGAAGTTAAATTGACGATCCGTTTGTACCTATAGAATCCTTGCGAGTAGATATACGCATTGGCAGCAAAAGAAAGATGATCCAACGGTTCGGACAAAAAGGGTGGTATTTTTCCCTCATACGGTCAGTGATATCTAAACCATCTTTTAATTAAAAAATAAAAATCATTTCTTCCAAATTAGCTTTGCATGACCTTGCAAAAGTTGATATTTTCAACGATAAGAACTTAGCCATGTGGAAGCGTCGGATGAACACATTGCTGCATTTTGACGGATTGACTTATGTGATTAAATTTGATCCAATCCCTAAGTCTGCTGATGATACTCCTAAGAAGGACTATGAATTATATGAGCAAAGGGCTTTTGATAACAAATCAGCGAGACATCTATTGATCGGATTCATATCCATTGAGATGGTGAAACAATTTGAGCACTTCATCATAGCAAAAGAAATTTAGGACTATGCTATGGAAAAGTATGATGAAACCTTCAAATCTCATTTGATGAAGGCATTTAACGCATATATCAATTATAAGATGCCAGAGGGGTCAGCTATAAAGGATCGCATTGACAAAATGTCGGTTCGACACAGTAATCTTGCAGCCTTGGGAAAAGAAATGGATAAGGATTTTTAGATCCTGTACTTGCTGATGAGTCTTCCACCTTCGTTGGAGAATGTGTCTTAAACCCTTAGCCTTCAAAAGGGTATAACCCTTAGTGAGGTTAAAGCTAAATTACTTACTGAAGGACAAAGGCAAGCTGCCCGTGGTATAACACTTACAAATTTTGCTATAATTACTAGAACTAAGAGTAAACGCAGTGCGTTAACCGCCAATATGAAAAATAAAAAGAAATTTGAAGGCAATCCAAAATGAAAAGGGCCTAAAAATGGTGTTTGCATTAATTGTGGGAAGCCTGGACATTTTAGTTCCCAATGCAGAAAGAAAAAGGGTGAAAATAGCCAACAATGTAAAATGACCAAAGAACATGGAAATTGTGTTGAGATGGTCACTGAGTTCATGATTGTGGATACCAATGACAAGAATTGGTAGATTAATTTTGGAGCCACCAGACACATATCAAGGACCAAAGTTGGATTTATTGAATTCAAAGAGATAAAACCCAAAGAACAAAGTATATACATGAGGAATGAAACATTCTGTGTTGTGTTGGGGATAGGGAAAGTCAAAATTCCCTTACCAATGGGCAAATCCCTTAATCTCTCCGATGTCTTCTTTGTTCCTGAGATGAGGAGGAGCATCATCTTTGTAAGCCAGTTAGCAATGAATGGATTCGAAATTAGATTCAAAGATAATGGGGTTACTATTAGAATGCGTGGTCAAGTTTTAGTCCATGGTTTTTTTTATGAAAAATTGTATTTGCTGGATATTTTTAATAATGAAATAAAGTTCACTTCTGATTATTCTGTATATGTGAATGTATGCATGAATGGTTTGGCAATGTTATGGTATTTTAAATTGGGCCACATTAATAAAAACAGAATCAATAGAATGGTTAAAGATGAACTTTTACTAGACCTAGGTAAAATTGAATACCCCATATGTGAACTATGCATAAGTGGGAAGATGGTTAAGAAACCATTTTTAAAAGGAATTAGAAGTTCTAAAATATTGACCACAATTTATTCAGATATATGTGGGCTATTGAATGTACACAATAGAACCAAAGAGGATTATTTCATTACATTCATTGATGATTACAGCAGATATGGGTATGTGTACCTACTTAAACATAAATATGAGGCCTTAAAAAAATGTTTCAAATATATGTTGCTGAAGTCCAAAATCAAAAAGGTAAGAAAATAAAAAGGATTAAATCTGATAGAGGGGGTGAATACACTTCTGAATTATTTAAAAAATATTGTGCACGTGAGGGGAGTACTTCATGAATATTCAATTCCATATACCCACAATAAAATGGCATGGCCAAGAGGAAGAATATGACCTTAATGGATATGGTAAGGTCAATGATCAGCCATGTGAGTCTTTTGCTGTATTTGTGGGGAGAAGCATTAAACATTGTATAATACATTTTAAACAGAGTACCCTCTAAGAATGTGCCCAGGACCCCATATAAGTTATGGACTAATACCAAACCAAAATTGGAACATGTGAGAGTTTGGGGCTGCCCTGTACACGTCCTGCTACTACCACAAGAAAGGCATAAATTGCAAGCAAAAATGAAGAAAAATTGTTCTTTCATTGTCTACCCATCACATATTAAAGGATATCATGTGTATGATCACGATAATAGGATAATCATGGAATGCGGAGATGTTTTTTTCCTTGAAAATCCGACGGTCTGTCCTAGAGTAAGACCACAGGTGTGGAATTATATGAAATCTCTATGGGTAAGGGGGTTCAAACAAGTGGGGGTTTCGACGAAGAGGACGTTGGACATAGAATTCCTCGCCATGGCCCACTTCAGGTGATTGAACAATCCGATGAGCTAGTTGGCAGGTCGATTTGGGCGAGGAAACAACCAGCATATCTAGATGAGTATTGCAGTTTATTGGAAACTGTGTAAAATTTGAATCCAACTTCTTACTCTCAAGTGGTCAAAGCGCAGGATGCGCAGTGTTGGCTAGAGAGTATGAGAAAGAAGATGGAATTAATTGAAAAAAACCAAGTATAGCAATTGATAGATCTACGTAAAGATCGGAAAGCCATTGGATGCAAATGGGCTCTTAGAAAGAAATTTAAGAATGATGGATCTTTGGATAAATATAAAACATGGTTAGTAGCTAAGGGATTCACACAAGTGGAAGGAATAGGTTACGAAGAGACATTTTCTCTAGTTGTAAAATTCCAATCCATACGAACCTTAGTAGCATTGGTAGCATTTCGTGACCTTGAATTGCACCAGATAGATGTGAAAATAGCATTTTTGAATGGCGAATTAGAAGAAGAAATTTATATAAAACAACCCGAGGGCTTTGTGGTGCAAGGTCATGAGGACAATGTGTACAAACTTAATAGGGTATTATATGGATTAAAACAAGCTTTAAGACAACGGTATAGAAAAATTCATCAAGCCATATGTGAAATTGGATTTGTCCCCAACAGTGCAGATACATGTTTTTATGTTGAACATAGTGAGAGTTGTTATTTATATTTGTCACTATATGTGGATAATATTTTGATCGCTAGTACTAAATTGGAAGCGATAGATAAAATCAAACAATGATTAAAGTCAAGATTCGAGATGAAAGAAATTCGTGAGGCAAAGTATGTCCTTGGTATTGAAATAATCCGTGATTGTCCGAATAGGATATTGACTTTATAATAGAGATCTTATTTGGAAACTATGTTGAAAATGTTTGATATGGCTAAGTGTAAACCAATTGATACTTCTATCTGCAAGAGCACAAAATTGTCAAACGATCAAAGACCCACAAATGAGCAGGATAGGGAAATGATGTGATTAAAACCTTATGCTCAAATTATGGGTAGCATTATGCATGCGACGCTGTGCATGAGATCAGACCTTGCATTTGCCGTGAGTTTTGTAAGCAGATTCTTAAGTAACCCAGGATTACAGCATTGGTATGCGGTTAAGAGGATTCTGAGGTTCATCAAAGGAACAGTGAATCTTTGCCTATATTATCAAGGAGAAGTCACGGAACTGCGCGGCTACTCAGATGCAGATTGGGCCAGTGATTTAGACCAGATAAAGACAAAAACCGGCTATGTGTTTACCCTTGGAGGAGGTGCAATTTCTTAAGGTAGCAAGAAACAGACCTCCACGGGTACATCAACAGCCGAAGCAGAGTATATAGCTTGCAGTACAGCAGTTCAGGAGGCTCTTTGGTTAAAATACTTCATGTATGATTTGGAGGTAATAAACAAGAAGCAGCTTGTCCCAATGAGCATAGACAGTACGTCGGCCATTTCTATAGTGAGTGAGCAAAAGATTAACAGCCCATCAAAACATATTGAGATAAAATATCACTTTGTTAGAGAGAAGGCTAAAAAGAATGAAATAAAAATTTTCTATGTGGCTTCAGAGGAAATGGTGGCTGATGCTCTCACAAAGCTTTGCCTACAGAGGTTTTTTGCAAGGCATGTGATCCATATGGGACTAAGAAATGTTTGATGTACATGGCATTCGTGCCAAGTGGGAGATTATAAGAAATCGTGTGGCTCGCATGCCAAGGGTCCCACGTAAGATCAAGCAGGGCAGATGCCAATAGAGATTGCAATCCCACTTTAGTATAAGACTTGATCTGGGCCTCATAATAAGACTTCCAATAGGATCAGTGAATGTGAGTTTCTGATGGAACATGTCTCTAGTAAGTGTGACTCTTTGGAACTTGTCTATATAAAGATAAAGGAGCCCTAAGGTTGAGATGATTATTATTCTCCATTCCCGTAAGAAATACAAGAGGTGAAGAGATCCACGGAACTTCCCATCACCGGAACACACATAGATCTCCGGCCGTGTGACGGAGTCTTCTCATCCAAATCCATCAATAAGATCTAAACATGCACGACTATAAATGGGATCAAGGTTGATCTGATTATTAATAGGATCCCAGGAGCTGTATCAAGATTTGACTTAATAGGGAACCAGGTCAAACTTCAGATGAGAGTATTCATAGACAGGTTAGGTTTAACATCCTACGGCTGTTACCAGGCCAAAGAAGTTCTAAGCGCAGTTCCTACATAAATCAAACATGCTTTCAACGAGCGTAAAACATCACCATATCAAACATAATATATTTTGTTTTCAAGAAACCAATATAAATTATCTCCCAGAACTTGACACACCCATGTATTACTAAGAGGGGCTGAGCTAGAAATTTTATTTTGAAAAGATAACTAGCATAATAAAAAAATTAAAAAAAATAAGAGAAATTGGAAGAGCATATATTGTTAGTGGGAATGATATCAACATCAATAAAAAAAGCTCTGGAACACATATATAGTTTTATATATGTCCAGATACAAAAGCAGGATTCTAAATTGCTAATCAAGCCTGAAGTACATCATGTGGATTGTTGATAGGCACATATCCAACCCATGTTCACTTGTAAAGCGTTCGAGATTGTATGTTCGAGATTGTAAAGGAATTGGGAAGGTTTTTTTAAAAATAAAAAATAATAGTTGGGAAGGTCATTTCATTTTCTTTTGGACAATATTTGTTCAATACTCGAGGACTTCATGATAAGAGATGCACTTCAGTTTTATTCTCTTATTATAATTAGTTTATCTATTTTTTTCTATTTTGTTACTCTTTTTAATGGAGAAAATCTCAAACTTACTTTTCAGAATATTATGAGCCCCTTTGTTTGCATGAAACTGAATTTGTAGGATTTTAATGTACAATCATTTTTCTATAAAGAAATATTGGAAAGTGAGTGATAAACAATATAAGGTGGAGATCAAGAAAAGACTATTCTTTTTTAGTATTTGATTTATCAGGATGTAATTAAATAATTAATTATCGTAAGAAGAGCTTATTGGACATTCATTTATAAATTTTACATTTGTTTCTTCAATTATGGCCACTATGATAGAAATACATTACTTACAATTCCTAAAATCCTATTCATTTGATGGAATTGAATTTTTAGGAGTTTTAAGGTAAAATGAGTTGCAAGAAAGGATTATAAGGTGTAGAAGAAGAAGGGTGATTGATAGGTGTTCATTTCTCATCTTTCTCTAGCTTAGTTTTCATTAAATAGGAGATTATTCTATTGTGATTTTAGGGTTGCCATCTCTATTTATTAAATTTTAGCTACTTATAGAAATACTTTTTTTTTGAATTTTCTAAGAACTAAATCTTATGATGGGCCCATATATTTGGATACTTAGTAATTCTTGGTCAAATGAGCTCTACCAAGGATATTTAAACAAATGCGAGCTAAATGCTATTAGCGATGAGGGGAAAGGGTGAAATAGTAGGAAAACCATTTGACCTCCATTGAAAATACTTTTCCATCTAACCCAGACGACCGATCCGGCTAAACCGGAATACAAGACATAACCCAACAATCTCCACCTTGGCTTGGATTCCACAAATCCTCAGAGCCACCTTGAGATACCCGGTAATGTCTTCACGCACCTCGCTGAAGGGTACGTCACTACACCGATGGCGCAGTCTTCTCTTTTCAACACTCTAACATGTTGAACCAGCATTTCTCATACCTCACTGAAAGGTACGCCTCCGCACACGCTATAACCTAGCGTGGCCACAGTTGCCTCCTTTGACCTCAACACCACCGTCTTGAACCTCCGAAGTGCTCTCCATTTGTTGCCACATGCAAGCATCCTTGCAACACAATGAACCTAACTTCCATCCGTTAAGACAAAACCGAAGACCTCCCGGAATCCGGATCTCACTGGTACCTTGTGAATCCTTCCTTCTGTCTCCATTCCGGTGTTCTTTCCGTCAAATATGCAACTGTCCTGTTCTAGCTTGTTCCAGTGGGTTGGGCATAGTACATGCGGGTTAAGTATGACCCGATGCTTAAACCGGCTTACTCCGACCTGAACAAAACTACTTTTTCCCGAGAAAATCAACTCCGTTCAGGGCTTCCTGGATTTCCGCTAGATGATATCATCGAAGATCCATTAATCCATCTTCCGATGATCCGTCGCATCTAACTCCACCTGAACCACAGATTTCCTCCCCTGTTATTTGATGTCTCCTTCACTGCTCCACCTGAAAAAGCATACCCTATCAACCTGTAGAGATTTCTGACCATCTCACCCTCCATGATGACCAATGTTCCCTTTTTCACCTTCGTAACTCCACCCGCTACAGTGCACTTGCAGCCTTTGAAGTATAAGGCACACAAAGAAATCCAATTCTTCGTAATCCCGGAACATATATCACAACCGTTAGGGTTTGAATAACATCATTATACATCTGGATTTCTACCGTTCTTATCTCAAATGCTTATCAGTTGCATTCTCCCCCATAAGAACAAATCCATCAACCATGATAGTTATTTGCGTCAAACCAATCTCTACTTAAGCGCATGATAGGGAGAATCAGAATCGCAATACCATGAATCAACAACCGGATCCATACCTGTAGCAACCAAAAACTGATTCCTTGTCAACCGAATTCGAGCTTTCTTGCACACTACCTCCTTCTGATTCTGATTCCTTTTGCTTTTTCTTCCACTTTGGCATGTCGCTCCTTCCTGATCCCTTCGACGCGGATCTGAGCTTTCCATCAAAGTACTTGGAGCAATCTACCATTGACGACATCAAGTAGCTCTTTTCAATCATTGATGTATCACGGAGTCTAACACTCTATCCTGCCAATCCCTGAAGTCGTTTCTCCATCAAACACTTCAATCTGGCCCGTGATGCTTGAATCCATTGCTATCATCGTGAATCTGTCAGTTTCTTCAGTCCCCCAATTTTCTGCCCATCAAACTGCCAATATCTTTTATCAACCTCGTAGATCTCGTCACCGTGAGCACGCTGGAAGAAATGGATCTGAAATCCGACTCCGGATGGCTTCGATATCGCAGAATTAATTCTCTACACTCCATTTGGTCAAACATCCATGTTGACCGTTGACCAGCCCATCTTCTTCCACAAACGCGTAGATCTCCTCACAACGAGTCCGTAGGCGCAAACGGATCTCCGATCGGACATCGGACGATCAAGATATCGCAGAAACAATTTCAGCCGTTGAATCTGGTCAAACCTGCCTGTTGACCGTGCTGACGTCACTGCTGACGTCACGGCTTGCTGGCAAACTGGGCTTCTGAAACGGATCCGGGTCGGGTTCACCTGACCCGGAACTGAACTGAACTGCTCTGCTCTGCTGGGCTTCTCTGCCGTACCGGGTTCGGGTCCGACCTGACCTGACCCGGAACCGAACCGGCTCGAACTGCTGGGCATCTAGCACACAGACCAGGTCGACCCGACCCGACTTGGCCTGAACCTGCTAACGGAACTGGGCTTGCACCGCGGGTTGGTTCGGACCCAACCCGAAACTTGACCCAACCTGAAAAAAGGCGCTGGGCTTATCTTCTCTGCGGGTCGGTCAAACTTATCCGACCCGACCCAACGGACCCGAAACCGGGTCGTCTTCAACAACCCAGGCGGGCGCTGCATCTGCAACCCAGTTGCAGACGTAGCGCTGCAGCGGCCGGCACGCCGAGTTCTTCTACGGTGCCGGCGACCAGCGGAGAGGGGCGACCTCCGCACGGCGACGGCGGACAGCCGCGGGCGACGGTGAACAGCCGGCGGGCGGTGACCAGTGGCGACAGAGGAAACGACCGGCTGCGGTCAGCGTCTGCTGGAGATGGCGGCAGCAACAACGGCTTCTTCGCCGTTTTCCGATCTGCAACAATGGCGGCGTCCTCGACTGCGTCTCTGTTTTCCCGATCTGTGGATCTCTCTATAACAGAACCCAAATCCAGCTTTTCTTCTCCGGTCTGCTTCCTCGGCTCGGCGGGCAGCGGCGAGTGAGGCTGGCGATCGCCGGCAATCTTCTTGTTCTTCCTCGACTCCAGCAACTTCCAGCAACCCAAATCCTCTTCACGTCGGCTTCCAGCGATGATGGCCCACAGAGATCACGGCTGTGATCTCTTCTCCTCTAATTGATCTTCTTCTCCACACAGAAATCCCAGATCCGTTAATCGCAAATCCGAGCGATCTCCACCTCGCTTTGATACCACTTGTTGGGAAAAGCGGCGCGACGGAAACAACCCGCGATCAACGGATCTACCACGATGAACACACAGCAATCACACCATCAAGCAATCACACACATGACACAGCAGTTTTACGTGGTTCGGCAACCATGCCTACGTCCACGGGAAGAGAGAACTCATCTATTATGATCCCATCTCAATCCCCCTCAGGATCTAGGGTTACAATACATCAATATATATAGTTCCCGCTTTCTTGGCCACCAAGAAAACCCATACACAATGACTAAAATACCCCTAACCCTGAGCCTCGGTTCTGGCTAACCCAGACGACCGATCCGGCTAAACCGGAATACAAGACATAACCCAACAAAATGAGCTCTACCAAGGATATTTAAACAAATGCGAGCTAAATGCTATTAGCGATGAGGGGAAAGGGTGAAATAGTAGGAAAACCATTTGACCCCCATTGAAAATACTTTTCCATAGAGTTGTGAAAATTTAGTTCTCTCTTTTTTTTTATCTTTTTTTCCTTGTGCAAAAAGAAAGGGGGCTATACCAAGCATAAAGCTTTTCCAATGTGAAAAGATGCTTTTACTTTCTACTCTTTTTTCACAAAGAAACGTTTACACAAACATACCACAAGATAATGGAGGAGGATTTACTTCTCCCCTTTTTAAATTAATTTCCACTAAAATGAAGTTATCTGATATTCATTTGGAGATCCTCTTTGATTTATTATTTAAAGCTACTAATAAAAAAATTATAAAATCTTATACTAAAACAAAACGGCCCAATTCCAATGCAATATATGCCTTTGCAAGTGTTTTCTTTAATTACTAAAAAAATAAAACAAAGTGAAATGGTGGGTGGTGCATTATTTGAGAAGAGGCCATCTGCTGCGGATAGCTAAGCGTCACGTGTCTCCACAAAGAAACACCACATGGTCCAAAAATGTCATTCTCAGTCCCGCGTGCGCCCTCTAATTTTTTGCCCTTTTCATCCCTGTTGGAGTACAATGAATTGAGCACGTCAGACGGTTGATGTAGATCGCACTGGCCGCACTTCCTTTTGGTGGGGGCCACTGAAGATTTGGTCCCATGGAAAGTTTAAAAAAAACACAATATTTATTTAGCATATATACAAATATCTAATATTTAATACCCTCATTGTCTTTTATCTATTCTTGATGTTTTGACCTATTTATGAAAGAAAAGATCTAGACATTTTAGATAATTATTATAAAATCTCTCTCCTTTTTTACCCCAAAAAAAAAAAAAAAACTCACCTATTCTTTTTTTTCAAGGAGGTGATTCTAGATTACTATTGTATTTGTATTTTATAAAAAGAGATTTATTGGTATTGATAATAAGTTGATTAAGAATTTGAAAGGCTTATTGTATATTGGTTAATTCATAGGTTAGATAAAACTTTGAATCTATTATGTTGTATTTTTTATTTTTTCGAATGGGTTGTGATTGGTTAAGAAAAGCTGAAGTGAAAAATTGAAGAAAATCTACGAAAATCGATCACATGGTGCTCGATCAATTGGACAATCACTCGATCGATCGAATCTAAAATAAAAGTCCAAATCATAATGCCATTGAATGGACTCAGATGACATTAGCTGTCTAATTTTACCAAAAATTTTTTCCACTTTCAGACACATTTTTTCGTCTTCTCCTGTAATGCCAAACAAGTAGATGGCTTGTAAAAAATGCCCTGTCTCATGTCTTTTCCTGTGGCCATTCTCACAACTTCCAGACACATTTTTTGTCTTCTCCTGCAATGCCAAACAAGTAGATGGCTTGTATAGAATGCCCTATCTCTTGTCTTTTCCTGTGGCTATTCTCACAAAAAGACCATCCATCGCCATCATTTTATCTTAACCCTCAAAAGTGTGAACCTTATTGTGTAGAGTCTAGACTTATTATCATGACCATTATCTTGGAATTACTACTGCGTTTGTTTGTAGAGTCAAATTAAGCATGCGGTGTCTCATTTGCTTCATCACATATATCTTGGACGGCCTGTTTCTCCGTGAGAAATTATAACATGTGTTTAAGATGTTGAAAATTTTGAACAAAATGTGATTTCAAATGCCATTTTGTTTTTAGAAAATTTTGAATTTTAATCACCTAAAAAACTTAAATAATTTTAGTAAATTTTAGAATTCCTACTTCTTTACTTTTAGGTGAGAGCACATTCAAAAATTACACTCTGTCTATAAACTCAGAAATTTTCAAACAAAAATTCTTTAAATTCGAGCAAAGAAACCGGCCCATAAAGTAACCTCATTTACCTCTCACTCTTTCATAAATTTTTCTTTAGTTTGCTTTATCACCAATGCCTTACCTCTTTCAAATAGGGATTTTACCATATCTCTATTTTTTTTTATCCAGACATTATCTTACCTTGTAATCTTTTATCCTTTTCTCACATGTAAACCATCAGGTTGTACAGTTGATATTGAGTTGAGAAACTATAGATGACTTCTTGCTGCAGTACTAAACGACAAATTATTGATTCCACTCCGACGACCAAACGAACCACATAATGGTATGGTCTGCAGTACTAGTATCCAGCGCTTGGTACACCTTTATTCTGCCAAAACAAACACGTTAGAGGACCTTTCTCAATTTGGCCACAGACAGAACATGGCCGATTTATTCGCATGCATGTGATGCATGTGGGCAGCTTGGGTAGGCAGCAAGGTAGACAAGGGGAAGGGAGACAACTTTTATTGATGGATTGAAGAAGTTTTGAAGGAGCTTTTTAAAATGGATTAATGCAATCAATCTAAATAATATGTATGCAAATAATCAACTACGGAGTGAAAATTAAATCAAATACAAAAGCAAAAACAATAAGAACACAATTTTATGTAGAAACCTAAATTAGAAAAAAAAACTACAAGTTCATACTGAACCAATAATTAAACATTATAGATTATCATGTTGTTACAAGTCACTTATATACATCTACATAACTCTTTAGTGTCAACATCCTGTAAAGAATCACTTTACAATAACTCCTTATCAGTGCTTACTACAAATTCAATCAATGATACGTCTTCTAGTTGCTAGCTTGACTTTTCAGATTTTTTACATTTGGAGGAGGATCTTCTACAAAGAGATGTAGAAGACCAAGATTTCTGGAGCAAAGCTTCTGCCCTTCAATTCTCTAATGAAAGCTCTTGAAAAGATGATATTCAAGATATAATCTTCACTTAGACTAATGAGATCTGTGTTCCATACTCTAGGGTTGAGAAAAAACCCCTTTTTTATAGCTCTAATTTCATGTCTTATAATGATAATTCAACCAGGAAATGATCTGGCACAAAATAGAAAAATCTCACTTAAAATAGAAATAAAAATTCACGCAATGGCAGTTTAGTAATTTCGGATAACATAATTTTTACAAACTTATCAAGGCAATAATTTTGTTGTTTTAGCTCTAATTTATGCAATCTTTGAACCTACGGGTATCTAATTGAACGAACTTTTCAACGATATGTCGTTTGCCCAAATCCGATGCTCGGTTTGTGAGATTCAACTTTTTTAATCCATGTCATCTCTACAAAAATGCTTCAATTTTACGCTTCTAGACTCGTTAACTCCTTCAAACTCTCAGTCTAAAATAAATAGAAATACAGCATTTGCTAAAATTTGAGTTTTGTCTAATTCATGAATTTAGTTAACATACTAAAGTCCTTATAAGTTTACAATCACCTTGATTAAAATAATTATCTATGTGGTCCACTTCTTGGTTTGTGTCAAACCTTTATTAAACATCCAATATAAGGTTATGCAATGAAAATTTTATAGATGGATAAAAGGTTTTACATATTTACTTATCGATTGTTAAGTTGAAGTTTTTAGGTCAATGTGTCTTAAATTATGGTGAGATGGAAGAGCAATTATCATAGTATCATTTTCAAAGTAAAGATGAGTGCAAGATATACAGGGTAGGTACATCATAATTCATAGCTTGCATCCCCTTTATCATCAAGTCAGGGCCATTCCACGTCCTTCCCATGGCTACCACAAACCGAAAGACCAACATTTTCTAGTCCCTCAGCACAAAAATCTTGTTTCCTTTAATACCCCGCAACAACATATATCTCCCCATATCCCGAACACACCAAATGACCCATAAAAGTGGGCCCTGAGGTCAAGAGAGGGCTCTTACTCCCTCAAGATCCAAATGGAAGAGGAGAGTGTATTGCTTTGCTAAAAATAGTAGAAGCACATGCAGGCGCATGTCTTCTGCCTGAAATTGCTACTTAGTTTTGAAGCAGCCCATTCCATTTAGCTTGTCGTCCTCTGCCCCACTCATCGCCCTCTAATACTGTTTATTAAGTTTTCTGAGCTTACCATTTTTACAAAAATCTTGAAGTATTAGTAGAAGCAACATAAATGTTTTTCAGTACTCTCGATGGGTGAAACCTACTTCTTAAGACTTTCCCTGGAGCTCCATTAGCACACGTTAGGCAACACAAATTTTTTTAAGTTTTTTAGTTCTCTTTTGGAAAAGAATTGACTTTTTTTCTGAGACCTACAAAATTATCACACTTGAACTTGTTGAAAAGAAAAAAAGGAATAACAAGCCCAGAGAAGGGAAATACTATGGTGGGGATGTAAATTAGCTGTGTAAACAAAATTAGTTATATCAGGAAATGAGGGCTGGCCTTGTGGATAAGGCGCCTGCTCTCATAACTCCCACCAGGTTTTGAACTTTAGTAAGAGCCTTTTACTTTTTATGTTATGTCCATTTGGCCAACTAAATAAAAAGATATATATATATATAGCCATATTAAATATTCCAAGATATCCATTTATAGGTGATGAAATGTGATTTTCTAATCATAGAGAAGTCTTTGAGATAAGACCAAACATGTCTACGGAACTCGGGGTTTTGTAGATAATTCATAACCCACTAGTGCATCTTGGAAGGCTAGTGCGCCGTCCTAATACCATCTATAGTGGTGTCTCAGATGTTTTGTTTCCTTGCATTTTTTTTCCTTAATTTCCTTCTTTGGTACCGCTTACTAGATAAAGGTAGTTGGATCCTTTGGGGACGTCACATTTGTGGTAGTGGACGACTCTGCTGGAGACAAGACCACTGTACATAAGGTAGAGAAACAAGTAGGTTTGTAATGCATTCCCGACTTCTTTAATTACTCGAAAGTTTTTACACGTTAATAACAAGGTTTGAATTTTTCTTTTGTTATTGATAAATAAAATGATCCAGGTTTGGATCTTATTTTTAAACTTGTGACTTAAATAGTTTCGGACTTGGTTCCACCTTAATTTTAGCCCGTGGACCTGATACCTAATATATTATCTTAGTTTTTTAGAATTTTTTCTAAAAATTAGTTTTTCTCCAAACCATTCTTTACACATACTAGAAATTGAACCCACCCAATACACAAAATCGGCTCCAGTTCAGGTTTCATATTCTCATTAAAAATTATTTCAAACTAGTTATAGTTCAGATTTCGCAGCCATCTTCGCATTAACGGTTACAAGTTCACCATAGACTTAGGTCGGAACCAACCCGTTTACAATCTTAAAGACAGCGGATCAAACTTTGGACAGTTGAGCAAGAATGGGAGTCCCAATGAGGAGGCTATCCCTTTATTTTCATGTAAAAAAAAGGCGGCCTAGTGCATGAAGCTCCCACATAGCGGGGGTTTGGAGAGGGCAAGATGTACGTAATTTTATCTTTATTTTGAAGAGGCTGTTTCCGTAACTTGAACCTGCATCCTCCAGGACGCTCCTGATAAGTATTTCCTATGTGGCCAAGCCACCCTTCTCATGTCTCATTTCTTTATTGCGTGGGGGCTATTGTCACAAATATCAACAATGAAATGAAATTATTGTTATATTTTGTATTTGTAAAAATTTAACTCCTGATAATATCATAATAGAATAGTAAATTTTGGCCCCTTCTAACATTGACCCAATGTTGAATATGGTGGAGATGGGGCTGGGGTTGGGGGCATTAGCAAGGCCTTGCAAACATGTAATTTGAAGACATTAAGCGCCGACTTGCCGAAGTGGGTCTGTGGACTGTGTGGGTCCCGGTGATGCTCCAATTATGAGAAGCACCACCCCTGTGTCCCAACTCCCGGATATCGCTACACGTCATCGAAAGCAACCATCAATCATGTGTCGTTGGTCATAAAAGCCACACTTTTGGTCCCCGTGAGCGGCCCCCACCCAAGGATATCTCCAGCCAATCACTTTTTCTCATTGGCCCACCGACCAATGGCCGTGAAACGATTCTCCATTCTTTCTTTTGTTTGTATGCAACCATCTTAGGGTAAAAAAATTCCCATAAAAAGGGATTGCATTTTGGGTCCCAAATGAAAATTCATATGATATGGTACCTTCTTAAAGAAATGAAAAATCAATCAGGAATGTTGCTTTGATACATAATGGAGTCGGCCAATAATATAATAATGGCTTATATGTGAAAACTATTTTCTTGAAAAAAATTACCACTATGAAGCACCACCATTGATGGTACCTTATCACTAAGTTTATAGAAATGGAAAAGAGTTGATTGTTATGGATTCTATTTCACGATTTTAGCTTAATATGGGATCATGTATGCCAATTGGACTGTTACTTCGAGTCATGTGGTTAATAAAATCAGTAAATATATATCATTTGAGGGTCTTATTATTCCTCTAGCTTTAAGTTGTGTCAGTCATTATCACAAATGAAGTTGATTGTTAATATATCGTTCTAAAAACAAAAATTTCGTGAAAGTTTTTCTAAAAGTTTTAAACACAAAAAAGTTTGAAATCTAGAAATTATCATTCAATTAGTTTGTTGGTTTAGAACAATCTACCAGGATAATGATAGAGACTTTCACAAATACAGTGAAAAAGAACTTTTACAAAAAATGACATCTTTTGAAAGGTTACAAATGCCAATCCATTTAAAATATGATTTGATGGAAAATTCGATTTGGTTTGGACAATTTGTCCTTTCTTTCATATCCAAATTTCAAAGATCTAGCATAGGACCCTCACCTTCGTTAGTTCAGATTTTGTTTACATGTTTTTGTGTCTTGGCTGCGCTTCTTTTTGGGTACTCCAATGAAGGGGGCTCAATCGCAAGAGCGCCTGTAACAATCCGCTCCGCACCATTGAGGTATTGTCCGCTTTGGACTTTTCAGGAGGTCACCCATCCTAAAATTGCTCTAACTCAAGCACGCTTAACTTTATAGTTTTTATGAAAGTTCTCAAGGTTTTGTCTCCAAAAGGCATCTTAATAATTTAAAACAGATTATTACTTATATTCTTTCATTCAAATACACTTTAGGATTAAGTCGTTACACGCTCCGCGCGTGCCCAAATACACACAAAATAAAGGAAGCTGGTACAAGTAGGAATAGAGATGCGCCCACACAAATGGGATAGAAAGCCTGTACAAAAAGGATAGTGTTGCATTTCTAGGGTTTTAACAAACCCTGGATAGCCACGTGTCTTGGTAGTAATGATGATGGTGTGGGGGCGGGTCACATGAATCTTGTGCCACTAAAGAGCACATAGTGGAGCCTTTATTTAGAATGGACTGGATTCTAGTGTAGGAAAACAGATCTTACTAAAATTACAACATTACCCATGTTATCAGCCCCATTTTCCATGATGGGTCGGCTCCATTTAATGATCAAAATCATTTTTCCTGTAATTAAACCACCTGTCAAAATTTATTTTTATTTTTCACCATCTTATTTTAATGGTGCTGATCAACAAACTATTTTGATTATGCCCAACAATTTATCAGGTTTGCTAGGGGCTGAAGTGGGACCCACGGAGTAGATGATAAAGCAATCAAGGTAAAATAGCTCCACTTGATCAATTTTATCAAATAAATAAAATATTAGGTTTTTTTTAAGGGTAATGAAGACTTATATTAAAGGAGGAGAAAACAAAAAAAGAGATCAATAAGGTACAAGAGCAATATATTCTACTCATATCAAACTACTAAATAACATCCTCTCACGGAAATATTCTCTCAACCTTTTATTTGGCTAATGTATCTGTCATAAAATTGGCTGATCTAATCTTATGATGGAAGACAACATTAATGGAGGCGAATAAAACCTGGATTTCATTAAAGATAAATTGAAGCTTCTAAGGGTTAGCCTTTCAATTAGAGACCTATGCAACAACATTAGAGGAATCATTCTTCACAACAAGCTCACCATAAAAGAATCTTGAAACGCAATGAAGAGCTTCCAAGATTATTAAGACCTCCGCTTCATTAAAATCATAAACACCAATAGGCTTGGAGAATAAAAATAAGACCTTACCCTTGCTATTAAAAAGCACACCTCAAATACTGGTTGACCTTGGCTTATCTCTTGCAGTGCCATTAAAGTTGAATTTCAGGATTCTTACTGAAGGAGGATCTTAACGAACAAATTTCCTCACTTTAATTGGCCCACACCCATACAAGCTTCTCAATTCAAAAAAATGTCATTAAGACAAAAATTGGAGAACTTATTTCTAACTAAAACCCACTTTGCAATATTTAAAGTAATCTTATTAATCAATTCTTCCTAGTGATAAAATACTGGTTGTTATCAAGTGAAGAAAAAGAAAACTGGTGGTAGGAGCAGTGGCTTAGAATATTAGAATAAGTATACAATCCCCATTTCCTGTTGATAAACTACCAAACTACCTCTTTCGATTTTTATTTTTTCGTTGGGTTGGCCACTTACTTTAGACCTTACCTCCATTTCTAGGGAATGCTATGTGAATTGTGAAGTCCATTATTACTGATGTTTTTTTTTCCTTAGATATTGACATCTTTTGCATTACTTTGTACCGTACAAGAGTTCGGATAGACACGCTGATCACACAATTTTAAATGAACGGAGCATTTATTAATAGTGAAAGTCCACAAGGAACTAAACTACTAAATTAGTCTTTTTTCCAAAAAAAATTATTCTGAGAATTAGCAAAAGCTTTATATGACCAAGGGAATGGGTAAAAGCCATAGTTGTTAATATCGTTTCTAACTCCATTTAGGTCTAGCCTCCAAAATAAAAAGTCTCAGCCAATTTAGAATTTCGGCAAAACTTCTCAAAATTACATTTTAGGGAAATAAAAAAAATTTATATATATGTGCAAAGATAAAAAAAATAAAATAACTGTGAATTTAATCCATTCCAGTAAGACTTTTTAGAATTACATCTTGAGAAAATATAAAAAATACAAAGTATATATATGTAGAAAAAGTAAAAAAAATTAAAAAAATATATCAAAGGCCGAAATCCGAAAACTTGGCTGAGATTGACCAATATTAAAAAAAAAATTTTTGAATGTCATTTTGTTCCGAAAAAATATTGTCCATTTCGGTCAAAACGGTACAATATTGATAACTATAGTAAAAGTCCCCCCTAATCATACCCAATGAACTTTCATTTGTAGCATATCTTTGATTTGAAACTTCTCTATCTTATCTCTATGATAATTGGAAATAAACAAAGATAAATAAGACTAGTCCTAATCACAAAAGTCTTAGTAATCTTGTGCATTAAACTATAGTTTCTTCTCTTTATTTTTTAGAGCCCCACATTGGAAGAGAACAACTCTTGATAAACATTTTTTTTAATTTCTTTATTATTTTTGCTGTTTGGCTTGTTATGGGGTTGGGTGGTGGTAGCACGCGTGCTCGGCAGCATTACGTAGCAATCTGGGCTGCACATGCATGTGTATTTTTGGACCCAGGTGGACCTGGATTTGGGTCCACTATCCATTGAGCCTAGTAGTGGGTTAATTATTGTCATAACGTCTCCGCACTTATGCGGATGATTATTACGTGGATCTAACAATCGAATGTCCCAATGATTTATCCGAAAGTCCTATATAAGTAGGAGGTTGGATAATCTTCTTTGCTATATATGGGGGGCAAAACCAGCCTAAAGAAAACATTTTCAAAGACATATTTGGCTGCCAATTATTTGATTACTTTTTTAAATATTTAATAATTTAATAATTGTGGCTTTATTTACGATTTTTGTAAATAAATTCTCCAACAAAAAGAACAAAGAGAGGCAAGTGACGGCACCTCAATTGGATGTGAAACATGAGCGCTCCAAACACTTTTGTAACTTGGTTTTCTTGCACTCAATCTACTTATAATTCAAATTACCTTAAACGCTCGAGACATTTGGGCACATTCATATTGTGTTGTAGTCGATTTTGTAGGCTAGCTTTTCTAAATTCCGTAGAAAAATCCATTGTGGTTCTCATCTATTGAAAATTTAGATGTGAGACATGAGTTCTCCAAAAACTTTTGTAATTTGATTTTCTTGCACTCAAGCTACTTATAAATTATCTAATTACTTAAACGCTCAAGACATTTGGACATGTTCATACTATATTGTAGAAAACTGGTTTTCAGGCTATCTTTTCTAAATTCCATAGAAAATCCATCGTGGCTCTCATCTATCAAAAATAGATTTTTTTTTTTGGTTTTTTATTTTTGGTGAAATCATGGAAGGTTTAAATCATTTCTTTTTTAAAATTTTTAGCCACATTAAACGTCGGATATTATCCTTTGTGGAAAAATACTTTCACTTTTCACACTTTTTCCATAAAAAAGTAGCTGCATAAATTTGCCCGACTTCGACATAAATTGCATATATTGCACATCTCTTTCCAGAACAGCATATGCTGCGAAAAATTGGCATCATGATCCAATAAGTGCAACATTATCAGTGACATTGGGATATTAACTGCATACATTGCATATGATGCATTATATGAATGATAGACCAAATGGTCATTATCACCTCCACAATGACAGTGCGATCTTTCATGGCCTTTACGAAACAAACAAAATATACTTAATTAATTTCCACACAAATAACAAGATTATCTGAGCCGACCTACCTACTTTTTTGCAAGTTGCTTTGGTTGTGGGTCCACTTGGTTCACTTATAATTAAACCGTACACCTCGCAACCACTCCCACCCTCGCAATCACTTACACAGTCATCTGTTTCAATGGTTAAGCAGTCAAATTGCTCATCCTTGGAAGCTAAAAGTTGTCCCACACCACGGTCATGAAAAATTAAGGATTACGATAACTTATTAGCTAGCAGTAATCTTTTTACTCTTTGGCTATACAGACACTTTTCCATTACATTTTTTTTTTCTGTAATTGGCGTGGATATGAAAGTAGGCCCACAAAGTCTAGTGAACAACATGCTTAGGGAAATACTAAAAGCAAAAAAAAAAAAAAAAAACCTTAGGTAAATACTTGGTACTGTAATTGTCAATGTATTGGAAATCATGCTTTATATTTTCATGAAAAAACTATAAATTGAGACAAGACTAGGTAAACATTTTTAGATTTTGATATAACTCTAGCAATATTTGAGTATTGTGACATTTTACTGGAGAGATAACATTTTGAATTGCATGCTATTTATATCCTAATAATGTGTTTTTTATTTTGAATAGAGTCAAAAGTGCTAAACTAGAAGGCACAAATAAAGATGAGCCACGGAATTTGCCACAGGGGCTACCATGTAAAATCAAAGTTTTGGGGGTGGGGGGTGTTGTTCGGATTTAAAATCCTTGAAATTGAAGATTTTCACTGACTCAAATCCAATTTAAAGATTTTCACTTACTTAAATCCTCAGATGGGGTTTTCATAAGTGGATTTTCCACAACTTTGAAAAAACAGTGAACAATCCTTTAAGTTTTGATTATTAAATATGGACTGTGTATTTGTACGACAAGAGGATTTTTTGATATAAAGAAAAATTATTCTTTTTGTGTAACCCACAATTTTATTTTCCTGTACAACACATTTCCCTTATAAAACAACTTGAACGGATTTTTTCCTATAAAGAAGATTTCAATTTTTCATGAGAGGGGTGAGAATGAACCACTACTCTCTCCTGTTGAAACATACATCCCCAGTGTGTATAATCCTCGCATTGCGAACGAGTCCCAAGGGCTTGTAATCTTACCCCAATATAAAAACCTAAATTACCAAATTACTGATGGTTCTGCAGCAAGCACTTGTTTGTGAATTCACTGCAGAGAAACCAAGTGCTCACATTGAGAGTAACAGTCTCTTACCACTGGCCCAATCCAGCTAAGGAAATAATAAAAAAAAAAATAAATGAAAACCAAAATAAGCATCGATCAAGATCCAAATTAAGACCTGAATACTTAATACTAGTGCCATAAAATCATCAATATACTTAAAAAAATGACTTTCACTTGAGCAAGACTTGCATGGGCAAGAGCTTTGGAGCCCCATTCGTGATCTTTTCCCCCTCTGAATTGCACCATGCCAAGTTTTGAAACTCATTAGCTATTGATTTTAGGGTTGATTAATCTTCATCAAAGATTTGGCAGCTCTTCTATGCAAGCATGGAGGCCTTTTCATCCTTTCTCATTTCCCTCCTTCCAAGTGGGTCCCACTCAACTCACCTAGATTTTGGCCCAAGCTCAAAAAACAAAAGAAAAATAAAAAACCCAGATTTCCGAGTCGATAGTTTTGCTGACTAAAGATGAAGATAGTTCTGAGCAGTCCGAACGAAATCCAAATAGTAAAATCTTTTTTTTTTTTGGGTCAAAATGGGGGTTTCCTATATATCCCTTCTAAATTGAGCGAATGGAGCTGCTATGTGTACACCAATTTCTAATCTTCCTATACAACTAATTTAAAAAAATAATAATAATTAAAACTTTTTAAACTACCTTTATCCCCTTCTCTTCATATACACCTCCCTCTCTTGCCCTCTTCTTTCTTCCTCCTTTCCCTTTGCCTCGGCCGATAGAGGAGAGTCTCCCTCCCTTTTTTTTTTCTTTCTCCTCATCTTCGCCAAATAGGAAAACCCACAAAAAATTCATATTTTTATGGTTAAAATTGGTTTTCCCAAGTATCAGATAAGCCTTCTAAATTGGGAAAATCATAGAATCCATCTGAAACATAACATGTTTTTTCCTCATACACCACATTCCCTGAAAAGCCCATACTCGGAAAATTTCCAGAAACTTCCCAAACAGGAGATATCGTGCAACTGATTCCAACTCTCCTCTTCTGTCCCCAAAACCGCACGGACCCATGGCATTTCAGTAATTTCCTCCAAAACCCAATCCCACTTTCTCCAACTCAATCCAAGATAACAAACACATCACAGGAATCACGAGAGGAGAAAGCAAAAGCAAATCGGCAAATTTCCCTCTGTTTTTATGCCAAACGACTGCTTCCATTAAGAGAAAGGAAGAAGACGCGATTCGGAGGACTGCTCTTTCCTTCATTTCCTTTTATGGACTTTTCGCTTTCCCTGCTTTGGATTGAAGAAGAAGAAGAAGAAGAAGAAGGAGATTTGTGATGTATTGCGCGATGCAAGCGAATGGAAATAGTAGGATGGAGATGGAGTATATATGGAGGCATCATCAACATCTAACAACGGAAAATCAGTGCTCTTCAACTCTTGTCAAACACATCAAAGCTCCTCCTCATCTCGTAAGATCGATTAGCTTCATTTTGATTTTTATAATGATTTTGATTTTGTTCTTCCGCTGTTTGGATGCTAGATCGAGTTCCTTTTTTTTTTTTTTTTTTTTTTGACTTTTGGCTTTTGATTGGATCTGCTTGATCTGGAGCGCTGTAAATGTTTGGTTTTGGATCTGCTCGATCTGGAGGGATTTGGAGGTTTGGAGCTGATCTGAACGGATCTGCTTGATCTGGAGGGATTTGGAGGTTTGGAGCTGATCTGATCGGATCTGCACGATCCGAACGGATTTGGAGGTTTTGGAGCAGATCGGATCGAATCGATAGTGATATGGAGTTTTGGTGCGGATCTGATCGGATCTGCTCGATCTGGAACGATACGGAGGTTTGGAGCTTGATTTGATTTCTGCTTGATGTTGCAGTTGTGATTCTTGTGGAAATTTCGTTTCGTTTCTATTCTTTTCTGGAGTGTTCTAAGTTCGTTGATTCTCGTTCTGTGATGGAAATTGGGGAAGTTATTGCTTGTTTTGGCATGGATCACAGAGAATCTGAGTTTTCTTTGTCTTTCCAAGTGTTCTTGTAGGATTTGTAATAAGTGATTTCGTGGAAGGCCAAGGACTTTGGTTTGTAGTGCGAGGATTTGTATTTAGTTCTAATTCGTCTGAAGTTTTCATTTTTTCCTTGTCTTTGGGAATGATCTCTCATCGAAGTAGGAATTCGAATTGGATTGATTGTTCAATTGAACTGTAAAGAGAATGTATGAAGGTTCTTGTTTTCTGATCTGTTAAATTTGCTTCTTCTTCCTTGTCAGGTGTGGTCTCTGGTGAGGAGATTCGATCAGCCGCAGAAATACAAGCCTTTTGTAAGCAGATGCGTAGTCCAGGGAGACCCTGAGATTGGAAGTGTTAGAGAAGTGAATGTGAAAACGGGGCTCCCGGCAACAACGAGCACTGAGCAATTGGAGCAACTCGATGACAACGAGCATATACTCCGCGTCAAGATCCTTGATGGGGATCACAGGCTAAGGGTATAACATTACCCCCTTGTTCTTTTCTCGATCTTATTCTCTTTCTACTTCTTCCTGTACTTAAAACAACTCTCTTAGCTTAAAGTAATATTCATGGATTCTACTTTGGAATGATATCACATTTGGTTTGATAGAAATTTTGGTACGAAGAGGATGGGGAGGAGGTCATGCAGGGGCAGAGGTCACGCGTTGGACGCCAGACTGCATCTAAAACTATAGTGAAAATTCTAATTTTTCTTTGAAGATTTACATAAAAATTCGACATCTGCCCACAAAATCCACATAAAAAATTTCATATTTTTTTTCCAAAATACAATTGCCTGTTTAGGTTTGCACCGCTCAAATGAAAACTCTGGGTCTACCACTGGGGTTATGTTTAGATCAATTGGATCCTTTTGTATTCTAGTTCAGCTGCTCAACTTCTCAGTGATGTTGCAAATTTAGTTTTTGTGAGAATAACATCATTTTTCTTTTTTGATGCTATGTTGAATAAATTTTGGTTTTTGAGAATAAAACCTTTTTTTTTTTTTTTTGAGGTATCTTAACGCTATGTTGCTTTTAGCTGCATATTTCTTTGCACCTGACTTGAATCCTTCAAGGCTAGAATTTAATGTTCTGGTGCTGAAAGCAAGTACCAACATTTGTTGGGGCATTTCCGTCCTCTAACAGAATTTTCTTGTTTTAAACATGGTTTCATGCCTTTGGTTTGAATGTAGGTTTCTGGACTTCATTCTCGTATCAACCAAATCAATAAACAGTTTCTGGAACAAACTGGATATTTTGGCTCATTCCTTGAAATATTCTGCTGTAAAGTACAAGTTTTTTGCAACTTTTTCAAAACTGGTATTTAAGGCCATCAATTCATACTCCCGAACTCTATTGATTTTATCTCAGGGTTGTGGAAGAAGCAAACACAAGTTGTTGATTCTGGTTTGGATGTCTGTTCTTTGGTTTCAGTTTTGGTCCCTAATGCGTCCAATTAGTTGTGTGATTGTAAGTTAATGTTAAATAGTGTATCCAGAACTGGGTGATATCTGTCTGCATAGTACAAAAACCATCAATAATGATATAACAATTGTGGTTGATTTTTGTTTTTGCTGTTGTTGTAGTTGTTTTTTTTTTTTTTTTTTGGTTTTGTTGTTTTTTTATTTTATTTTAGTTGGTTGGTTGATAGTGACACCATAATTTATTTTATGTCCATCCATTTAATTTCCTTCAAATGTCCTTTTGTTTTAGAGAAAGGGAACTTCTATCAAGTTGACATTTTAGTCCATTTCTTTCTGTCTTTCAAACAGTTTCAAATTCATTCAACTTTGATTTGCTTTTGAATTTATTTACAGTGTTCTAGGCAGACAATAATGGTGATAGTTACAAATTTTTTCTTTCTTTTTTCCATTTTTTTTTTGGATGAAAAGCAATGGAGAGATTTTTTCGATGAAAATAGAGGTCAGCAAAAATTGAGTCGTATATCAAGATAATTAACATCTACATACAACAAGATATATCAAGTTACATTGCTAATGAATCCACCAATGAACAATCTCATAACCCCTGCTTTTGCTAACGCATTGGATTATTATTAGTTTCGTTTAGTATATATGCATTGGTTCTCTTCAATATATACAAATTGCCTTCATAATCAATGTATGAAGCATGTATCTTCTTCCTTTTTCTCTATTCTTCGGGGATACAGCAGGAATTATGTACATGCTTGCAACACTTGGTCATATGTGTAGTAATATAAGGTTTGATCCTAAATGATGGTGTTCTGAGATAGGTGTTATATATATTGGGAAGTTGGTTATGTTGGTTAGGTAGTCACTATCTTCTCATCTACTGTCAGATAGCTGAATTCCATGAATCCTTGTTGCATTCCTTCTTTTTCTTCTGCAGAACTACTCATCGATCCTAACAGTCCATCCAGAGATCATCGATGGAAGGCCTGGGACGCTGGTGATTGAATCATTTGTGGTGGATGTGCCTGATGGGAACACCAGAGATGAGACATGCTACTTTGTTGAGGCTTTTATCAAATGCAACCTCAAATCACTTTCGGATGTCTCAGAGCGTCTGGCAGTGCAGGGTTGTACAGACCCGATCGATCATTACTGACTTTTGGGAGTGGGGAGCATGGGAGTGAGGTCCTTTTGATCGCAATTGAGGAAGAATCAGAGGCTTTTGGGTTATCTAAAAGCTCTGATGATGATGGTAACTTCTTTTTTATCTCCTGGAGCTTATCTTTGCATTGGCCTATTTTCTCTTTTCACCAAGATGATGATGATAATGGCATTTCCTTTGTCTCTCAAGAACTGCATCTTTTCTACAACTATCCTTGAATGGAACTGGATAAAAAAGCCCCAAAATAGTAGGCACTCTTTTCTATGTGCTGTTCATGGTGGTATGTAAATATCTCTGCTTGAATTTCTGTTCATATGATTTTGAGGAAGGTTATTCAGCTGTGATTTGCGGAGATTGTGAAAGAGTTTCTGCCTCGATGGAGGCTTCTGTATATATCATCGGTACTTCATATCAGTATTAATTACTTGTTATAGGAATATGATAGAATGTGATTCTTGTATGGCCGTGAATTCTTGCTTTTGACCTTCATAGTCGTTAATAACTGTGCCTTGTTAGATTATAGGATGGATATTGCTATACATTTTTTCTGATTTTTAGCTGGTTAGCCTGGATTTTTTACTTGAAATGTGAAGTCCTTGATCTGTCAAAATCAAAGTTTTGGATTGACATCATTTATATATTTGTTTGGGTAGCACACATTTAGCTGATCAAGATTGACGAGATAAGGCAATGATGATAAAGAAATCATTTTTATCTGAGTTTGGATCCTTGGAGGCTTTTCCCTATGTTGACTCACGTGGACCAATCATGGTCCACCACGTCAGTGGGGATCGCTTGTCATTCATGTGGGCACTACCTGCCCCATCTAGTGCCCACATCCAAGGTTGGCATCCCCATATTGACACAGACGATTGTTATTGGTCCACTCACGCTCAAGGTGGGGAAAAAGCCCAGAGGATCCCAATTCCTTTTATATATGCTGAATGGGGGCATTCTTGGGCTACTTTACCTTAGTAAAGGTGGAGTTAAAAAGTGGGCATTCTTACAGGGATTTTTATTTCCTACTGGATGGGTAATGCAATACTCTTGTTGACGAAATAAATCCATTGGCTGTTACATCAAGCTGAGGCCTATAATATCCCTGAATTGGACAATGGAATTGAAGCATTGTTTCCATAACAGAAAAACGGAAATAACGCGCTGGCTTTTAGAGTTTCAGAGGTTTGGTTGGACGCTGTTGGTAGAAAACCTTAGAATGGTAAGGTTAAGAAATGCTGGTGTCATTACTCATTGATCCTCTTCCTTCCTACTTTTCGAGTATTATAAAAAAAGGAACTAAACAACCGAGCATAGGGGTAACTGAACCAGCATCCTCCGTGGCCTATCTCTTTAAACTACCATTGTGATCCCCTCACGGAATCACTCCCGGAGGTACTATAGATCAGATTGATTTGAACAAAAAAATGGTATGGGTGCATTTCGGCAGCGAGATGAATCTGCCTTTTGTGGATTTCAATTTCCATGATAGAAAGAGATCCTTCTGTCTTACGCATCAAATAGGAATTCAAAATTCTCTTCATTATAGAAAATCAATTCATTTTTTCATTTTTCATGAGGAAAATGTGTGGCACTAAATGATCATTAAAAGAATTTAATGCAAAATCAAAATAAATTTTCTCTTTACTATGGCTTTCTCTCATAGCACAAATGCACATTGCATTTGACTTATTTAGCCCAGTGACACGACAAGGATATTGTCTTGGTCAGGAGATTGTTTTCTTGTAGAAAACATTATTTAAAAATGATAGACTAAAGTCTTGTATTAATCAGTTGTGACAATGATATTGAGGGGTCTGGATTTCAGAGGTGGGCCCTAGTGATTGATTTACAGGGCTGATATGTGTTTCCTTGGAAGACGATGGTGTGTGAAAGTCGTTTCCTGTGGTTTTTAAATAGTGAAGTGCCGTTATCAAATTCCCCACCCACACGCCATTATCCTTTTTAGGTACGTCAGGGGGATCAATACAGTATAATCCCCTTTTGGTTCCCTCTCCAGTTCTAGCAAATGATGTGACGTTTGCACTTATTTTAGACTGTTCATTTTCTCAACTGGAAGAAAAAGAAGAGGATATGGATGAATGCCTTCCATCCTGTGGTTTCGTGGGTTGGGAGTAAAAGCGCTGTCAGTAGGCTGGGACTGAGTCCGGACCAGCTGCCCTAAATTGTAGGGATTGAAGGACCTGTTGCCTTTGGATGTGTTGGTAGGTGAGCTCTACCAATAGTTTTTACTTAAGTACAGCGGCATCTTTTTTCCTCAATTTTTTTAAAGCTCTTAAATTAGTCAAGGACATAGTTTGGGTAATTAGTAGATGCAGCTGGTGTTGAAAAAAGAGAAAGACAATAAGAACACACAATCTATACAATAGACATTAAATTTACGTGGTTCACCCGATGTGGGCTACGTCCACGGAGATTCAAATATGTTCAACTATTGTTTAGAGATCACCGACAAAAAAAACAATCATCTTCTTGTGATTATAAGAGTACACCACTTTCCTAGGGTTCTTTTCTGCAGAAAACCAACTCTCTCTTTCTCACACCACCCAAAATAAAACAAAAACCCTAATTTATAAAAAACCCTGAGCAGTAACAACCGTCGGATCTGCCCTTATAACAAAGGGTTTAGATTAAACTGACATATTACATAATTACCCCAGATCAGGCTTCACCAACCCATCAGCTGGTTACTATGGCTATACTGGCTGTCCATGATCATCACCGTGAGAATGTTTGTGTAGAAACTGAAGAGAATTTGGAGGAAGTAGGGAGGGTTTTATTTCAACATAGAATAATTTGGATAGATAAAAAAAATTGATGTAAAAAGTTATATTGAAAAATAACTTTTAATGGAAGGATGTCTTTAATTGAAAAGTTTTAGAAATATAGGGACTAATTTGAAAAGTTTTGAAACTTGTGTCTTTTTTTAGAAATAAGATAAAACTTAAGGCCTTCTTTGAAAACTTTCTATTTTATAAATTTAAAATAAAAAAGTTGATTCTCTCTTGAAGTCGAGCGTATCCTTGTATACACTTTTGTACTCATGGAAGAATAGAGAAAGAAGATGTCCATTGAGTGAGAGCTGCTAGTTAAAAATTAGTACAACTGCCCCTAATCAGAAAGACATAGCAAAGCCCGAATTAACTAGTGGAATGTGCTGCTGATGAACGTTTAGCTCTGTTAATCCGACATTGATTTGCTGTTGTATTACTAACACTGGGACCACTGCTTGAGAGAAATCGGATGAGACGAGGAAGTCACCGATTACACCTAGTTCAGGATTCTCACACCACTGGTCCAACCCCTGGACTGGCGTTGAGTTTGTCTCATGTCGTCGTCCAACTAAAATGAGATTGTATAAATTTTTCATCTGTCGAATGGCATTGATAGTATCCCCACAATCATTCGCCATCTCCTCTCTATAAGCCACGCGTTCATTTCGTCCAGTTTTGATCCTAAACATGTCTATAAATTCATCATCCAATAGCCTCATATAGTCCTTAACCATATTTTTATCACTGGGTGATAGGATACGCACCACATCTAGTCTCACGCACCGATGACCTGCAATGCGGAAACCGTAAGATAGCGCCTCACGGTCATCGGCGCCACCTAAAAATATCACGCAGATGTGAGAGAATGAAGTATTGGTCATGATAGGGTTGCAATGGCTCCCATGGTCTATCAAAATTCCAACAGAGCTGGGGGCCTCATCAAGTACCTTGGAGTTCAAAATCCGTAGTGTATGGTCCACGCTTCCATCCATCCTCTTGTAGAAGGGCATGATGAGGAGCGATGCTCTCTTGTCTAATGCAAGCATGCAGACGTCCTGGTACATGGTTTGGCATGGAGAGACTGATGTGAAGGATCGAATAGAAAGCCATCTTCCACTTCTTCGTTCAAACTGTTGAAATGCACCGTTGATTTGTATGATGTGAGGAGCTATTGAAGATGATGAATTTCTATGAATATTGTGGGAAATGAACATTGGGGCAGCACGACCTTCAAGTTCCACTAGGTTGATGTTCCATACAAAAAGAGGACTTTCTCTTGTTGCATGAGAGGCTTCAAGCAGTTCAATCATAGGTGGTACGTTCTCTTTGCGACTGATACATGTTACCATGCGTAGTTCTGCATTGGGTTTGGAGTGTTCTATTGTTCTAAGACCATAAGCCGTGTATAGCTTTGTGTGCCGATTGAAGAATTTCACTAGTGGTGCTGCAATTGCTGTCATCACCAATATTGATAGCACCAAATGTGTGTATGATTGGTCACCCAGGAGCTGCACATAAAAAATCATAAGTTAATTTTGATTAAGGATATTGAAGGATTAGACTTCTACATATAAATAAGGAAAGCTTGTTGAACATGTTCACTTGTGTCATTCCTGTCATAATTTAGATAACACATTGCCATCCGCAGAAAATCAATAGTTGGTGAGGTAATAGGTACTATAGAATCTGAGAACTTGTGTAGGCAAATATTTTGAAGCAAAAAAATTTCATCGAAAAAATGATAATGCAAATGAACTGCTAAAAAGAATCATAGACATGGCAACTGAGGATGGTAATGGGTCGGGCTTAAATGGGGACCTCCCCAGACTCACTCTTATTAAAGCAAGATTTGGTAGTGTATTGGTAGGATTTGGGTCACGTATAGTTTACTATACATTGAACAAGTTGGGTATGGGGTGGGTTTGGGTTTTGGGTATACCTAACGTATCTTGCACCATATGTATTTACTTAGTTATTACTAAGTAAGGTTTTGTATAGAAAAACTCATTTTTATTGGAGGCACTAAAGAGTGACTTTTTTCTAGATGTCATGGATTCAAATCTTTTCTAATTCATTTACCTTTTCATATCTTCTAAAAAATATTAATCCAGCCACTTTCAAATCTAACCCGATATATTTCTGTCATGGGGCAGATTTGGTATAACAACTGTAAAGTATGCATGCATTGAGGAGATTAATGGGCTTTTAAAATACAAATCAGGTTGAACCTGAACCTGCCCCACCACATTGGCACACCTTTCTGTTGTTGATACAGTAAATTTTATTGCTCCAAAACGAACCAGAACTGAAAAGGCTCAGTCCAGCTTAAAAACCCATCCCCATCCCTAATGGCAATGCTCAAATTTTGACTTGACAAAAAACCTCACATGAGTGTATGGTGTTTTCTTTTCTTCTCTTTTACAAATGAGTTTTTGTAATTTCTAAGGCCATCCACTCGCACTATTTATCTTCCTCTGAACAACAATAGTAACAATATGATAGGGTAAAAGAAAATAATAACTTTCAATTCCATTTTCTATTAATGAGAAAAAGTGAGAAAGATTATCCTTTAAAAGAAAAAAAAAAGAAAAGTGTAAGTCACCTCATATTCATTTGCTTTCAAAAGTGACATCAGGTGTGGCAGCTCGCTAAAGTTCATGATGAGAGCAAGAGAGAGGGCATCAGGAAGTGGCATCTTAAAATAACGGCAAGACGATATGACCCCCACCATTTTGGCAATGTATCCAATCATGAGTAATACTTGTAGATTCATCCAAGATTTCAAATTGTGAAAACCAAACACATTTGTGTTCAAACCAACAGCTGCATACACCAACGGTAAGAAAAATACTTGGACAATAGTCTCAGATTTCTTTACAAGTGCTACACCCAAAGGTGGCCCCTCTGGTATGGCTAGTCCAAAAAACATAGCCCCGGTTAATGTAGTACCACCAACTATGTTATTAATGATTTCAATAACCAAGACTCCCAAGAGGATGGCTATGATGTAGATGTTGGCTACCGGTCCCGCCTCCGGTGAGCGGCGGATTATCATAAACAGTACTGGCCGAACGACGAAAACTATGAAGATCAAAATTGCAAGCATGGACACTATGTACCCAACTAAGGCATGTGGTTTCGAACTATTTTTCATGAGTCCATAGATAAACATTACAAAGCATTGTACCATACTATGGTTCATTGATATGGATATTGCAAGCCTGCCAAGCTTTGAGTTGAGAAGTTTGAGCTCTGTGAGGATGGGAATTAGATTTGAAAAGGAACTTAGAGATAACAACGTCCCTAAATAAAAGTACTTTTGAAACCTTGTTCCCCCATCACTGCCAGTAATTAACAAAGCCAAGGAGAAAATGGAAATGGTTAGCATTAAAGGGAGTATAGCACTTAGAATTGCAATTGCCAATGCCTTCCTTCCCGTGGTCACAATCACCTTTGGGTCTTGTTTTACACCAATGATAAAGACGTAGTATATGGCTCCAATCCCAGTAGCAATTTTCATTACATTAAGGCTTGTTTGAGGAAACACGTTGTCTGAGAAAATCCTCAAGTGCCCCAAACCAGACGGACCGACCAATAAACCACCCTGAAAAAAATTTGTAGTATACAAAATCAAAATCAGCCTTGGTAGTAAATTGATTGGTTAACAATGTTTAATCAGCTAACATATATAGATAAATCTGTGATAAAGGACATTCAAACAATGAGAAGGATGAGGTGACTTACAATAACATGAGAAACGAAGGTAGGTTGTTTGAGAGGCTTGAGGATGAATCTGACAATGTTGGTTATGATAATGACCATAATTACCTGCAAAAACAAGGGAGGCAAGGAAAAATCTGATGGGTACTCTTCGAAATTGGAATTGATGATGCCATTAGATGAGACTTTGTTAATGAAGCAAACGTCAGGGTAGAGCTCGGATGTGAATGTTCCATTTTTCTGAAGTGGAGATTCCATTTTTTATTTTTCAAAACATAAAAAAACACCTGTTCTAGTGCTTGAGAGAGAGAGAGAGAGAGAGAGAGAGAGAGAGAGAGAGAACCCACTGTGAAATCTTTTAAATAAGGTGGGAATGGACGATGGACATGTTAGAAAAGGGCAAGCAGTTTAACCGGACGCCCTGTCATCCTATTTTTTGAGCTCATTCATTCTGTTGGACAGTTTTTTTTTGGTAAAACTGTTGTTGGACAGTTGAATAAAAACAAACTAGTGTTGGGCCCATAGGAAATAATCTGCATCATATTAGGAATGTTTCAATCATTTTCATGGATGTCTTAATTTGGGTCATGGCTGTTTAATTTGGTTTTGTACAGACTTATTATCCTATTTTAAGTAGGGTTATAGAAAAAAAAAGTAGTGTTTTTTCAACCTTTTAAAGCAAATGCTTGTCTCTCAAAAGAAATATCAATTAAACAACTGGGCAAGACAAATAATGTCCTTTTCCTACAAATGGATGTAGTTGACAGTCAAATTTTACTGGACTCTCATAACCACTTTCATGGAATGCTGTCAAAATTTTAACTGGACTCTAGAGTAATTATCATTTTGTGCTAATGCAGAGAAATTTTAAATGTAGGCTTTTTCTTGATATATTATCATGAAGATATTTGGGAAAATAAATTAATTCAAATAATACAATACTAAAAATTTTGAAAATAAAAATGTCCTACTAAAACTTTTCTCACTAAATGATATCATCACTACAGTTTTTGGAGATCTACTTCATCTCCAAATCCTCTAGGATCCCTACAAACACACTTCAACCTAACTTGATCCATCTTCAACTCCAGATCTCTTCTCACACAAGCCTTCATCTTCCTCTCCATGTACTTCTCACTTGGGTTTCCCATCTTCTCCTTCAATCCCTACCACTTCTCTAACTCCCTGTTTGATGCCCTATACTTTTCCATTGATTCTTTCTTAAAGATGATGATGGATGATAATATACTGAAACAAAGAAGAGATATGGAGGAGAAGAAGAGGAGGAAGAAAATGGGTAAAAAAGCCCAACACATTCATTAATATCTATATTATTCATTGATATCAATGGATGCCCACATTATTTATTGATATTAATGAATAAGGAAAAAGTCAAATAAAAGAAAAAAGAATTGGGCTTAAGATCCTTTATCGTCAATATTCAGAGTTTGGATCCATGGTGTCGTTCCCAATTTTAAAAACTTAGAAAATTTAATATGATCTCAGAACTAACTGATTATGAATTTAAATCCCATGAGGAGCAACTCAGCTCCAAAAATATATATATTTTGCCAAAAGTGTGCCGACTGAATTTCACTTAAGGAGGAGTGTTGAGCTCTTTAATGTATATATGTTAGGCAGATATTTTTTTTTGTTATATCCAATGTCAGGATTATGGCGAGATCAATGTCAAGATAGGATCTTGTTATTGATGGAGATGGTTATGCACGCATGAATTCCATTGATCAAAAGTGGGTCCCTGTGAAAAAAGGAAGGAAAAATGAAAGGAAATGTCTAATCTAACAACAAACTAGAAAGTGTGGCCTCCCAATTGATTGTATGGTTGGCAATGTTTTGAGTTATATAAGAGGGGACCAAAGAGGGACTTCACATCACGTGGGCAATGCGGTTGCAATCGGACCTCACATGGCATGGGGTCATGTGGTGTGTGATATGCACATGGTATGGGGAAGGAACATGTCATTTTCAGTGGCTGCACTGTGTGGATTTGGGGGTTTTGGGTTTGAGCTATCTTCCTTAGCTCCCTCGATGAGGTCCATCTCTGATATCTTCTGATATTATTACAAATGTCCGTGCAAAGAAAAGAAGAAGGGTCTAAGAAGGACAATAGCCTGTGTTCGTACAAGGAGAGGGCACTTCTCTCCATGGATCTCCATTTTTACATGAGATAAGAATCCTATATTCCTATCCCTTGCAATGGAATTTGAAATCTTTTATTTCAATTTTCTCATTAAAAAAAAGAAGTTTTGCACCAATGGACAAACTACAAGAAAAGTTAGAACATTTTTCCTCTTTATCACAAACTTTTCTCGTTGCACCAAAACACGAAAATAGTATTATGTGTTTGCTAGTAGGATGATGGACTAGAACTACCGCGGCCAATTGAAGAAGGTTTAATAGATGACATGTGTGGTGGTGCGGCCGCATATAGATCTACTAAAAGCAATGATTTGTTAAATCAGCTAACAAATCCCCTATAGTAATGATTTTTTTTATAATGATTTATGCTTTTATAATAGAGGGTGCCACAATTTTTTAAGCCAAACTAATCCCTTCGAGCAGAGGGAGAGCCGAGCAAAAATCTCTTGTAGCCCCTGTGATAACGTAGCTCAAACCCAAAGTCTCCAAAAGCAAACTGTAGTCATAGGTCAGCTAAGATACTCCTTGGGGTTATTATTAGTTCAGCTATCTATATGCCAATCAATTGAAATGAAGGTCAACAATGTAGATGAAAGTAGTGGATGGTTTAAAGTCATTATTAGAGATGAAATTACCAAAAACATCTAAGATATTTTGTGTCAAAACCCGAGCCCAGGGACCGGGGGTCAGAGGAAGTCTAACCAATGACACACGTACTCCCGTGCATGCACACCTAGACCCCGTCCAAGCATACACACACAAGGGATCAATCACACGTGCAAACAACTGTACGCGGAAGCTGTACGTATCAAGGCATATAGCAACACACCAAGAGACATAGGAGATCACAAAACAACATTAAACTGATGACAAGAATAATTACAAGAACGTATGACAATATAGCGGGCTTACAACAACCAAAACTCAAAATACAGATATCACTCAAGGCCCACGTTACGAGTACAAAAAAATCCCCTCAATAGACTCGGACTCAAATGAATGGGGAGAACAAAATGATGCAAACCGTACTCTGGAGGATGGATCAAGTCCACTCCTCTAGGCCGGAGGGGCCCCCGCGAGCCTCTCCTGGAGTCGGGTCGACCGACGCAGGATCGGGAGAGGGATCTGAGCCTGCAACACACAAAGACAACTCATAAGTACAACGACTTAGCAAAATATAAGCCAACAAGATGATAACACGAATTGTGTCTAATAATGAGTTACTAGTCACAGTGCAAGATCCATAGAAATCATGTGCGTATACTAAGCAGTAATGCAAATGAATAAGCATGCTATCGGAATCATAAACAGATAACAATCAAAGTGGCTACTACATTGGCCATTTTCTCCCTTACGAGAGCAGTCGGAATGAGAACACCAGCGACCGGGCCAGGGTACGCATGGGTCTCTAGTTCCCGGGGTCCGGAGTCCCAGGACAGAACACTCTGCAGAGGCAAACACATAAACTAAACCAAAGTTAACCCCGTCGGGTATCTTAAGGCTGAGGCTCAGTAGTGCCATATAACAATCACAATCAAATCAGATGATGCACCTCAATCAATCAATCAATCATATCATTATCACATACAGATCTCACATATCACACTGACAAACAATAGGAAGTGCATCACATAAACTGATACTGATACTGATACTGAATGCAATTAAGCAATAACAGAAGGTACTGAATACGAATAACAATACCAAATGCGGATAAGCAGTTACCAAGAACAATCTCAAGTACTAGTAACAATTAAGCACTGATGCAAGTACTCCAGTGGAGGAACGGTAAAACACAATACACAATAATAGAATGGTCCCGCCCGGGCTTCGCTCTGGGGTTGCTGCATTTCCCACAGAATCGAGAGGTCCAGCGCAGAACACATAAGAGGGCACAACCGAAATCAATATGCTCAACAAATCAAAGTACTTATACGAATCAAGGTCAATTACAAGCCAATCCTACACTAATTATCCAGTGTTTCTAACCGTGCATGTTGATGTAGTTTTAAGTTGTCCGATGCACCATTGTCTAGTGTTGCAGTGTCGGAAATGTGCACCGAAGTCCCTTAAACCAACACCCATGGGGAGGTGCTAAACAACTGGATAGCTGTCCATGAATGATTCGCAGCCCTCGAGATCATTCATGTCATTCAGACATTCCATTGGGCATGTTCAGGTTCGCTACATTCTAACATGAAAGTCATATACAGTCTGTTACTTAAACCTAGCCCTTTTCATTCAATTCTCGGGGTCTCACGGTGTAGCCGCAGGTGACCTTACGGCTTAGCCGAGGCATCTTACGGCTTAGCCGTACTATGCACTGCGGCTGAGCCGAGGCTCCCCAAAATACTCATCCGGATTTACGGCTCAACCGTATGTTACTCTACGGCTCAGCCGTATCCTGGTCCACGGCTTAGCCGTAAGACAATGTACGGCTTAGATCAGGCTGGGCCGTAGAAGAATGGCAATTTGCCAACTCTCAGTTAATTTCAGATAACAATCGATATTGTTCTACGGTTAGGGTTACGGCTGGGTCTCGGCTTAGCCGTAAGCCATTTTACGACTTAGCCGTAGCACATTTCACGGTGTAGCCGTGAGTGCACGGACTCATTTTCCTGTAACAGGTACAGTCATACAGAAAGTGAACAAAACAGCTGAAAACAAGGAGATAACAGCAAAATGCGTTCAATAGGGCTGTCTAACACTGAGAAACATAACGAAGAACAAAAACACAACAATCAAATCAATATCAATCGGTGTTCATACTACTTGGGCTTATACTTGCCTCACAGAGGGAAATCACTTCGTTGCTTTGGCTCAGTCCACTGGAAACACACACGAATTGGCTCCTTTCTCCTTCCTCACAAATCAGAAACGAAGAAGGGAAGAGAAAGAGCTGAACGAGAGAGAGAGAGAGACGAGCTGAGAGAGAGACAGAGACGATCGAGAGAGAAAGAAGGAGTTGGTGGGATATTTGTAGCTTAAAGTTGAGTCCAAATTGCACTTAAGTCCAAACAGTTTACACAAATATCAGTTTGAGTCAAATGATGATCCAACAAGAGCAAACGAACTCATTCGGATCCAAGACAGTTACGAAAATCGACAAGCTCAACGAAATACATGCGATGACGTCAGAATGACGCAAAACTGAGAAGGTCAATCAAAAGCCAAAATTACGAAAAAGGGCTCGAACTACCTAGACCAAGTCAGACTCAACCCAAACAATCTCTCTAAAACTCAAAACCAAAGAAAAACAAAATCAAAACACACTTAACGCTCAAATCACACGCAATTACTCGCTAATCCGGTTTAACTCGGGTCGGAGTGTTACATCCTCCCCCACTTAGACATCATTCCGTCCTCGGAATGAACGCGTACCTGAGCGAAAAGGTAAGGATACTGACGTGCCATCTGATCTTCTAATTCCCACGTGGCTTCATCAGGTCCATGATGTTCCCAGAGTACCTTGACCCATCGAATAGTCCTCGTACGCAAGAGCTGTTCTCTGGTCCCAACAATACGGAGCGGACGCTCAACGTATGACGCATTAGGTTGCATCTAAATATCATCGTAGCGGATCACATGCGTCGGGTCTCGAACATACTTGCGAAGCATTGACACATGGAAAACGTCGTGTACTCCAGAAAACTCCACGGGTAGAATCAATCTGTACGCTAGATCGCCAATCCGGCTCTTGATCTCAAATGGACCCACATATCTAGGCGCTAACTTGCCTTTTTGACCGAACCGTATCGTACCTTTCATCGGTGAGACCTTCAAAAATACCCAATCTCCAACCTGAAATGCCAATGTTCTTCTTCTTGTATCTGCATAGCTCTTCTGTCTCGATCGGGCAACCTTCAAATTGTCAATGACTTTCTGAACTTTCTCTGTAGTCTAAGCAATGATCGTCGGTCCGTGGAAACTCCTTGTTCCAACTTCTTCCCAGCAAACAGGGCTTCTACATTTCCGTCCATACAGAGCTTCATAGGGTGCCATTCCAATACTCTCGTGGAAACTATTATTATATGCAAACTCGCACAACGAGAGATGCAGATCCCATTCTTTCTCAAAATTCAGTACACTGGCCCGTAACATATCCTCGAGCGTCTGAATAGTTCGTTCTGACTGTCCATCAGTCTGCGGGTGATACGCCGTACTGAAACTCAACTTCGTTCCCATGGCTTCCTGAAATGCTCTCCAAAATGAAGAAACAAAGCGGCTATCTCGATCAAACACAATCGATACAGGCGTACCATGTAGTCTCATGATCTCATCAACGAACTTCTTTGCCATCTCGGAAAATGTCATGCCTTTCTTGAATGGAAGGAAATGGGCTGTCTTCGTCAGTCTATCCACGATCACCCAAATGGCACTGTTCTTCTTGCTTGTCAGGGGTAGTCCTGAAACAAAGTCCATCGTAATGTGCTCCTATTTCCACTGGGGAATATGCAATGGATGTAAGGAACCTGGAGGTCTCTGATGGTCAGCTTTCACCTTTTGGCAAGTCAAACATCTGGCAACAAACCCAGCAATTTCTCTCTTCATATTATTCCACCAGAATCTGTCCTTGAGAGCTCGGTACATCTTCGTACTTCCAGGATGCATAGAATAACGAGCATGGTGTGCTTCTGTCATCAAACTCTCCTTCAAAGCATCTACTGCTGGCACACATAGTCTGCTCCTGAAATACAAGACATTACCCTCCAAACGAAAGTCTGGTCGATCTGCAATGCTCTCCCGGATTCGCTTCAACATCGCATCTTCGAACTGCTGGTCTTTAATCCGCCGAATGATGTCAGGCTGAAAGCTCACTGTACTGGCAAGTGTCAAACAGTTCTCCACTAATTGCAGTTCCACTGGCTGAGCATGCCTCACAAAATAAAGACTATCCAAGGCCTGAAGAATCTCCGACTTCCTACTCAAAGCATCTGCAACAACGTTGTCGTTCCCTGGATGATATTTGATGGGGAAATCAAAATCCTTGATCAACTCAAGCCACCTTCGTTGCCTCATATTCAACTCAGACTGCGTGAAGAGGTACTGTAGACTATGATGATCAGAGTGTACTTCAAATTGCACGCCATACAAATAATGTCTCCACATCTTCAACGCAAAAACGATGGCTGCCAACTCTAAGTCATGCGTGGCATAGTTCTTCTCGTGCTCCCGAAGTTGTCTCGAGCCATAGGCAATTACTTTGCCATGTTGCATCAAAACACATCCCAAACCGACTCGAGAAGCATCAGAGTAGATCATAAATCCTTCATGCCCATCCGGTAACGTCAAGACTGGAGCCGAAGTAAGCTTCTCCTTCAACATACGGAAATGGTGCTCACAGTCGTCCGTCCACAGAAAAGGAATATTCTTCCTGGTCAATCGAGTCAGCGGTGCAGAAATCTTGGCAAAATCTTGAATAAATCGACGATAATAACCAGCCAATCCAAGAAAAATCCGTATCTCCGTCACGGTCTTCGGGCTGGGCCAATTCATCACTGCCTCAACTTTCGTCTGATCCACTGCCAACCCATCTCGTGAAATGGTATGACCAAGAAAAGCTACCTGCTCGAGCCAAAAATCACACTTCGACAATTTTGCATATAAGCGATGCTCTTTCAATAACTGCAAGGCTCGACGTAGATGTTCCACATGCTCCTCTGGGGTCTTCGAATACACCAAAATATCATCAATAAAAACCACCACGAATCGATCCAGGAAAGGAGCGAAAATCCTGTTCATCAAGGCCATAAAGGCAGCAGGTGCATTGGTTAATCCAAATGGCATCACGAGAAACTCAAAATGTCCATACCGCGTCCTGAAAGCAGTCTTCGCAATATCTTCTTCCTTCACCCGGAGTTGATGATACCCCGATCTTAGATCAATCTTGGAAAAATAGGCGGCACCTTGAAGTTGGTCAAACAACTCATCAATACGCGGCAATGGGTATTTGTTTTTGATAGTGACTTTATTCAATCGCCGGTAGTCTATGCACATCCGTAAGGTACCGTCCTTCTTCTTCATAAACAGCACTGGCGCTCCCCACGGCGACACACTCGGCCGTACGAAACCCTTCTCCAACAGGTCTTGCAATTGCGTCTTCAATTTGAGTAACTCAGCAGGGGCCATACGATAAGGAGCGAAACTAATGGGTGCTGTACCGGGCACTAGATCGATCGCAAACTCTACATCTCAGACAGGGGGCAACTCGGGTACTTCGTCCGGAAATACATCCGGGAACTCACGTACTACCGGAATCTCACCCAACTGCTTCACCTCCTTCTTCTCCGAGACGAAAGCAAGAAAACCCGCACAACCTCTGCGTATCAAACGATCCGCCTTGCATGCGGAGATGACACGCCTCGGGCATCTCTCCTGATTGCCCTCGAAACGAAACCCCTTCTCAAAGTCGAAGTAAATCGTCCTGTTGTAACAGTTAACACAGGCACGATACCGCGCTAGCTAGTCCATTCCAAGGATCACATCGAAATCCAACATGGATAACAAGATCAAATCAATTGGCAGCTGGCGACCTTCAATCACCACGTCGCACTGAGGGTAGTATACACTACACTCTACTCTCTTGCCCACCGGAGTGGACACCACCAGCAAATAGGGTAGCGGCTGAGGGGGTTGCGGTAACTGTTCCGCAAAACGAGGTGCAACATACGAACGCGTAGATCCCGAATCAAATAGTATATGTGCTTCAGCTCGGGCGATGAGAACTTTACCTTCCACCACTTTCGCATCTTCTGCATGATCATGGGAAGCTGCGTACACGCGAGCAGTCTGGCGCTGCGGCTTCTGGCTCTGGCGAGACGGCTGGGGGCTATTCGAAGCTGCAGAACTCAAAGACTTGGATGACCCCATAGATCTAGATGACTGGAAGGTCCTGGCTTTCGGGCACTGAGCTATCTTATGCTCCATCGATCAGCAACTCAAACAGGCTCCGGACTTCTTCCAACACCTCTCCGTCGGATGTCCCAATCCACAAAACTCGCATCTGCTCCCCAAGGAACTCGAAGTGCCTTGCTTCCCTTTCCATTTCTTCTGAATCTGTCCCTTGGACCCCACTGGTGCACTCCTCTTGAAGTCCATAGCTCTCTCTGCTAGGTGGTTGGCTTCCGCAGCATGTGCTCTGTCAACCGCATCGTCAAAAGTAGCTGGTCTCTGAAAAGCAGTCACAAAATTCGCATATCTCGGATGCAGACCAGAAATGAAACGATTCACCTTCTTCTCCTCGGTATTGATCATGTCCTCAGCAAAATGGGACAACTGGATAAAGCGGTGAATGTACTCTGAAACGGTTAGCTGCTGCTGCTGTAAGGCCAGAAACTCAACCTCCTTCACACATCGAACATGAGCAGGAATGAACTTTCTTCGGAACTGTTTCTGGAATGTCTCCCACACCGTTTCACTAGGCATGGTCAGATAGGCTGCACTAACACTCTTCCACCACGTCTTTGCTACCTCTCGGAACATCGATGCCGTAAGCATAACCTTCTGCCGGTCATCACAGATAATGGTCGAAAAGAGATCTCCGGTATGCTCTAACCACTGATCAGCCTTCAACGCATCTTCATTTCCATAGAATTCTGTGGCTCCACGTTTCCTGAATTTATCGTACAACGCATTTGGATCGCTCTCCTTAGGCGGGAAAACCACTTGCTGCTCTACAGGCCGCTGAACTGGCGCTTGACTCTGTCGGTCTACTATCGAATCGACCTGCGCCTGCAAAGAATGGATCGCCTGTAGCATAGTCAAGAAGCGCTCATCAAAATTCACAAGTGGCTGTGGAGCGGCTGATCCACTCTCATTGTCTCCCTGATTGTTGTTATCGTGTGTTCCAGATCCCGATGCCATAGCCTGCAAAACACAAAAGTCAATCTGTTATCATACCTAGTACTCACACAGACTCACAAGACAAGGGGACCAAACACAACAGTCCAAAACTGGACTACAGAATCTCTCCACGTCCTATATGCCTACATGCTTACAGACTAAGATAGAGACAATGCTCTGAGAGACAATGCTCTGATACCATACAATACGTATGTCACAACCCGAGGCCAGGGACCGAGGGTCAGAGGAAGTCTAACCAATGACACACGTACTCCCGTGCATGCACACCTAGACCCCGTCCAAGCATACACACACAAGGGATCAATCACACGTGCAAACAACTGTACGTGGAAGCTGTACGTATCAAGGCATATAGCAACACACCAAGAGACATAGGAGATCACAAAACAACATTAAACTGATGACAAGAATAATTACAAGAACGTATGACAATATAGCGGGCTTACAACAACCAAAACTCAAAATACAGATATCACTCAAGGCCCACGTTACGAGTACAGAAAAATCCCCTCAATAGACTCGGACTCAAATGAATGGGGAGAACAAAATGATGCAAACCGTACTCTGGAGGATGGATCAAGTCCACTCCTCTAGGCCGGAGGGGGCCTCGCGAGCCTCTCCTGGAGTCGGGTCGACCGACGCAGGATCGGGAGAGGGATCTGAGCCTGCAACACACAAAGACAACTCATAAGTACAACGACTTAGCAAAATATAAGCCAACAAGATGATAACACGAATTGTGTCTAATAATGAGTTACTAGTCACAGTGCAAGATCCATAGAAATCATGTGCGTATACTAAGCAGTAATGCAAATGAATAAGCATGCTATCGGAATCATAAACAGATAACAATCAAAGTGGCTACTACATTGGCCATTTTCTCCCTTACGAGAGCAGTCGGAATGAGAACACCAGCGACCGGGCCAGGGTACGCATGGGTCTCTAGTTCCCGGGGTCCGGAGTCCCAGGACAGAACACTCTGCAGAGGCAAACACATAAACTAAACCAAAGTTAACCCCGTCGGGTATCTTAAGGCTGAGGCTCAGTAGTGCCATATAACAATCACAATCAAATCAGATGATGCACCTCAATCAATCAATCAATCATATCATTATCACATACAGATCTCACATATCACACTGACAAACAATAGGAAGTGCATCACATAAACTGATACTGATACTGATACTGAATGCAATTAAGCAATAACGAAAGGTACTGAATACGAATAACAATACCAAATGCGGATAAGCAGTTACCAAGAACAATCTCAAGTACTAGTAACAATTAAGCACTGATGCAAGTACTCCAGTGGAGGAACGGTAAAACACAATACACAATAATAGAATGGTCCCGCCCGGGCTTCGCTCTGGGGTTGCTGCATTTCCCACAGAATCGAGAGGTCCAGCGCAGAACACATAAGAGGGCACAACCGAAATCAATATGCTCAACAAATCAAAGTACTTATACGAATCAAGGTCAATTACAAGCCAATCCTACACTAATTATCCAGTGTTTCTAACCGTGCATGTTGATGTAGTTTTAAGTTGTCCGATGCACCATTGTCTAGTGTTGCAGTGTCGGAAATGTGCACCGAAGTCCCTTAAACCAACACCCATGGGGAGGTGCTAAACAACTGGATAGCTGTCCATGAATGATTCGCAGCCCTCGAGATCATTCATGTCATTCAGACATTCCATTGGGCATGTTCAGGTTCGCTACATTCTAACATGAAAGTCATATACAGTCTGTTACTTAAACCTAGCCCTTTTCATTCAATTCTCGGGGTCTCACGGTGTAGCCGCAGGTGACCTTACGGCTTAGCCGAGGCATCTTACGGCTTAGCCGTACTATGCACTGCGGCTGAGCCGAGGCTCCCCAAAATACTCATCCGGATTTACGGCTCAACCGTATGTTACTCTACGGCTCAGCCGTATCCTGGTCCACGGCTTAGCCGTAAGACAATGTACGGCTTAGATCAGGCTGGGCCGTAGAAGAATGGCAATTTGCCAACTCTCAGTTAATTTCAGATAACAATCGATATTGTTCTACGGTTAGGGTTACGGCTGGGTCTCGGCTTAGCCGTAAGCCATTTTACGACTTAGCCGTAGCACATTTCACGGTGTAGCCGTGAGTGCACGGACTCATTTTCCTGTAACAGGTACAGTCATACAGAAAGTGAACAAAACAGCTGAAAACAAGGAGATAACAGCAAAATGCGTTCAATAGGGCTGTCTAACACTGAGAAACATAACGAAGAACAAAAACACAACAATCAAATCAATATCAATCGGTGTTCATACTACTTGGGCTTATACTTGCCTCACAGAGGGAAATCACTTCGTTGCTTTGGCTCAGTCCACTGGAAACACACACGAATTGGCTCCTTTCTCCTTCCTCACAAATCAGAAACGAAGAAGGGAAGAGAAAGAGCTGAACGAGAGAGAGAGAGAGACGAGCTGAGAGAGAGACAGAGACGATCGAGAGAGAAAGAAGGAGTTGGTGGGATATTTGTAGCTTAAAGTTGAGTCCAAATTGCACTTAAGTCCAAACAGTTTACACAAATATCAGTTTGAGTCAAATGATGATCCAACAAGAGCAAACGAACTCATTCGGATCCAAGACAGTTACGAAAATCGACAAGCTCAACGAAATACATGCGATGACGTCAGAATGACGCAAAACTGAGAAGGTCAATCAAAAGCCAAAATTACGAAAAAGGGCTCGAACTACCTAGACCAAGTCAGACTCAACCCAAACAATCTCTCTAAAACTCAAAACCAAAGAAAAACAAAATCAAAACACACTTAACGCTCAAATCACACGCAATTACTCGCTAATCCGGTTCAACTCGGGTCGGAGTGTTACATTTTGTTTAGGTTATGGTATAAGCTTTGTGTGCACCCATGTTAGAGTAATGCACAAATGCCCTCATAACACAACCAAGAAGACAATAAAATCATGTTCTGCATTTTCCATCACCAATTGGTTTTGAAATAAGTGGTAGCTGAAAAGTATCTGAAATCCTACAAGTGGTATCAAAGCCTAGAGAGGTTGGGGGTTTGAGTCTCTGCTTGAGTAATACCAGTGGGAGGAGATTCTTAGGTTGTGGTATAACCCTCGTGTGTACCTGTGTCCGAATGATGCTCGAATGCATTCCTAACACAATTGATAAAACCATAAAACTATTATTCTGCATTTCTCATCACCAATTGGTTTTGAAATAAAGTGGCAGTTCAATGGGGTCTAAGATCTTACATATTTTTGTGTCACAATGGGATTGAAAAAAAATGGGAGGAAATTAGGTCTAATCTTCTATGTAACCTCGTTCTTTTGTCATTTGGTGCAACACTATACTTATGCATGCATATGAAAAAAGAAGCAATTGATATAGAGAATTTGACTTTCAATAAGAAAAGTAGGAATGCAAAATTCTTCTCTCCCACAAAAATTAATACCCCCTATGTGTGGAATCCTCAGCTTACAGAAATACACCACTAATGAAGCTTATCTTTAGCTAACTACAGCTTGATACATACCTCCTTTATTTCACAATCTTTGCAAAAATTGTTTTTTGGTGGGTGCCAACTGTTATAATTAGAATCGTGAGAAGAGTTCGGATCCATCCAGCTTTATCAGGCCTGGACATGCACTTAAGGGTTTGACACGGGTCCAATCTATCAACTGCCCAATTCATAGGTAATACATGCCATGTCCCATTTCTTATCTATTGGATGATGGATACATGAACCATCCATCCTATCCTTCTTTATTGGTGACCACATGTACCGGGTCGTTGTTATTCGTCTTATACTGATTTTTCAGAACCAGCATCTCGTCTTGGTGGAATGGAAAGAAATGGAATCATCCCATATGGCATGGCGTTGAGAAGTTATCATGGAATCCATTTCATGAGGACATGAAACTGAAAAAAAAAAAAAATTAAAGACGGAGTGTGAAACAATTAAAGAGTTACTTGTTTGAATTCACTAAAATTTTCCATTTTATCAACCAAACACTGAATTATGAGATGAAGAAATGCAGATAGACATATACCACCAATATTCTACCACATAGGATGATAATAATCCAAATGTTCATATAATTCTTTGAATCTAATGGACGATTAGAAGTCTTGTTTAAGTCTACTTTAAAAACAGGGTTGCTTAATCAACTGGCTACCCACATGTAACCTGGCTGTCTAGAGATCAAATATGCCTCCTTTTCCATTAATTTGTATGGACTTCTCTTCCCAAGTGTGTAGGTTATCCTGTTAGCCAAAATAGCCCATTCTGGGAACTTTGAATGGATTGAATTCACCTTCCAATGGCATGATTAAACGTAAATGGATCTCCAAAATTTTAGGGCATACCTGAATCCATCGCTAAAGGAGATGAAATAGCTGCCAAACTGGGACTTACAACTCCCTCATTCTTCTAGTGATGCCAGCAGCTCGATGGTGATGCTCAACCTTTGATTTTGAGCCAGTGAATGTGAAGAAGAGGGAGTTTCCCTGGACTTTTATAGCCGTCCGACCATCACAGACGACTGCAGCGTTCCTCTTCATTATAGAACGTTGTCAATGAGGCATTCATTGATATTCAGCGCAAGAAAACCGAAAATGAGATTGAATGGAAGTTAATGGCATTGAGGGAGGAGGGAGACGATCATTACAGGAAGTGGGCGGTAGTCATTTGGACCACCACCCTCGGTTACCAACAATCTCCCACTTGGTCCATACGACCACCATACATCCGCTTAGTATATATATAGTATATAGAAAATACTTTATTTTGCAAACAAATTTTGAAAACAACTATAACTGATATGCATCATTTGAAAACACCGATCATCCATGAAAAACTGTAACGCTAAGGTCTTTAATCTGTGATTAGGTTAGTTTTAAATGCGAACTGTGGTGGTTACACATCTTGACGATATATTTTCTTCCACAATCACAACACAAGTATCTTTTCCTAATCAAGAACTTAAGTAGAATCTTTTATATGACTTCTTTAATGGGAACCATAATATCATGACACTTTTATATTCTTACTTCATTGCACAATTATCACATGTGAATATAAAACAAAGTAAGAATTGCAAAATCGTTTCTTTAATTGATCAATGAATAGTGTCATATATCATTGATTCCTACAAGGCATTTTATTCAAGCCCATACTCATTACTTGGTCTTGAAAATCATTTGGCGCCAATGCCTTTGTCAATGGATCAGCAACCATGAGCTTCGACGGAGCTCCAACAATTGACACTAAACGATTTCGCACTTTTTCTTTCAAAACAAGGTACTTTACTTCCAGAAACTTTGATTTACGGGAACACTTGTCATTTTAGGTAAAAAGTCGAGCAGTATTGTTATCGCAGTAAAGTTTTAGCGGTTCAGAAATACTGCTCATAATTGTAAGTCCCTTGATGAAGTTATGCATCCATAATGCGTGAACCGTGGCTTCAACGCCCGCCACATACTCTGCATCAAATGTGGATGGAGTGACTAGCGATTGCTTTGCACTCCTCAACGACACTGCCCCACCAGCCAATAGAAAGATGTAACTTGATGTTGACCTTCTAGTATCGAGACAACCCGTAAAGTCAGAATCTAAATATCCAGTGACCTCCAGTGAATTGGATCTTCGATATGTGAGCATATATTTTCTAGTGCCGTTGAGATAACGCATCACTTTCTTGACAACTACCCAGTGAGGATACCTGGATTACTTTGATATCTACTTAACATCCCAACTGCAAAACTAATATCTGGCCTCGTGCATGTTTGAAGGTACATTAGGCTTCCTACTGCTACCGCATAAGGATATTTATTTATTTCCAACTTTTTTATGTCAGTCATGGGACATTGATCTTTACTAAACCTATCTCCCTTAGACATTAGGGCATTTTGTGGTTTACTCCTATCTATTTGGAAACGTTTGAGAATACTTTGCACATAGGCGTCTTGACACAACCCGAGTAATCCTCGAGATCGATCTCTGAATATCTCGATTCCTATTACAAAAGTTGCTTCACCAATATATTTCATGTCAAAATTCTTCTCAAGGTATACCTTAGTTTCTTGAATCATACTAAGGTCATTACTGGCTAGTAAAATGTCATCTACATACAGGACTAAAATGATGAACTTGCTCCCACTGATCTTAAGGTAAATACAATGGTCAACTGGATTTTTGGTAAAACCGAAAAATGTAATAATGTGATTGAACTTTAAGTACCATTGTCTGAAAGCTTGTTTCAGCCCGTATATCGACTTATTTAACTTACAGACCAGTCTTCGATCATTACCTTGTTGAACAAACCCTTCAGGTTGTTCCATATATACTTCTTCATCAAGATTCTCATTTAAGAAAGTTGTTTTAACATCCATTTGATATAGTTCTAAGTCATAATGAGCTACTAGGGCCATTACAATTCTGAATGAGTTTTTTTTAGATACCGGAGAGTAGGTTTCATGATAATCGAGACCTTCTCTCTGAGTGAATCCCTTAGCTACTAGTCGGGCTTTAAATCGTTCAACTTTACCTTTAGAGTCCTTTTTTGTCTTAAAGACCCATTTACAACCGACGGTCTTGGACCCTTCAAGTAGTTCAACGAGATTCCAAACGTCATTTATAGCCATGGATTCTAATTCTTCTTTCATAGCATCTAACCATTTATCAGAATTTTCACTATTTACAGCTCCATTAAAAGTTTTTGGATCTTCTTTAATTCCAATATCTGATTCTTCTAGATACACACCATAATCATCCGAAACAGCAGGCCTTCTCATACGAGTCCACTTTTTCAATACTTCCGGATTTTCTTCAGGAATGTTTGGTTGTATTGGAGGTTGTGTATCTTGAGGAAATGGATCAATAGATCGTTTTGGGAATGCCCCTATATCAAGTGGAATCATTAATCCATCTTGATTAGAGGATTGAGGCTCATCTCTAATCTCCTTATATATAATGTTTCTAGCCTCGCTACTCCCACTGTTGTCATGATTTTCCAAAAACTTAGCATTATGGGACTCGACTATTCTTAGTGAATGATTAGGACAGTAAAATCGATATCCTTTAGATCTCTCTGGATAAGCAATAAAATATCCGCTCACAGTTCTAAGGTCTAACTTCTTTTCTTGTGGATTATAAACTCGCACTTCAGATGGACATCCCCAAATTTGGAAATGGTTTAAGCTGGGTTTCCTACCAGTCCACAACTCGAAAGGAGTTTTGGGAACTGCTTTACTAGGAACCCTATTTAAAATATACATGGCCATCTTGAGTGCTTCACCCCACATAGACTCGGGTACTGAAGTATTACTAACCATACTCCTAACCATATCTAAAAGAGTCCTATTTCTTCTTTCGGCAACTCCATTTTGCTGAGGAGTTCCAGGCATTGTGTAATGGGCAACAATACCTTCGGATTCTAGGAATCTTGCAAACGGACTAGGGTTACGGCCTGCTTCAGTGTACCTACCATAGTATTCACTACCATGATCCGATCTCATAATTTTGATCTTCCTATCAATTGCTTTTCTACTTCTGCCTTGAATATTTTAAACATAGTCAAAGCATCGGACTTTTCTTTAATGAGATAGACAAAACCAAAATGTGAGTAATCATCTATAAATGTGATGAAATATTGTTTTCCTGTAAGACAAGGTATATCTATTTTTCCACAAACATCCGTATGGATTAACTGCAGGAGTTCAGAACTTCATGTGGCAGTTTTCTTGACTGTTTGAGTCTGTTTTCCTTTAATACAGTCAACACAGACATCAAAATTAGTGAAATCAAGGGTTGGTAATAACCCATCCTTCACTAATCTCAACATTCTCTCTTTCGAGATGTGTCCTAGCCGTTTATGCCACAACATAAAGGAGTTCTCTTTCACTAGTCCTCTTTTCATGGCAACATTCATCCCACAAGAAACATGGTGTGTAGTCAGTGATTGTGTATATAAAGTATTTAACTGTAACTTATATAAACCATCACACAATAAACCACTACCAACCATTAGATTATTGAAAAACAATTTCAAAGATCCTTTATCAAAGTTAAAGACATATCCTTTCACATCCAATTTGGAAATAGAAACCAAATTTCGGGAAATCTTCGGAACATAGAAGGTATTTGGCAGATCTAGAACAAAGCCGGTATCTAGTACCAGCCTATATGTGCCAACTGCCTCGACTCTTGACTCCTTCCGGTTCCCCATAACGATGGTTCGTTCCCGATCACTTGGCCTCTAGGTTGAAAGGAATCCCTACATATAACCAGAAATGTGAACGATTGCACCAGAGTCGACCTACTATGTATTAGATGGGACATTAATAATATTGGTTTCACATACAAGAGATAAATTTCTTTGCTTACCTCTTTTCTCAAACCAATTTTTCCTTTTGAGGCAGTCCTTCTTGAAATGTCCTTTCTTGCCACAAAAGTGACATTTTTCGGACCCTTTCTTCCCTTTTCTCTTTATCGGTTTCTGACCTTTTGGATCTACCTTGGGCGTGTTGACAGTATTCTTGAGGTTTCTAAGACCTTTTCTGCCCTTAACATGAGAGACTAAGTTTACTTGAGGTTGCCCATTAGCCTTAAGCCTCCTCTCTTCTTGATCACATCTCGCGATCAACTCAGTTATGGTCCACCGGCTAGAGCTCTGATTGTATGTTACTTTAAACGGGCCAAATGCAGGGGGAAGGGAATCCAGAATGAATTGAATCAAATATCCATCTGAGATACTCATGTCTATATCCTTCAACTTGGATGCTAGGTTAGGCATGAGTAGGATATATTCCCTAACTCACTTCGTCCCATCGTACTGTGTGTTAGTTGATTTGTTCATTAATGTGGCACCTAATGCCTTGTCAGTCACCTCAAATTGTGACTTAATCTATTCTAAGAGTTCCTTGGCATGTTTTCTTGGATCAAGTGATCCCCTAATACTCTTAGAAACTGAAGTCATAATAATCTTTTGGCATTTCTTGTCACATTTGCGCCACTGTTCATGTTTGGCCTTTTCAGGTGCAGAACTCTGTTCAGTGAGGGAAGGAGGCATGGGCTCATCTAAGGCCATTTCTAAGTCAAGAAATGTTATGGTCAACACTAACATGTCTAACCATTTAAGATAATTCGATCCATCTAACGACCCAATAGTTCCTAAGCATTAGGGAAGAGTCAATGATCTGGAGGAAGATGCTGTAAAAAGAAAGAAGATATAAACTATTACTCTCACAATTCTATAATGCTTTGAATTTAAAAGGAATCTTACAACAGAAATAATAATTTTACATCATTACAAATAACCTTTGGGTCAAATGCAACATGTTAATTTTTATTATTCTCGTTTACTTGATAAAACCACAATTTATTAAGTGAATAAGTGAGATCCCACCTTTGGGCATAGATCAGCACGAATTCACAAAACATCTTTAATGTGTTTTATCCCAATCTTCAAATAATCGAAAGATAAACTTCTTTGGGTCGATTATCTATCCTTTAAATGAAGTTGCAATTTAAATGTCATATGTGGTATCTCTTATTTAATATTTAAAATATAAGTTTCATCATAACTAGGCCACTTTGGTGACTTCCTAGTTAACTCATAATTTCAAATTGAAACCTATGACACTAATTTATTCATCAAACATTCATGCATGTAACAAATTATAACTCAAACAACATTAATCATGTAAACAATAAGCGGAAAATATGAATTTAAATGAGTTAAACATGCATAAAACCTCATGATATTATCATTGAACCATTGGATCAGGAATTAAATTCACTAATATGGTAGATCTCATCATAAGGAACAAAACAGAAGAAACGGATTGAAAATCCGATATCATATGTGTCCGTAATGATCAAAATAAGGTTTTGATCGTCCATTTTCCTTGATCGGATCACAATTAAATGATCTAGTCCTATCGGAATGATTACAACATTTAAATATATCAATTGGACGGTTCTGATCTGAACGGATCAATTTCATAATGACCCAATTATTTAAAACATATAATTATCAAAATTAATAATATTTTATTCAAATCAGGCCAGGCTAGTGGGTCGGCTCAGACCCAGGTCATAAATTGACCTGTTCAGTCCAGTCGGGCTTGACAGGTTGGGCTGGGTTGGAACCGACCTATTAAATAACTAGAAACTCGACACTGCTGGGTTCAGTTCAGGTCGGGTCGGACCTGAACTGGCATTTATATATTCAGTTATGTTGGGCTGGGCTAGGTCAGTTCACCCGAGTCATTCTGAAACCTGAATCCGAGGCCCAAACTTCTTTAATTCCAATTAAGCTAGGTCAGTCGGGTCGGATCTGACCTGCAAGCTGAAACTGCAAGCTTGACCTGCAAGTTGGGTCGGATCCAAATCGGGTTTTCAATATCCGGCCCACATAAAGTCCGGGTCGTTAACAGTGGGTCGGGTCAGGTCAGCGGGTCGGGCCTGCACTAAGTTAACCCATCTAAAAACCCAAACCCATATTTAATTCGGGTTAGCTTCCAGGTCATCAGCTTGACCCAAAACCGACCCGGGACTATTCATCGTCTCCTTCACAGAGACGATGAAACCCGGTGTCGCCTGTCACGTCGGCAGCGGTGCGGACGGCGGAGGCAGATCGCCGCGATGACGACGGCAGTGGCACGGACTGCCGGTCCATTCCCGTCGTCGGCAAAAAAAATTTTTTTTTTGTTCTGCGTTGCGCCTGCGCTTGTGCAGCGGCTGGGTGCCGCTGCTACAAGACATGGCAGTCACCCCAGGCGACGGTCAACCCATCCCATTTTTTTTTTTTTTGTTATCTGTTCTGAAACGTAAAGAACAGAGGTTTCGTTTTTCTGCAATTCTAATCCATTCAACGCATTAACCATAGGCTCTGATACCAGTTATTAGCCAAAATGGCCCATTCTAGGAACTTTGAACGGATTGGATTCGCCTTCCAATGGCATGATTAAATGTAAATGGATCTCCAAAATTTTAGGACATACCTGAATCAATCGCTAAAGGAGATGAAATAACTGCCAAACTGGGACTTACAACTCCTTCAGTCTTCTAGTGATGCCAGCAGCTCGATAGTGATGCTCAGCCTTTGATTTTGAGTCAGTGAATGTGAAGAAGAGGGAGTTTCCCTAGACTTTTATAGCTGTCCAACCATCACAGACGACTGCAATGTTCCTCTTCATTATGGAACATTGTCAATGAGGCATTCATGGATATTCAACGCAAGAAAACCGGATATGAGATTGAATGGAAGTTAATGGCATTGAGGGAGGAGAGAGACGATCGTTACAGGAAGTGGGGGCCGGTCATTTGGACCACCACCCTCGGTTACCAACATATCCATCTTACTTGGTGGGCTTCCTTTTGCCACTTGTATAGGCTCTCTTAGTCTCCCTTTTATAGTGTAGGCATCTTCTTCTTACTTGTGTGGGCTCTCTAGTGTCCTAGGTGTAACACTCCGATCCCCTTTGAGCCGGATTAGTGGCTCATTAGTGTGTTTTGTTTTGTTTATTTCTTTCAGATTTGGTTTCGGGTCTTAGATAGGTAGTTGAGTAACCTTTGACCCGAGATAGGTAGTTTTAAGCCCTTTTTCGTAATTTCGCTTTTGCTTTGCTTGCATCATCTTTGCATCATCTTTGCGTCAGCACGTGTATTTTGTAGAGCTCGTCAAGTTCTGTAACTGTGTCAAATCCATTCGGAGTACATTGGAGAAGTTGGACCTTCGTGTGACTTAAACTGTAAATAGCTTAAACTCTTTGGCTCTTGATTTAAACTCCAAAACTATATATATACAGGTAATGAGCCCAGGTGTCTCTCCCTGCTCATTCCATTTGCCTTAGTCGTTGCATGCAGCTCAGCCACGTCCGTTCTTCTTCTTCCTCTTCTCTTCACTTCTCTTCTCGGTCTCTAGTGGTTGTGGGAGTTGATTCGATTGGGTTCTTCCTCTTTCTCTCTCATCTCTGTCTGTGTTTTGTGGCTTGAGGTGAGTGGGTTCTCTGCAACTCTTTCTTCTTCATCTCCAATTGCACCTCTCTTTCTTTGTTGCTGTTCTTCATCTCATGCATGGTTTATTTCTTTGATTTGCTTTGATTTTAGTTGATTTGGAGCTTGATTAGTGGATTGACAGAGTTTTGAGGCAAGTATAAGTACAGGTTTTGATAACACATATGGGTGTTTTGTTTGATTGCTTTGATTCCTTCTTATTTTTTGTATAGAATGTTTTACAGCCAAATTTTGTGCATTTGGAACCTCTGTAACTTGTTTTGTTAAGCTTCTGTACCAAATTTCAGTTTCTGTACTCAGCCCGAATTCGTTTTCTGTATTGTACGGCTAAGCCGTAACTTTCTACGGCTTAGATTCCAGAGACTTGAATTTTCATATTTTGTTCTACGGCTAGGCTACGGCTGAGCCGTAAATTGTTCTACGGCTGAGCCGTAAGCTAGCCGTGACCCAACCGTAACCCAGCCGTGAATTAAACCTCTGATCAGTCGAAACTTTTCCGATACAGTACTCCTACGGTGTGGCTACGGCTAAGCCGTGGATTGGTCTACGGCTAAGCTGTATACTGAACCGTAGCTCAGCCGTAAGAGGTATCAGTTCAGAGGTGAAAGATGACCAGTTTAGCTGTGTTCTGAAGGGAACCACGGTTTAGCCGTAGACATGTTACGGCTAGTGCGTAAGATGTATTCGGCTAAACTGTAGGTCACCTATGGCTAAACCATAAGGCATGGCAAATCCGAAATAAAACTTAGGATAATGGTGAGACTTTGTAGGGCTTAAATACAAGAAACCATACACGTAAACCGGCCCAATGGATTCTTTGGATCGCATGAATAGTTTGTTAGGCTGTGACTTATTCATGTGAGCATTGATTTACTGTTAAGCACCTCCCCATGAGTGTTGGTTTAAGGGACTTCGGTGCACGTGAGGATTACACATTGCAACACTAGGATGGCAACGGTGCATTGAATAACTTAAAACTACATCAACATGCAAGGTTAGTGACAGTGAACAACTAGATTAGTATTGGCTTGTAATTAACCTTGATTCCGTATTAATCTGAGATGCATTGCATATTGTTTACAGTTTTGCCCTCTGTTCTGCAAATCTATGTCTATGCATTACGAGGTCATTTTGCTTTCGTCCTGTATATCTGTTCTATTCTTCGTTCCGCACTAAGCTTTGATCTATGTTGTGCTTTGGCTATGCTATGTTGGCTTTGTGTGTCTCTGACTGTTGGGTATTCCCTGATGGCTCTGCCCAGAGATTAATACGTGAGGATAAGATCCGGTCTTTGCCATCGGTGAGTCCAAAGCGGATAATCTCCCTTTCTATGGATTTGATTTGATTGGTATTAGTCTGGCTCTACTTAGCCTCAGCCCTAGGATGCCCGACGGGGTTACCTCTGGCTTAGATCTCTGTATCTCTGTATCACTGTTGTGTCGCTTTGTCTTGGGACCCCGGAACCCAGGAAACCAAGACCCACTTGTACCCTGGCCCGGTCAGTGGTGTTCTCATCTGCTCTGCTCTGCTCTCTATTGGAGAGAATATGGTTAACGTAGTAGCCACTTGTTCAGTATTTCTATGCTTTGATTCACTTATCATGCTTTACTTCTATGCACGATTTGCTTAGCATACTAAGATAGAACTCTGTAGTTAATCTTCTGTCATTATTCTATTTGATACTATGAGTGTTTCATCCCTGTTACTTGTATTTGCTGGATCGTTGTATTCATTGTGTTGTCTGTGGTGTTGCAGGCACAGATCCCTTGCCCAGCTCCCCGGCGGTCGAGGAGGCTGCAGGGCCGAGTTTAGAGGCACCCTCCGGTTTGGCAGAGTGGACCTGAGCATCTCTTCCGAGTGCGTAAATGCATATCATCAGTGGTCTAGTTGTTTGGTTTTGAGATTTTGTATTTGGCACTTTGGACTTTGGACTTGTACTCTGTATATTTTGTATATCATGATTTTGGGTGTGTATTCGGATTTTATATCAATGTATTTATCGTTGTCGTTTCCGTTCCGCATTTGTTTTGGCTTCCGCTTTTCCTTTGTTGCTTGCTATGATATGTACAACTTCCGCATACGCTTAGTTCGCACGTGTTATATCCCTTGTGCGTGTGCATCTGGACTGGGTTTGGATGCACGTGCACGGGAGTACGTGTGTCACTGGTTTAGTTTTTCGCTAACCCCCGATTTCTGGGCTCGGGTCGTGACACTAGGCCTAGTAGCTTTCTCATTCCACTTGTGTTGCCTCTCTTAGGTCCCAATCTCTAGGAGTAGGGTAAAAAAAAAGGAGTTTGCATGACTCACATTTGAAGATTCATTAACATAGCCATTTCATAAATGCATTTCAAACCTTTTTTTATTTTATTATTTATTAAATTTTTTGAAAAAAAAATAAGCGCCTATATATAATATATTGGCACCTCACATTCTCAATAAATACTATATTTTGAGTACCTAAATTACCCTGGTTCCAACTTTTCACCCTAATTGGAATGAAATCTTGAACATAAATACGGCTACAATCATTTAAGTTTGGTGGTCAAAGTTGAGATAATGTGGCAAGGTCAATTTTTAAGAACCCTGCCTTCTTCTTTTACTTGGAATCCTAGGGAGTTCATGATGCAAGATGTTGGGAATTTATATACATGATATCATGGTCTATCTCTTTGGCATTTAAAATGTTATGTTCATAAAATTTCAAATTCTAGCACTTTAAGGACCGATTTGTGTATCGCTGGTTTTAACGAAAACTAGTATTGACAATGAGCTGAAAAACCTAAATCCTCCATTGTGGCTGTTTGGTGCAGCAAGAATGATGCAAAAGTGTTGTTCACATATGGAAGTGTGTTGAAACCTACGATTAACAAATCAACCATCTACACACAAGACAAGAAGAGATAACAGAAATTTACGTAGTTCATCCAAATAGAGCTACGTCTATGGGTACAAAGACGATTATCTTCACTATAACAAGTAAAGCATACAGAGACTCTCAATCTCTCACATTATCTTTACTATATGACGTGGGAACACCATGGGCAAGAGAGCACTCACTTGTCTTCACTAAAATCTAGGGTTATGTCTTACATGATACATATAATTCTCATTTTTTTAGCAACTAAGAAAGCCCTAGTATATTTACTAAAATACCCTTGATCTAAAGCCTGGTCCTTGGCTAACCGAATTGATTAATCCAATCAAACTGGAATACAAGACATAAACCCAATAGGAAGTTTCTGCCAAAAAATCATACATTTTGTATATCTTTTTCGCAGTTGAGAGGATCTGGAGATCCTACATGGGATGGGAGGATCTCCATTGCCGTAGAAGAGGAACTATTGTTCCCTCTTCCATTTCTTCTTCTATAGGACGACACAAAGTCACCCTAAAAGTATCATATGACCTCTGGAATGTTCGAATTCCAACCTCCATGCGTATCTCTCGATACTCCACCAAGTCGAGAACTCGGGAACTCTACCTTAGGGCATAACTTTTGGAGAACTACAAATTCTTCTAGTATGAATTCTTTGAATTCTAGTAAAAAAAACTGCCCCATGTGTGCATGAGAGGAGAACTCAGAAACTCTACCTCAGGGGACAACTTTTGAAGAACTACAAATTCTTCAAGTATGAATTCTTTGAATTCTAGTAAAAGAACATGCCTTATGTGTGAATGAGATGTTTCCATCCTTCAAGTTTCTTATTATTCACATTCATTTAGATAGGCCTCACAACTAGGTTTGCACTTGAGTTAGGTACAATTGTGCATGGTAGATCACTGTGACATATGTAGAGATAAGGAAAATGTTCTTCTACGAGCAAATTCCATATTCATAGAATGTTGCCCAACTCGTGGGGCCCATTTAAACAAATGGGAGGAGGGCAGATGTTAGAGACAAGGAGGGAGCCAAATGACCTGCCCCATCAAATTATCCTAGCCCTTAATTTAATAGCCTTAAGTTTAATGACTTATTAATTATATGTGTGTGTATTATAGTCAATTTAATGACAAGTGATTGTTCAATGAGTGTAAAATTGATCCTGATGTCAGATCATTGGATGAAAAAAAGTAAAAGGAGATGCACTGATGTGGGCCCAGTGGGCCCCATGGAACTAGGTTGCTCATCAACTTCAACGGTATAGAGATTAATAGGTTGGCCATGGAGATCCAATTTTTATTATTTTTTTTCTTTGTTTTGGGGAAGTGCATAAATTGAGACTTGGCTTTTCTTAGATTAATAGGGAATTATGCAAATCAAACAAAGTATAGAAACTCAATAAATAAATAAAGAATTTTAATGATTCGGGTTGTGCTTGCTAGAATCCACAGTAGAATAGAACTTTCAATTTCCTTTGAGAAAAATAGAGTTATAGAGCTTTCTTAGAATTTTCCTCTCACCTTTCTTTCCGATTTCGAGATTGAAATCTTAAAACAAGGATTTCAATGGTATATCAAGATTACATCAAATACTCATAATGCTCCCAAAAGATTATAAAATGTCCTGAACTCTTTTAGGGGCCCCTAGTAATACATCTTTAAATTCCAATTAAAAAGAACTGTGTCCCACCATAAGACTAAGCACATGACGTTGACGTGATTGGGCATTGATGTAGCATCATTGTTGACATTCTATTAATCACAGTTTTAATCACGTCCTCAATCATACGGTAGGGCCCACTTCTTTAAATTGAGTCTTGACGATATGTCACCAGAGTAGATGAGAATTATTTTGAATGAATTATCTCTATGTAGTCCCATGATGAAATTATTTTAGGAATTTATTACACATTTCCATCTAATAGCTGTACATTTCCATCTAATTCGTCCTTTTTATCTTGTTGGGAAGGTGTTTCGTCACTATCGACTCATTTTCAGCAGGAAAATAATAAAACTAGGAAGAAATAAATAAATAAATAAATAAAAGCATCGATTTGAAGCCTACTGCTGCAACGGTCAAAATGGGTCCCTATTGCTCTGCCTTTTTCTTTTGAAAAGTAAAATTGCATGTGGACATGCACAGATACACCTTTGAAGCATGATGATAATGGACTGTTGGCCATAAAGGTCTCAAAAAGAATGCCCTTGAAATCGATACAATTATGTTCCAGACGCGTCTTCTTTTCAAGAGGTCCGACAAGCAACGAAAAGGAAAACATAATTGTGTTACTATGACTATAGCAGCATAAAAACATGGGGTTTTTATGCAAAAAATACCCTTAGAACCTTGAAAATAGGAAAGATCCTAAAATTTTGATAGAAATCATATAAGACTTTTGCTACTTTTTTCTCTTCTTTTTCACTTTTGCAGGAGATCACATATTGCTATTGCTGCTTATTTTATAGGGCACATTAATCATAATCTTGAATTATCCTTTCTCATTTTTATACCCAACTTTTTTTTTTGTTTTTTCTTTACTCAATTAAAGAGGAAGTAGCCTAGATTATGTTTGTTTTATGTGTATTTAAACCTAAAAATTGGTTTCCACGGTTTTTTTTTTTTGGTAAATTGTGGTTTTCTTAACTGTTTATTAGACTTACAACTATTTGGTAGATTAACTTCTTAAAGAGGTAGGTGGACTCTAACTGTTTATTAGACTTACAACTACTTGGTAGATTAACTTTTTAAAGAGGTAGGTGGACTCTATATAATGAAAATGGGGATGAGCCAATTTCCTTTCTTCATTGTAATAAACTTTATATGAGTGATACAAAATGGGCAATGACATTGGCATTGGCCAATCGTTTTTATAGTAACCGAAACGAAATTGCTATTGGCTCACATACATATATATATATATATATGGATTTGAAAAATGGATAAAAAAAAACAGCTAGAGATAGATCCCTCGTTGTAGTTGTAATGAGATATTTGGACAGTGTGTGGATGTGAAAGGGGAAGAACAAGGAGGAAACAAAAAATAAAAAAACCCCTTAAGCTTAAGCTGCATGATCGTCCATATTAATTGATTGACATGATGAGTTGCCAAGAAATTACAATGATCATATATAATCATGAGGCCTCTAAACACTAGACCGTCTCAACTACACTTCAACTATCAAATATTTGTTGGATATCATGGGTGGTGGCCCACATGACCACCACTCACTTTGATATGTTCAAAGTATACGTCTTCCACTAAAGCCACGTCCCTGGAAACTCTCCAGTCGTGCGATAATGGAAGGCTTTCCGTTGATGGGGAGGAAAGCATTAGCGGAGTCTATAAAAGGCATTGGGAACTCTCTCATCTTCATACATACCATTACTGCTTGGCATTCCCATCGATCAGCAGACATTACGAGAAGACTGAGAGAGTTAAAGTTACGGATCTCCTCTTCGTTTCACGATGGATTCAGGTATGCCCAATATTGGTTGTTTTTCATAATGCAAATCAATCCGTCAAAATGTAAATCCAATCCGTTAAATTTTTTCCTAAGGGGCCATTTTAGCTTACAATTGGTATCAAAGCCAGGTTTTCCATTGATGGGGTTGGATTTGCATCAAAGGGGTTTACAGTTTATAAAAAAAAAAAAAAAAAGGGGCAGTCGGCCGTTGCCTGTGCAGCAGCCGTTTTCCGGCAAGCAGCATCGCTGCCTTTTCTCCGACAATGCGAGGCGGTGCAGTTGGGCGCTGCGCAGAATGGTTTCTGCGCAGCGCCCAGTTCCAGTCGCTGCAACAGCGACGAAAGACAAAAAAAAAAAAAAAAAAGGGTTGACCGTCGGCTGGGGCGACGGCCTTTTTCCGGTGAAGCAGAGCCGCCGCGCCTGACTGGGTGCTGCGCGGCGGTGCAGTCGGGCGCTGCGCAGCGCCCAGTCAGGCGAAGCGCCAGTGGCAGAGGCGATAAAAAAAAAAAAAAAAAAACTCGTCGTCGCCGGAAATGTTTCCAGCCAGCGAAAGATGATGCCGGCGCCTTGCGCTCGCCGGCCTTCCGCTGCGGCCAGAGTAGTTGCTGGCTCGTCGGAGGAGGAATGTGTCGGAAAATGGGCAATCGGTTTTAACCGATTGCCCCCTGTTTTCGGGAAGATGGAGAAGATGGCGTGTTGGGTCAGGTCGTTTGGACCTGACCCGACTCGACCCGGTCAGGTCTATTTAAAGAAATGGAACTGGGTTAACGGATCGGGTCGTTTGGACCTGACCCGACCCGACCCGGTCAGGTTTATTTAAAGAAATGGAACTGGGTTAACGGGTTTGACCCGGACTGACCCGAACTGACCCGATCCGACCCGAACGGACCCGGGTCATTTATATAACGTCAGGTCAGTCTGACCTGACCCGATCCGACCCGGATTGACCCGGTTCATTTATATAACGTCAGGTCAGTTCGACCTGACCCGATCCGACCCGAACCGACCCGGTTCAGTTAATAAATGGACTGGGCTTTTACCTGTACCCGAATTGACTGGACTGAACAGTCCAAATTAATGACTTGGGTCTGACCCGACCCACTGGCCTGGCCTTATTTGAATAAAGTATTATTAATTTTTGATAATTGTATGTTTTGAATAATTGGGTCATTATAAAATTGATCCGTTCCGATCAGAACCGTCCATTTGATATATTTAAATGCTGTAATCATTCTGATGGGACTGGATCATTTAAATGTGATCAGATCAAGGCCAGATCAAAGAAAAATGAACGATCAAAATCTTATTTTGATCATTACGGACACATATGATATCGGATTTTCGATCCGTTTCTTTCGTTGTGTCCCTTATAATGAGATCTATCATATTACCGAATTTAATTTCTAATTGAATGTTTCAATATTGATATCATGCATGTTTTACTCATTCAAATTCATGTTTCCGCTTATCGTTTACATGATTCATGTTATTTTTGAGTTATATTTGTTACATGCATGCATGCTTGATGACTAAATTAGTATAAAATTCAAAATTATGATAGATTGATCAAAGGAAAATTATTATTGTGATATCAATGGCCCGATTAATGTTCATCTGGACAACTGACTTTAGGGAATTTCATTTTCACAATGATATAATAATTGTTAAAGTTAGGTTTTCCCTAAATGTTTAGATTTAACAATATTAAATGCTCAATTAAATTAGAAATAGAGCATCAGAATTGTTTAAATCATAAAAGGACTAAAAATTAGTGTCATAGGTCTCAATTATGAGTTAACTAGGCAGTCACCAAAGTGGCCCAGTTATGATGAAACTCATGTTTCAATTATTGAATTAGAGATACCATAAATGACACTAAAATTGCAACTTCACTTAAGAGATAGATAATCGACCCAAAGGAGTTTATCTTTCGATTATTTGGAAATTGGGATAAAACACATTAAAGATGTTTTGTAAATTTGTGTTGATCTATGCCCAAAGGTGGGATCTCACTTATTCACTTAATAAATTGTGGTTTTATCAAATAAACGAGAATAATAAATTTAACGAGTTACATTTGACCCAAAGGTTACTTGTAATGATGTAAAACTATTATTTCTGTTGTAAGTGTCCCTTTAAATTCAAAACATTATAGAATTGTGAGAATAATAGTTTATCTCTTCTTTTACAGCATCTTCCTCGAGATCCTTGTCTCTTCCCTCATGCTTAGGAACTATTCCTTCATTAGACGGATCAAACTACCCTGACTGGTTAGACATGCTGTCATTAACCATAACTTTTCTAGACTTAGAGATGGCTTTAGATGAACCCATGCCTCCTGCGCCTACCAAACAGAGCTCTGAATATGAAAGGGCAAAATATGATCAGTGGCACAAATGTGATAAAAAATGCCAAAAGATTATTATGACTTCAGTCTCTAAGAGTATTAGGGGATCGCTTGATCAAGGAAAACATGCCAAGGAACTCTTAGATGAAATTAAGTCACAATTTGAAGTGACAGACAAGGCATTAGGTGCCACCTTAATGAATAAATTGACTAATATGCAGTACGATGGGATAAAAGGAGTTAGGGAACATATCCTACTCATGTCCAACCTAGCATCAAAATTAAAGGATGTTGACATGAGTATTTCCGATGGATATTTGATCCAATTCATTCTGGACTCCCTTCCCTCTGCATTTGGCCCATTTAAAGTAACATACAATCAGAGCTCTAGTCGGTGGACCATTACTGAGTTGATCGCACGATGTGATCAAGAAGAGAGGAGGCTTAAAGCCGAAGGGCAACTTCAGGTGAACTTTGTCTCCCATGCTAAGGGCAAGAAAGGTCCTAGAAAATTCAAAACTAATGCCAACATGCCTAAGGTAGATCCGAAAAGTAAGAAACCGGTGAAGAGTAAGGGAAAGAAGGGATCCGAAAAATGTCACTTTTGTGGCAAGAAAGGACATTTCAAGAAGGACTGCCTCAAAAGGAAGAATTGGTTTGAGAAAAGAGGTAAGCAAAGAAAATTATCTCTTGTATGTGAAACCAATATTATTGATGTCCCATCCAATACATGGTGGGTCGACTCTGGTGCAACCGTTCACATTTCTGGTTGTGTGCAGGGATTCCTTTCAACCCGGAGGCCAAGTGATGGAGAAAGAGCCATCGTTATGGGAAACCGAAAGGAGTCAAGAGTTGAGGCAGTAGGCACGTATAGGCTGGTGCTAGATACAGGATTTGTTCTGGATCTGCCGAACACCTTTTATGTTCCGGATATTTCCCGAAATCTGGTTTCTATTTCAAAGTTGGATGTAAAGGGATTTGTGTTTAACTTTAATCAAGGATCTTTGAAACTTTTCTACAATGATATAATGATTGGTAGTGGTTTATTATGTGATGGCTTGTATAAATTAAGGTTAGATACTTTATACACACAATCACTAACTGCACACCATGTTACTCGTGGGATGAATGTTGGCATGAAGAGAGGACTAATAAAAGAGAACTCTCCTAAGTTGTGGCATAAACGGTTAGGACACATCTCGAAAGAGAGGATATTGAGATTGGTGAAAGACGGGTTATTACCAACCCTTGATTTCACTAATTTCGGTGTCTGTGTTGACTGTATTAAAGGAAAACAGACACAAACAGTCAAGAAAACTGCCACACGAAGTTCTGAACTCCTGCAGTTAATTCATACGGATGTTTGTGGAAAAATTGATATACCTTGTTTCACAGGAGAACAATATTTCATCACATTTATAGATGATTACTCACGTTTTGGTTTTGTCTATCTTATTAAAGAAAAGTCTGATTCTTTGACTATGTTCAAAATATTCAAAGCAGAAGTGGAAAAACAATTAGATAGAAAGATCAAAATCGTGAGATCAGATCGAGGTGGTGAATATTATGGTAAGTACACTGAAACAAGTCGTAATCCAGGCCCGTTTGCTAGATTCCTAGAATCCGAAGGTATTGTTGCCCAATATACAATGCCTGGAACACCTCAGCAGAATGGAGTGGCTGAAAGAAGGAATAGGACTCTTTTAGATATGGTTAGGAGTATGGTTAGCAATACATCGTTACCTGCATTTATGTGGGGTGACGCACTAAAGATGGCCATGTATATTTTAAACAGAGTTCCTACTAAAGCAGTTCCTAAAACTCCTTTTGAGTTATGGACTGGGAGGAAACCCAGCTTAAACCATTTTCGAGTTTGGGGATGCCCATCTGAAGTGCGAGTTTATAACCCACAAGAAAAGAAGTTAGACCCTAGAACAGTAAGCGGATATTTTATTGGATATCCAGAGAGGTCTAACGGGTATCGATTTTACTGTCCTAATCATTTAATAAGAATAGTTGAGTCCAATAATGCTAAGTTTTTGGAGAATCATGAAAACAGTGGGAGTTCTGAGGCTAGAAATATTGAATATAAGGAGATTAGAAATGAGCCTCAATCCTCTTTTCAAGGTGGATTAATGATTCCACTTGATATAGAAGTTTTCCCAGAACGATCTGTTATTCCGATTCCTCAAGATACCCAACCAACTTTTGAAATCCAGTCACCTGTTATTGAAGAACATCCGGAGGAATTGAGAAGGTCAACTCGTACGAGAAGACCAGCTATTTCAGATGATTATGTTGTGTATCTCGAAGAATCAGATATTGGAATTAAAGAAGATCCAAAGACTTTTAGAGAGGCAGTAGAAAGTAAAGATTCTGATAAGTGGTTAGACGCTATGAATGAAGAGTTAGAATCCATATTTATAAACGAAGTTTGGGATCTCGTTGAACTACCTGAAGGGTCCAAAACAGTTGGTTGTAAATGGGTCTTTAAGACCAAAAGGGACTCTAAAGGGAAAGTTGAACGATTTAAGGCCCGACTTGTAGCTAAAGGATTCACTCAGAAAGAAGGTATCGATTATCATGAAACCTACTCTCCGGTGTCTAAGAAAGATTCATTTAGAATTGTTATGGCACTTGTAGCTCATTATGACCTAGAGCTATATCAGATGGATGTAAAAACTGCTTTCTTAAATGGGAATCTAGATGAAGAAGTATATATGGAACAACCGGAAGGGTTTGTTCAACAAGGTAATGAAAGGAAACTGGTTTGTAAATTAAAGAAATCGATATACGGACTAAAACAAGCTTCCAGACAATGGTACTTAAAATTTAATCATGTTATTACATCTTTCGGTTTTACCGAAAATCCAGTAGACCATTGTATATATCTCAAGGTCAGTGGGAGCAAATTTCTTATTTTAGTCTTGTATGTAGATGATATTTTACTAGCCAGTAATGACCTAAGTATGATTCGAGAAACTAAAATATATCTTGAGAATAATTTTGATATGAAAGATATGGGTGAAGCAACTTTTGTATTAGGAATCGAGATATTTAGAGATCGATCTCGAGGATTACTTGGGTTGTGTCAAGAAGCCTATGTCAAAACTATTCTCAAACGTTTCCGAATGGAAAGTAGCAGACCACAAAATGCACCCATTACTAAGGGAGACAAGTTTAGTAAGGATCAATGCCCCATGACTGACTTAGAAAAGTTAGAAATGAATAAATATCCCTATGCAGAAGCAGTAGGATGTCTAATGTACCTACAGACTTGCACGAGGCCAGACATTAGCTTTGCAGTCGGAATGCTCAGTAGATATCAAAGTAATCCCGGTTTGCCTCATTGGATAGCCGTCAAGAAAGTGATGCGTTACCTCAATGGAACAAGAAGATATATGCTCACATATCAAAGATCCAATCAACTGGAGGTCACTGGATATTCAGATTCAGACTTTGCTGGATGTCTCGATACAAGGAGGTCAACATCAGGTTACATTTTTCTGTTGGCCGGCGGGGCAGTATCGTGGAGGAGTGCAAAGCAGACGCTAATCACTCCATCTACATTTGATGCAGAGTATGTGGCATGTTTTGAAGCCACAGGTCACGCATTATGGATGCGTAACTACATCATGGGACTTGAAATTATGGGCAGTATGTCTGAACCGATAAAGATTTACTGCGACAACGACGCTGCTAGGCATTTCACTCAAAATGACAAGTGTTCCAGTAAATCAAAGTATCTGGAAGTAAAGTATCTTGTACTCAAAGAGAAAGTGCGAGATCGTTTAGTGTCAGTTGTTGGAGCTCCATCGAAGCTCATGATTGCTGATCCATTGACAAAGGCATTGGCGCCAAAGGATTTTAAAGACCATGTAATAAATATGGGCTTGAATGAAATGCCTTGTAAAGGTCAATGATGTATGACACTTAATGTATTGATCAAATAAAGAAACGATTTTGCAATTCTTACTTTGTTGTGGGCTCACATGTGGTAATTGTAAAATAAAGTAGGAATATAAAAGCATTATGACATTACAGTTCCCATTAAAGTAAGTCATATTAAAGATACTTATTAAGTGCTGGATTAGGCGAGAATATTAATGTTGTGATTGTGGAAGGAAGCATATCACTTAAGATGTGTAACCGCTACAGTTCGCATTAATAAACTAACCTTATCACAGATTAAAGGATCTTAACATTAAAGTTAAATGAAAACCGGTATTTTCAAATGATGCGCATCAGTTAGAGTTATTTCTTTCAAAGTTTTTTTTCTTATATTTGCAACAGTTTTATAAAATAAACAGGAATTAATGGTGGTCATATGGACCAAGTGGGAGATTGTTGGATATCATGAGTGGTGGCCCACATGACCACCACTCACTTTGATATGTTCAAAGTAAACGTCTTCGACTAAAGCCACGTCTCTGGAAACTCTTCAGTCGTGCGATAATGGAAGGCTTTCCGTTGATGGGGAGGAAAGCATTAGCGGAGTCTATAAAAGGCATTGGGAACTCTCTCATCTTCATACATACCATTACTGCTTGGCATTCCCATCGATCAGCAGGCATTACGAGAAGACTGAGAGAGTTAAAGTTACGGATCTCCTCTTCGTTTCGCGATGGATTCAGGTATGCCCAATATTGGTTGTTTTTCATAATGCAAATCAATCCGTCAAAATGCAAATCCAATCCGTTAAAGTTTTTCCTAAGTGGCCATTTTAGCTTACAATATTAACCGCTCAAAACGACCTCATCAGTGCCTGTTTCAGCCAGAGGTAGTCTCACATTCTCTTCTCTAATTACTTTAATCACAAACAAGCAGTAGCTGATAAAACAACCACATCAGTATTTCTCTCTTCCCCAAAACATGTCTAAACAAACAGAAAATTCTCTGCACCGGTCCTTCCAATTCCATTAAATATCAGCCTTCATCAGACAACAACAACTACTTCAGCATCAGCAACAGCAACAGCAGCAGCAGAATATTTCCATTTGTCTTCTTATCTGTTGCCACCACGCTGCCCTGCTGTTTTCTTCCCTACAGTAATTCCATGCGCCATTAACAATCTTCTTAGCTCTCACACTTCAAAAAGCCTTGGTTTTTAGGGGTTTGAGGAGAGGTTTGGACCTTCTCCTTGCTGTCCTTGGTGAAGAACAGAGCTTTTGAATCTCATTTGGAGTATTCTTTCTGAAGCCATCTGTTTGGAAGCATTTGCTTTTCTACTGATTCCATTTTTTCAGGGTTTTTGACAAGATGTTGTTGAGTTTTCCTGTTTGGAGCTACTGATTTGTCTTCCTTCTGTGTGAGAAATCTATGTTTCTGAGTGGATTTTGGTGGATTTCTCACTATTGAAGATCTTTTTTCTACCATTTTGTTTGAGAGCTTCTGCAAATCTACTGTTTTGGCTTTCTTTCTTTCTTTCATGTAATATGGGGCTTAATCTGCTTGATATCCTTCATCAATCTACTGTTTCGCTTCCTTTTTGAGAAATCTACCATTTTTTTAGTGCATTTTAGTCTCTGGGTGTCCCTCCATTCATGATCTTTTTCAGTCTTTCTTTGCATTTTGCAGATCTGTTACAATTCTTCACTTATCTTTGCTGATTTCTCACCTTCTTGCGCTAATATCCGCGTGAATTCAGATTTCCTGCCCTTGGGTTTTCTTAGTTTTTGTTTTCTGGTCTTCGAAATGCAAATGCTTCGTGTTTTTCTGGCGACTATTCTTAGTTTTTCAGCCGTAACGGCATATATGAAATGCGTATCGGGCGTGGAGATGAGAACGTGTGCCGGGACGGTGCGGATGAGAAACAGGCCTGAAGTGGTGTCGATAGTGGAGTTTGGAGGGGTTGGAGATGGTCGAACGTTGAATACATGGGCGTTTCGGAAGGCGATATATCGGATACAGCATCTGAGGAGGAGAGGAGGGACTCTGCTCTACATTCCTCCAGGTGACTGGCTTACTGGGAGTTTCAATCTCACCAGTCACATGACCTTGTACTTGGCCAGAGATGCTGTTATCAGAGCCACCCAGGTTTTTCTCCTTTCTTCTCCACTCTCCTGATAACATACTTTACTTTACTTTCCTAGCCCACCCCAGCACAACACCCTTCTTTTGAGTTTCCAATACTGGAGCCTCACCTTTATTTTGGCACTGATCCAATGTGAATCCTACATGGTGATTTAGCCCAGAGAAATCCTGAGTGTGAGTTGAATGAGTAGAACTACACAGTGGGACTCACCTATTGTAATCGAATGGTTCAAAATAACGTCGCTTCAGATCTTTGGGGTACTTCAAATTTTTCCTCAATAGAAGTTTGGATTGATTGTTTGTTGAAAAACATGATTAACACAATCACGGGCACATGTGACAGTCAATGTAATGGTGATGCATAGAGGGTGTTTGTTTGAACTGTTTGAATTTCAATTGGTGGGGGCATTGTGGAGTTCTAATCCTTTAACCCAGGATTTCTTTAAGGTTATAGCCTCAGAGGATCCAAACCCAAATGTTTTTATACTATCCTAACATCATTCACCATTGTGAATGGGCGTCAAACGTTTTTAAGTACTTAAAACTAGGTCCAGGCAGCTAGGGCCCTGCTGAAAGGGGTGCTTTTGAACGTAAAATATTTGCACAGAACATGGCTGGAACCACTGGGAGAACTTTAAGCTGGCTCTATAAAGTTGACTTAGGAATTATTTGACTCCATCTTTCATTTGCTTTGTATTGTCTATTTGTTATATGGTTTTAGAATACGGTTGCCAAACATCTTATTAGCCAAAGGGAAAACCATTATCTATCTCTCCCTACTCTGAATGGAGTTGCTTTTTTTACATAGCACTTAACCAACCACAACAATGCCATTTTAAGGAACTTTGAGGTACAATGTCAAGCACCACATTTTTTCTAGGATATTCTAATAATTTCCAAGGGTTGATTCAATCCACAATAATAATGGGATACTCATATTTTAGGTATTGGATTCTCTTGGGCTTCATCTTCTTATGTATCAGTTACAAGATTTACCCAGTGATATTTTCCATCAATTTGTATAGAACAGAATCAGTTCATTCCAGTTTCTGGTAACAGCTAGACTATAAATTGGCAGGGGTACAAAATGTAATGCCTTTATCAAGGATTTCAGTGTCATTTTTATTGAGAACCTTCTGCTTCTTGATATGATTAGGCTTTACTCTGTAAAGACTTAGCTGAGTTTGTTGCTGATTTTTTCTGTGGTATTTCTCATGCTGCACAGGATACATGGAACTGGCCCTTAATTGATCCTTTGCCATCTTACGGTAGGGGAAGAGAGCGACCTGGTGGAAGGTATATGAGTTTTATTCATGGGGATGGGCTTCGCGATGTAATAATCACTGGTAGTTCTTCATTCAGCTTATTGTTCTTTTGTTTAATCACCCAAGATTATCATTTAAATTTCAAATTGTTCATGCATGCATGTTTGCTGTCACTGCTTTATCTTGAATTATTTGGAGATTTCAAAAGGTATTAGAGGACACTGCAAGTAACATGACAAAGAGAGAATATTGGTTTTCTAGAACGCACTTATTGGATGCTGCGTGGCAGAAGGTTTGGGATGAGTGCAAATGTTAACATTAAAAAAATTAAAACCCTTGTTATCTAAACAATCATCTTGCTATTGTGGTGATCACTCTCTGTCTATAGAGTCGATCATTGTAGCATCTCACCTTTTTGAGTCCATAGTGTTGGTGGCTCACTAGATAAGATCTATCATGGTTCTTCTAGAAGCATATGGTTGTGAATGTTGATGAAAATGATGAGACTTGAGGCTTGGATGAATGCATAGACTGGCAAAGGATATTAGATTTTTTTTACTTATTTTTCAAGAGAAAAAAAATATTATGGAAGTGGAGGGTAGCACCACGGCCAGCCTGATTGCAAGGCCATGGATCTGATAGCAAGTGGAAAGTTAGAAGATTACATTCTCCAAAAACTCACTGTAGCTTTATATTAAGAGAAACATCTCAATTTGTACAAGAGAAGAGAACAAGTTAAAATTCAAGCTAACCTTAATATCTCTAGTTAACTTATTTCTAATTTCTCTAACAGTAACGTGAAGTCAATCGATCACCATTAATAAAAATAAAAATGAAAATAAGTAAACTCAACAATCAGGATCTTAGCCCTGTGATGGGACCACTGTCTCTAGTCATGTCTCAATTATACTGTCAAAAGCGTCTCACTCTGATGGTTAACTGATTCCCTTTTTCTTGTTTGCTTTTTTTTTTTCTTTTGGTACATGAGCATGCTTTCATTTCCTGTTAGGCATTAGGGTTATGGACTTCTTGAAGCTTTCAAATTCATTATAGAACTTCAGTCTGTCTTCTTTGAGTTCAGTTGCTTGTGGTTTCACAGGTGAGAATGGGACAATTGATGGCCAAGGTGGTGTCTGGTGGGACATGTGGAGGCAAAGATCTCTTGAGTTCACCAGACCGAATCTCATAGAGCTCATGAATTCCCAAGGCATCATCATTTCCAATGTTGTACTGCGAAACTCACCTTTCTGGAACATTCATCCTGTATATTGTAGGTAAGGAACAAAAACCAAAATTCTTGGAAAAATAATCACCTTTTCCAAATTCAGAGAGATTTTGAAGGAATTTTTCTTATTATTACTATTACTACTAATACTATTATTATTAATAACTTCTATTTCATGACATGATTTATGATTTGTTTGACGTATCAGATTGCACATGCCTTTTTCATGCCCTTGTGTGGGACTTGGTTGAAAAAGAAACAGGTACAGATAATTTACAGGTAACTGATCAGTTTTTCTTCCTTGCAGTGATGTTGTAATAAGATATGTCACCATTTTAGCTCCTTTTGACTCTCCCAACACAGATGGTGTTGATCCAGGTACCAACTGCGACTGAAAATACCTTCTTTGTATATAAACTACCAAAACATCATATTGAGCTAATTACATGCATCCTGCATTCCTGCAGACTCTAGCTTCAACGTCTGCATTGAAGACTGCTACATTGCAACAGGAGATGACTTGGTGTCTGTGAAGAGTGGTTGGGATGAGTACGGGATCGCCTATGGTCGTCCAAGCTATGGCATCACCATCCGGCGGTTGACAGGCTCAACCCCATTTTCTGGAGTTGCAATTGGGAGTGAAACATCTGGGGGGATAGAGAATGTTTTTGCCGAAAATGTGAACCTGTTCGACACTGGTGTTGGCATCCATGTGAAGACAAACATCGGAAGGGGAGGGATCATAAGGAACATAACAATGATGGACGTTCACATGTATAACGTCCGCAAGGGGATTAAGATAGCTGGTGATGTGGGAGATCATCCTGATGACAGGTTCAGCCGGAATGCGCTCCCAATTGTTGATGGGATCACAGTGAAGAATGTGTGGGGGGAGAAAGTCCAGCAGCCTGGCTCAATTCAAGGCTTGAAGAACTCGCCTTTCACTCGGATATGCCTCTCTGGTATTAGCTTTGGTGGTTTCTCTTCATGGGGTTCAAGTTCTCCCTGGAAGTGTTCAGACATCACGGGTGCTGCTCGTGGAGTGAGTCCATGGCCATGCTCGGAATTGGCCAGCACCCGTGGGACTGATTTCTGTTCTCTTCCCTCGTGAGACTCTTCATGTTCTCTGTCACCAATTCCTATTGAATCTGTTTTTATAGAAAGAGCAGTTTTTTCACCGACATCTGGTAATAAAATGAAATGTTTGAGAATGCTTTTCATGTCACTTATATTTTGATTTCGTTAGGATCACTCCACAATGAGAGGAAAATGAATTTTAGGATCTAAGAAAGTCTCAGTGCTCAGCCTATTACCTGTGTGATACAGGTGTAATTGTAAATAAGTGCACATATTTCTCCATTCAGCAAGAATATACAGGACAATTCCAACAATGTAAGCTGCGGCTTAAGGATAGGCCATCTTTGAGTGATCCATATCATTGAAATGAAGGGTCAGAGACTGGGGGATTGCAGTGTCACAAGAGAACTCCGTGATTATAAGATCCTAAACCTTCAAACTTTGGATTACTTGTGGAATGTGGGCTGTTTATTTTTTGAGTGAAAGAATTCATTGGAAGAAGAAGAGATTTTAGGAAAACGGAGAGGATAGAGAGATTGGATTTCATGTGCTAATTTTAAGAAGGAAAGATGTCTTTGGTCATTATCTACATGCAAGTATAGAAGCCCACATCAAAGCCAAAGTTGTTGCTCATGGTGATGTAGCGCCCTCTACAGCCTCCTTTTGCTTTGCTTTAATATATATAATTTGTCACAAACAATGGCTATAGTAATCTAGAGGCGAGGTGTTCATGGACCAGGCCAGGCTAATGTTCATGGACCAGGCCGGGGTAAGGCATATTTAGGCCCTACTTGGCTTTAGAACCACTGGCCGAGGCCCGACCCAAGAGCAAAACCGTCCATAAAAGTCAGGCCAAAGCCCACTTATTTTATCAATCGTGCCTGGCTGAACCAACCGTTTTATTAATTTAATTAAATATTTGCATTCCTCATATGGGCTGGGCTGGTCTAGGCTTTGGGCTTTTTATAACTTAATCCAAGCCTAGCCCAATTATTAAATGGGCCTTAACTTCATATCCAAGCCTAGCCCAAAGCACACCGAGTCCAGAGTGGGCTTAAGATGGCCCAGCCCATGACCACTGCTAAGCTGCGGAGAACATTGCATGAAAGTGATTACGAGCACCCAGTTTAAATTTTGACTATCAAGTACCAACTCCTTTCATTTGTAAGGAAAGCGTTATTTATCTCATGGAGTTGTTTAACATGAAATTTCTTTCAAGAAATAAGGAATCTGCTTTAAAAGGTTGAAAAGAAATACATAAAATAGGGAATCTGCTTTAAAAGGTTGAAAAGAAATACATTAAATAGAATCATCATGACTCTGTAAAAAACCAAAATTAAACAACCAAGACCCGAATTAAGACATCCATGACAATGATTGAAACATTCCTGATATGATACAGATTATTTCCTCTGGGCCCAACTCTTGTTTGCTTTTAGTGCATTCAACTGTCCAACAAAATGAATGAGGTCAAAAAATAGCTGTCCAACAAAATGAATGAGGTCAAAAAATAAGATGACAGAGCATTCAGTTAAACCGCTCACATGTCCATCGTCCACTCCCAACCTTATTTAAAAGATTGCACATAATGCTCTCTCTCTCTCTCTCTCTCTCTCTCTCTCTCTCTCTCTCTCTCTCTCTCTCTCTCTCTCTCTCTCTCTCTCTCTCTCTCTCATTGCAGCCTAGGCCTTCAAACGCATACAACATGTCCAAAACAGAATCTCCTCTTCAGAAAAATGGAACATTCACATCCGACCTCTACCCTGCCATTTGTTACATTAACAAAATTTCATCCGCAGGCATCATCAATTCCAAACTCAAAGACTACCCTTCAGAGTTTTCCGTTCCTCTCTTGTTGTTGCAGGTAACTGTGGTCATCATCATAACCAACATTGTCAGATTCATCCTTAGGCCTCTCAAACTACCTACCTTTGTTTCTCATGTTATTGTAAGTCACCTCATCCTGCTTGTTCTTTAATTACTTTTCCTTATTGAATTTCACTATTTCAGTTCATTTAACATTGTTAGCCAATCAATTTACTCAGTAAATAGGTAAGGAAGAAAAAACATAGTGGCATTTATGATAGCTACACTTTTGAAGACTACCTAGGCTGATTTTGATCATGTGTGCTATACAATTTTTTGCAGGGTGGTTTATTGGTCGGCCCATCTGGTTTAGGGCGCTTAGATGCTTTCTCAAAAGTGGTGTTTCCTCAAACAAGCCTTAATGTAATGAAAATTGGAACAGTAATTGGAGCCATATACTATGTCTTTATCATTAGTGTAAAACAAGACCCAAAGGTGATGCTAAATAGGGGAAGGAAAACATTGGCAATTGCGATTCTAGGGGCAGTCCTCCCTTTAACACTAATCATATCCATTTTCTCCATGGCTTTGGTCATTACCGATACTGTGGGAGGAGTAAGGTTCCAAAAGTATTTTTATTTAGGGGTATTGTTATCTCTAAGTTCCTTTTCAAATCTAATTCCAGTCCTCACTGAGCTCAAACTTCTCAACTCAAAGCTTGGCAGACTTGCAATATCCGTATCCATGAACCACAGTATGGTACAATGCTTTGTAATGTTTATCTACGGAGTCATGAAAAATAGTACGAAACCATACGCCTTAGTTGGGTACATAGTGTCCATGCTTTCAATTATAATCTTCATATTTTTCATCGTTCGGCCATTACTGTTTATGATAATCCGCCACACACCGGAGGCGGGACCGGTAGAAAACATCTACATCATAGCTATCCTCTTGGGAGTCTTGGTTGTTGAATTTATCAACAACGTAGTTGGTGGTACAACATTAACCGGGGCTATGTTTTTTGGACTAGCCATACCAGAGGGGCCACCTTTGGGTGCAGCACTTGTAAAAAAGTCTGAGACTATTGTCCAAGTATTTTTCTTACCGTTGGTGTATGCAGCTGTTGGTTTGAACACAAATGTGTTTGGTGCTCACAATTTGAAATCTTTGATGAACCTACAATTGTTAGTCATGATTGGATACATGGCCAAAATGGTGGGGATCATATCGTCTTGCCGTTATTTTAAGATGCCACTTCGTGATGCCCTCTCACTTGCCCTCATCATGAACTTTAGTGAGCTACCACACCTGATGTCACTCGTGAAAGCAAATGAGTATAAGGTGAATTGAACTTACACTAATCGTTCTTTAAAGGATATTATCTCTCCTTCTTTCATAAAAGAAATGAATGATTACTCATGATTTTTTATGTGCATGCAGCTCTTGGGTGACCAATCATACACACATTTGGTGCTATCAATATTGGTGACGACCGCAATTGCAGCACCACTAGTGAAATTCTTCAATCGGCACACAAAGCTCTACGTGGCTTATGGTCGTAGAACAATTGAACACTCCAAACCCCATGCAGAACTACGCATAGTAACATGTATCAGTAGCAAAGAGAACGTACCACCTATGATTGAACTGCTTGAAGCCTCTCATGCGACAAGACAAAGTCCACTGTCTCTGTGGAACATCAACTTAGTGGAACTTGAAGGCCGTGCTGCCCCAATGCTCATATCCCACAATGTTTACAGAAATTCATCATCTTCAATGGCTCCTCACATTAGACAAATCAACAATGCATTTCAAATTTGTGAACAAAGAAATGGAAAGTGGTTCTCTATCCAATCCTTCACATCAGTCTCTCCTTGCCAAACTATGTACCAGGACGTCTGCATGCTTGCGTTAGACAAGAAAGCATCGCTCCTCATCATGCCCTTCTACAAGAGGATGGATGGTAGTGTGGACCATACTTTACGGATTTTGAATTCCAAGATACTTGATGAGGCCCCCAGCTCTGTTGGGATCTTGATAGACCATGGGCTCCATTGCAACTCAATCATGACCGATTCTTCTTATTATCACATTTGCGTGATATTTTTAGGTGGTGCAGATGATCGTGAGGCACTATCTTATGGTCTCCGCATGGCAGGTCACTGGTGTGTCAGACTAGAAGTGGTGCGTATTCTATCGTCAAATGATGAAAACATGGCTAATAATTGGATGAGACTTTCGGATGATGAGTTTATAGCCATGTTTAGGATCAAATCTGCAGGCCATGAACGTGTGACTTATAGAGTGGAGATGGTAAATGATTGTGGGGATACCATCAATGTCATTCAACACATGAAAAATTTATACAATCTCATTTTAGTTGGACGACGACATGAGAGAAGCTCAACAGCAGTCCAAGGGTTAGCCCAGTGGTGTGAGAATCCTGAACTAGGTGTAATCGGTGACTTCCTTGTCTCATCCGATTTCTCTCAAGGCATGGGCTCAGTTTTAGTACTACAACAACAGATCAATGTCGGATTAACAGTGCTAAATGGTCGTCAGCTGCACTTTCCGCAAGTTAATTCACGCTTTGCTATGCCTTTCTATTAAAAAGAAATGGAAAAAAAAAATGCTGTTGTACTTTTTATAGTAGCACCTCTCAGTCATTGACATCACTCTCCATTCTTACATAAGTACATTTATGTATATGATGGATTTTAACTTTTCTATTTAATTTTAAAATAATTTAAGAAGCTTTTATAGGGCCCACAATGGTGAACCCAAATCCATACACCTTAAACTCTCTCTTAATTGTTTTGGACTAAAACCCAATTTGAAACTCATTAGACTTAATATAATCTGTGAAATTTAAATAACCTAAACTTCTTTAAAAGGTTGAAAATTTTGAGGTCCCCAAAGTGAGGGCTAGGATGATTATAGTTTACTGACTGACCACCCGTGCTTATAGCATGAGCATTATATGCTTTAAAAAATAGCATATAAAATTAGTCCTAATAGTGTTGGGAAAAGAGAAAGAAACAGAAGAACAAACAATCCACACAAAAGACACAGATTTACGTGGTTCACCCGATGTGGGCTACGTCCACGGAGATTCAAACCTGTTTCACTATTGTTAGAGATCTCCCACGAGAAGAACAGTCCTCTCCTCGTGATTACAAGAGCACACAACTCTCCTTTGGTTCTTCTCTGCAGAAAACCAACTCTCTCTTTTCACCACTTCTCAGAATAACAGAAGCCCTAATTAATAATAACCCTGAGCCGTAACAACCGTCGGATCTGCCCTTACAACAAAGGGTCCAGATTAAACCGACATATTACATAATTACCCCAGATCAGGCTTCACTAACCCATCAATCTCCCACTTGAAGACTGATCACACTGAATGGCGGTAGCAACAACAGAACACAGGTTCAAATCTCATCACCTTATCTTCAAACAAGAAGTCCAACTGAAGCTGAGCACAACTTTAGTTTCTCGATGTTCACCACCTTTGTAAGCATGTCTGCTGGATTCTGAGTTGTGGGAATCTTATCCAATTTCAACACCTTTTCTTCTAGAAGCCATCGAATGAAGTGATATCTTATCCGAATGTGTTTGGTTCTTGGATGAAAGGCCGAATTCTTCGCAAGATGAATGACACTCTGACTATCACTGTACAGCTTGCTGTCCTCTTGCTTCTTACTCAACTCTTCCATTAGCTCCTGTAACCAAATCATTTCCTTGCTAGCTTCTATAGCGGCGACATACTCTGCTTCTGTAGTAGAAAGTGCAACAACATCCTGTAATTGTGATTTCCAACTGATTGCTGCACTACCCAAGGTGAAGACATATCCAGTAGTACTTCTACTTCTATCAAGATCTCTTGCTAAGTCTGAATCAACATAACCCTCCAGTTTGAGTTTTCGTCCTCCAAGACACAATGCTGTATTAGTAGTTCCTCTCAGATATCTGAGAATCCACTTAACTGCTTCCCAATGTGTTTTTCCAGGGTTACCCATGAATCTGCTTACAACTCCCACTGCATGAGCAATATCAGGTCTTGTGCTAACCATAGCATACATCAAACTGCCAACAGCTGAAGCATATGGGATCTTTGACATGTCATCTCTCTCCTGTTCTGTCTTAGGAGACAACTCTTTTGAGAGTTTGAAATGGCTTGCTAGTGGAGTGCTAACTGGCTTAGCACCTTGCATGTTGAATCTGTGTAGGACCTTTTCAACATATTCTGCCTGAGACAACTTCAATGTATGATTTGTTCTGTCTCTAGTGATTCTCATGCCGAGAATTTGATTCGCAGCCCCCAAATCCTTCATTTCAAACTCCGTTGACAACTGTTTCTTCAGATTATATATTTCTTGCATGTTCGATCCTGCAACAAGCATGTCATCTACATACAAAAGGAGAATGATACAACAGTTATCGAAGTTTTTATAATAGCAACAATGGTTTGCATGACATCGTTTATAACCTGTGTTGCACATAAACCTGTCAAATTTGATATACCATTGTCTTGGGGCCTGCTTCAAGCCATATAAACTCTTTTTGAGTTTACACACCATGTCCTCCTTTCCTGAGACAGCATATCCTTGTGGCTGATACATGTAGATATCATCTTCCAAGTCACCATGGAGAAATGCAGTTTTAACATCTAATTGTTCAAGATGTAAATCTTCTACTGCCATAATGCTCAAAACACTTCTGATTGTGTTTAACTTAACCACAGGAGAAAACAGTTCGGAATAATCAATACCTTTCTTCTGCTGGAAGCCCTTTCCAACTAATCTGGCCTTGTATCTCTTACTGCCATCATGTTCATCCTTCAACCTGTACACCCACTTGTTATGCAATGCTTTCTTTCCCTCAGGCAACTGAACTAAGTCCCATGTCTGATTTGACAATAATGACTGCATCTCATCTTCCATGGCTTGCTCCCACTTAGCCCGAGTATCAACCTGCATTGCTTCTTCATAACATTCTGGTTCACCACCATCAGTTAACAACAAGTAATACATTGAAGGTGAATAACGCTGTGTAGGTTTAGGAATCCTAGATGACCTTCTTACCGGTGTATGTGCATGAGGATCCACCTGTGGGTTTACATTTTCATGTGCTTCGGGTGCCTCATTTTCAGGAATGTCCTCTACATCTAGGTACTCTGTATTATCCTTTTGCACATTATCCTTATCCTTATGCAAGACTTTCTCATTGAATACAACATTTCTACTTCTGATGATCTTTCTATTTTCTTCATCCCAGAAGCGATAACCGAATTCATCAGAACCATATCCAATGAACGTGCATTTTCTGGATTTAGGATCTAACTTGTCCCGTTTCTCAGCATCAACATGAATATAAGAGATACAGCCAAATACTTTTAAGTGTGAAAGATTTACCTCTTTTCCACTCCAAACTTCCTCTGGTAATCCACCATCCAAAGGTACTGAGGGCCCACGATTGATCAAATATGCAGCAGTGCTCACAGCTTCTGCCCAAAACTGCTTTGGCAATCCAGCATGCAGCCTCATGCTTTTAGCACGCTCTACAATGGTCCTGTTCATACGCTCTGCCACACCATTTTGCTGTGGTGTATTAGGAATGGTCTTTTCTCGCTTTATTCCATTTGTGGAGCAATACTCCTCAAACTCTTTGCTGTAGTACTCACCCCCATTATCAGACCTCAGGCATTTCAGTTTCAGACCTGTTTCATTTTCAACCAAAGCTCTCCACTTCTTGAAAATACCAAATACATTAGACTTGTGTTTCATAGGATAAACCCATAATTTTCTAGTAGCATCATCAATGAATGTAACAAAGTAAGAAGATCCACCAAGAGAAGATACCTGTGTTGGTCCCCACACATCCGTGTGAACCAGCTCCAATCTTTCTGATTTTGGTTGCCTCCCTACTTTAGAGAAAGTGACCTTCTTCTGCTTTCCGAAAACACAGTCTTCACAGAACTCTAAGTCCAAAGACTTGAGATCTTGTAGCTTACCTTTCGAGTGAAGGATTTTCATCCCTTTCTCACTCATGTGTCCGAATCTACAATGCCATGTATTTGTGTCTGTGCCTTTATCTGCAACTGCAATGGAATTAGTACTGCTATGAGACAAGTAAAGAGTACCTTCTTTCTTACCGCGAGCAACAACCATACTCCCTTTTGTCACCTTCCAAGAGTCACCTCCGAAAGTTGTGACATAACCAGAGCTTGCAAGCTGACCAACAGATATGAGGTTTCTTCTAAGGCTCGGTACATGCCTGACATCATTCAATTGCCATGTGCCTCCGTTTGGCAATTTGATCTGAACATCTCCTTTGCCAATTATATCACAAGGTTCATCATCACCGAGATAAACTTTTCCAAAGTCACCTTTCACATAATTTTGGAGATATTCTTTGTGTGCAGTGGCATGAAAGGACGCACCAGAATCTATGACCCAAGATTCAGATTTATAATCAAAGGAAAGAATTAAAGCATCATGAACAGTATCACCTGCAACATTTGCGGAAGCATCACTATCATTGTCATTGTTACCATTCCTTTGCTTATTTTTCTTTGAGGCTCTGCAATCCTTTTTTAAATGTCCATTTTTGTTACAATTCCAGCATGTGATCTAACTTTTTGACGATCTTGACTTGCTTCTCGATTTAGATCTTCCACAACTCTGACCTCTTTCAGTTTACCTTCCTCTGTTTTCCACATTCAATGCACTTCCTGATGATTCACCTGAGGATTTCCTGCGAAATTCTTCATCGATGATAGCACTCACAACATCATCAAATTTCAGTTTACTTGATCCCGAGGAATTACTCAGTGAAGTAACCATACCACTCCAACTGTCTGGTAAAGAAGATAACAATAACAATGCCCATATCTCATCATCAAAATGTACTTTTACCGATGACAATTGGCTCATGACTGTGTTGAACTCATTGATATGTTCAGTGACAATCCCACCTTCAGCCATCTTCATGTTAAACAATCTTTTCATCAAATGTACTTTATTTGAAGCAGATGGTTTTTCGTACATTCGTGAAAGGGCAGCCATAACATCTTCAGTGGTTTGCTCTATTGAAATATTGAATGCAACAGATTTACTTAAAGAGAGTCTGATCGTACCTAAAGCTTTTCTGTCAAGCACCTCCCACTCCGGATCGTATTTGTAGGCTTCTTGGCTTTTCCTCCAAGTGGCAGGTAGAAATTTTTCTGATAAAGAAGATCCTCTATCTGCATCTTCCAATATGCGAAATTCTGACCATTGAACTTCTCAATTGTTTGCTTTGTATCGTCCGTCATTGCTCCCACTCAAACCAAGCTCTATTTACTTGGTAATTTTTCTGTTGGTCAAACAGTCAATCTGTTCCGTCTATCTTGTAGATCTCGTCGCAACGAGTACACAAAAAAAATGGAGCTCAATTTGGAGTCCGGATGACCTCGAAACGTGCAAAACAATTCTGGCCGTCGAATCTGGTCAAACCTGGCCGTTGACCGTTGCTGACGTCACCGCTGATGTCGCTGCGCAGTCGGCTGGGCTTCTGGAGCGGACCCGGGTCGGGTTCATCTGACCCGGAACTGAACTGCCCGTTTGCGCTGGGCTGGACCGACTGCAAACAGGTCGGGTCGAACCTGACCTGACCAGGCCTGAACTTGCTGACTGGGCTGGACCTGCTGATAATGGGTCGGGTCGGACCTGACCTGACCCAGAGCCAAACCGCCTCTGAACTGCTGGGCTGGACTGAAATCGGGTCGGGTCGCACCTGACCTGACCCGAACCCGCTGTTGCTGCTCTGGGCTGGACTGCAATTGGGTCGGGTCGCACCTGACCTGACCCGAACCCGAATCCTTCTTCTCCTTCTTCCTTCCTCCTCTGTTTCTGCTGTCTGCAACAGAGGAACTGGCAGGACTTGTCGGGTCTTCGTCCTCGGCTACGGGCAGGCTGGGGTGGCAGCGGTTGATGGCGTCTTCTCCGGCGACAAGGACGACGAGGATCCCAGCGAAGATCTCGGTGGTGACCGAGATGATTTGGGGCGCGCGATTTTCGGATCTTCTGCGCAGTCAGGCAGCCTCTCGTCGGCCGTATCTCGGTCGGATCCGGGCGGAGCAGCAGCGGCAGACGAGGTCGGTGGGGCAACAGCGACGCAGTGAGGTCGGTGGTGGCGCTGCGGCTTGGCAGCGGTGGCGGCAGCAGGGAGGGGCACGCAGACAGGTAGTTCTTTTTTTTTTTCTTCTTCTTCTTCTTCTCCGGTCGTCTCCTCCGGTGACGGCGTGCGACGGCGAGATCGAGCCCGGATCCAAGTTTCTGTAAACAGAAACTCCACGATCCCACGATCTTAACACCACTCTCTGATACCAGTTGTTGGGAAAAGAGAAAGAAACAGAAGAACAAACAATCCACACAAAAGACACAGATTTACGTGGTTCACCCGATGTGGGCTACGTCCACGGAGATTCAAACCTGTTTCACTATTGTTAGAGATCTCCCACGAGAAGAACAGTCCTCTCCTCGTGATTACAAGAGCACACAACTCTCCTTTGGTTCTTCTCTGCAGAAAACCAACTCTCTCTTTTCACCACTCCTCAGAATAACAGAAGCCCTAATTAATAATAACCCTGAGCCGTAACAACCGTCGGATCTGCCCTTACAACAAAGGATCCAGATTAAACCGACATATTACATAATTACCCCAGATCAGGCTTCACTAACCCATCAAATAGTGCTGATGGGGGTTCAAAATTTTAAAGCATGATAGCTTTATCAAATGATTGTATCTAAAGTTTTATATTGCCATCAACGTCATAAAAAATGGGATAATGAAATAAAATCTAAACATATCATAAGGTGAAAATTGCCAAAAAAACAGGGGATAGCCTGAACTGACTTATAGATAAAGGCTTGGCATAACATTTTTAGCACTACGGCTTAACGTTTTGCATACAGTTTTGGCCTGAGCCTCACTGTAGGCCCATGATTTAGATTCTGACCTAAGTATTAGGTATGATGAGTAAAACGGCTGGGTTTGGACAGGGTTTGGACAAGCTTTAGCCCATCCAACCCTGAACATTCACATCTTTATTCTTTGTTTTTCTTTTTTATTTTTTATTTTTGGAAAAGTATAAATTATCATTTCAATAAAAAATCAATACATATCAGGAAATATTATCCTGTTCAACACTTACAATTCCCTAAATAGAGAGAGGCACCTCCTCTAACCAAAACTCTCCACTCCCTGCAAAGCACCGTTTTTAGCTAAAATATGGGCCGCCATGTTAGCTTCCCTCCCCATATATCTAACACTCCAACATCTATAAGTCTTGAACTTTCTTTTGCCTTTTGAATAAGCTGACCATATAACTTTACCCTCATAATCTCGTTTGATACGTTGGCTATTACTATAACCAAGGCATCTCCCTCCAACGTGACATCCCAAAAGCCAAAATTGGCACAAAGTTTGATGGCCTCTATAAGAGCAATTGCTTCAACCACCGTAGGATCAGTAAGCATACAAACTTTGCTTGAGTGACTCACAGTAAGGACAATACCCAATGAGTTTTAGACTATTACACCCACTCCAAGTCTGTTTTGATGCTTTGTAAGAGGCCCATCCTAGTTTGTTTTATTGGCAATAGAAACAAGTTTATCCCTTAGACAGTGGTAGCTAGAGCTATGGGTCTTATTGTTTTCCTTCATTTGCAATGATTGAAAACGTCAAAGTTAAGACTTGATGGCCCTAGCCCTCTCCTTTGGATTTTTCATTTCCTTGTAACCAAACACCTATTGCTAACATAATTGATTCTTCCATTTCCTCTTTGCTCAATAACATCATCAAGTGGGTTAATATCTCTCTAAAATCCAGATTTGAGAAGGAACATTTTTGTATCTTCCTACAAGCTTTTATCTAAAGGTCAAATGCAGTAAGACATTCTTAGAGAGCATGAGAGACGTTCTCATTGGCTAAGTTGCACATGGGACAACTGCTATCATTCACAATATTCCTCTTCTTCAAGTTTGCTTTAGTGAGAAGCACATTATTAAGTGCTCTCCACAAAGACATTTTTACGGCATATGGCACTTAGAGTTCCAAATAAACTCCCACATTTTATCTTTATGCCTTTTATTAGAGCATTCCCTATTAATAAGCTATAATTTTTCCATCTCCATGTGATAGGCACTTCGCACAAAAAAAATCTTCACTCGCCGTTCCTCTCCAAACAAGTGCATCTTGAATCTTTATAACTATATACTAGGATTTGAGAAATCACCTTAACTTTCTCCTCAGAGAAAAGCTCTTTAAGAAAGCTTGTATACCCCCAATTGGTTTAAGGGTCAACCAGCTCTGATATTGTTGCATCTTCCGATAAAATATGTGGAGGAGATTGCACCGTATAGGTAGATGCCTTGGGTAGCCATTTGTCTTTCCATATTTTAGTTGTAGTTCTATCTCCAACTCTCCAAATCAAACCATCCCTTAGATCTTTCTTTGAACATATGCTTCTCTAAGCAAAAGAGGATTGATTCCTAATTCTTACATCTAGGAAATTATCTAAAGGAAAATAATTCTCCTTTATAATCTGTGCTACAAAAGTATTTGGGTACTGCAGAAGGCGCCACCCTTGTTTCGCTAGAAGTGCCTTATTAAAGATCTCCAAGTTCGTAAACGCCAGACCGCCTTTAGATTTAGAGGCTTTCATTTTCTTCCAGCTCATCCACTGAATCTTTTTATTTTTTTCCTAGTCACCCCACTAGAATTTTTGCATAATTTTATTGATATCATTGCAAATTTTTTTAGAAGTTTGAAAACACTCATTATATTTGTGGAAATTGGTTGGATAACTGCGTTCAAGACAACTTCTTTATTCAATATGTAGGTGGCTAACATTTGAATCCTAATCAATAAAATGCGTGCCTTCTACCCATATAATTGTGGTAAGTATGACATACATTTATTAAACATTTATGGTGGGGTCCACCTTGATTCCGTTGGTTCTTTCCAATTTTATAGAAGAAAAGAAATATACCCAACTCTTTTATAGAGGCAGAAGGACATTATTAGTGTAGGGCCGAAGTCTCAATGGGAAGAATTTTAATAGGAACTTTTAAATACAGAGAGGGTCTCACAGTATCACTACAGCTGTCAAAAAGAATGTGTTTGGATGATGATAAGAATATGAGTTCTTTTGGATTGAGATCTCTCTCAAATGATTTGGATTGAGTTCTAATGAGAAGTGAGAAAGGAGAAAGAAGAAAGAATTATGGGAATACTCATTTTCTCTTTCCTCCTTTCTTGTTTAGTACTTTGCTAATAAAGTAAAGTGATGAAAATTTAAAATCAAGAGAGAATAAAATATGATCGGTTCTACTCATAATATAATGATTTTTTTTCTCTAGAATTTTTTTGACTTATTGTGTAAAAATTAAATGGTTTTTTGTCATTTAGTAGCACTTTAGAAAATTGATTTTTGACTCGTTTTAAGAAAAAAGAGAAAAATTTAGAATTTTTATACTTTTAATATGATCTACACACCTTCTCATGTCTTTTAAATGATGCTCTACTCCACTCTACTTCATTCTAGTAAAGTGCCTAACATGCTGGTCCAACTCTCCACTTGCTTAATTTTTTAAACAATACGTTCATTTTACTTTGACAAAATGAAAACAATAAGTGATGTTGAAATTAATGAAGTAAGTATGAATTAATATCGATGAGTGCCAATGAAGATATGAAGCTAATGGGGTAAGTGTGGGGATGAAGCTGTATAGAGTTGAGAGGGGGCAACTTATTCATTCCCTTTAAATTAGGAGAAAGATACTGATACATCTATTTCAATCCTATCCTTTGTCTCCTTAACTTTTCTTTTTCTCCTTTTTGCCCTTTAAAAAACTTTTTTACCCAAATGAAACTTTTAAAACACATAAGAGAATTTTGGTCTTTTATAGTCATAAAAAAGACAAGCATCAAATCACCAATAAGGTATACATTATGGTGTGATTTAATTTTTCATTTATTCGTTCTTTTTCTTACCCATTATTGAGCCTAGACTACTAATCCTATCAAATTTGAAATTCATAATCACCACAACTCGTTTAATTTATTATCGAATTTTAAAATTTTAACATTTTACTTCAAGATATGGATTAATTAAATCTAAATTAATTCTTATGTAAGAAATTTTAAATTTCTATAAATAGCAGCGCTTAACATTTTTCATACTAATCACATATCAAAGACTCTGACAAGGTTTTATTAAAGTTTAAAAAAGAATTTGGGCTCTAAATAATGGAACAAAGATCCAGACTTCTTATAAACTGTCAATCCCATATTATGATAAAGAAAATTATTTAACTTGAATTTTAATTAAAGTTATGTCCTCATGAGTAAAAATGCTAAAATTATGTAATTTACAATTCTCCTCATGTCTTTCATGCCCATCCTTATTATTGCTAGAGATAAAGTGAGAGAAAAAAATGCTAAAATTATGCCATTTACAATTCTCCTCCAGTCTTTTGTACCCATTTTTATAATTATTGGATATAAAGTGCAATCTAAATACTCTTTTAAAATATATTTTAGGGTATAATTTAATTACTAATTCATAACTTTTAAGTACTCATTATAATGTAATAAAAATTTTGATGTAAAGTGCAATTCAATGATGTATTTATTTTTTCTAAAATTTCTCTCTAAGAGAAAATTTTGCCCCTCTAAGAGAAAATCCTGGACCCTCAGTGGGTAAGTGTGACCCCCTTTTAAGACGCTGATCCATCTAAATGTGGCCAGGATTGTATCCGAAGTTAAAAGTAAAAAGCAGGAAAGCTTCACTTTATGGTGTGGAAAGTGGAATGCTTAGAAACAAGAATCAAAATGAACAAGTGGGCATCTTCTTGCAAGCAGTGACAGCACTGCGTCTGACATGAAAGCCTCAGAAGCCTCACGTGCGGGAATTTATTTTCAGTGGCTGTGGGCCCCATCCTACTGTCGGTGGCAGTAAATGAGAAGACTTTGAGGATGCCGTACGTGCCGGGTCCTCTGCCACACACTCTTAGGAATCTTGGACGCACGACCCAGACGTGGTCCCGAGCTCCCGCGTTCAGCGATGGGGCCCACACCTCAAATTTTGACGCCATATGTTCAGATGTGCTGACGTAGACGCAGCGCAGGCACCTATTCTTATGAGCTGCTTTGATGACGTGGCATTGTAACAGCCGTGCACCCAGGTCCGGCCCGGCCAAGAAACCTGGGAGACTCTGCCCCGAGAAATCTTGAGTTGGAACTTGGATTTAGTGGGATTTCAAAATTCTCCCACTAATTATAATATGTTAAAAGAGAGTTATTTTAGATAGAATTTTGACTAGATTTATTTTAATTTTGACTTTGTAATTCAGTATTTGTGAAAAGCTAAAAACACTAATGTGTTAGAATAGAAAAACTGAAGAGTAGAGGGAGGGAGAGAGAGAGTTCTTATTGATGAGATTTCTGTGTACATAATGGGGGGAGGAGGATCTTATTTATAGAATAAGATTGCTTCCTCCTCAAGTAACCAAATAAGGAAAAACCCTAAACCTTAGTAATCCCTTTATCTCATGTGGGTCCCAAAGTGGGCATCCACCTATGATAATAACATCTTATAACACTCCCCCTTGGATGACCACCATTCAATGACAGTTGCCTCATTAAAACCTTGCAAAGGAAAAACCCAGTGGGATAAAAACCAAAGCGAAGGAAAAAGAGTACAACGTTCTACAGGATCATTGACTTGGTGTTGGACGTGCATAATGCTACTTCGTTAAAACCTTAACTAGGAAAACCCAGTGGGACAAAACCTAGAGAAGGAAAAAGAGTACAGCGCACATATGTCCTGGGTAGCATACTTCAGGATGCCTCCCCCTGATGACTACTCCCCCTGATGATAACATCTTTGTACATAATTAAGCATGTCAATCTCGTATACAATTTCTAAAATACTGAGTTTTGACAAAAACTTCGTAAACTGATCAGCCAGGTTGTTGCTTGAACGAACTTGCTTAACTTCAATCTTGTTATTCTTTTGAAGCTCATGAGTGAAGAGGAACTTTGGTGTAATGTGTTTCGTCTTGTCATCTTTAATGTATCATTCTTGAATCTGTTGAATACATGTCCCATTGTCTTCGAAAATAATGCTTAGAGTACCTGTACTAAGAGGTAATTGACAAGAACTACATCTATGCTGAGTTAAATATTTTTGCCATACACATTCTCCACTGGCTTAAAAATCTCAGCATGGTTAGAATAAGTAGCTATCAATAGTCAATTTAGTAGAATATCAAAAATAATGATATTGACATGAAGAAACATATAACATGTCTATGATCGATCCTTATGAGGATCAGGGATATATCCTGAATCTGTATATCCTACAAAATTTGGTTTCAACCATAAAACAGACATAAATATCATAGCATTTGTTTAATACCAATCCAAAGCCTTGGTGCAAAACTATATATGGGAAGCATATTTATAAAGAATGAAAATCTCATTAAAACTTCTCTCGATCTGCAGGCCGAGATAAAATAGTCAATAGTTTTCTCGAGCTCTTCTGGAGTCTCGATTAGATATATAAACTTCTACTATTATAAATCTATTTAAGGATTGTATAAACAGGAACAGGCAAATGGGATTGTTTTCATACTCTTCCTTATATAAACATTCACTAAGACGATTGTACCATATTCTTCTGGAATGCTTCAGGCTGTACAATGAACGTCTTACTTATATTGAGTACGTACTCTCTTACTTTGCTTCAGGCAAAGCAAATCCTTCTGGGATTTTCATATATATATGTCTGTGTATGTTTTCAATCCCAAGTTTCTACAGGAAACCTTATATCACAATTTTGCCTTTCGTTCATTTTCCTTACAAACACCCATTTGTAACCTGCAGGGTTAACACCATCTGGGGTTTGTACTATAGGTTCATATATACCACGTCTATTTAGAGATTGTAATTCCTTAATGGTATCTCTTTATTTTGGCCAATATATTCTTTGTCGACATTCATTTATAGAACGTGGTTTTGTATCCCAATCATCATTCTCAATTAGTTGTGTAGCTACCGCATATACAAATGCGTCATCGATGATAATTTCATTTCTATCCCATCTCTCTCTTGAATAATTATAAAGTATAGAGATCTCTTTATTTATTGGGTACCCATTGCCTCTTCAGGGGCTTCTAGAGTCTCTTCTGGGACTCGTGTCACTTCCAGGACATCAATTTCTTTAGGAATTTTAGAGAGAGTGGATTTTGTCATAAACTCTTCGGGAGTATACCTCTTCTGGAGTATGATTGGGATATAATTGCTCATTTCTCCTCTTCTGGGGAGCTGAGTCCTTGAAACCTATAGTTCTACCATGCTTCTGGCGTGTATAAATTCATTTGTTGCCATATTTGGACTTTGTTCTTCAAGAACACTAATTCGTACTTGTCCTACAGGGACATTAATTTGTGCTTGTGTGTTCATAGCCGATACATGTGACCTAGTCACTTTTGCTGCATCATTAAAAGCATCAGGGAATTCATTTGTAATTAAGTGCACAATTCTCCGTACTTCATTCTCACATTGTGAAGTACATAAATCTAGATGAGATTGAGTGGAAGTATTCCACATTAATTCTCGCCGTTCTTCAGGAACGGATTGTTCTTCAGGAACAAGGTGTTCTTCAGGAACTCTCTTATCTCCCTCTAACGGCGAGAAGACTATCTCATCAAGATGACAATCAGCAAAAACGAACAATGAATATATCTCCTGTCATTGGGTCTAGATATCCAATAATTGGGGTGAAGTATAACTAACATAGAGTCTACGTTCTGAGTTCATGCAGGTCACAAACCTACGCTATCAAGCCTTATAAATTTAATAACATGCTTAAGGATGTGTATCCTAGGTTTAATAATATGTGCTAATGGGCGGGATTAGATAGGTTCACAAATGTCATACAATATTCTTTGCGAAAAGGATGGTCAATAGATGGTACTCTAAGGAGTACGTAATAGAAGTATCAATAATTTACCAGAGCATAGGACCCCTAGAATAACAAGCTTCTGGCTTAACTTTGTCGTTTTGCTCATAATCGAATATGATTCGATTTTTAAAGATTGTCTTGTAATATAACCTTGAAATATAAGGAGAATGCACTTAGCTTTTCTAGTATCAGCTTTTGGCTGTCAATACTAGTAATGATGTACAAATACCATTATGTAGACTCTTCCGGAGCATTCAAGTATTTGTACGGATACAGCTATGATCGATGCCGTGCACGAATGAAACACTAATTCAGAGAAAACTTCTGGTTTTTTCAATGTAGTGTGTTTTGTTGCACTGTCTACTGGACAGATATTATCCTCAGCTTCATGCATTCCATGAGCCATAGAGCAAGTAATAATAAACTCACATAACTAGGTAATCGCATTGCAAAAATAAAAGTAAGAACAACTAAACAATTCAGCATTCAAAGCAAATATAACATAATATACGGGGGATTAAAAATAAGTCCTACCATTCAACAAAATATCTAAAAACTGAACTCAATGTTCAAACTCATAAAAGTAGTTGTAGGTCTTCTAGACCATGCTTAGTGGTTCGCCCAATTTCCAAACAAAATGCCTTTTCAATCACCTCTCCTGGGTTGGTTTATTTCATCTCTACAGGAGAACATATTATATCTACCTCTTCTGGAGGGATTTTAATTGACTAATCTGGCATTTATTTCAAGCATTGGGTGTATGACCATCTGCTGGTGATCATCCCTGTCTAATGGGGATATAATGGCGCGGAAAATAAGAGCGTATGCCATATCCTTCAGGGATATTTTATTTCCGACTTTGATAATATCACCAAGCCTTTTAGAGTGTGTTAAGATCGATTTACTAATAACAATCAAACAAAAATAGAACTTCGGGTTCTCAATATCCGATGACAAAATATAATGAAGAATTGGCCAATCAGAAAGTTAGAACTTCGGGTTCTCAACTGATGAATCAGAACTTCTAGTTCTGTCAATACTTCAGGCTAGTGATAGAACTTCAGGTTCTTAGAACTACTGGTTCTATCAAAGCTTCAGGTTTGAATCACAACTTCTGATTCTATCAAAACTTCAGGTTTGATTTCATGGCCGTTGTATCGATCTACACTACTTTGAATCTTTAGAAATCAAAGCTCCAAGTTTGATTATGAATATGAATCTTCAGGTTCATATTCCAAATCTTAGAACTTCTGGTTCCAGATAATGTATGGATCTTTAGGCCCACGTTATTCATTGGAAATAGAACTTCAGGTTCTATTATTTGGAACTACTGCTTCTGCCGATAATAAATTCAGCAAAACTAAAGTTTCAGATAATCAGTAGTGATAATTATACCGAAGGAATTATATCAAGCATGCAGTACAATATTATAGAATATAAAAATAAATGTATATGAGAAACAGAAAATAAAATGTAGAACTTCAGGTTCTTAACATCCAATCAAAGATAATAATAAAAATGTGATGAAGAATTGAGAAATTGAAGTTTAGAACATCGGGTTCTCAACTTAAGAATCAGAACTTTTGGTTCTAAATTAAAATAGTTCATGGATCTTTCAGTACGAGTTAGAACTTCAGGTTCTAGATTAGGATAATTCATGGATCTTCAGGTCCGAGTTAGAACTTCTGGTTCTAGATTAGGATAATTCATGGATCTTCAGGTCCAAGTTAGAACTTCTGGTTCTAGATTAGGATAATTCATGGATCTTCAGGTCCAAGTTAGAACTTCTGGTTCTAAATTAAAATAACATACAGAACTGCATGTTCAGATTATTTATTCGATATAGAACTTCTAGTTCTAAGTATTAGATGAAACTTTGAGTACGTATTGTAGATCTGAAAACTTCTGGTTTCAGAGTAAAATAACCAACGGATCTTCTGGTCCGGAATCGACGGATCTTCTGGTCCGGATTCAAATGAACTTCTGGTTCATAGGCTAAAAGAATTTATGGAATCTCGAGTCCGAGTTGTTGATTCCATATAGAACTTCTGGTTCTAAATATCGTATGGAACTTCGGGTTCCAATTTCTTGCATAGAACTTCTGGTTCTATTTATGATCTATGATTTTCAATTTTATCATGATCTCCTTTTTATAAGAAATAATTATTCATCACTTGAATTTAAATTATAAATACTTGCAAATCGAAAAAGGAATAATAACAAATGCAAGTGTATGGTTATCAACTTAATAAAAGATCATAAAATAGGGAGAAATTACGTAACCTTTAAATCGTCCTCCTTTTGGTGCCAATATGTAGATCTGCTCGTGAGCTTTCCGTAGGTACAAACGGATCTCAAATCGGACTCCGGATTGTCAAGATATCGCAGAAACAAGTTTCTGCCATTGATCCGGTCAAATCTGCGTTTGACCGTACGACTTACTGACGTCAGCAGGCTGATGTCAGCACTGCTCCTAAAGCTGGACTGCTGCAAACGGGTTCAGGTCGAATTGACCCGATCTGAACTACAACTGCTTCATATGCTGGGCTCTGCGAAGCGGGTCAGGTCAGAACTGACCCGAACTCGACCTGGAATCCTGTCTCATGGCTAGGCACTTGAAAAATAACAGGCCAGGTCAACCTGATTCGACCCATCTTGGAACCTTTTTCAAGATTTTGCCTTGGACCACGGGTTAGGTTTGATCCAACCCGAAACTAACCCGGTTTAAAAAAAAAAAAATTAGGCCCTAGGACCGATCTCCTTCTTCCTCGCGTCTGTTCTCCAACAGACCAAACGGAAAGTGGAGGTCTGCCGGAGGAAGGGGAACTCTACGGCAACCCAGGGGACAAAGGGGAAGGCGAGGCAGCAGGCTTCTCACCGTCTTGCCTTTACCTGCACGGATCGCCTGGCTGTCCTTTTTCTCCCACCGTCTTCTCCGCTGCCAAGGAAGAAGAAGAACCCAAAAACCCTTTTTTCTTCTTGCGCAGTTTCTTGATGAGCGCCATCGGCTTTCTCTTCAAGCCGCGATTAAACCTTCTGCGGGCGCGCGCATGGAAGAGCTTGACGAGCTCATCAGTAAGCAGGTCGAGAAGGGTGTCCAGATCGACGCCTCTGAAGCTGAACTTCTTGAATGTTCTCTTCTTCGGCTGCTCCGTAGCGACATCTGCATCCACATCCGCCATGGCTGGAGACGATTGACTCTCTGCGAACACCGGGTTCGATGCGAGAGGGGATGTTGCACGACGGCCGATGTAGACTGGGTTCGATTCAAGGAGGAGTTAGCTCTTCGGGTTCAACGTCTCCGGAACGAATGAGTAGTCTACTGATTTGAGATGAGGGCAATCCATCTTGAACATCGTGCTAATAACGTGTTTGTTAGAATAGAAAAACTGAAGAGTAGAGGGAGGGAGAGAGAGAGCTCTTATTGATGAGATTTCTGTGTACATAATGGGGGGGAGGAGGATCTTATTTATAGAATAAGATTGCTTCCTCCTCAAGCAACCCAATAAGGAAAAACCCTAAACCTTAGTAATCCCTTTATCTCATGTGGGTCCCAAAGTGGGCATCCACCTATGATAATAACATCTTATAACATAATGGTGAATTTGATGAGTGTTGTACCTTTTTTTTTATTAGGTTGGATCAAACTTTGAGACCTTAAATAAAAAGGAATGTTCTGCGATGAGTGCTTTATATATGCAGTCTAACTGTATAAGGCCTACTTTGATCAATGCAACCTATTTGATACTCTTGTCATCCCCTGATGTAGCACCAAGCGCAAATTTAATATCATTGAACCTTCACTTGCTAACGGGTTGAATATAAAAAAATCTACAGTTAAGATGCTGTCAAACTTTAAGCCTAATAAATGATGGTTTATGATAATATAATGAGTCTAATAAATGGAGACTTCGATCATTGGTCCCTGTATATTTTTCCATGCTAGGAGAGGTTTAGAGACTAAATTTTTGCTACATTAAGTTTCTAATATAAAAAAACTACTATATATTAACAAAAATGACCCTCCTTCCTTATAAGGGCTTCTGTACACTACTATTCAAAATTTTTGGAAATCTTTAAAACCGTACAATCTCTTTCACTCTTTTCTTTGTCTTGTTCTTTTTCTTCCTTTGTAATCAATGTTTGCATGCTTTCAATCACAGATCCCAACTTCCTCTTTCTATCGTTAATCACCCAGTATTGGACAGCTACTATTATGATGATGATGATGATGTCCAACTCCTTTATAGCCTTTCCATGCTGTCCCTTCAACAAGCTTGCCATCTGCTTGACAAAATGCCCAAAAGACGTATTAGCCCCATCGTTCGTTGGACTTCGCTCTACTCTCGAAAGACGCTTGAGAAAGCTTCATCAATGAGGTCCGAGAGCTCTTTCACCTCATGCCCTAGTACAATCTTGTTACTTGGAACGCCATGCTATTTGCCTATGTTCAGTCTGGCTGGGACATTGACACTATTCTTCTGTTTGAAGAGATGCCCGAGTGGAACATTGTATCTAGAACTTCCATGCTTTTTGGATTTATGCATTCTAGGAGGATTGATGTGTTCACAAACAACGGATAAATTTTATCTGTTGAGTTTAATAGAATTTATTTATTTGATATTCCATGTTGGTCCAAACAGATTCTATTTGTTGAGTTTAATAGATTTTGTTTGCCTTTTTTGTCTACGGAAACAGATTTTATCTATTGAATTTAACAGATTTTATTTGCTTGGTATTCTATATTGTCCGAAACATATTTTATTTGTTAAGTTTAACAGATTTTAGTTGCTTTTCTTATCCACAGAAACATATTTTATCTATTAAGTTTAACAGATTTAATTTGTTTGGTAGTCTATGTTGGCCAAAACTAATTTTATCTATTGAGTTTATCAGATTTTATCTGTCGATTCAAATAGTTAAAATATATTCAACTTAATAGAAAAATACCAAATAGATTTTATCTGCTACGTTTAATAAAATTTGTTTGCCTTTTTTATCCATAGAAGATTTTATCTGTTGAGATTAATAGATTTTATCTGTTCGATATTCCATATTGGCTCAAATAGATTTTATATGTCGAGTATAACAGATTTTATCTATTGGTTTAATAGAGATTTTATTTATTTAGTTTAACAAATTTTATCTATTGGCTTCCTATATTATGCTTTTTTTTTGTTTGTTTCTCTATGCTTATAATGCCTAACATTTTTCTTTATTTTTTTAAAGACAGCATTTTCATACATTATTCGGCTTCTAGTTTCATGCCTCTTTTGTGAATCATACTATTTTCTGTACTTGATTAACATCTTTATGACTTAATGAGTCTACTACTTTCATATACATAGAAGAACTACTGCTACTTTCATATACATATAAGAACTATATATATATATATATATGGGCGCGCTACAAAGCCCCCAAGGCATTTTTTAAGAAAAAATGCACCTCCTAGTTAGGGCCTACTGAGTTGCAAGATGATCATAGAAGACCATTAGATGTGAAGACCCATATGAAGCCTACCTATATGCAAAATCTTAAGTCTATAAAATAATCCTAACCTTTTGATATGGCCCTACGATTTAATGGTTAGAAGCATCTTTTTATCATGATTTCAATTTAACAATGAAGAAAAGTTGGATGAGTGTCAAACTTGGACTTATGACTATTCATGAGAGGATAGTGCGTATGAAAAGATTAAATTAAATCAATATGGGCCCCATGACCAAAAAGAAGAGGGGCAAAAAAAAGGTCGCTTTTAAAGTAGATCGCTCATTAGAATTCTCCATATATATATATCCACACACTTGTTTGAGTTGTCTTTGGAGTTCCATGATGAATTATGCAATTTAGGTGTAAGTTTTAATGGAGAAATAAGCAAGTAGTCTCATAAACCATGGCTGAGTTTTGTGTAAATAGATAACTTGGGCCTCTTGAGTAAGAACTTGGAGTTGGTAGTTATAAATGATAGCTAATTAGTAAGAAAGGCAATGCAATGTGAATTCTAATGAATGGTGGAATGAAAGGTCAAATTGTTTTTAAGTTTCAAAGAAGGTACTTGCTCAAGGGGAAGAGAGGTTGTATGCAGAAGTGTGGTTTTTATCAAGAAGAACATTGTGAAAAGTATTATAGAAACAAACAGTGGACACTTGAAAAAGTACGAGGTAGCAAGAGAAACACTAAAGTCATCTATTATTATTATAATTATTTTGGCTATTTGATTGGTGGTCCACAAAGGTGAGACCAATCTAAACATCCATCAATCGATCGCCGACCTGATGTTTTGAGGGTAAGGTGCCTATACTACTTGACTGACTATGAGGTATTTCATTCAAATTTCAAATGGATTTTATCATTAAATTTTATTTGTTCATTATAGTGAACATATCAATTTTATCTATTCTCCACTGTTTCCATTTCAGTAGATAGATTTTATTTATTTGAGGAAACCAACAAATAAAATCTTTTTTTTTTTTCAGTGTTTGAAGGGTTTTGGGGAGAGCCTCTAGAATAGATTAATGCAATCAATCTCAATATTGTGTGTGCAAACAATCAACTATACAATGGAAATAAATCAAACCACAAGCACACACCATAAGAAAGCACAGATTTTATATGGAAACCCAACTTGGGAAAAAACTACGGCCAAGAATCAACTATTATGAATCATATTACAGTTATAAGAGAATACTCACAACCTTTACTCAGTTGCCCCTTAATCTAAGGACTTTGTGATTCCCTTGCACAACTCCCAGCTATAATGATACCCTACCATTCTCTGTGACAGATCCAAGCACCTAAATGCCTTCTAGATGTTGTACTTGACTCCCTTCAGTAATCTTTTATACTCAGAGAAGTAAAAGACAAAAATATCTAGAGTAGAATTTCAGCCCTTCAATTCTAAAAAAAACTCTAGAGGAGATGATCTCCAAAATATATTCTCCACTTCGAACAATGAGATCTCTATCTTAGATTTGAGAGATAATCCCTTTTTATAGCCCCAAATTCGTGCCGCATAAGTATAATTCGATCAGGAAAGAATCTGGCATGAAATAGGCAAGTTCCCCTTTAATCGGACTGAAAAATAGTAAGTCGGATAACTTTTTGCACCTATTCAATCAGTTGGATGAATAGCTTGATCGGTCGAATTAAGGTTCTGCCCGGGTTGAAATTTTAGTACTTTTCTGTAAACTTCCGGAGGCTATAACTTTCTCGTTTTAGCTCCAATTGAGGCAATCTTGGACTCTACAGAATTTGTTTGAAATGAGCTTTTCAACGGTAGGTCACATGCCTATATCCGATGTTTGGTTTGTAAGATATGATTTTTTAATCCATATTGTCCGTAGAAAATCACTTCAATTAGTCGTTTTTTCTTCAATTTCTTCACTTCAGTGCATCCGGTGACTCAAACCATTATCCATACTCAAAGATATGTAAAATACAATACTAATGGGCTTAAGTTTTATCCAACCCATGAATTTGTCAACACAAAAATCCTAACAATCTCCCCCTTTGGCAATTCATGGACAAAGCTTCCTATACAATCAATCTACCCAAAAATAAAATAAAAAATACATTGAACATTGTATAAATTTAAATAGCAAAGAAAATTTTACCGTTAGCTCTACACTAGTTACAAAAGAAATCATCTTCAGCTCCATCTGTCTTCAAATTGCACAAAAATTCTCTATTCTCCCTCTGAATACAATATCTCCCCCTTTTTGTCCATATTGAGAAAGCTAATGATCATTATGTAGCAAAGTTGTCAACCTGGATCCAGTAGTAGCTCTCTCTTAATTACAGCTCCCCCTTAATTGTATCTTCGTAACAGTACTCGGGATGAGAGTTTGATCATCTTAATCAAGGTTTTTTTGCATATAGCCACCTATACTTGTATAGTTTGATTGTGCGGTACAGTGTGAGCAACTTTTTTAGACAGATCAAATTCGGATTTAAATTTCTTCTTGCCAGATTTCTTATCCTTCAGCATAGATGGCTTTATCATGTATGTGTCTCCTTGATAGAACACCATTCTAGATATCTCTTAGGATCAAACACAGCAAATTAGTGCAACCGCTCTGATACCACTTGAAAGTTTTTGGGGAGAGCTTCTACAATGTATTAATACAATCAGTCTCAATGTTGTGTGTGCAAACAATCAACCACGCAACAGAAATAAATCAAACCATAAGCACGCACCACAAGAAGACACAAATTTTATATGGAAACCTAACTTGGGAAAAAACCACGGCTAAGAATCAAATACTATGAATTGTACTACAATTACAAGAAATATACTCACAACCCTTATCCAATTGCCCATCAACCTAAAGACTTTGTAATTCCTTTGCACAGCTCTCTGCTGTAATGACCCCCTACCGTTCTTTATAACAGATCCAAGCACCTAGATGCCTTGTCACAACCCGAGCTTAGAAATCGGGAGTTAGTAAAACCTAATCAGTGACATACGTACTCCCGTGCACACACACCTAGATCCGGTCCAAGTGTACACACACAAGGGATCTATCACACGTGCAATCCTTGTACGCGGAAATTGTAAATAGTATCAGTGTACAAAAGAGCATAAAAGGAATACAATAAGCATAATCACTAGGGAAAAATAGACGACACCAGAAGTACATGAGAGAATACATAATGACACAATGAATACGTATACAATTGATAAAACACTAGCATGCAGCAATTGGAAAGTGAGAAATGTGAGGCGCTCTCTAGAGTAGATCAATCATACCCACTCCCCATCCCACTGGGGTCTCAATGATCACCTCCGAAGTCCAGTTGATCTTCGAGGGATCGGGGATTGACGCTAATCCTGAAACACCAAGAACAATAAGTGAGTACAATGACTCAGCAAAGTATAAGCAACATAAAGGTAACACGTGATGTATTTAAAAAGAATCAGTAAAAAGGCAATCATATATGAAGTCAATTTCGTATACTAAGCAAATTATGCAATGAATAAAGCATGTCATACGAGTCAATAGTAGTAATACTGTGCTAAGTGGCTACCACACATGCCATATTCTCCCTCCTTGGAGAGAGCATACATATAATGAGAACTCCATAGGCCAGATGGGTCTCAGTTTCCTGGGGTCCGAAATTCCCAAGACATAAACTCATTGCAGCGTGGCCATACGTGCTACCCCAAATTCAACCCCATCCGGTATCCTAAGGCTAAGGCTGAGTAGTGCCTGACGATATCGAATCAAACAAATACTTGAACTTGCGTAGATCATGCGTATCATATCATATCAAACATATAGCATACGTGCATATAATCAAATCATACATGTAATGCTCAAGGTTTTGAGACATATCGAACAATCAAACCAATCAAATAAGTGAACCAATAAAACTCACCGTATCAAGTGGGCATACGAATATGATGCAAACATTGGCATACGAATACAATGTGAATATACAGAAGAGTAGAGATCACAATTTATCCATACAAGATGTTATAGATTAATAACGCGTCAAAGCTTATTAATTCACATAAATCCAACGGGTAGCATCGAATATGGAAATCAGCTATTTTCGCCCGGGATTTACCATGGACAGAGCCCTCAGGGTGTAAGGTCCCCAACCCTAGATAATTATGATTAATAGTGATTAAGTTGGTTTTACTCTAATTAATATGTAATTAGGCTAATTGAGCCCAAATCTCAAGAGGTTTGGGTCATGGATAGGTAGTTGAGTCGGGTTCGAGCCTTATTAGGTAGTCCAAGACCATTATATTTTGTATTTTCATGGTTTTACATTATTTATGCATCATATTAGTTGTATTGGGTGAGTTTCATCTTGTGGGACATCTTTTATGTTTGGCCCAATTTCATTTAGACCCATCTCAACCCATTTTGAGTCCAGCTACTTCAAATTGAAATATACCAAAACAGAGGGACTAATTTGTAAATTCCAGAATTCTGCCCCTTTAAAACCCCAAACCCACCATCGACCCTTTTTCCCCTCTTCTCCTTCCCATCTCGTTGCAGCACCGGTTCCCCCCTTTTTCTCTCATCATCTTCTTCTTTTCCTCCATTTTTGTTGTGATTTGAAGTTCTAGAAGATGCATGCAAGAGGGTTTATCATCTTCTTCAACCTTTTCTTCCTCCATTGTTTTTCTTCCTAAGATCTGAGGCCCATCTTCATCTTCTTGCTTGTAGGAAGCTTGAGGTAAGGACCCCTATTTCCCTTTTGAGTTATTGAGTTCTATGAGGGTCAAAAGAACCCATCTATTGGCATGTATGCATTCCATTCTCATTCTCTTCATGCATGTGTTAGATTCTTCATTAGAGGAGCCTTATTCTCCGTCTAACTAAGGGGCAAATTAATTTGAGTGAAGCACCAAGTTTAAGGCAAGTATAAGGATACATTTTTTTTTACATGCATGGCTATATTCTTTGATTCTTGATGGATGTTGTGATTTTACCCTTTTATACAGCTCAATGGAAATTCATGGATTTGATTTGTGTTTTGTGGTGATTTATGATGAATGAATGGATAATGGTCCTTTAAGGAACCCAAGAGTGTGGAATGAAAGCTTGTAGGTGGATTTATTGTAGGTAAAATGGTGTATTGGAAGAGAGAAATCAGTGAAATATAAACCCTCCCGTAATAGGGTGCTTCAGGGCCGACCGGTCCGTCCTGAAACCAGATCGGTCGATTACCTCTTAAGGTAGTCCGACCGGTCGGCCACCCAGGCCGACCGGTCGAATTTCCCTTCTGGGGGCGATCGATCGATCGGACCCATATCCGACCGATCGGGTAAGTCTGACCTGTAACTTTTAGAGAAGTATTCCAAAACCAATTTCTATGCTTGACTATGGACTTTTTATAGTCTATAGGATAGCCTAATGATGGGTTACTCCCTTAAACCTTAGAAAGAGATCAAGAAATCCACCCACACATTACCATAGGCCGTAGGTTACCATAGAATTGGATCCTTGTTACCCCAAACTAGCCCAACGGTGATTAATATGGAGAAGGAGGAGTGTTGAGCTGTCACTCTTCTCTTCTCAATTCTCCGGTTAGTTGTCAATGTCACGTCATGGGTTTTGGCATAAGGTGAAGTGTCCTTTATATACATAAGGTGACACCGAGAATGGTAATACCGGGACACCGAATATCTTCTGAATACACCGTATTGAATGACCTTAGAAATCCGGATTATCTAGCATAGGATTGGCTAGTAACTCTCCTTGATGACCCCACAATCTAATTGCATTCATATTGATAGTAACCTTCACCTCAAACATGTTAATCCATATCAGTATGCTTATTGATGAAAAGTATTCTACTTAATTGTGATTCTCTAATTGATATTTCCAACAAGATTGAGTACACTTTTGTATGAGTACAAATAGATTAGTACACATTAAACAAGGACATCAGATTATTTCCGATATATTTAAGGTTAGTGCCACTTGGCTTATATCCCATGGGAGGCTCGACGGGACACCATAGGAGTATTCTATCAGTTGCCTACTGCAGTAGTATCAGGAGAGTGAGTCGACGCTCTCACGGGCAGCTAGTCGGTCCTGGCCCGACCGCTAATGGTTTCCTAAAGATCAGTTTACTCTCTTTTAGAGAGGAGATATTGGATGTGGTTGACATGTTGGTATGATATACTCTTTATTCATGATTCCCTATTCATGCTAACTCATATGCATCAGTGCCTAGATTTTGATATTGATCTCTTTTAATCAGTATGTCATTGTAATTCCATTGATCTATCATGTTAAGCTGATGTATCCTTATCTTTGTTTAACCATCGTGTTAACTAGAATTACCATGGTGTTACAGGTGCATAACCCGAGGCCAATCCGGCATTCAATGTGATCCCAGAGGGAACCCTACGTTACCTCGGGACGTAAACGAGTGGAACGAGGAAGACATCTTTTCATAATTCTCCTCAACAGAGCGCAACAGGGATCATTTTTGGATTGGACTTAGGGTCGTCTTAGCGTAGGATATATTTGTCTTTTATCATGGACTTCCATATCTATGCATGTAGTTGGATTTAATTAACAGACTTGACTATTTAATGAATTGAAATGAATGTTTATGGATGCTTATGATATATATGCAGGTGAAATCTTCAGGTTTCCACTTAAATGACTTATATTAATAATACATGTTTGTGGATTTTCCTCACACGTACCTGTGGGATCACCCTTGTGACTGTTCGTACGTGTCTAGTCACAGCACGAATTGTCACGGGTACGTATGTCATTCCTCAGAACCCACCATTAATCCCTAATTCTCGAGTTCGGGGCGTGACATAGGGAATATCCAATCGCTGCCCCAGCGCAGAAAGCATACCATGTAAATAAGAGGGCGAAACCGAAGTCAATATGCAATGCAATTCGGATCATGTATAGGAATCATGATCTTTTACTAGCCAATCCTAACTAGTTATCCATTGTTACTAACCGTGCATAATGATATAGTTTTAAATTATCCGATACTCGGTTATTCTTCCTTTGGTGTTTCATTATCTAACTAAGAGTACTGGAGTCCCTTAAACCAATACTCATGGGGAGGTGCTTAACAAATGGATAACATACATGAATGAGTCATAGCCCAGGAGACTCTTCATGCAATTCCTTATATTCCATTGGGCAAGTCCGTTACCTACATTCTAGTTTGAAGGCCCTATAAGGTCTTTCATTAAACCTATCATTTTTATTCATTTCTCTCAAGGGTTGTACGGCTTAGCCGTAGGTTAACGTACGGCTTACCCGTAAGCATCTTACGGCTTACCTGTAATATGCACTGCGGCTCAGTCACGGTTCCCCTTACTATTCATCCGCATTTACGGTTCAACCGTATTTTGTTCTATAGCTCAGCCCTGTTCTATTCTACGTTAAGGCACGGCTTAGACGTAGCACATTGTACGGTCTCAACATGGCTAGCTCATAAAAGGTCATCTGCATTTCAATTCTGACCTACGGCTTGGTCACAGCTAGCCTACGGCTTAGCCGTAGGAGCCTGTACGGCTTAGCCGACTCTTAGCCATAGTTCAAACTGTAGTGGTTCACCTCTCTGGACTGTGAGCAGTAAACCTCACGCCTTATCCCTAAGCTTAGCCGTACACTTCAGAACATTCTGAAATGCAGACTGTCCAGAGCTTCCATATTTGCTCAGTTTCTCTTTAACAGATGGAACCAATCATACAAAGGGGCTGTTATGCACAGACGAACATAAGCATTAAATATACTCAAAACACTCATGGCATACCAACATGTATTCAACCAATATGTGCTTATACTTACCTTGGCTGAAGAAAAATCTAGCTTCACTCGTTTCTAAACCCAAGGCGAGAAAACCCAGTGCGCGGAATTGGAGCTTGACGCCGGCCACTAGCGATAATGGAAGAAGAGCGAGAGAGAGAGACACAGCAGAAAACTAAAGGAAGAAAAAGGAGCAGAAGAAGATTAGAACGAAAGAGTCGGTGGCATATATATATATATAAATATTTTCGCCATTTACAACCAAGTCCAAAAGTTATACAAATTACAGTTCGAGTCAAATGAATACTTAAACAGTTAAAATGACTCCAGAAGATTCCAAGTCAGCTACGAAAAGTAACAAGCATTACGAAAGATACACAATGACATCAAGATGACTCTGAAAAGACAAACTCAATAAAAATCAAAATTTACGAAAAAGGGCCCAAAGCTACCTAATCCATGTATAACTGAACCCAACTACCTAATCAAGACTCTAAACCTCACCCAACAAGAATAAAACATAATAACCCAAGAAAATCCTCCATGTAATTGACTATGAAACCGGCTAATTGGGGTCGGGGTGTTACACGCCTTCTCGATGTTGTACTTGACTCCCTTCAGTAATCTTCTACACTTAAAGAAGTAGAAGACAATAATCTCTAGAGTAAAACTTCAACCCTTTAATTCTAAAAAAAAACTCTAGAGGAGATGATCTCTAAAATATATTCTCCACTAAGAACAATGAGATCTCTATCTTAGGTTTGAGAGAGAACCCTTTTTTATAGCCCCAAATTCGTGCATCATAAGTATAATTCGATCAAGAAAGAATCTTCCATGAAATAGGCAAGTTCCCCTTTAATTGGACTGAAAAATTGCAAGTCGGCGAACTTTCTGCACCTGTCCGATCGGTTGAATGAATGGCCCGATCAATCAGATTAAGGTTCTGCCCGGGGTGAAATTCCAGCACTTCTCTACAAAATTCCGGAGGCTATAACTTTCTTGTTTCAACTTCGGTTGAGGCAATCTTGTACTCTACGGAATTTTCTCAAAACGAGCTTTTTAACGGTAAGTTACATGCCCCTATTCAATGCTTGATTTGTAAGATATGACATCTTAAATCCATATTATCCGTAGAAAATCACTTCAATTTTTCGCTTTTTCTTCGGTTTTTTCACTTCAATACATCCAGCAAGTCAAACCATTGTCCATACTCAAAGATATGTAAAATACAATACTAATTGACTCAAGTTTTGTCCAACCCATGAATTTGTCAACACAAAAATCCTTATATAGTTGTCATTTTCATTCGATTCCACTCATTCTCTCTTTACCTCTTCAGCTCTCTTTATTTTCAACAGATAGAATCTTATCAAACAAATAAAAAGCTATTAGTATTTTACCGATTGAGTTCACAATAATGAGTTCAACATATTTTATATATTGCTTTTAATAGAGATATATCAAACAAATAAAATCTTTTGTTTTTTTTGGAATTAATAACCAACATGTATTCTGTTTTGTAGATCTCGAAAAAAGAATTCTAAATATATAAATTTTATTGCAAACGGATAAATATAATGAAAGTTATAGAATTTTAAAGCTTGCAAAAAGAAGAAGTATAAGTAACATCACTGATAATTAATGTCAATACAATTACAAAAGAAAAGTGGTACTTTTGTTACTTTTTGTTCTAAATACTTACAAAAAGGACCTAATGCAATTCTAAATTAATTTAGCTGAATTTGGAAGGTTAAGCAAAATGTAGTTGGACTTAAAGTGGTATGAAATCATTTATAGGGACCGGGCTCTAAATAACCTATATATTTTTTGTTGCCTTTTGTCCCTAAGGAGACTTTTCCATTGACTCTCCTCCCATTTATAAAAATGCATGATATGCAATATGCTCGTAGGAAAACAATAGAAAGAGTATTAAATGATTTCTATCAAATTGCCAACTTATTTATGATTGAGTATTGGCATTGGCAAGGGATGCAAACGAGTATGTGGTTCTCCTATTATTCAAAGGTTTCTACCAATAGCGCACCAAAGAAAAATATGAAAAGAAAAGGAAAGAAATCCTCATCAAATCTAACAAAGCTCATAATGATTATGGGGCATGATTGGTATCTACAACCATTGAGTGTGGGACAAATGGATGGCACTGGGTACGATCTAAATGGTGACCTGCCTTGACTTGTCCTATTAGGGCCGAGTTTGATAAAAGTTTTCTTAGTGCATGACGGGTTTGGGTTTTGCTGTCCCGCCCAGCTCCAAATATATAATATTTATATACTTATTACTAAAGTAATAAACAAAACTTATGTGGTATAGATGATTTTGGGCCTTAATATAAAGTATGTGGTAAAAAAAATGTGACACGTTTAATCTCTACTACACATCTCGTGCATTTTCACATATTTTAAAATTTTTAAGCTTTAAATTCGACTTGATCAACTCAAACAGTGTGGGTTTGGCACCACATATCAGTGACCCATCACGAGGCAAGTTGAGTTTAAATAGGATAAATCTGAGACAAGATGGGTTTGGGTTTACCCCAACTTGTATCAAACTCAGCTCGTTGCCATCCTTAGTTGTACAGGTGCAAGATATATGGGTGGATTTGGGTTTAGCTTGGCCCATAAAAAGCCCAACTTACTGCTATGAATCTGCTTTGTTAGAGTACAACTATTTGTACGCTTGCTTGAGACCTGAGAGTTGAGGCAGCTCTTGATCCAACCAACAATCTTGACCTAATCAATCCAAGTTAGTAATTTAGTCTGGCCATCTTAACCCAAATCCAGGTTAGTAGTTTTGTGTTGCCCTTTTTGACTCCTTATTTCTCGGGTTCAATTTGCATTGAGACTTCTAACTTACTATTAATTAGTTGGAATTAATTAGGTTAAATAGTTCGAACCTCTTATTCGACGGCCTCCCAACCTAATTCATTGGATGATGACCATTCATTCCAACCTAAAATCCACTTGTTATTCAAGGTTTGAATTGAACTTTTTGAGTAGTTCCAAGTTGGGCAGTGACGAACCTAGGATTCTATTTGGGGAGTGGGGGGGAGGCAACACCAACAATATGTTCGTAAAAAATATATAGTATACAGAAATTGTAATGAACATATTTTTTATTTTAAATCCGCAAAACAATAAACATAGTTTTTTAATACACAAAAGTGATCAATCAATTAAAACAGTGCGTGATGACTCTTTAGGTCACGGAAAAACAAGCCATCACTTCTTGCAATTTTTTTCTCATTACATGCTCAACTTGGAACAAACCCAATTCAATTTCAGAGGAAAAATATCAGAACAGTTCAATCTAAATTTCACAATTATATGAAATAAATATGAATACCTGCCACCGTTTTAAGGCTCATTCGACGACCACATCCTAAAGTGCATCTAAGACATGTTTCGTTAGAATTTTAGATGGGCAAAGAAAGTAAATTCACCAAATCCCTTTTTTGTTTGAGGGAAAGCAAAAAAATGCAATTGTTTTTTTTTTAGTTGTGATCCCCCCAACATGACTTTCCCTAAATTCCCCCAATCAAATTTGCTCTTGGGTAACAAATAGAAACAAAAATTGAATTCAGAGTTAGGAAAGTAAGGATTTTGACACAAAAATCAAACCCAACATCCCCCCCACCACAACACCACACCAAAAAAAAAAAAGCCCTCTATCTACTTTGGCAATGACATTGATTAGGGAAAGAAGAAGCATGAAAAGAGTATCCCAAATCTGATGATTCAGGGTGAGAAGAAAGCGGGATAGTAGAGATTGAGGGTTGAGAGAGAGAGGGGTACCAATTGACTACTACTTTGTGGAGGGAAGAGAAACTGTGCTGTGCCCCAATGCCAAGGACGAAGAAGTTGAAAAGGAGTTCAAGTTGAGGGTATCGGGAAATAGAGGTGAGTCTAGGGTTTGTTTTTGTTTTGGTTGAGGGGGGGGGGGGGGGGGGGGGGGGCCCAATACAAGTGTGTCTGCCCTTAGGGGTCAGGCCCAATAGGCATTTTTTTTAAAAAAAATTACCCCTCCCCCAAAGCCTCACCACTCTTCCCAACCAACCCAATATTCCTATGCCAAAGAGGACTAGCAAAGTATGGTGTATAGTTAAAAGGTTGGAAAAGTGAGATAATTTTCTTCTACAAGCCAACGACATGCAAGTTTGAACTCTTGATTTTTATCGGTGCAACTCCTTTCAAACTCTTATCACCCCATGATCTACCAAGGTGCTCCATTTTACGCTTATGGAATCTTTATTGACCAACAGATTGTATCTCAAAGAAACATATGTTAAAAAAAACTTTTAAGGCTATTAAATTAAGAATTAAGATAAGTTGATACTCTTGATCAAAATCTGCATAGAAATCTTTCCATCTATGATATTTTAAATAATAGAAATATGACTAAGTGAACCCACGAGCGGAACTAAACAAGCAAAGCATGCAGTGTGCAGATAGGTGAAAATCTCTTTTTCTTCCCACTTCTTATAACCATTGCCAGTAAGCTGTGGCGGACTCGGGGACCACCCACGACTATTAATAGTACCCACCCGGCCACATTGTCACCTGTTCCTCTCCCGTCAACTCTCGCAGGTGGATGTGAAGAGAGAGAGAGAGAGAGAAGTGTTAGGCTTCGCCAGTCGTGCCGCATGACCCCGAAAAGATTCGATAGCGCGACCTCTCTTTCACGCCCAGACCTTTTTTCCGAAAATTTCTCGTTTCTCATCCGGCATTTACCCATGTTCTTTTTTCTAGACACACTAAACTATACAGCCCTCGTTAGCCAACTTTGGCAAAAGTGGCTAACGGAGAATGGTTAATATAAACAGCCCTTGTTAGCCAACTTTGGCAAAAGTGGCTAACCGAGAATGGTTAATATCTGACCTTCCAGTTTGTCTTAGATTGGATATTCATGCTCCTGACTCGATCCGGTAATTCTGGATTTTAAATTGACCCTTTATTTTTCTATTTTAGCTGAATATTAATTGTTTTTTTAAAGGTTGTTATCTAGTTAATAAATGAGTTAGTAAATAATCTTCAACCAACTTGGTGGATCAGTTGGTGAGGTCTCTCCTTCCTACTCTCCAACGACAGTGCTGCTGATGAGGAACTTTTTGTTTTTTTGGCACCCCAGCCTCAAGTGTGTGGGGAGAAACTTCGAGTGAGGTTGGGGAATTCTCTAGTGAAAAAAAAAAACCTTTGGTAAGGTAATACGTCCTCAAATGAAAAAATATATTTAGTCAGATTTGAACCCCAGTCAAGTAGATAAAGACTACCACCTCTTTGTTGACCGATAAAAATATCACAAACATTACAAAGTGTTATAGTGAAAACATTACAAACAAATTCTAAGTTCAATGGCACATAACCACTAGAGTCATGGAATACCAAGCTAAATACTGCATCCAGATATTCAAAGTTAATGCAATTCATTTAAAAGACTTTAGATAAGCTTGGACTATAAAAGTTCAAATTTCAAAGTTATTGGACTTCACTTGGTCATTTAACTCAGCAACCACCAAATTTAAGGTTCATTCACTCAAAAGCATGTAGTCACAGAGCACATTTAAGATTCTAAATTACCAAAATGACTAAAAATCACATGACAATTCCAAAATATGCTTAGAAATGATGTTTTAAGGCATTTGGACTTCATTTCAATTTAAATTCAGGTTTAAGTAACTGTTTCCGAGTTTTCTTATGATAACTATGGCAACTAACTCCTCTACATGGCAAAACCTACTAAAACTCATAGGAATGTCTTCAAATACAGTCATGGACAATCCTTCAAGGTTTCAGAACATTTGGATATCATATGGACCCAAACCAAGTTTGGATGGTTGTCTTTTTAGCTCTTTAGGGTCAGTCATTGTGCAAAGTGGTACTTCATGAAGAAATAATCTGAAACTCGTGGGAAAATGTCAAGCTATATTTAAGACTGACTCTACAAATTTTCAAGTCAATTAGATCTCATATGATCTAAATTCATCAAACACGTCAACTTTGGGTTAGCGACCCCAAAAGCTTGGGGTCACTAACCAAAGTCATGTTTCCAAATAGTCAAAGTTAATGAAATTCAGATGGAAGGCTCAAGTCATATTCAGAAATGAACTTTCAAAGTTTCAAGCTAAGGGGACTTCATTTACCCTAATTCAGGTATATGTCACCTTAGGGGTCTTCATTTGACCATAATTCAATTATATGTCACTTGAGGGGTCAATGACCCCCAAAACTTGGGATCACTAGCTAAAGTCATGCTTCCAAAAGGCCATAGTTGATAAAATTTTGATGAGAAACTCAAAATGCGTTCAGGATCAATCGGTGAGGTGCCTCCCTTCTGCTCTCCAACTACAGCGCAGAAGATGAGGAACTTTTTGTTTTTTTGGTACCCCAACCTTAAGAGGTGATAAGAGACACCTCAAGTGAGGTTGGAAAATCCTCTGGTGAGGGAAAAGACCTCGAGTAAGGTAATACATCATTGGATGAAAAAGGATATTTGGTCAGGCATGAACCCTGACTGAGCAAAGAAGAATTAACACCTCTTACCACTAAGATAAAAGACCATTCTTAATAATGAGGAACTTATGTGACTGCATGTCACTGAGGTAGTAGGGAGGAAGAGGGTGTGAGTACTTACCCTAAAATATCCAAGACGTGCCAATTAATATTTGAGGTGGACTTGAATCAATAGTTTGGACATGCTATTTAGCTTGACTCTTTAATATTTGAGTTGGGCTTGAATTGATATTTTAATCCGATTAATAACTAGACAAGTTCTTAATTGAGCCTATGCCATTTGCCTATAGTGCATGACACACCCGCGAACCTAACGTGACTGACGTCACTGACCAAATGCCACCTAACTACTCATATAAATCCAAATTTGAAAATGAATGAACGAATGTCATCCAAATAAATGGGCCACTCATTTTACGCATTACATTATTGATCATTACATAATAGCTAGATCACCCTTGTTTAAGGCACGGGATTGTATATGCATTAAAAATAAAAATAAAAATAATATCATAATAGTATTGATAATTGTAAACATTCTTAAAATACAATTAAAAATAAAAAGCAATTAAAAATGTAAGGTGAAGTTGATACAAAATTGACCTTAACTTTTATGCAAAATAAAATATTAATAAAACCTAAGGTTGAAGTAGCCCAAAATAAAAGAAAATATATTCTTTATTCACTTAAGAATAGGTACCATAAATCGGAAAGGGGACATTTTTTTTAGCTCCCATTAGTAATACACTTTCGAAATACAGAAGTAAAGGCGGTGGTTAAGTGCTTGGAATACCTTTTTTCAAATATGTAGTATTGCTTAGTGCTATCCAAAGGATATAGCAGATGCGGCAGAGTGTTGGATGGATATTATGGAGGGTTACTCTCTGTACTATTTTATGGCCTATTTAGAAGAAAATGAATGATAGAATCTTCATAGGATCTTGATCGTCATTGGTAGATGTGGTTTCGAGGGTCTCTTTAAGGATTGCTAAATGGGCTTCCATTAGAAGGAATTCTCTATTTTCAAGCTTAATGATATTCTCAATAATTGAAAAGCTTGTATGGGGTGTGGTCCTTCCAAGAAAAGTAGGTCTACTCCATGGTCTCCCCCACCTATTGGGATCTTGAAATCTAATGTGGATGAAGCATCGAGGGCCACGCGTAGGCCGACTAGTATTTGCAGAGTTGGAGACTCTAATGAAATGGATGCGTTGGCTATTTTGGAAGTTCTCCGTTTGTTTCCAAGGGATTGTTTTGAAGCTCTTATTGTGGAAAACGATTCTTCTAATGGGGTTACTTGGGTGTCAAATAAGAAGGTCTATCCATGGAAGTTTCAATTCACTTTTAATGAAATTAAGGAGCTTTGTTCTTCTATTAATGTTGTATTCCATCATGAGGTTAGATCTGCTAATTCTATGGCTGGTGTTCTAGTTAAGCAAAGGGTTGAGAGGTTATCTCCTTAGGTGGGTAGGGTTAGAGGGTGGGTCCAATGCGTTTGCACCCTCCTTTTCCCTATCATTTTTCTTGTGTAATCTTCTCTCCTTTTAATGAGTTCTTCATTACCGGTAAAAATAAAATAAAATAAAATGAGATTGTGGCTCAATTGGTTTGAGCTTTGGATTAGCTCCCCAAGGTCTCGAATTCAACTTCCTCCCCTGCATTATCTAGGTACTATGTGTGCGGCTATATATGTATCTCTACAGAATAATTTTTGCTCATCATAATCGGGTAACTCCCAGGCCAAACATCAAATGTCTGGAGGCTGGGCTGGCATAAGATACGTACCTTAGTCATCAATATATATATATAAGTGAAAAAAAAATATATATATATATAATACATATAGTAGGATTAGAAATTAATATCCATATTATATATGAAGCTGGTTAGATCCAATTGCCAATTACTTTTCAATTTCAAATTTGATTTTGACCTACTTATAAATTTTGAACTCTTACCAATACCAGGCCTACTAATGCCACACTAAATGCCATTAATAAAAATAATTTAGTGCCCCCATCTAATGACCCACTAATGATAACAGTTTCGTTTACATACCCTCTTACATAATTGTTTACAAGAGCAACTCTTAGTCATCCTCTTCTCTTCGTCTCTCTCTCCTCTTCATCTCCTTCATTTTCTTTTCTCAAATCCACGTGGGAGTAGCAATCTCCTTCAATCTCATGTGAATGAAGCTTGTTTATTCCAATTTCCAATTGCTTTTCAATTTCATATTTGATTTTGACCTATTTATAATTTTTGACCTCTTACTAGCACCAGGCCAACTAATGCCCCACTAAATGCCATTAACAGAATAGTTTAGTGCCCTGTCTAATGACCCATTAATGATAACAATTTCGTTTACATACCCTCTTACATGACTGTTTACAAGAGCAACTCTTAGGTAGTGTTTGGTTCGCCGGAATGAAGGTCGGAATGGACTGGTCATTCCGTTGGAATGACCATTCCCACGTTTGGTTCGTGAAAAAGCGGCGGAATGACCATTACTTCAGGAATCACCATTCCTTTATACAAGGGAATCACCATTCCTTTGGAGGGGTAGAGGAATGGCCATTCCATTCCATTGTAATTTTCCTTTGAGTCCAAAATGCCCCTTTCATCAGACAAAACCTTTAGATGTCCAATCATAAGACCTAGTCTCCTTCCTCTTCGTCTCTAACCTCTCATTCTAGGGGTATTTTGGTCAATTTTATGTAATTTTTTTAAGGGTATTTTGGTCAATTTTATGTAATTTTTTTAGGGGTATTTTGATCAATTTTATATAATTTTTATTCCATTCCTGGCATCATTTAAGCATGACCTGAGATGTCCAATCATAAGACCTAGCATCCTTCCTCTTCGTCTCTAACCTCTCATTCCAGGGGTATTTTGGTCAATTTTATGTAATTTTTATAGGGGTATTTTGGTCAATTTTATGTAATTTTTATTCCATTCTTGGCATCATTCAAGCATGCCAAACACAGGAACTAGAATGAAAATCCTATTACTGGATTGATTCATTTGTCCAACCAAACGTTGGAATGAGAATTACCATTCCTGCCTCATTCCATTCCAGGCTCATTCCAGCCTCCATTCCATTCCTCTCAGTAATCATTCCATCGAACCAAACGCTACCTTAGTCTTTCTCTCCTTTTCGTCTCTCTCTCCTCTTCATCTCCTTCATTTTTTGTTTCTTCTCAAACCGACATAGGAGTAGCAATCTCTTTCAATCTCGTGATGGAGATCAAATCGGAGGACGGGGTTCAAGACCACACTATTGTAATCATGTGCTCCAATGCTAAAAGTAGAAAGATGAATTTTCTTTTACAGATTTTGATAGAAGATGCATGTATGTATACTTATTACTGTCTCCCTTTTAAATTAGACCTTAGAAGAAGTCAAATCACACGTTTTTCAGTTCCCATTTCTAAGAAGCAAATCATTATATAAACAAAGTGCTACTATAATGTTTATAAAGTTAGAAGAAAAAAATAAAAGTCCTTTAATGGGAAAATTTGTTTCTCAGATCAGTAAGAATTACTTCTTTGAGATAGTATAAAAAAGGTTTGCATTTTTTTGCCCATATTTTGGTGAAATGTAGTATTGAAAAACTTCAAACCTTCTTTCCTTTTTTTGTTTTCTTTTTTTTTTTTTTTTATCTTCATTGAAACATACTTTGTTATTACTTGACATCATCAATAAGTTTTTTTTTTTTTGTTTAAATCTTTAATATGACCAATAACCAAATGCTATAAGAATTGAGCATAATTGCCTTATTGTCAAAGATATTGATATATTTTCTTTATCAGTAATAGTAAAGTTATATTGAAAGAAGGTTCACTGATTTGGAGTTCGTGTAATACTCCAACCCAACTTAATCTGGTTTAGCGACTCATTAAAGGCGAATTAGTTGTTATATATGTTTTGGTTTTGTTTTTGTTTCGTTTTGGGTCATGGATAGGTAGTTGGGTTGAGTGTAACCTGGATTAGGTAAACATGAGCCCTTTTTCGTATTTTTTATTTAGTGTGAATTCGTCATTCATGCATAATCTTGGTGTCATCATGTGTATCTCATCAAGCTTGTCAATTTTCATAACTGACTCGCATGCAAACGACGTCGTTTGTTTCTTTTGGACAGTTAATTGACTCAAACTGTAATTATCATTAATCAGTGGCCTTTTCTATAATTTTTCTCAATCCTTATCTTATAAAACTAAAATGCATGCACCGACTCTCTCATTTCTTCTCTCAACGTCGGTTCCTTCATTTCTTCTTTTCCTTTTTTTCTTCTTCTTCATGATCCAAGCAAAGGGGAGAATCATTGGCATCTTTTGCATCGACCCATTCCTTGTGAGTTCTAAGGTAAGGCTTGGGTTCTTGATCATTTCTACGTCTCGAATTCTTCCTTTACACCATGAGCACTCAACGTTTCTCTCTTTCTTCTTGTATGCATGGTGTTAGGACTGCATCTCGATAGTAAATTTGAGCCTAAGGACAGCAAGTAACTTGATAAAGCTCATTTGAGGCAAGTATAAGCACTATTTGGACGAACACATGGTGGTATAAGACGATTGCTACTATTCCTCTTAATCTTTTACGTGTTGTGTGAATTACAACCCTTTTTGTATCGTATCTATATTTTTTTGTTGTCTGTTGTCTCAATTGTCCCAATTCAATTCGTTCTGTAACAGGTATAACCGTGACCTCCTGAAGCTTACGGCTAAGCCGTAGGGTTTCACGGCTCAGTTTCTAGAGACCTGAAAAACCTGAGTTTACTCTACGGCTAGGCTACGACTAAGCTGTATACTGCACTACGGCTAAACCGTAGGCCAGCCGTGACCCAACCGTAGGTCAAGTTACGGCTTGATTTCCAGAGAGCAAAAAATGGAGAATACCTTCTACGGTCCAACCACGGCTAATGTCACGACCCGAGCCCAGGGTTCGGGGGTTAGCAAAAGCCAAACCTAATGACACACGTACTCCCGTGCATGCGCACGTAGACCGAGTCTAAATGCACACGCACAAGGGAACAAGCACACGTGCCAAGCAAGTATGCGGAAGCTGTAAATATCAGAAACACAAAACTAACAATGCAAGAAGAGGATACAAGGAAAGGACTGACATAATTACATATGAACGTTTACAAAAGAACAAAAGGATAAATACAATAATGGCAAGTCATGACATATACAAGTCTGAAAATCCCCAAAACATGACTCCAACATGATGCATGCCATGAACGCGCTCCCGTGGAGTGATCACATCCACTCCTCTAGGCCTGATGGGGCCCCGGGGGTCTCATCTGGAGCCTGGCCGACCGGCGAGGGTTCGGCAGGGGGATCTGGGCCTGCAACACCAAAAACAACTGTGAATACGAAGATTCAGCAAAGTATAAACCATAGCAAGTTAACACACGCTGTATCTAACAGAATAAGAACATCATGTGATTAAAGAAAGCATTTTCGTATACTAGGCTATCATGCAAGAAAGAAAGATGCTGTGTGAATCAAGGATAACATGCTGTGTACATAACTAGTGGCTACTACATTACCATGTGCTCCCAAAAGAGGGATCTTATAACATGCAAAGAACACCATTGTCCGGGCCAGGGTACAATGGGTCTCGGTTTCCTGGGGTCCGGTTCCCCAAGACAAAATCCATACTGCAGCAGGTCCTTATAACTGTACCAAATTCACCCCGTCGGGATCCTAAGGCTGAGGCTAAGTAGAGCCTGACCATACAAAGTCAATCAAGAAAACCTGAGTAGATCGTGATCATATATCAAGCGTGCATGTCTGGAAGTGAACATATCATACATGTATACTCAGGGTAAATAATCGAAATGTGGAAGTAAGGTAACGGGATACAAGTAATCATGTCAGAGTGTGAGATCAATGATCGAATGCAATATGGTATGCAACAAATCATGCGAAATCGAATCATCTTAAGTTACAAACCAATTCTAATCTAATTATCCGGTGTTTCTAACCGTGCATGATGATGTAGTTTTAAGTTATTCGATACACCGTTGTCTAGTGTTGCCTGGAATCGGGCGATGCACGAAGTCCCTTAAACCAACACCCATGGGGAGGTGCTTAACATCCGGATAACGAACATGAATGATTCGCAGCCCTCGAGATCATTCACGCGTAGTATCACATCCGTTGGGCAAGTCTAGGTGCTCTACATTCTATCATGAAGGTCATATAGGTCTTATCTTTACACCTAGCCTTATTCTTCATGTGTGGTTACGGCTTAGCCGTGTGTGTGCTACGGCTTAGCCGTGTGTGGTCTACGGCTTAGCCGTGGCTGAACCGTAGAAGGTCTGTCATTAGCTGACTCTCAGTTATTCCAGAAATTGCACCCTGTATTGTTCTACGGCTGGGCCACGGCTGAGCTACGGCTTAGCCGTAGGGCATTCCACGGCTTAGCCGTGCCCTAGCCGTAGAGGAAAACTGGGTGTTTCTCCTCTCTGGATTGTGAGCCGTAGGTGTTATACGGCTTAGCCGTACCTGCACGAATTCAGAAATCTGAAACATGTACAGAATGTCTGGAAATGCATCAGAAATGCAATCCATCAATGGGAATACACAAGTACTGAACCAATAAGTATCAAATGGGCTGTAAACACATGTTTTCCACACACATCAATGTGAGCTAGCCAAAATCAAAGCATACCAACATGGGTTCTCAATGTTATGGTTATACTTGCCTCAAATTTGGAAATCAATTGCACAAATGGAGCCCTTGGATCCAAACACAACCTAACACACAAACAAAACCACATGTATGCATGAGGGATGGAGAGAAATCAAAACACAGACACACCAAGCACGATGGAGACAAGAGGGAGAAGAGATGGAGAAAGGAGATGAGAGAGTGGAAAGGTTTCCAACTCACCTTTCATGCAAGAACCTCACAGTGGAGCTTGATCGATGGAGGTTGGAGAAGAGAATGCAAGGAAGCAAGGGAGTCTCCACGTGCACAGTGAGGGGAAAGAGAGAAAACGAGAGAGAGAGAACGAGAGTGTTGGTGAATTGGGTGAGATATATAAGCTCATTAGGTGGTCAAATTGCAATGAAGTCCAAGCTAGAATACAAATTTCAGTTTGAGTCAAACTCGGGTCCAATCGAATCACACGACCTCGGTTGCAATTGACGTAGTTACGAAAGTTAACGAGCTCAACGAAAGACACGTGTTGACACCAAGATGATGCAAAACTGACCATGTCGAAGAAAAGCTAAAATTACGAAAAAGGGCTTGGTCTACTTAATCCAGGTCAAACTCAACCCAACTACCTATCCATGACCCATAACGAAAATCAAAACCCAAACAAAACACGATTAACAACGAAAACAAGATTAACTAGACGCTAAACGAGGTCAAGCTGGGTCGGAGTGTTACATCCTCCCCCACTTGAGAATCATTCCGTCCTCGGAATGCACACTAACTCACTCATACCTGGGAAAACAAATCGGGGTACTGACGTGCCATCTGCTCTTCTAACTCCCACGTAGCCTCATCGGGACTGTGATGCTCCCAAAGCACTTTGACCCATCGAATCGTCCTGGTGCGGAGTATCTGCTCTCGGGTCCCCACGATACGGAGCGGTCGCTCAACGTATGCAGCACTCGGCTGGATCTGGACCTCGTCATAACGAATGACATGGGAGGGATCGTGAACGTATCTCCGAAGCATCGAAACGTGGAAAACGTTGTGCACTCCTGAAAACATCTCGGGAAGCTCTAATCGATAAGCCAAATCACCAATCCGACTCTTGATCTCGAACGGTCCGACATAGCGTGGAGCTAGCTTGCCTTTCTGGCCGAAACGGATCGTACCCTTCATCGGTGAGACCTTCAGGAAAACCCACTCGCCAACCTGAAACTCTAAGGGTCGTCTGCGGGTGTCTGCATAACTCTTCTGTCTCGACCGAGCAACTTTCAAGTTCTCAATTGCTTTCTGTACCTTCTCCGTAGTCTCGGCAATGATCGTCGGTCCGTGAAAACTTCGAGTTCCAACTTCTTCCCAACAAACCGGACTTCTACACTTCTTCCCGTACAATGCTTCATATGGTGCCATCCCAATGCTCTCGTGGAAACTGTTGTTGTAGGCGAACTCGCACAACGATAGATGAAGATCCCATTCTTTCTCGTAGCTCAACACGCTGGCTCGCAACATATCCTCCAAGGTCTGAATCGTCCGCTCTGATTGTCCATCCGTCTGTGGGTGGTATGCCGTGCTGAAACTCAACTTCGTACCCAAAGCCTCTTGGAATGCTCTCCAGAAAGACGAAACAAAACGGCTGTCACGATCGGATACAATCGACACGGGGGTACCATGGAGCCTGACGATCTCATCCACGAACTTCCTAGCCATCTCTGAAAATGTCATACCCTTCCGAAAAGGAATGAAATGGGCTGACTTCGTCAATCGATCTACCATCACCCAAATGGCGTTGTTCTTCCTGCTCGTCGGTGGTAACCCTGAAACGAAGTCCATGGTGATGTGTTCCCACTTCCACTGCGGTATATGCAAAGGATGCAACGAGCCTGGCGGTCTCTGATGATCGGCCTTCACCTTCTGACATGTCAAACAGCGAGCAACAAAGCCTGCTACTTCTCTCTTCATGTTGTTCCACCAGAAGCGATCCTTGAGATTCCGAAACATCTTCGTGCTGCCTGGATGCATCGCGTAGCGAGCGTAATGCGCTTCGTTCATCAGCTTCTCCTTGAACTCATCAACTGCTGGCACGCACAACCTACTCCGAAAATAGAGTACACCATCCTCGAGTCTGAAATCGGGTCTGTCTCCAATGTGGTCTCGAATGCGCTTCAATGTTAGATCTTCAAACTGCCTGTCTTTTATCTGCTGAATCACCTCAGGCTGAAACACTAGCGTACTAGCCAAAGTCACGCACTCATCCACTAGTTTAACTTCAACAGGGAGACCACGAAACTCTAAGAGAAAACTGCTCAAAAGCTGCACTGACTCTGTTTTCCTGCTGAGCGCATCTGCCACCACATTCCCCTTGCCTGGCTGATATTTGATCGGGAAGTCATAATCCTTAATAAGCTCAAGCCATCTCCGCTGTCTCATGTTCAGCTCCTGCTGTGTGAATAAATACTGTAAACTGTGGTGGTCGGAACGAACCTCAAACTGCACACCATATAGATAATGTCTCCACAGCTTCAACGCAAACACGATGGCTGCCAATTCTAAATCATGGGTGGCGTAATTCTTCTCATGATCTCGCAACTGTCTCGATCCATAAGCAATCACCTTCCCATGCTGCATCAACACACAACCTAGACCAACTCGAGAAGCGTCTGAATAAACCACGAATCCTTCACTACCATCTGGCAAGGCTAACACTGGGACTGTAGTCAACTTCTCTTTCAAAATCCTGAAACGGGCTTCACACTCCTCAGTCCAATCAAAGGGTACATTCTTCCTGGTCAACTTCGTCAATGGAGAAGAGATCTTAGCAAAGTCCTGGACAAATCGACGGTAATAACCTGCTAGACCAAGGAAACTGCGAACCTCTGTCACTGTCTTGGGGCTAGACCAATTCACCACTGCCTCTACTTTAGATGGATCAACTGCCAATCCCTCTCGTGAAATGATATGACCTAAAAATGCAACCTGCTCAAGCCAAAAATCACACTTCGACAACTTAGCAAACAATCGATGTTCTCTCAACAACGACAAGGCTTTTCTCAAATGCTCTCTATGCTCCTCTGCTGACTTAGAATAGATCAGTATATCATCAATAAACACAACTACGAATTGGTCCAAGAAAGGAGCAAAAATCTGATTCATCAATGCCATAAAAGCTGCAGGTGCGTTGGTTAGTCCAAAAGGCATCACGAGGAATTCATAATGTCCATAACGAGTCCTGAAGGCAGTCTTGGGAATGTCATCTTCTTTGACTCTCAACTGGTGATATCTAGACCTCAAATCAATCTTCGAAAAATATGCTGCGCCCTGAAGTTGATCGAACAGCTCATCAATCCTGGGTAGGGGGTACTTGTTCTTGATCGTCACTTTGTTCAGCTGGCGGTAGTCTATGCACATCCGAAAAGTACCATCCTTCTTCTTGACAAACAAGACTGGTGCTCCCCAAGGTGAAACGCTCGGGCGAATGAAACTCTTATCCAAAAGCTCCTGTAGTTGCTTCTTCAATTCAGACAACTCTGCTGGGGCCATGCGATACGGAGCCTTGCTGATCGGTGCCGTGCCGGGAACAAGCTCAATGGCGAACTCCACATCTCGAACCGGGGGTAAGTCTGGCACATCGTCTGGAAAGACATCTGGAAAGTCACAGACCACCTGGATCTCACCTAGCTGCTTCGACTCCTTCTTCGCTGAGACAAAGGCAATGAAGCCTTCACACCCTCGGCGGATCAAGCGATCTGCCTTACACGCCGAGATCACACGTCTGGGGCATTTCTGCTGACTGCCCTCGAAACGGAAGCCCTTGCCTAAATCGAAGAAGATCGTCCTGTTGTAACAGTTAACACAGGCACGATATCGAGCGAGCCAATCCATACCAAGGATCACGTCGAAGTCCAGCATCGACAACAGGATCAAATCAACAGGTAACTGATGACCTGCAATCTGCACGTCGCAATGGGGGTAGTACATACTACACTCCACTCGCTTGCCAACTGGGGTGGATACAACCAACACATATGGCAACGGCTCAGACGGCTGATGCAAGCGCTTGGCGAAATGAGGTGCTACATAAGACCGTGTAGACCCCGAATCGAACAAAGCTAAAGCCTCGACGCGCGAAATCAAAACAGTACCTTCAACCACCTGTGGATCCTCGGCACTCTCGTGAGTAGCAGCGTAAGCACGGGCTGTCTGGCGAGGCTGTCTCGAACCTGGACGAGCTGACTGTGGCTTGCTCGGAGCTGTAGGTGCACTGGGTCTGCTAGGAACTGCACCGGAAGTAGGACCAGATGGAGCTGCACCGGAGGCTCTCTGTCGAGGACAATTGGCGATCATATGCTCCCTCGAACCACAAATAAAACAAGCACCGGCCTTCCTCCAACAAGCTTCGGTCGTGTGGCTCTTGCCGCAATATCCACACGAAGAACTAGAAGTACTCTGCTGGCCTTTGGTCTTCTTCTGTACTTGTCCTCGTGCACTGAAAGGCGGCTGTCGCTTGGGTTCAACGGCTCTAGCAGCTTGGTGGATGGCCTCAGCAGAATAGGCCCTGTCCACTGCATCGTCAAACGTAGCGGGACGCTGAAACGCTGTCACGTGGTGCATGTACCGGGGATGCAAACCTTCCACAAACCGGTTCACCTTCCTTTCTTCGGTACTGATCATGTCCGGAGCAAAAAGCGACAACTGCATAAACTTGTTCACGTACTCTGCTACGGTCATCTGCTGCTGACGGAGGGCCAAGAACTCAACCTCCTTGGCTCGAAACACATGAGCCGGGATGAACTTCCTCCTGAACTGTTGCTTGAACATCTCCCACACTGTCGCGCTAGGAATGTCTCTGTACGAATCTTTCACGCTCTTCCACCAAGTCTTTGCGACATCTCTGAACATAGAAGTTGCTAGTCCGACCTTCTGTCGGTTCGTACACACGACAGTCTCAAACACATCCTCCGTCTGTTCCAACCATTGTTCTGCCTTCAATGGCTCTTCTGTCCCATAGAACTCAATAGCTCCTCGTTTGCGAAATTTACCATAGAGGGCATTCGGGTCACTCTCTCGAGGCTGTAAGATCACCTGCTGGTCCACGTGCGACTGAACTGGGGCTTGGCTTTGTCGGTCTAACATAGTGGTCACTTGGGCTTGCAAGTTCTGCATTGCTTGTGATTGTGCCTGAAGGGACTGCAATAGCATGAGAATACGTTCATCTGTATTCGGTGTCTGCGGTGACGGGGCAGATCCGCTCTCGTTATTGCCGGCATTCTGCTGAGAACCAGAACCTGATGCCATCCTGTAAAATGGAACGAGTCAGACACAAACACAACACAAGAGCGCCCAACAAACCCCAAAGTCTAGAAAGAACACAAAGAAATAATCGTATCCTCACCACGATCCTACATGCCTACATGCTTATCACACTAGAACAAGGAATGAGCAAGGAATGCTCTGATACCATACAATACGTATGTCACGACCCGAGCCCAGGGTTCGGGGGTTAGCAAAAGCCAAACCTAATGACACACGTACTCCCGTGCATGCGCACGTAGACCGAGTCTAAATGCACACGCACAAGGGAACAAGCACACGTGCCAAGCAAGTATGCGGAAGCTGTAAATATCAGAAACACAAAACTAACAATGCAAGAAGAGGATACAAGGAAAGGACTGACATAATTACATATGAACGTTTACAAAAGAACAAAAGGATAAATACAATAATGGCAAGTCATGACATATACAAGTCTGAAAATCCCCAAAACATGACTCCAACATGATGCATGCCATGAACGCGCTCCCGTGGAGTGATCACATCCACTCCTCTAGGCCTGATGGGGCCCCGGGGGTCTCATCTGGAGCCTGGCCGACCGGCGAGGGTTCGGCAGGGGGATCTGGGCCTGCAACACCAAAAACAACTGTGAATACGAAGATTCAGCAAAGTATAAACCATAGCAAGTTAACACACGCTGTATCTAACAGAATAAGAACATCATGTGATTAAAGAAAGCATTTTCGTATACTAGGCTATCATGCAAGAAAGAAAGATGCTGTGTGAATCAAGGATAACATGCTGTGTACATAACTAGTGGCTACTACATTACCATGTGCTCCCAAAAGAGGGATCTTATAACATGCAAAGAACACCATTGTCCGGGCCAGGGTACAATGGGTCTCGGTTTCCTGGGGTCCGGTTCCCCAAGACAAAATCCATACTGCAGCAGGTCCTTATAACTGTACCAAATTCACCCCGTCGGGATCCTAAGGCTGAGGCTAAGTAGAGCCTGACCATACAAAGTCAATCAAGAAAACCTGAGTAGATCGTGATCATATATCAAGCGTGCATGTCTGGAAGTGAACATATCATACATGTATACTCAGGGTAAATAATCGAAATGTGGAAGTAAGGTAACGGGATACAAGTAATCATGTCAGAGTGTGAGATCAATGATCGAATGCAATATGGTATGCAACAAATCATGCGAAATCGAATCATCTTAAGTTACAAACCAATTCTAATCTAATTATCCGGTGTTTCTAACCGTGCATGATGATGTAGTTTTAAGTTATTCGATACACCGTTGTCTAGTGTTGCCTGGAATCGGGCGATGCACGAAGTCCCTTAAACCAACACCCATGGGGAGGTGCTTAACATCCGGATAACGAACATGAATGATTCGCAGCCCTCGAGATCATTCACGCGTAGTATCACATCCGTTGGGCAAGTCTAGGTGCTCTACATTCTATCATGAAGGTCATATAGGTCTTATCTTTACACCTAGCCTTATTCTTCATGTGTGGTTACGGCTTAGCCGTGTGTGTGCTACGGCTTAGCCGTGTGTGGTCTACGGCTTAGCCGTGGCTGAACCGTAGAAGGTCTGTCATTAGCTGACTCTCAGTTATTCCAGAAATTGCACCCTGTATTGTTCTACGGCTGGGCCACGGCTGAGCTACGGCTTAGCCGTAGGGCATTCCACGGCTTAGCCGTGCCCTAGCCGTAGAGGAAAACTGGGTGTTTCTCCTCTCTGGATTGTGAGCCGTAGGTGTTATACGGCTTAGCCGTACCTGCACGAATTCAGAAATCTGAAACATGTACAGAATGTCTGGAAATGCATCAGAAATGCAATCCATCAATGGGAATACACAAGTACTGAACCAATAAGTATCAAATGGGCTGTAAACACATGTTTTCCACACACATCAATGTGAGCTAGCCAAAATCAAAGCATACCAACATGGGTTCTCAATGTTATGGTTATACTTGCCTCAAATTTGGAAATCAATTGCACAAATGGAGCCCTTGGATCCAAACACAACCTAACACACAAACAAAACCACATGTATGCATGAGGGATGGAGAGAAATCAAAACACAGACACACCAAGCACGATGGAGACAAGAGGGAGAAGAGATGGAGAAAGGAGATGAGAGAGTGGAAAGGTTTCCAACTCACCTTTCATGCAAGAACCTCACAGTGGAGCTTGATCGATGGAGGTTGGAGAAGAGAATGCAAAGAAGCAAGGGAGTCTCCACGTGCACAGTGAGGGGAAAGAGAGAAAACGAGAGAGAGAGAACGAGAGTGTTGGTGAATTGGGTGAGATATATAAGCTCATTAGGTGGTCAAATTGCAATGAAGTCCAAGCTAGAATACAAATTTCAGTTTGAGTCAAACTCGGGTCCAATCGAATCACACGACCTCGGTTGCAATTGACGTAGTTACGAAAGTTAACGAGCTCAACGAAAGACACGTGTTGACACCAAGATGATGCAAAACTGACCATGTCGAAGAAAAGCTAAAATTACGAAAAAGGGCTTGGTCTACTTAATCCAGGTCAAACTCAACCCAACTACCTATCCATGACCCGTAACGAAAATCAAAACCCAAACAAAACACGATTAACAACGAAAACAAGATTAACTAGACGCTAAACGAGGTCAAGCTGGGTCGGAGTGTTACAGCTAAGCCGTGCGGTGTGCTACAGCTAAACCATACCCAGCCGTGGCTGAGCCGTAGAACAACCATGGTGACGCCGTACGAGGGAGCACGGGTTAGCCCTGGCAAGCCATAAATGCGGATGAATAGTCTGGGGAACCACGGCTAAACTGTAACACATAATACGGCTAAGCCGTAAGTTGTCTACGAGTAAGCCGTAGGTCACCCACGGCTAAGCCGTAAGACCATTAAAAAGTAAGAAAGGTAGGTATTAAAGCGACCTTGTAAGGCCTTTGAGCTAGAATGTAGGCAACTTTAACTTACCTAATGGAATATGAGAATCACATGAATGGTCTTGAGGGCTGTGACCCATTCATGTGCGTTGTCCAGTTGTTAAGCACCTCCTCGTAGGTGTTGGTTTAAGGGACTTCGATACACCTTCTCGACACAATGGAACACGGTAAAAAAAGACAACTGTATATCGGATAACTTAAAACTACATCATCATGCACGGTTAGAAGCACTGGATAACTAGATTAGGGTTGGCCAGTAAAGTATCTTGATTCTAGCAAATTAATTGCATGGCATATTGAATAACGTCGATTGTCCTTTACTCTTATGTATGGATTGAAGTGTATACACTCGATATTGTTTGATATGTTTGATTATTGCTATTAACTTGAGATTGTATGGGTTGAACATATTGTCGTATTTCCCTGTATGATATGCATGTCTTACTTAGGTTCAAGTATATGATTGATTCAATATGGTTAGGCACTACTCAGCCTCAGCCATAGGATACCCGGCGGGGTTAACTTTAGCGTAGTATGTATGGTACCGATGCACTGTGTTATGTCTTGGGGGTTCCAGACCCTAAGAACCCAAGACCCATTCGTACCCTGGCCCGGTCGATGGTGTTCTCAATATGTAAGATCCCTAGAGGGAGGATATGCAAATGTAGTAGCCACATAGTCAAGTATATGACATGTATTCATTGATTCTTATAACATGCTTTAATTGCCTACACAACTTGCATAGTATACGAACTTGGAGTTCTATGAATTATCAGTCCTTTCCTTATTCTGTTATTCTGTTAGATACAACATGCGTTAACTTACTATTGCTTATGCTTTGCTAAATCGTTGTATTCATAAGTTTTTCTTGGTGTTGCAGGCTCAGATCTCGCTGTTGACCCTTCGTCGGTCGGCCAAACTCCAGAGGAGACCGTAGACGCCCCGTCAGGGCTAAAGGAGTGGATGTGATCACTCCGCCAGAGAGCGACATGATATGCATATAGGTCTTCTTTGGTGTGGCATATAATTGATTTTATGACTTGGTGATAATTGCTCTTTACCTTATGCATTTTGGTTCACTCTTGTACATACTGTATTTCATGTAATCTTGTATAAATATTGTTTTGCTTTAGAATATCTCCTCATGTTTTGCAATGATACTTAGAGCTTCCACGTACATGTATTGGCACATGTGAAATTCCCTTGTGCGTGTGCATTTAAACGAGGTCTAAGTATGGGCGCACAGGAGTACATGTGTCACTGATTAGGTCTAACCTTAATCCCCGATTGCCTGGGCTCGGGTTGTGACAGTTCAATTAGATTTTATTAGGTGCATTTTATGCATGTTCTAAATGTTCAATTTTTGCATACACGGATTTTCTCTTATATCTATGTTTTAGTTCATTAAAAAAATAAAAAATTGAATTACGTTCTGGTGGTTTTAATTAGATATTGCAATTTGAATTAAGTGACTATCATTTGTTCCATAATGAGGATGACATTTTACCTCCAACATTATGCCAAGGTACATGAAATCAAGTTTCTTGTATGTATATAGAGTATTTCTTGGTTTTGATTTATGTATCTCTATATAAGGTGTGTGTTCTTTCATCCTAATACAAGAATAATGTGAGCTTTTCAGCTAATAGAATTATATGTGTATTGAGAGAATGGATGTCACATACGACAATGTATTAGAATGTGCTTCGTTTATGTTAAGTCAAACTTAGCCTTCAGTTAGTTCAACAATCAAAATTATATATATGTAAAAACTCGAATGATGTTTGGTGAAGGCCTGAATGCCTTTGGAATGATTTCAAGTTTTCTTTCACATTTTTTTTCTTATATTGCTTTGAACAGAATTCGGTACTTCCGAGGCATTTTCCATCATCCGATCTTAAGCAAGCCGTATTGCAACATACCCTGATTTTCCACATGATGGGTATGTTCGTGTTGTTCATTTATTTTGCTACTTTAGGCTGATAGAGATGCTATTCCAAGCTTAAATACAACCAAATCATGAGGATGATGCTTACTTGAGTAATGGATTGTCATTCCAGCGTCGTGAACATTGCTTATTCTTGGTCTTACACATTCTATAACATACAGTGCAATCATTATGAGATGATAGAAGATCATCTATGCATTAGGAAAAATAATCTCTAAATTTATAATTTTTTATATTTCCTTTTCTAGCTGTGTTGTTTTACAGTTGTTGAATGTATCTCATAGGACTAACTTCATCTTAGCTTATAAGTGCCTTTATGAAATATATTATGTACTTGTTTTTACATATATGTTTTAGGATACCAGATATCTATTGGTCAAAATTTACACATTTGATTTTTGGATAATTGGCTTGGATTGTTGGACTAAATTTATAATTTGTCTTATATAGTACTCTGCTAAACAATACTCTTTATCACGTTCCCAATATATATTTATTAATGAATATTCCATTATGTTATTTATGCTATATCTATTTCTAATATTTTTAGAAATAGATATTTATTTCCCAATGTTTATGTATTTCCCAAAATTTATGTTATTTATGAGTAATCAAAGACATATTGGGAATGAGATTGCAAAGTAGTAGATGTATGTAATAAAAAGAACTACATAACTCCCATTTTCTATATCGATCTACTTCATACAACTTTTGTTATAAATGTTGTTGATTATTTGCCCCTGCTCAAGGTGGGCATCTTTTGCTAGTTCTTATTGACATTGCCCAGAAGATTAAATAATAATGATACAGCTAATTTTAGTTTCCGATGGATGCACTATTAAATTGATTTTTTTTCACAATATATTTTTGTTTCTGCTTGAGACTAGTTTAATGGAAAAGGGGCTGCAAAAACATGCCCTAAATGGCATGGGATATTCTTATCCTCATCGTTGATATGGATGACTTCATCACTGCAAGCTATTGTCCACTTGTGCATGTTTATGGGTGGAGACATTATTTAACGATCCCAACGCTTTAATTAGATTGAGTGGTTTTTTCTGTTAACAAAAACCAAAGTCACTTAACTTTGATGGCGATTTTATGTTAACCAACCTCGGTCATTCCTCCGAAGTCCTCCAATCAAATGGTCAGGATTGCTCCACAAGAGACCTTTGGGCTTAATATTACCATATAAGCTAAAACCTTAGTAAAAACTTGTTGACCTATAAAAATTGCAAATACTGCAGCGAAGACACCTCATCTCAGCTTAATTTAGGCTACAGAGGTTATTTACAGATCCTGGGGAATCACTGTGAGAACCGGCATTCCATGAAGATCAAGGTAGCTGGAACTCTCAGAGGAAGTTCAAATTTCGGGTCGAACAGACATCATCGAACTCAAAAGCCACAAGCATGTCAGCCTGAGGTCAGTTCCCCCCCACGCCAGGGGGTCACTAACCAAAGTCTTGCTTCCTGATGTCCAAAATTGATGAAATTTGGACGAAAAGCTTCAGTCATGCTTAGAAGATACTTTGCAAATTTTCAAGTCAAAAAGACTCCGTTTGGTCTAAATTTCATTACATGTCAGCTTAGAGAACAGTAATCCCGAATTTGGGGGTCATCGGCTAAGATCTTACTTCCAGAAGGCCAAAGCAGATAAAATTTGGAACAAATGCTCAAAGAATGCCCCAAGTTATTCTCCCAAAGTTTCAAGTCAAGGGGAGGCTGTTCGGATAGAAAACAGGCTAACTATCTCAATGTGGAGTGAATAGTAACCTAACGCATGCAATGAATAGGTTACTGTTCGAAATCCTACTCCTTCAAATCCAAACTGCATGAAATTTGGATGAATACTCCAAGATGTTCTTGACGTCAGTCCCTCCTAGTTTCAAATCAAACTGAGGTCATTTGGGTTTTAAACAGCTGAAACAAGGGCCCACTTTCATGAAAAGTCAACTGGAGAGTTGACTAGGTTCAGATGGTCAAACAGAGATGAAACTTCCATGAAACACTCAAAATAGTGTCAAGAAGCATTCCTCCAAGTTTCGTGGCAATTGGACGTCGTTTGGACCCCGAACAGGTGGAAACAAGCCACATATGCAAAAGTTTAAGAATGGGCCTTGGGAGTGACTGGGGCCCATAAACAAAAGGAGTTGACCAAGTTCAGGTGGTCAAACAGAGCTGAAACTTCTGTGACAGATTCAAAATAGTGTCAAGAAGCATTCCTCCAAGTTTCATGGCGATTGGACACCGTTTGGACCCCGAACAGGCGGAAACAAGCCACATATGCAAAAGTTCAAGAATGAGCCTTGGGAGTGACCGGGGCCCACAAACAAAAGGAGTTGACCAAGTTCAGGTGTTCAAATAGAGTTGAAACTTTTGTGACACACTCAAAATAGTGTCAAGAAGTGTTCCTCCAAGTTTCGTGATGATTGGACATCATTTGGGCCTCAAACAATGGAAAATAGACTGCATATGCAATGTTCCAAAAGTGGACCTTGTCCGTGACCGGTGCCTAATTAATGAAAAAGTTGACCAACTTCGTGAAGTCAAAACGGGCTGAAATTTTTATGACATTTAGAAAATAGTGTCAAGAAGCATCCCTCCAAGTTTCGTGGCAATCGGACTTCGTTTGAGCCCAAAACAGATGAAAATGGGCCACATACGTGAAAACCTGAAATTGGGCCTCGTCCGTGACCCAGCCTGCGGTCACGGACCTTCAAAAGATGTTTCCCACGATTTTGGGCAGTTTCCCTCCACTCCTCTTTGAAATCCAACTCCCCACAACTGCTATTAACTCCCCAAAACTGCACAAAACTGATTGGGAGTCTATAAAAGCTTCAAGTTTTGAAGAAAAAAAAGGAGGAACACATACACAAAGAAGAAAAGAGAGGAAATCAAAGAAAGAAGCACTTAAAGCAACAAAGAAGCAAACTCCAGCAGCACTTCCACGACCATTCCCACCTTCTTTTCTCAGTTTTGAAGGTGAGTAAAAAAATTCAGAAGGAGAGAAGGAAGTGGAATGGCCAAAGTCCATACTATGTTCGTACGACGCCAATTTTTGAGAGGATGACATTGTCACCTCTGTTTCTCTTATTCGTAGGGCTTCTTAGCCATTGCAAGAGTTGTGAAAGAAGTCTCTCTAGGCCTCATTTTGTTCCTTGAAAATGATAGGTTCAAAATGACACAACTCTGGCTTCAAATTTGCCCATTTCGGACTTGAAACAAAAACGCAGTCCATAAGCACGAATGATGAGTTACAACGGTTTCAATTGATTCCATGGTTAAATGTGATCTTCTTGATGGTTGTCCACCACTCCAAAGTCATGAAAATGGAGTTCGAACACTTGAAAGAAGTTCCAAGAAAGAACCAGCGCGAACAGCACAAAAAACAGAAGCAAACAGTGGCTTCACGGCCATTGTCTGTCAGTGACTGTGGGTGAGTCACGGTCACTGGAAGGCCCCAGTGACCGTGGGTGAGTCACGGTCACTGAAAGGCCCCAATGACCGTGAGTGAGTCACGGTCACTGGAAGGCCCCAGTGACCGTGGGTGAGTCACGGTCACTGGAATGGGGCAGTGACCGCGGGTCACGGTCACTCCCCATTTTTTCCTCTTTTTCACATTTTCTTCCACCTTATGTATATTTTCTTGTATTTTCCAAATTGAGATCACATCTAAGACTTGAGGGAGGGGTTGTAAACTTTCAAAATGTATGTAAACAACCTGTATCCCCGCGATCAGGGCACTTGAACCCATGTAAACAAAAGGGAAATTAATGATGAACTGTAATTATTTCCCATTCTTCTTAACGCTTAAAGTGTGTGAATGTCGGACCTTGATTCCGTAATTCATTTCCACGCCTACATTTTTAAGCGCGATCAAAACTGTAATGGACTTTATGTCCTATTGTGATTATATCAACTGTTCAAAGATGCAGAAAAAACCACAGTAGCATAAAAAGGAACTTATGTCACAACCTGAGCCCAGAAATCGGGGGTTAGAGAAAATATAACCAATGACACACGTACTCCCGTGCACGTATACCTAGACCTCATCCAAGTGTATACGCACAAGGGATCAATCACACGTGCAAGCAAGTGTACGCGGAAGCTGTAAGTATCATGGCATACCACAAGGTGAATATAAGAGAAAGAAAAGACACGATGATTACAAAAGACTAGATTGATTACAACAATGTACAACAAAATAAAGGGACTAGTCCATAAAGTCAAATATAGGTATAAACCAAAACCCAAAACACAATCCACAGAAAAATCCTCCAGATAAGCTAAAACACAAATGGAGGGGAAAATAAAATGATGAAAACCGCTTTCAAAAGAATGGATCAAGTCCACTCCTCTAGGCCGAAGGGGGCCTCATGTGTCTCTCCTGGAGTTGGGTCGACCGACGCAGGATCGGGAGAGAGATTTGAGCCTGTAACATCAAGAACAACTCATAAGTACAACGACTTAGCAAAATATAAGCCACAAGAAGATAACACGAATTGTGTCTATCACTGAGCAAAAGTCGTAATATGCAAGATCTATAATGATCATGTCCGTATACTAGGCAAATAGTGCATATGAATAAGTATGCTATCAGAATCATATACAGATAACCTATCAAAGTGGTTACTACATTTGCCATCTTCTCCCTTGCGAGAGCAATCGATATGAGAACACTATCGACCGGGCCAGGGTACGAATGGGTCTCCAGTTCCCAGGTCCGGAATCCTAGGACAAAAGCACTCTGACGAGGCGATCACACACTAGGCCAAAGTCAACCCCGTCGGGTATCATGAGGCTGAGGCTAAGTAGTGCCATATATAGATACTCTCAATCAAATCATATGATGCACAGTAGTCAATCTCACATACAGATCACTTATCACAAGCTATCACAACAAACGAAACAATAGTAAATGCATCACGTACTAATACTCAATACGAAGAGCCAATGCGAAGAATCACCGACGAATGGTTACGAATAACAAATCATCACTGAGGCAAGAACTAAGTACTCCACATGAGCAATAATGAAAACACAGTAGTGGATTGTTCTTACCCGGGCTTCGTTCTGGGGATGCTGCTACATTTCCCACAAATTCGAGAGGTCCAGCACAGAACGCATAAGAGGGCAAAAATCGAAATCAAGATGCAGTGCAATCATATTAACTTGAGGAATCACGGTCAATTACAAGCCAATCATAACCTAGTTGTCCAGTGTTTCTAACCATGCATGCTGATGTAATTTTAAGGTGTTTGATATACGGTTGTTCAATCAAAAAGTGTTGCATCTTATTACGAAAGTGTATCAAAGTCCCTTAAACCAACACCCATGGGAAGGTGCTTAATAGTTAGACAACACACATGAATGAATCACAGCCCGAAGGATCATTCATGCGATATATATCTTCCATTGGGCAAGTCGAGTTACCTACATTCTACCTCGAAGGCCCTACAAGGTCTCAAGATAAACTTATCCCATTCAGTCATTTTCACTGGGTATACGGCTTAGCCTTGCTTTGCTCTACGGCTTGGCCACGGCGAGGTCACGGCTTAGCCGTAGGCCAATCCACGGCTTAGCCGTAGCTTGACCGTAGAAGAGTAGCAGATTTGCCAACTCTCAGTTATTTCAGGTGTCACCCTGTATTGATCTACGGCTATGTCACGGCTGGGGTTACGGCTTAGTCGTAGTGTATTTTACGGCTCAACCATAGCACATTTCACGGCTTAACCGTGAGTGCACTGGGTCGATTTCCTGATACAGAAGTACAGAATTGGCGAATTCTCAACTGAATGAAGAAATATAAACACAACACTTACTCGGTAGGGCTGTGCATCAATAAACCATACAAGAAGAGTAACAATACACACAATCAAAGCATTACTAATAAGTGTTCAAGCTACTTGTGCTTATACTTGCCTCAATGGAAATCACACACACAAGTCGTTGTTTTGGGCTCAATCCACTGTCCAAACACAATTATACTCATCAAACTCTCAAGAAACAAAAGACACGTTACACACACAGTGGCTGACATGAAAAGAAGAAGAAACGAGAGAAACATAGCGAAACCACACAACATACCGTTGAATTCACGCGAAGATAACAAGCGCTCTACTCCTTTTCTCACTGAAGCAAGGAAGAAATGAAAGAAAGAGAAAAAGAGATGAACAAGAGAGAGAAGAACAGAGAGAAATCGTTGAAGAAGAAGAAAAGGTGGTGGTTGAACTTATATAAGATAAAGATGAGTCCAATTTGCACAAAAGTCCACATGTTTACAGAAATTACAGTTTGAGTCAATTAGCGGTCTAACGGAAACAAACGAAGTCGTGAGCAATCGAATCAATTATGAAGATTGACGAGCTCGACGAAATATACGCGTTGACATCAAGATGATGCAAAACTGACAATGTCCAACAAAAGCAGAAATTACAAAAAAGGGCTCGAACTACCTAAATCAAACCAAACTCAACCCAACTACCTATCCATTGCTCAAAACCAAAGAAAACCAAAACCAAAACACACTTAACAGCAATATCGTAATTAATTAGCCACTAATTCGGATTAAGTTGGGTTGGAGTATTACAACTTATAAATTCAAACTTACAGAAAGTGTAGTCAGAATAGAATATTTTGACGATCAAGGCTAGTGTTTAATACTATGTCCTTATAATAAAATTCATCTCTACGATGGTGCTCACGGTGGACAGACGTTTGTCTCCCAAAATATAATGATCAACACGCAATAAAAGTAGCACTAAAATCTACAACGTCAACGAATAAAACAGTATTCTTCAACTTTCTCTCAACACAGATGATAGGAAGCAAGAATGAAAAATTATGCAAAACTAAATGCAATTCGAGATGCGCTTTAAATAGGTGAACTAGTGACTATTCTGAACAGTCAATAGTCATCAAGAATAGATACAGCCATTCATCAAAGGGATGCGAAAAAAAAAACACATCCATTCTAGAGGAGATGGGAAGAGAAAAGACACAACCATTCCAAATGAGACACTATGTCTTTTGATAAAAAGACATCTTCTTTGGAGAGCTCACAAGTTAAGCTCAGGGTCTGACCCATATTGGGTTATGAGTTTTTGACCCAACCTAATCTGCTCGTCGGCCAGTCGGACGGACGACGGCGGCGGTTTGCTCGTGTTGGTTGTGGTGTCATGTAGGTCCTCCCTCCGGGATTAAAATATGGGTGTCCCTTGGAGCCCAAATTATATGTCCACTCTTAGTGTATATAAACACACACACACTTTAGTTTACAAACAATGTGGGATTCCCTTCTTCCCTTCTTTGTTACCATATACAAGCAATTTTAAATGGTTACTTTGGAAATCAATTTCTCATTCATATCTTAATGATTTTTAATGAACAATGATTTGGGTTTAATATCCTCTTGGAAGAGAATACGTTAGCACTTGGACCTGCTTCAAAAGATGTGTGGGACCCACACTTATTATGGTCCAAAGTTGCCCAAAAACCAAAGTTAAAAACCCATTTTTCCAACAATCACCCACATGAATGATAATTGGCTATATTATACTGCAGATGATAATGCTGACACGAAAGAGAGATGAAGTAAAGTTAGAAAGGTACTGTATAATGAAAGATAGCTTTTGGCCTTGAATCTTCCTTTGTGAAATTCTATTGGATTTACTTGCTAATTGGTGAACATGATATTTTTGAACCGTTCAGCGTTCATATAAACTAAGACAATAAAATTCACACAGTTGCTTCTTTGACACAGTTCGTTCTCATGATTGTGTTTATTTTAGCCCTGAAAAAACCTGGTTTTCATAAGTGCTTTAGAGAATTCAACCGTAGAAATTCTCATGGAAGCGGCCCCTTCACACTTAGATAGGTGACTTCTTATGTAAAGTATCCTACTATACCCCACTTGAATTTCTAAGTTATAAAAATCATTAAAAGCATAGCTTATCCTAAGTAATGCTGCAGGCATCACTGTGATATCATAGGAATGGGAAAGAGAGAGTATCTTTGCAGTAATTCTACTAAGTCACACACAACTTGGTTGTCCCATTGAACCTAGATCTTGGGATCTTCAATCAGCAGGTTGGGTTGCCATTACGTCGACTTTTAAGTGATAGGTTTTAAAACCATTCCCCTCGATGAGTTGTATACTAGTTGTTTGGTCAAACCTTTTGTTAACGGATCCACAATATTCTCTTTTGACCATATATAATCAAAGGATATGATTCCATTTGAGAGCATTTGCTATACGGTGTTGTGTCTACAACAATATGTCGAGACTTACCATTCGACATCTTACTTTGTGCCCTACCAATTACAGATTAGCTGTCGTAATGTATACATATTGCAGGCACTGGTTCTGGCCACATAGGAATATCTTCTAGGAAATGACGAAGCCACTTTGCTTCCTCTCTTGCTTTTTCTAAAGCAATGAATTCTGATTCTATAGTGGACCTAGCAATGCATGTTTGTTTAGTTGACTTCTATGATATGGCTACACCTCCAAGTGTAAACACATATCCATTTGTAGATTTTGAATTTTTTATATCAATTATCGAGCTTGCATCACTACAGCCTTTTAGTACAGCTAGATATTTCGAATAGTGCAGTTCATAGTTAAAGGTGTATCTCAAATATCGGAGAACCTGAACTATCGCTTTCCAATGACCTACCCCTAGGTTATTTGTGAATTTGCTCAATTTGCTAACTGCATGTGCTATGTCTAGACACGTACAATTCATGATGTACAATAAACTCCAGAGTATACGAGAGTATTCTAATTGAGACATGCTTTCACCAGTATTTTTAGATATGTGAAGATTTATATCTACTAATGTTTTAGCTTGCCTGCTATGATATTTATCAAATTTCTCAAGTACCTGTTTGATATAGTGTGACTGAGATAGCACATAACCATCATATAATCTAGAAAATTTCATTCCTAGTATAACATCTGCAACTCCTAGATCTTTCATTTCAAACTCTTTGTTCAACATTTTCTTGATAGATTGAATTATGTCAATATTATTTCCAACAATAAGCATATCATCCATATATAAACATATTATGACATAGCCATGTGTTTTGTTTTAGACATACACGCATTTATCACCTTTATTAATTCTAAACTCATTGAACATCATTACCTTCTCAAACTTTTCATGCCATTGCTTTGATACGTGTTTTAAACCATAGAGAGATTTAATAACCTGACACACCTTTTTTTGGCCAGGAACAATAAACCTTTCTAGTTGTTCCATAAAAATCTCCTCATTTAATTCACAATTTAAGAAGGTTGTTTTAACATCCATTTAATATATTTCAAGGTTGTACAAAGCTGTAGTGGCTATGAACATACGTATGGATGTTATTCCGTAACTGATGTATTGAAGTAATCCACACCTTCTGTTTGTTTATAGCCTTTGACAACAAGTCTAACTTTATTCTGATCAATTAATCTATCTGTTTTTACCTTTTTCCTAAAAATCCATTTTTATCCAAGAGATTTACAACCAGGTGAAAGACCGACTAGTTCCCATGTATGACTTTGTAAGACAGATTCTACTTCATGATTCACCGCCTCTTTCTATTAAAATGCTTCTGGCGAAGACAATGCTTCCTTGAAACTTTAGGGCTCATTTTCTAATAGATATGTCAAAAAATCTAGACCAAAGGATATTGCAGTACTTGTTTTTTACTACGTTTAGGTTCAACCCCTTTGATTGCAGATGCATGCCGTTTATCATTACTAACCGTAGTATCATAAGTTCTTTTCAAAGAACTTGTCTTTTGAGTTTGTTTGCACAGAAAGTGTAACACTCCGATCGCCTTTGAGCCGGTTTAGTGGCTCATTAGTGTGTTTTTGTGTTGTTTATTTCTTTTGGGCTTGGTTTCTGGTCTTGGATAGGTACTTAAGTAGCATTTGACCTGAGATGGGATAGGTTCTAAGCCCTTTTTCGTAATTTTGCAATTGCTTCGAATGCAACACATTCGCATCATCTTGGTGTCAGCACGTGTCTTTTGTTGAGCTCGTTATTTTCCGTAACTGTTTCAGACCCATTTGGAGTCAATTGGAGGAGTTGGACCCTCATGTGACTTGAATCGTAAATAGCTTTAACCATCGGACTTTGTTTTAAACTCCAAAACTATATATATGAGTCATCAGTCCAGATGTCTTCATTCCTGCTCGTTTCCTTCAACGTGCATATGCAAATTCCAGGGAGAGATCCACGTCCATTCTCTCTTTTCTTTACTTTTCTTCCTCTCTGGGTTGGTGTTGGGTTTTCCACCCATTTTGATTGGGTTCTCTCTCTCTCCCTCCTCTCTGTCTATACTTTGAAGTAAGTGGGTTCTTCAATTCTTCTTCTCCAATTTGGATTTTCCATCTCTCTTGCTGTGTTCTCATACTTACATGTGTTGTTGCTTTGCTTTGTTTGGGTTTTTAGTTGGATTGGATCCTGTCTTCAGTGGTTTGACAAAGCTTTGAGGCAAGTATAAGTACAGGAATGTATAACACATATGGATATATTGTTGATTGCTGTGATTCTCTTGTTCTTACATGCTTGACATGATCTACAGCCTAATTCTATCACTTTGGCTTCATTGGAGCTTGTTTTGCTTAATTTGCACATGAAATTGCAGTCTCTGTAACTATCTCGATTTCGTTTCTGTATTGTACGGCTAAGCCGTAACGTTGTACGGCTCAGACTCCAGAGACTCGAATTTTGAATTTTGTCCTACGGCTAGGCTATGGCTGAACCATAGATTGTTCTATGGCTGAACCGCAAGCTAACCGTGACCCAGCCGTGAATTAACACTCTGATCAGTCAAAACTTTCTGATTCTAGTACTCCTACGGTGAAGTTACGGCTAAGCCGTGGACTCCACCGTAGCTCAACCGTAAAAGGTATCAGATCAGAGGTGGAAGATGACCAGTTTAGCCGTGTTCTGAAGGAAACCACGGCTAAGCCGTTGTGCATGTTACGGCTAGGCCGTAAGCTGTCGACGGCTAAGCGCCGTAGGTCACCCACATCTAAGCCGTAAGACCTGGAAAAGTTGAAATTAAACTTAGGCTAATGGTGTGACCTTGTAGGGCTTCTATACAGGTGACCATTCATATAAACCGGCCCAATGGATTCTTTGGACTGCATGAATAGTCTGTTAGGCTGTGCCTCGTTCATGTGAGCGTTGGTTTACTGTTAAGCACCTCCCCATGGGTGTTGATTTAAGGGACTTCGGTGCACGTGAGGATTACATTGCAACACTTTGATGGCAACGGTGCATTGAATAACTTAAAACTACATCATCATGCACGGTTAGTGACAGTGAACAACTAGATTAGAGTTGGCTTGTAATTACCCTTGATTCCGTGTTAATCTGAGATGCATTGCATATTGCTTACAGTTTTGCTCTCTGTTCTGCTAATTTATGTTTATGCATTACGAGATCATTTTGCTTTTGTTCTATATATTTGTTTCATTCTTCGGTCTGGATCTACGCTGTGCTTTGACTCATTTTACGCTATGCTTTGTATATCTCTGGCTTTGTACATCTCTGATTCACTGGGTATTCCCAAGTGGCTCTGCCCAGAGATTCATACGTGAGGATAAGATCCGGCCTTTGCCGTCGGTGAGTCCAAAGTGGAGTCCAAAGCGGAGAATCTCGCTTCTTTTGGATTTGATTTGATTGGTATTAATCTGGCTCTACTCAGCCTCAGCCCTAGGATGCCCGACAAGGTCACCTCAGGCTTGGTTCTCTGTTCTCTGTATCGCTGTAGTGTAGCTTTGTCTTGGGACTCCGGAACCCAGGAAACTGAGACCCACTTGTACCCATGGCCAGGTCGGTGGTGTTCTCATCTGTCTGCTCTCTATGTGAGAGAATATGGTTAATGTAGTAGCCACTTAGTTCAGTATTTTTATGTTTTGATTCATTTATCATGCCTTACTTCTATGCACGATTTGCTTAGCATACTAATATGAAACTCTGTATTTAATCTTCTGTCATTATTCACTTTGATACCATGAGTGTTTCGTCCATGTTACTTATAATTGCTGGATCGTTGTATTCATTGAGTTGTCTGTGGTGTTGCAGGCTCAGATCCCTTGTCCGGCTCCCCGGCGGTCGAAGAGACTGCAGGGCAGGACCTAGAGACACCCTCCGGTATGGCAGAGTGGCCTTGATCACTTCTGCCGAGTGCGTATCTGCATATCATCAGTGTTTTGGTTCCTTGGAGATTTTGTATCTTGTACTTCGGACTTTGTTACTCTCTATTATTTTGTGCATCGTGTTTTGGTGTGTACCCAAGCTTGTATTTGGTTTAAGATCTGTGTGTGTTATCTACGTCTTTTTCCCATTTCACATTTTGGTTTTCCACTCGTTCTCTTTTGTTGTGCTTGCTATGATATCTACAGCTTCCGCGTTCGCTTGCTTCGCACGTGTTAGATCCCTTGTGTGCATGTATTTGGACTGGGTTCGGCTGCACGTGCACGGGAGTACAGGTGTCACTGGTTTGGCTTTTCGCTAACCCCCGATTTCTGGGTTTGGGTTGTGACATATGTATTGTATGGTATTAGAGCATGCTAGTTATAAGCATGTAGACATTTAGATCGCGGTGAGATGACGATGTCAACTATTTGACTTGGCATCTAATAGGTGGCTTCTTGGGGGTTGACTAACTCGGGGCTTTTTCTATTTGTATTTTGTTCCTTTTTCCTTTTGTAGGACAGTGCATCATGGCATCAGGATCTGGGTTTAGGGATGAGAATCAGCAGGGCCACAATGGTGAGAGTAGATCGCTACCCCCACCCATGAGTAGTGAGGAGCGTATGATGATGATGATGCAGTCCATGCAGTTTCTGCAGGCTCAGGTGGCATCTATATTGGATAGGCAGAGTCAGGCATCTCCAGCTGCATCAGCAATTTTTCGCATAGAATAGCAAGTGATCATCCAGCCCAAGGAAACGGATCCAAATGCTCTTTTCGACAAGTTCTGTAAGCGTGGGGCTACTGAATTCCATGGTACCGAGGATGCATTGCAGGCTGAACAGTGGCTAGAGCAGACAGAGAAGCTTTTTGATATGATTGTGTGCAGTAATAAACAGAAAGTAGTTCTCACAACCTCTATGCTCAGGAGTGTAGCCAAGACTTGGTGGAGGAGTGTCAAGAGTTCGTTCCAGACTATGCCAAATGCCACGGTTTGGGAGACCTTCAAGCAGCAGTTCCGCCGAAAGTTCATGCCTCTTCATGTTCAGCGAGCCAAGGAAGTGGAATTCTTCAACCTTTAGCAGAGACAGACACCGGTTGCAAACTATGTATACAAGTTTACAGAGCTGTCTCACTTCGCAAAGGATATGGTAAACACTGAGTGTAAGAAGGTGACTCGCTTCGTCAACGGCCTAAACCCGACGTATAAGCGTCACGTGGTTACATGTATGTGGCCGGCTACCCTGGATGACGCTATTGACCGGGCCTATGATGCAGAGACCATAATGGAGGAAGAGCGAACTGAGTATAAGAGGGCGGTAGGTTCTAGTGGCAGGGATCAGTTCCAGAAGAAGTTCAAAGGCAAGCCGGGCAGTTCGAGTAGCGCTCAGGTGGTTTGTGGTTACTGTGGGAAAGATCATCCGACAGAGAGATGTTGGAGGAAGAGTGGGGCTTGCTTCGGTTGTGGCTCCACGGAGCACAAGCGGGCCCAGTGCCCAAAGTTTCAGTTATCTCCACAGACGAAGATCGTAGGATCTACAACGCAGGGCAAGTCTCAGCAAGCTCGCCCAACCCAGAAGCAGAACCGCCAGACAGCTCGAGCTTATGCTGTGACACATGAGGGCGTGGAGGAGGCTACGGTCGTGGAAGGTACGATTTTAATTTCTGATGCTAAAGCTTTAGCCTTGTTTGACTCCGGGTCTATGCGTTCGTACGTAGCACCCCATTTTGTTGTGCAGCTACGACAGTGACCCATACCGCTCCCGTACTTATTGCTAGTATCCACTCCGGTTGATAAGTGGGTAGAGTGTAGTATTTTCTACCCTCAATGCGATGTGCGGATAGCTGGTCACCAGCTCCCTGTAGATCTCTTGTTGCTCACGACACTGGATTTTGATGTGATTCTGGGTATGGACTGGCTTGCGAGGTATCGTGCTTGTATCAATTGTTACAGCAAGGCTATCTACTTTGATCTGGGCAGCGGATTCCGATTTGAGGGCAGCCAGACGAAGTGCCCGAGATGCGTGATATCCGCTTGTAAAGCAGACAAGATGCTTCGCAGGGGATGTGAAGGATTGCTTGCATTCATTTCAGAGAAGAAGGAGCAGCGACAACTCAATGAGATCCCAGTAGTCAATGAGTTTCCGGATGTCTTTCTGGAGGATGTGCCCGAATTGCCACCGGTTCGAGAGGTAGAGTTCTCGATTGATTTGATACCAGGTACAGCACCCATCAGTAGAGCTCCATATCGTATGGCACCTGCAGAGTTGTCGGAATTAAAGAAACAGTTGCAGAATCTATTCGATAAAGGGTTCATACGCTCAAGTGTTTCACCTTGGGGAGCTCCTGTATTGTTCGTAAAGAAGAAGGATGGCAGTTTCCGGATGTGCATTGACTACAGGCAATTGAACAAAGTGACCATCAAGAACAAATATCCATTGCCTAGAATTGATGAGTTGTTCGATCAGCTTCGGGGTGCAGCTTACTTTTCGAAGATCGACTTGAAGTCAGGGTATCACCAGCTCAGGGTGAAGGATGAGGACGTTCCTAAGACAGCTTTCAGGACTCGGTATGGACACTACGAGTTCCTTGTCATGCCTTTCGGCTTGACGAATGCACCCGCAGTTTTTATGGCAGTGATGAATAGGGTGTTTGCTTCCTATTTAGACCATTTTGTTGTCGTATTTATAGATGATATATTGGTCTATTCGAAGACGGCTGAGGAGCATACTGACCATCTGCGGAAAGCATTGCAGTTGCTTAGAGACCACCAGTTATATGCCAAGCTGTCCAAGTGTGATTTCTGGCTAGAGCAAGTTGCATTTTTGGGTCATGTGATTTTTCGAGATGGATTGCTGGTGGATCCGGCTAAGGTGGAGGCAGTAGTCCATTGGCCCCGTCTCAGATCATTGACTGAGATCCGGAGTTTTCTGGGGTTGGCAGGATATTACCGCGGATTCGTGCAGGGCTTCGCGAAGATTTCAGCCCCGCTGACTCAGTTGACTCTGAAGAAGGTTCCATATGAATGGACAGAGAAGTGTGAGCATAGTTTTCAGATGTTGAAAGAAAAACTCACTACGGCGCCAGTGTTGACTCTCCCTAATGGGAGCGAGGGATTCGTGATCTATTCAGATGCCTCTCGAGTTAAACTAGGCTGTGTACTGATGCGGAATCAGAGAGTGATTGCCTATGAATCCAGACAGTTGAAAGAGCACGAAAAGAACTATGCCACCTATGACCTGGAGTTGGCAGCCATTGTATTTGCGCTGAAGTTGTGGCGGCAATACTTGTACGGTGTGAAGTTCGAGGTTCATTCCGATCATCACAGTCTGCAGTACTTGTTTAATCAGCATGACCTAAATATGAGGCAACGGAGATGGATGGAGTTCATCAAAGACTACGACTTCCCGATCAAGTACCATCCAGGCAAGGGTAATGTGGTGGCAGATGCACTCAGCAAGAGAACAGAGAGTCTCCAGGTGTTGATAGGATTCTATGTCCTTGTGCGTGATCAGCCTGTTGAGGTTCGGATGGTGGATGAGTTTGTGACGTTAGCTACTACCGTGGTGTTTTAGCCTGAGGTGATTCAGCAGATTAAGGACCGCCAGTTTGAGGATTCCCTTCTAGTGACCTTCAGAGATCGGATTGCAGATTGACCTGATTTCAGTCTGGCAGACGGAGTTTTGTACTTCAGGGGTAGATTGTGTGTTCTCGCGGTAGATGAGCTGAAGGAAAAGTTATGACAGATGCGCACCATGCCGGTTATGCGATGCACCCAGGGAGTACTAAGATGTACCGGAACTTGAAGGATAGGTTTTGGTGGAACAATATGAAGCGGGAGATCGCAGGGTTCGTAGCACGATGTTTGACTTGTCAGAGGGTGAAAGCTGATCATCAGCAACCTCCAGGATCATTGCATCCATTACACATTCCGCAGTAGAAGTGGGAGCACATTACCATGGATTTCGTCTCAGGACTTCCGCCGACCAGTAGGAAGAACAATGCGATCTGGGTGATAGTGGACCGATTGACAAAGTCAGCACATTTCCTTCCGTTCAAGAAAGGGATGACATTCACAGAGCTGGCCAGGAAGTTTGTTGATGAGATAGTCAGATTGCATGGCACCCCAGTCTCGATTGTGTCTGATCGTGACAGTCATTTTGTGTCCTCATTTTGGAGAGCATTTCAGGAAACTATGGGCACAAAGTTGAGTTTTAGTACGGCATAACACCCCCAGACGAATGGACAATCAGAGCGTACCATTCAGACATGGAGGATATGCTCCGAGCTAGCGTGCTGAACTTTGAGAAGGAATGGGATATGCATTTGGCATTATGTGAGTTTGCTTACAACAACAGCTTCCATGAGAGCATTGGCATGGCTCCCCATGAGGCTCTATACGGACGCAAGTGCAGGACTCCAGTATGCTGGGAGGAGGTAGGGACGAGGAGTTTCCATGGCCCGATTATCATTGCTGAGACGACGGAGAAAGTGCAGAAAATGATAGAGAATCTGAAGGTTGCTCAGTCCAGGCAGAAAAGCTACGCGGATACTCGGAAGAGACCTTTGGCATTCCAAGTCGACGATTGGGTGTTCCTTAAAGTTTCCCCGATGAAAGGCACTGTGCGGTTTGGTCAGAAGGGCAAGTTAGCTCCGAGATATGTGGGACCGTTTGAAGTCAAGAGCCAAGTTGGAGATTTAGCCTATCGTTCGACGCTTCCAGTTGAGTTCTCCAGAGTCCACGATGTATTCCATGTGTCGATGCTCCGGAAGTACGTGCCAGATCTAAGCCATGTGATTCGATACGATGACATTCAAATTTAGCCTAATGCGACTTACGTTGAGCGTCCGCTTCGCATCGTTGGTACACGAGAACAGATTCTCCACACCAGGACTATCAAATGGGTCAAGGTATTGAGGGAGCATCACGGTCTAGATGAGGCTACATGGGAGCTAGAGGAACAGCTAGCACGCCAGTATCCCTAACTCTTCGCTCAAGTAGGTGGTCATTTCGAGGACGGAATGATTCCTAGTGGGGGAGGACGTAACACTCCGATCCCCTTTGAGCCAGTTTAGTGGCTCATTAGTGTGTTTTTGTGTTGTTTATTTCTTTTGGGCTTGGTTTCGGGTCTTGGATAGGTAGTTGAGTAGCATTTGACCTGAGATGGGATAGGTTCTAAGCCCTTTTTCGTAATTTTACAATTGCTTTGAATGCAACATATTTGCATCATCTTGGTGTCAGCACGTGTCTTTTGTTGAGTTCGTTATTTTCCGTAACTGTTTCAGACCCATTTGGAGTCAATTGGAGGAGTTGGACCCTCATGTGACTTGAATCGTAAATAGCTTTAACCATCGGACTTTGTTTTAAACTCCAAAACTATATATATGAGTCATCAGTCTAGATGTCTTCATTCCTGCTCGTTTCCTTCAACGTGCATATGCAAATTCCAGGGAGAGATCCACGTCCATTCTCTCTTCTCTTTACTTTTCTTCCTCTCTGGGTTGGTGTTGGGTTTTCCACCCATTTTGATTGGGTTCTCTCTCTCCCTCCTCTCTGTCTATACTTTGAAGTAAGTGGGTTCTTCAATTCTTCTTCTCCAATTTGGATTTTCCATCTCTCTTGCTGTGTTCTCATACTTACATGTGTTGTTGCTTTGCTTTGTTTGGGTTTTTAGTTGGATTGGATCCTGTCTTCAGTGGTTTGACAAAGCTTTGAGGCAAGTATAAGTACAGGAATGTATAACACATATGGATATATTGTTGATTGCTGTGATTCTCTTGTTCTTACATGCTTGACATGATCTACAGCCTAATTCTATCACTTTGGCTTCATTGGAGCTTGTTTTGCTTAATTTGCACATGAAATTGCAGTCTCTGTAACTATCTCGATTTCGTTTCTGTATTGTACGGCTAAGCCGTAACGTTGTACGGCTCAGACTCCAGAGACTCGAATTTTGAATTTTGTCCTACGGCTAGGCTACGGCTGAACCATAGATTGTTCTAGGGCTGAACCGCAAGCTAACCGTGACCCAGCCGTGAATTAACACTCTGATCAGTCAAAACTTTCTGATTCCAGTACTCCTACGGTGAAGTTACGGCTAAGCCGTGGACTCCACCGTAGCTCAACCGTAAAAGGTATCAGATCAGAGGTGGAAGATGACCAATTTAGCCGTGTTCTGAAGGAAACCATGGCTAAGCCGTTGTGCACGTTACGGCTAGGCTGTAAGCTGTCGACGACTAAGCGCCGTAGGTCACCCACATCTAAGCCGTAAGACCTGGAAAAGTTGAAATTAAACTTAGGCTAATGGTGTGACCTTGTAGGGCTTCTATACAGGTGACCATTCATATAAACCGGCCCAATGGATTCTTTGGACCGCATGAATAGTCTGTTAGGCTGTGCCTCGTTCATGTAAGCGTTGGTTTACTGTTAAGCACCTCCCCATGGGTGTTGATTTAAGGGACTTCGGTGCACGTGAGGATTACATTGCAACACTTTGATAGCAACGGTGCATCGAATAACTTAAAACTACATCATCATGCACGGTTAGTGACAGTGAACAACTAGATTAGAGTTGGTTTGTAATTACCCTTGATTCCGTGTTAATCTGAGATGCATTGCATATTGCTTATAGTTTTGCTCTCTGTTCTGCTAATCTATGTTTATGCATTACGAGATCATTTTGCTTTTGTTCTGTATATTTGTTTCATTCTTCGGTCTGGATCTACGCTGTGCTTTGACTCATTTTACGCTATGCTTTGTATATCTCTGGCTTTGTACATCTCTGATTCACTGGGTATTCCCAAGTGGCTCTGTCCAGAGATTCATACGTGAGGATAAGATCCGGCCTTTGCCGTCGGTGAGTCCAAAGTGGAGTCCAAAGCGGAGAATCTCGCTTCTTTTGGATTTGATTTGATTGATATTAATCTGGCTCTACTCAGCCTCAGCCCTAGGATGCCCGACAAGGTCACCTCAGGCTTGGTTCTCTGTTCTCTGTATCGCTGCAGTGTAGCTTTGTCTTGGGACTCCGGAACCCAGGAAACCGAGACCCACTTGTAACCATGGCCAGGTCGGTGGTGTTCTCATCTGTCTGCTCTATCTGCTATCTATGTGAGAGAATATGGTTAATGTAGTAGCCACTTAGTTCAGTATTTTTATGTTTTGATTCATTTATCATGCCTTACTTCTATGCACGATTTGCTTAGCATACTAATATGAAACTCTGTATTTAATCTTCTGTCATTATTCACTTTGATACCATGAGTGGTTCGTCCATGTTACTTATAATTGCTGGATCGTTGTATTCATTGAGTTGTCTGTGGTGTTGCAGGCTCAGATCCCTTGTCCGGCTCCCCGGCGGTCGAAGAGACTGCAGGGCAGGACCTAGAGACACCCTCCGGTATGGCAGAGTGTCCTTGATCGCTTCTGCCGAGTGCGTACTTGCATATCATCAGTGTTTTGGTTCCTTGGAGATTTTGTATCTTGTACTTCGGACTTTGTTACTCTCTATTATTTTGTGCAACGTGTTTTGGTGTGTACCCAAGCTTGTATTTGGTTTAAGATCTGTGTGTATTATCTACGTCTTTTTCCCATTTCACATTTTGGTTTTCCACTCGTTCTCTTTTGTTGTGCTTGCTATGATATCTACAGCTTCCGCGTTCGCTTGCTTCGCACGTGTTAGATCACTTGTGTGCGTGTATTTGGACTGCATTCGGCTGCACGTGCACGGGAGTACGTGTGTCACTGGTTTGACTTTTCGCTAACCCCCGATTTCTGAGCTCGGGTTGTGACAGAAAGATATTTTCAAAAAATAATGCATTTCTTGATTCTATAATTGTATTAACATACATATCAGTAATATCAGATTTGTGTACTAAAAAGCGATACGCATTACTATGATAAGTATACCCAATGAATATACAATTGTAAGGGCCTGATCCCAATTAACCTTAATTTATATTAATTAATCTTGTTCTATATTAATTAAATGATGTTTAAGCTAATTTAACTCAAACCTTTTGGACTTGGATCATGGATAGGTAGTCGGGTCAGGTTCGGACTTTACCTAAGTAGTTGAGGGCCTTTTTGTAATTTGTTCATGCATCATATTGACACCTCATTAGTTGCATCTTGTATAATTCTTTGTGTTGATCACTTTCATGTTGGGCTCGACTTGATTTGGACCCATCTTGGACTGATTAAGGTCCATTTGACCTAAACTGTAATTATTCTAAAACCTTGGACTTTCATGCAAAAAGTTTTATTTAAAAAGGAGAGAACTCAACGTTTCTCTCTTTCTCTCATCCTTCTCACTGTGATCGTTTTCTTTTCACTTTCTTCATCCTCACCTCACTTGAGGGTTGCCAACCAAGGTTTGAAGTCTACATGTGAGATAGAAAGCCGCCATTCCTTTTATTCATCTTCCCTTATGTGTTTTCTCTTTGAAAGGCACCTTCTCCTATAAGCTACAACCCATTAAGGTGAAGAATCTACTTCCATTTCATATTTTTGGGTTTGTTAGAGTCAAGGGGACTCTATCATGCAACATACATCCTTTTTTGCACCATATTCATCAAATGCATGTTTTCATGTAGAGAACCCATGCTTTTGTTGAGACTTTCTCAACCACACATCATGGAAGAGTTAGAGAGGGCAAGCACAGTGAAAAAAAGGCAAGTAATGGAGCATATGGAGCTACATGTATGTGTGATAGTTGATTCTTTGATTGATTGTTCTAATTCTTGAGTTACAGCTCCTTTTTTCTTGTTAAGTATATGTATACATGTTTAATTGAATGAATTGGATTGTGAATATGGAATGTGAGTATTATGTGAAAAATGAATAATTCTTAGGGACATCTTGAAGCCATCAGAAGCTCCTTGTAACCCTTTCACTCAACAATTTAAATGGAATTCAGCTTCAGAATCAACTTCAAGATTCTGAAGCTTACGGTAAAGCTACGGCTAAGCAGTAAGTGTGTATGGCTCAAAGTCCCGAAAGTGTCAAAATCCCATTTTTAACTATGATTAACCCTCGGTTAAGCCGTGGAATGAACTACAGCTAAGCCGTACCTATCCCGTGACTAAGCCGTAAGCCATTTTACGGCAAACTTTCCCGAAAGCCTGAAAATTCAACTTTCTTCTACGGGTTACCCACAGCTACACCGTGGAATGCACTACGGCTAAATCATACTGAGCCGTAACCTTAGCCGTAGGCTTAGCACAGCTAAGCAGTAGGTCAACATAAGGTTGAGTCGTAAATGCGTATGAGATTAGGGAGGAAACTTGAACACTTAGCTAAGCCGTAACATGTACACGACTAAGCCGTAAGAGCACTGTGAACTTAGGATATTAGGGAATCTCAATGACCTTGTAGGGCCTTAGTGATATCACATTCTTTCCAACTAAATGAGCCCAATGGTAATCAAATGATAAGGAGGACAAGTGTAGAACTATCATTTATCCCCTTCAATTGTCCGGATGAATTCCTGATGTCATGTCATGGGTGTTGGCATAAGAAAATGTGTCTTCTACGTATACACTATAACTCCAAGAATTGGTAACACCATGACACCAGACGTTTTATGAATACATCATATTGAATGACCTTGGGATCACGGATTATCTAGCATAGGATTGGCTAGTAAATTCCCTTGATACTTTTTAAATTTAGATGCATTCATATGGTACGAAACCTTGCCCTCAACATGATTTAGTCATGTGCCCACTCTTCCTGGCAAATCTCATGACAAATTAGACCTGAGCTTCTATTGAATACGTGGTTGTCAAGCCTGAGCTTCTTCTGAGTGCGTGCCTGTTGGGCCTAAGCTTCTACTGAGTGCGTGTCCGTTAGACCTGAGTTTCTACTGAGTGCGTACCTGTTAGGCCTGGGCTTCTACTGAGTGCGTGCCTGTTAGTCAAAATGAGTGTAATCAAGGTCGAGAGGTTATGAGCTCTCTTAGCTCATTTAAATATGCATTGTTCAGAATTAGTTACCTATGACTGAATATAATTTCGAGACCGAATCTCCCTTATGTATGATATCTTATTTATGATTTCTTACACATATTTACTCATGCACAACATGCCGCCTTCTTTAATCAGTATCTACTCTGAATTCACTTAATACATTATGATAGTTTCATATATCCCCGTATTTGCTTAATCATCGTATTAATAGTGCTACCATTGATGTTACAAGTACGGAATCAAATCCCAACATAAAGGTTGACGCGTCTCCAGAGGGTGCCCCAACGGTACCTAGGGGTATAGAAGAGTGGAAAGATGACGACGTATTCTACTAGTTATCCTCCGGAGTGTGTCAAGTAGTTATGTTGGTCCTATGTATAGAGATGTTTACATGGACATTATGTACAAGATATGTTTTGGGTTTATGGATATGTATGTGAGGGAATGTTTAATTAAAGGACTTAAATTATATGTATATATGATGGCATGATATACTTTTCTATGTTTTGCTTATTATCATTACCGATGTTTTTCACAGGTGCTCGCTTTATATTGAATTTTATTCTACGTGTTGTTGGTCCTACCTCACACGTTCCTGTGGAATCTCCCTTGTAGTGATTCTTGCATATTTTCACATAGCACGGATTACTACGGGATTACGTATTCACATCCTGGGGGCCCACTCTAATCCTCAATTCTCGGGATCGGGGCATGACAACAATCAATGTTTTTAAGTCTTATTTTAACATTTTTGGGAATAGGAACTACTACCTTAGCTAGATACCCTCACACTTTCAAGAATTTATAGGATTGTCTTCGACCATTTCATAATTCACATGAGGCATTTTGTTGAGAATATAATTTATAGAAAGTATTGCTTCCCCCCACAAGTTTTAAGGTGGTCCGAATTAAGCAATATAGCATTCATCATTTCTTTTAAGGTTTTATTTTTTCATTCAGTGATGCCATTTTGCTGAGGTGAATAAGGTGCAGTTGTTTGCTGTATTATACCATGTTGTAACAGAACTCACTAAAAGGTGATTCATATTCTCCACCCCTATTACTTCATAGAGCTTTAATTTTTTTACTATGTTGATCTTCAACTTCATTCTTATATTGTATAAACATCTCCAATGCTTTATCCTTACTTTTTAGTAAGTACACATGACAATATTTAGTGCAATCATCAATGAAAGTGATAAAATACTTTTTACCATCTCTAGTTTGTACATATTTCAATTCACAGATATCACTATGTATAAGTTCTAGAGGTTCAATACTTCTTTCAATGAAATAAAAAGGAGTTCTTGTGAGTTTAGCCTCCACACATATTTTACATTTATGATTTGGATTAATTTTGAACTTTGACAAGCAATTCAAATTCATTAATCTAAGCAAAGCATCATAACATGCCCTAATCTACCATGCTATAAGTTAGGAGATTCAAGAAAGTAAACATAAGAAGAATTTTTATTAATCTTAATAGGCATTACATTCATCTTGAATAGCCCCTCACTAATATAGCCTTTCCCCACATACATCCTACTCTTAATAAGGATAAATTTGTTAGACTCAAATACAAGCCCGAACCCTCTTTTACTAAAAAATGAACTAGATACAAAATTCTTGCGAATGTCAGGCACATGCAATACATCATTAAAACTGAGTTCTTTGCCTAAAGTCATTTTCAGTACCACCTTTCTTAGACCTTCAACTTTAGAAGTCGAAGAGTTTCCCATGAACAATTTTTCCCCATCAACAACTCGATATGAGTAGAACATATTTTTGTCCACACAGATATGGCGAGTAGCACCTGTATCCACCCACCATTCCCTTCCAACAAGGTTTACTTCGGGCACCACAGCAGAAAGGCTAATGTCAGAAACATCCATAGAAAGTTTCTCCATTTCGGTCATAATGGCTTATGCAGGCTTCTTATTTGCAGTTTCTTAATCTTTATGTTTGTGGTAGCCCTTTGCACGATGGCCAACTTTATCTTAAATGAAGCACTTTCCTTTAAACCATTTTGAATCACCCCTTAGTTTTTTCCACCTTGGTTTTGATGCTTCCTCTTTTTTAGATTATTTTTGTGCATTTGTTCAATTACATTTGTTTTGAATTCCATTGGGTGAGGCTTTTTCTTATTTCAAATGAACGGTTATCTTCTTCAATTCTTAATCTTACGATTAAGTCTTCAAGATTCATCTCCTTGTGTTTATGCTTTAGGTAGTTTTTGAAAATTTTCCAACTTGGTGGTAGTTTTTCAACTATAGCAGCAACTTGGAAGGATTTACTTAAAGACATACCCTCTGCATGAATCTCATGAAGTAGGACTTGAAGATCCTACACTTAACTGATTACAATCTTTGAATCCAATATTTTGAAGTCAAGGAAGTGACCAACTACAAATTTCTTTGTACCGGCATCTTCTGTCTTATACTTTTTATCCAAAGAGTTTTACAACTCTTTTGCAATTTTGATGGAACTATACACATTATATAATGTGTCCTCCAGTCCATTCAAAATGTAATTCTTGGACAAGAAATCAGAGTGCTTCCATGCATTAATTACAGTAACTACTTGCCTATTACTTTCATTCTTTTTGAGAGTAGGAGCCTTCGGGATCAAAGTTTTATTTGCACAACCAAGTTTTAACTTGATTAATTGAAAAAAGGACTGAAAAGAGAAAAGGAAACTCATTTGCAAAACTCAATTTGTATTTAAAAATAATGAAGTTAATTTAGATTTTCCAAAATTGGAAATAGAACTCAATAATTACAATGAAAAGATTTTAAAAAAAAAGAAATTTTGTCTTAAGATTGTAACGGACTTTATGTCCTATTGTGATTACATCAAAACCACAGTAGCATAAAAAGGAACTTAAATTCGAACTTAAAGAAATATTTTGACAATCAAGGCTCGAGACACATCCATTCTAGAGGGGACACTATGTCTTTGTCATTAACCCAACCCAACTTGACTTGCACGCCCACCCGTCGGTTGGACGGCGACGCTTTAAAGTTGGTTGTGGTCTCATGTAAGTCCTCCCTCCGGAATAAAATATGGGTGCCCCTTGGGTCCCAAACTGTAATACTCCGACCCAACTTAATCTGATTTAGCAACTAATTAATGGCAAATTAGTTATTGTATGTGCTTTGGTTTTGTTTTTGTGACAATATCTCCATTCTTAGTGTATATAAATACACACACACTTTAGTTCACAAACAATATGGTATTCCCTTCTTCCCTTTTTTGTTACCATATATAAGCAACTTTAAGTGGTCACTTTGGAAATCAACTTTTCATTTATATCTTAATAGTTTTTAATGAACAATGGTTTAGGTTTAATCTCCTCTTGGAAAAGAATACGTTAGCACTTGGACCCACTTCAAAAGATGTGTAGGATCCACATTTATTATGGCCCAAAGTGGCCCAAAAGTCAAAATTAAAAAATCCTTTTTTTCAACAAAAACCATGCCCATATAAGCTAGGCCCTTGTCAACATCCTAAGCCCTCAGAGGTCTACATTTGCAAGGGCACTTTGCATAGCTAGTAGCTACAACTTGTCCGATCCCCACTGAGCCTTTTATCTTCAGGGTTAAAAGAGGAAAATCCCCCAGCAAAAAAATAATACAAGCAAAATACATTTAAAAAGATGGATGAAATGCATCTTTTGGTCCGAAAAGGAAATGTGCCTTCTTCACTACATCTCCTCTCCTCGGTCCACACATATATAAATAGCAACATTATTCAATTAATATCCAGCTCCTCTTCTACAAACTTAAGAAGAAGAAGGAGAAGAAGAAAAAGAAGAAGAGGTGGTCATGGCAATGGCAACTAGCGGACCTGAACTTTACTTCGTGTTCATGAACTTTGATCCCGAATACGAGCGCCTTCAAGCCGACCGGTTTGTCATCTATAATCCCTTATATTTCAACTGACCCAGAAATTTTAATGGCATTTTGTAATGTGTTTTATGATCTGTTGATGGCTTCATGATTGATCATCCTACAGCACTCATCTGCTTGTCTCAAAGATGTTTCAATGGCATTTTAAAATAATGTAATGAATTGTCTAAACATTTTGATGGTGCCTGTGCCAGCACAAAACAAGGAGCATATGAACTCGACTTGTATCTCAGCAGCAAGCATGACGAGTTGCTGGCCAAGACATTCCAACCAGGGAGCTACAAGAAGAGATTTTCTTGGGTCATCGTGGATGGGTTCGCAGTGGAAATAACAGATGATCAGGTAATTTTCTGATACATGGGCTGACACATTATATATTTTCTTCTCATTTAGGCCTTTAGAAATGCCTTATTAATTGTTATGTGCATTGTAAAACAGGCACAAGTTCTCAGATCTACAAAGGAAGTGAGGGTTGTAGAGAAGAACCAGGAGCTTAGTTGATGAATGGATTGAAGTCCTATGTAAGAAGAGAAGGCTGGTGCTTACTTACTATTGAGAGATCTGTAATGGGTTTTACATGATTTTTGTGGTTGTATTGTTTGATGGCCTTCCCAGATTTCATCTTTCAAGCTAGCAAATGAGGGTGATAATATGGTACATATTTTTATGTAGGGGCAGTTTTCTTGGTGGCCTGCCTGGTTGCCACGTGTCAGTCCTTGACCCTAAGATTGGCTGTTGAGGTCATGGAGATAGAGAGAAAGATAAGAAAGGGGGGATGTCTTGGTCTTCTCTTTTGCAATAAATTGTCGTTTAGGTTTGTACAGGTGAGACCCACATTTCAGTATTCCAAAATGGTTTGAATGGATGGGAGAAACTACCGTTGAACCATGTGTAGAGCAAATTCTCCGGATATTAAAGATCTTATCCATCCAAAGATGCTCTCTTTGTTCAAGTTCAATCTAGAGCAGGAGGCCATCATATGGATGGCTAGGATCCTTCTTGCGGGGCCCACTCATGCATGCCTAAAATCCAAGAGAGTCCTCATGTAGGCCAATGGCCTCTTAGGCTACACGCACGTTTGCTCCCGTTAATTCTTCGGCCATTCCAACTTCATTTGGTCACCAGTTTTATGCCCCGTGTGTGGTTCACCTTGAACTGGTCAAAGCGGCTCTCTATTTTTCTAATGGCCCAAATTTCACACTAACACATTTGATACATATCGCCCGATGAATTATGCGTGGATTGCTTCAGTCGAATGAAATTTGGGACAACTCCTTAATATAGGGTGGTGTGCGATATGAACGACTTTGGTCAAACGAATATGAACCGACAAGCTGCTGACTGCATTTTCTCAGTTAGTGCAGCCCAATTTTTACATTGGTCAGTGGTAGCAGGGCCTAGTTAAGCCCGAGTTTGGCCCACGGAAGCCCTATAAAGTCATGTGGCAAAATCAATCGAGGGAATATTTTGGTAGGTTTCAATGTTGTACGGAAAAGAAGCTAATTACAAAATCTTATGGTAGTAATCTCAGGTCCAACTCGAAGTGACCTGCTTCCACGGTTTTATTTTTCTAAACTCATCAAATTCAGTTTGGGTCCTTTGGTTTAAGTCCTTTGTCATTATTGGATCTGCCAATTTGACCCAAGCTTACTAATTGCACTATAAGTCGAAAACCCAGCGAGTCCAACCCCAAGCTAATCTATTAATTAGATTGGGTTGACTCTTTTAACTTTTGAAAAAAGTAATATTATGGCAGTTTTAATCAGATTCATAAAAGGGTCTATTTGGGGTTGAGTTCATGCTCACCTTACCACCATCTGCAATCTAGAGATTTTTATTGTTTTTTATGGTTTTTTCTTCTATAGGGAGTTACTATTAATAAGACTCACTCTTATGCATGTGTGTGTGTGTGTGTATGTGTTCTTTTTTTTTTTTTCCTTGTTTTTTTCTTATAAGATTGTGTTTGCACCTATCATGAGTAACATTTATGCAGACACACATTTGTTTGCTATTAAGTCCACGAATTTACATTATTTAGATATCATTTTAGGTAGAATTATGGACTTAATTAAATTAAATGCATTGATTTTCACCAAATATCATCATTTCATCCATTTTACGTTGAAATTAGAATCTAAGCATTATATATATTTTAATCATTTTAATATTTTATGCAAGTTTCCATTTTTCGAAGAATCGTAATTGGATTAAGATTCTTTTCGGAGGGGTCCCTTATCTTAGTTCGATCACGGCTCTTTAATACTTCATTGGTTGAGTTAGATCACGAAGAAAATGAAAAGTTTTAGGATCCATAAAACCCGATGGAGGATTTTGAGAAGAGTTTTAGTTATTTCAAGACACTAATCCGAGACACACATTGTTGAACCGAAGCAAGTACTTAAGTTATTGAAGCAAGTACTTAAGTTATTGAATTGACTAAGAGGAGTCCACATACACGCATCAGAGGCGGTCCACTCATCATATTAGCTGAAGAGTCCTAAATGTAGTAAAAGACTTCTCGTAAGGCCCTTTATTCAAGTAGAGGAAATATCCCACATGGCAAGGCCCACGTTAACTATAGATTTAAATTAATTATTTTTTAATTAATTTAAAAAAGATAATTCTGATGAAAGATAAAATCTAGAAAGTTTGAATCAACCACAATTAATCTCCTTTCACATCTAAAATTTGTCCAAAGATAAAATCAATTGCAATTCAAAATTCAAAAGACACCAACTAAAATCGATCATAACTTTTAATCCAACCGTCGAATCGGTGAATTTTACCTACCATTGAAAAAGCTCATTCAAAGTAAATATCCATAGAGCTCAATATTGCGCAAATCAAATCTAAAATGAGGAAGTTATGCGCCCAAAAATTTGTATATACATTTTTGGACGAGATTGCAATTAAATCCACACCTTTGAAAATCCATTGCTGCACATCTATGTGGGGGTCCATCTAAAGATCAGCTAAGGTATCCAAAAGCTTACCATCTCATCTTATCTCAATTCGAATTTATACCAAGGAATATTCTCTCCATCTTGCTCAACAAGTTATAACTTCACAAAATTCTATCCACATAAGAGAGTTCATATCCAATGAACCCAAGTTTGCAAAAATTATAAAAAGAGGCCACTATGGGAGGCTCCTCCCCATTTTCAGCCAAGGTGGGACGCTGCCACCTCCTCTCTCTTCCTCTTTTGTCTACTTATTTTCTCTCTATTAAAATTTTACTTTCTTTTAAGGTATTTTGGAGCCTTGTTCCAAAAATTAAGATTTTTAGAAGAAAAATTGCTAGAAGATCATTATAAAAAAAAGATGTTTTTAATGAAAGATTTTCTAATTGGAGCAAAAGATGAAACTAAGCATTTGACTTATTTCTATTTATGTTGTTATTCTGTTCTTTTCTGGTTGTCTCTTTGAATGAGCTTTTGAAATAATAATAGATCTATATTTATGCCTTAGGCAGCCTCTATTTTTATTTCTAATAAATTAACTTTGATAACTTACACTTATTTTGATAGATTATGCTTATGGCTGAGATCCTTTATTAGTTATTCTTAATTTGATAAGTTGTGTTTAGGATTTTACATTCTTTTATGAGGTAAAGAAGACTATAGGCGATGAATTATTTCTTTTTTTTATTAAAAGTTGATTTTTTACAACAGACAAATCTTCCAAATCAGAAATATTGATTTGTTCTAATCTGAGTTTTATTTGAGTCAAAATATTGAAATTGCATGGATTGATTGTGTTGATTTGCTTAATGGATTTTGGTTACTTTGATTTATGCTATCCAATTGATTTTTTTTTTTTTTGCATTTTTACTTTATTTCAAGTTTCTGATTTACACACACATTCCTTTTAAATTTTTGTTCAGTTTAAAAAATTCAGATTTTTAACATTTAACTTAGAAAAACTCTCTGTTGGATCAACCTGCATTTGCCGCTGTCTACAGATAATTATGCACTTTCAGTTTTTAATGGATTGAATTCTAATTCACATCGTTTATAATTACTTATATATCATTTGTGAAAATAATGTGCCAAGATGTTCCGTAAACGGATCATTTCATACACAAAATTTTGGCATCTCCCAAGTTTGAAACAATTACACCTGTCTCACATCTTACAAAGAGGCGCCAGTCTACTTGCCTCTTGCGGTGGGTCGCATAGTATCAGTTTGAACCTTTTAAATTTTTTATTGAACCAATAAACTGCAAGAAGTTTAGTTTCATATCTCAAGTGCTAATCGACTTTGAGAAATATTCAACAAACATCCTAAAACACTCCCCCACCTTAGATTTACACTTTTGTGAGCCCTATTCATGATTGAACATTTCTATATTCTCGTATATATAAATGTTAAATCTCAACATGTGAAGTTTCTTATTTTAAGGTCCGTTGTTTGCAATCATTTTTATATCCAAATGTTACACACACAAGCACATGTTTGTCTGCTAGAGTTTACGAATTACATGTGTAAATCGAGGATCCACTAAGAATTCTCATGTAATATAATCGTGGGCGACACATTCATCAATCACTCTCCTCAATAGGGCCCACTTATGGACCCATTTTTTTATGGGTAGTGCTAAGCCTCATAGAAGTTTCTAAATCAAAATCAAAATTAGATGCAATTCGCAGTATGAGGAAAGAATATAATTACGCCAATAATCTTATAGATATTTTTTCATCAAAAGTCATTTTAATGCAGAGAAAACTCAAATTGACATAAAATCTGAGGACATGCTATTTTAATAATTCGAGTTTTAACAGACAAGCCCAACAATGGAGTTCCACTCTATTAACTCAAGATTTCAATAGGCAAAATGTGATTTCTAGGTGTGTTAGTAGTTAGAATTCCGCAATGAAATATAATATTTAAAAATGCTAAGAGAACAACTTTTGCTTAAATGTTAAAAATTCCTAGCACCCCAAGCTCTTGTAAAAAAGGCCTCTGAATAAAAGAGCCCAAAGTGGAATCTTGATTCTATGAGACTTTAACATCGGGAAATACTAAGTTAAAAGGAAGAATACTTCCATTGGAGCCCAACTATTGAAATCTAAAATACTTAAAATAAATGCCATCTAGGAATATGAGACATTTGTATGATTGCCATTTTTTTTAAGAATATCTAGCTATGTGAGATATCTTTGAAGTCCATATTTATTCCACCCGTTGGATTGAAAGTTTTCTAATAAAAGGTGATCAACACAATCTTATGAATATTGGTTATCATGTTTTTCATCAAATAGTGAATCTATTGGCGGAGAAGACTTGAATTGACATAAAACTTGGTGGAGAAGACTCGCATTGACATAAAAGTTGATGATACACATTTATCTTAAATAGTTGAATTTCAATATGATTCCCCACTATAAAGTTTTACTCCATTGACTCTAAAATTCTCTAGGTTAAACCTTTAACCACAAAGACGATTTTGATTGTCAATAGCTCGGGTCTCCACTTACATATGTTTAGTCTTACTTGTGGCGCCCGCTAAGTTGCAAGTTTATCAAAATGACAGGGGCATTTAAAAATGACTATTCATGGACAATGTGGATAGAGAAAAAAAATATCTACCACACAGTTATCCTAGCCCTTCACTTAAAAAAGTCTAATGGTATGTTAATTATATATTTTCTTAAGATCCAATCTAGGCAAGGGTGGTTAAAGGTTGATTGAGTTTAAAGTTGGCTCAAATGAAATGTGGCCCCAAGTGGGTCCCGCAGTTCTGGACCAGGCTACACTTGCAGGACTAACATTTTCCTCTCTCTCTCTCTCTCTCTCTCTCTCTCTAATTTTGCTTCCCACCCAAAAACCCTACTTCCTCCGCCTACGGATGGCGAAGAGGCGGGACCGCCGCGCCCCAACCGGCTCGGACGTCCGAACCCGATCCGACCCTCCGGTCCAAGGAGCGCGAACCATCGACGCGTCGACCCACACCCGCATCTCCATCTTCTTCTTCTTCGTCTTTCTCTTCTTCCCGATCGTATCCGTTCTCCTCTACCGCCTCATCTACCCTCCGCAGACGTATTCATATACAGACACGGATACGAATACGTCCCGATCCGTATACGAGAGAGGCCTCGTCAGATCAGACGTGTCGTATCAAGAAATCCTCGCTGTAAGCCATCACTAATAAGATCCTGGTTTTTCTCTTGTTATTTTCAGAGGATGACAAAAAAATCTGCTTTCTTTAAAAAAAATTTTGTTTTCCAAGGAATCCAGGAGAATTCCAAGGTTTCGGAAAATACGTCTGGTCGGCACTATACGTATCCTGTACTGGCATACGTAACTCCATGGTATGTACACCGTACACCTTTCTCGTCTGAAAAATAATCAGAGCATCTGAATCTCTTTTTGCATTGTTAATGTTTCCATCACAAAAACATGTACGCATGGGTTCGGGCTGCCCCACCACACTAAGGTCATGGGATTTACCCGTGGGCCCAATTCGTTTGGGTGGTGCGGCCCATGATCAATTTTTCATCATCATCATCAAAGCCTTATCTTAACCATATTGGGGTCAGCTACATGAATTCTATTTCTCCATTCCGTTCTATTCATCATCACCGTCATTATCATCAAAGCCTTATCTCAACTATATTGGGTCAGCTACATGAATTTTATTTTTTCATTCCGTTCTATTTTGAGCTAAATCCTTTTTGATAAATTAAATTTCTTCGAATCTGAATTAAATAATAAAATTAATATTTTATAGTCTAATATAAGGGGTTTTCTTGAGTCACACGGGTGCACAATGCTTGTGTATGTCCAGTGTGGGCCTAAAGGATTAGTTAGGCTCAAAGGGTTGGGAGACCCTCTATTTAAAAAAAATAGCATGAAATATTTTTTTCCTTCTATGTAACTGTTTTCAGGAATTCGAAAGGTTATGAAATTGCAAAGAGGTTCACCTCTAAGTTTACACATCTTTCACCTGTATGGTATGAGTTAAAGAGGTATGTATCCTGAGACGACTGAGTATAGTAGTAGGTCTTTTTTTTTTTTTTCACTATACTACATCTTTTTACATTTTCATTGCAGTGAAGGGGCCCAGTTAGTTCTGGAGGGACGACATAATGCTGACATTGGATGGATTTCTGAGCTTAGAGCAAATAGCAATGTTCTGGTATGATGTTTATGTTTCATACAACGTCCCCTTTCTGTTTGATTTTTTACTTTCTAGTTTAGCTTTGGTCTCTAGTGGCTGTAGTTTACTTACCCTTAAAATGTCCATCAGTGGTAAAGCTCTGTAAACATTTATTGATACATTGAAGCATCTGCAGCGTGAAAGTATTTTATTAATTTAATTTTATGTTTGAGCCTAAGATTCAACCCCTCTAATGTCAGATTTCATTTCTTCATTGAGCATCCTCAGATTGAAGAATAGTTTATTCTAACCCTCATTTAGTCTTGGGCTTCCTCTTCATGGAATTATCCCACCTACCCTACCCTTAGAAAGGCCGTTTTGGTGGTACCCGATTTGTCCCCAAGTATGGTGCTGTTTCTTTGTTTTTTTAAATGGTAGTATGATGCCGTTTCAATTGAGGACCGAGGGGTTGTTGATTCCATTTTCCACTTGCCTTTACTTTTGATCTATCCCTTTAATACCTGCCAATTTTTTTATAATATCCTAGATTGTGCACCCTTGAAATGTTTTTGTGATAGACACCTCTTTTACTAACCAGAACTTTCCAATCTCCATTAAGCATATAGTAGGAACGTGTTCATCACTGAAGATGAACTTTGCATTTCCTCTCAAGTACTTCAAGTTATAATTTAGAATGAGGTTTCAGACCTCAATATAGCCAAAACCTTTACATATTAGACAATATATTGTTACTGGATTGATATCTTGGCTTTTTTTAGCCTTTTTTTTTTCTTTTCAAAAAGAAAGTTGAGAAAAGGTTGTGAATCTTCATAGTTATTTTCTTTTAAGGCTTGTAAATAAATAAAATAAAATAGAATATAAAGGTACCTATAAAAAAAAGCAATGTGAAGGCTGTGATTCTCACTCTAGAAGCATACTTTCCAAGCCCATAGGAGCATTTTGCATTGCCTTAATCCCCAGTAGTGATAGCGTTGAGAATGTCGACTTCCAGCCTTTTAGTCCAATTGGCTGCATCTACAAAGTTCTAGTTGAAGTTTGGCCTCCAGACTCCAAAAAGGGCTCTTGGCTATTATCTTGCATTCTCAAGGTACCTTTGTCCACAGGAGACAAATTCTTAATAGTGTGCTCATCGCTAACAAGTGCATTCACTGTAGATAGAGAAGCGGGAAACTGTGTGTGACATCCTAGAGTCCCACATCGACTATAGAGAAAAAATGATTGGGATTATATGTAGAACTTGTACCCTTACTTTGCATGAGGCCTTTTGGTAGATTAAGGCTCATTAGAAGCAAAACCGTGAGGCCCATGGGCCAAAGCGAAAAATATCATGCATACGTGTGGGGTGGGGCGTGACAAATGGTATCAGAGCCAGGTTTTCGACTAGTTCGAGTGTGGGTCCCTGCCGTAGGCGGATTCTTATGTGAGCTGGCCAAGAGGGCTAGCAGCTATGATGCCTAGATACGAACATGGGTACAAACATGGATACGGGGATCGGGGATACGACTCTGCAGTTTGAAAATTTTAGGACACAGATACGAACACAGATATGGACACGGGTGTCATTAATTTTTCTTTAAATTACGATTTAATTAATAAAATTATTATTGTTTATGCTCAATTCTAACATTTTCTATGTTGAAAAGTAAGAAAACTTAAAGAAATAAATGAATTAATGGATTTGCTAAGTAGGATATACCAAACTTATACCCCCGGAAGTACCGGTGTAGTATCAGGTACCAGTACAAGTATTGTATCGATCCGATACGGATACGTTGGGCTTGTACAAGTATCCGGGTATCATAGGCTGGCAGGCTATATGAATTGGCAATCTACTGCATAAGGACGTGCAGCCCTAAGGGGGGTGGATTGTAACATCTTGGAGTCCTACATTGACTATAGAGAGGAAAGTGATTGGGATTATGTAGAGATTGCACCCTTACTTTGTATGAGGCCTTTGGTGGGTTGAGGCCCACCAGAAGCAAAACCGTGAGGTCCATAGGTCCAAGCAGACAATATCATGCATACGTGTGGGGTGAGGCATGACATTGTTCGCTTTGTAAGTTAGATATTGAGAAGCCTTTTGATAAAGTCGATTGGGACTTCCTTCTCTACTTGTTACAACAGACAGGTTTTGGTGCTAGACGCATAGGCTAGATTAAAGATTTTGTTTCTTTGGCCCATTTCTCAGTCGTTATCAATGGTTCCCTGAAAGGTTTCTTCCTTGCTCAATGGGGAGGGGACCACGCAAAAGTGACCCCATGTCTCCATTCGTTTGTCATCGTGGGGGAGATCATTAGTAGAATGATTGAAGCCACAAAGAACACTATTCTCACTTTCAGCTTCAAACCAACCAAAGAAGCTCCTTCAATTAACCACTTTCAATTTGCATATGACACTTACATTCTCTGACTCGACGGAGGATCAAATAAAAAATGTAAAGGCTAACGTTTTATGCTTCAAAGCCGTTTCCAGCCTCAAAGTTAATTTTCTCAAAAGTGAGCTCATTGGCATGGGTGTGGACCTGATGCAGGCCCGGCGTTAGGGCTTGCGTTAGGGTGCCTAAGCACGTGTCCAAGGACACTTCGAACGGTCGCAAAGACTTCAACACACATGAGGACGCGCCTCTCTGGGAAAACCCAATTCTATTAATCAACCAAATCTGAGAATTTCTTCTCTACAATGTCATATATATAGTAGAAACAAACTTAATGTGCAAAAAAACCCTACGCTAGTAATGGAAACTTTCCTAATTAACAATTTAATTAGAAATCTACTTAGAAATCTACTAATAATAATCCTAATTTAATTTGAAGAGGGCTGCTGGGGCCCAGATTGCATCATCCTCCTCGGGTTGAAAGAAGAGTTCGTCCTCGAACTCCATTCTACTTTGGATTGCCTTTGTAAATGTGGTGAACATGAAGGACTTCCTTTGTAGCAGCTTTCCAGGAATTTTTTTTGGCGGTTGTGGTTTCTCGGGATAAAGAGTAACTTGCTGTCCACCATGCATGAATGTATAGGTGTTGTTGCGCATACTATGAGTTCCATTTTTGTCATACATCCAAGGACGGCCCAATAAGATATCAGCACTATTCATAGGTATCACATCACATCAGATAGTATCTTTGTAAATATCACCAATGGCAAAAGTAACTTTGCAAATATGTCGAATATACGCTTGATCACCATTCATTAGCCACTTGACAAAATAAAGACGGTTATGCTTATAAACTTTCAATTGGAGGCGATCAACAAGAGCTTGGGAAATAAGATTTTCACAGCTTCCGCTATCAATAACAACTGTGCAATGTTGTCCCTGAACTGTACCTGCGGAACGAAAAATATTTTTTCGCAACTACTTATGCTCAACAGTTGGTGGAGCGTCCTTGAGGACAATAAGAGCTTCACCTGTGGTATCTGCATCTATTATTTCAAGTTCCTCATTGTCAGTATCCTTAGGATCAGTGTCAATATCCTTAATATCATCTGAGATTTTTTATCAGCACCTTCAATCTCAATCAGATGTATTCGCTTTGGACATTCTGCTGCGCGATGCCCGTGCTGTTGACAATGGAAACAAACCATCTTATTTTGACCTTCAGTCCTTGCAAAAATCTGTCCATTGGATTTAGCTTCTTGTAGAGGGGAATTCTTTGGCGGAACCCATTTGGATTTTTGTACTTAATGATTTGCAATTTCCTCAGCCTTGATAGCATGTTGGATGAGTTCATTGACATTTTTAAAATGTTGGAAGGCAAGGATATGCTGTATGTCTATTCTCAACCCATTGAAAAATCTATCAACTACCACATCATCATTTTCATACAAGCCACAACGAGCTTGCAGAGTTAGAAATTCTTCAGAATAATCAACAACAGTCTTGGACCTTGTTTCAAGTTTTGAAAGCTGAAACGTAGATCTCTTGCACAGTTGATAGGGAGGAATTTTTGCTTCAAAATATTTTTCATCTCAGTCCATGTATCAACTGGGTCCATGTTTTAATTCCTCCGTTTTCTTTGCAATTCAGCCCACCAAGTTGCAGCATAATTACGAAATCTAGTAGCAATTAGTGTGACTTTATGGTGCTCAGTCATTGGTTTATGTGCGAAAATATTCTCCACGCACACTAACCAATCCATGAATTCAGCGGGCTGCAATTTTCTATCATATTCAAAAATCACAATTTTAATCCCTAATTCTCGATCAAGATTATTGATTGGTGGATCCCGTTGATTCCTAATATTTGCGCCATCATCACGGTGGGGATGCACATGCTGATTATTTTCTAAATTTGTCACTCTAATGTCCAATTGTTGCAGGGTGGTGTGCATGCCATCAACTTTTGCAGATAATTTTCTAATGGCACTAGCCAAATCTTCAAGTGAAGAAGATGAAGATTCAGTGTCCACTTGCTTCTTAAGAGGCATTTTTTTTATTGTAAAAGTTAAATCTGACTGACCTGATGTGTAGATCTACTTTTCAGAAGTATGCTTGTAAGGACTGATCGAAAACCGGAGCACAATTGATGTTGATCTAAAGCAGGTCAAGTGTACCCGGCTTAGAACACGGGCCCAATACTGATTTTTTTTTTCTCGGTCTCGTTCTTCGTGACGAGAAGATGGAGATAAGAAAGAATTTCTTGGCCTTGGTGCTTCGGTGGATACAAGAGGAGAGGAGAGGAGGGAACCGGAAGAGAGGAAGCGATGGGAGAGAAAGGCGTCTGCGCTGGAGATGGGGTCTGGTGCAGCGAGCGGCTGATGGCGTCCAGCAGCTAGGTGCGGCTCCGGCAAAGCGTATGCAACAGCGGTGGGATAAGGCGTGCTGCAGCAGATGGATGCAGAGACGTGGTGCTGGACGACGGCAACGGTTGGGATGGCAGCGATCGTCGAACAGTACCGGTGGCGGCAAATTATGGCGGCGATGGGTGCCAGGTATGTTTTCTTCTCTCTCTCGGCTGCTACGCCTCTCTCTGTTGCTTTTTTTTTTTTTAGTACTCGGGGTGTAGGGATTTGGCCTGACCGTTAGGGGTGGGAACAGGGTGGAGACAGCGACAATTAGGATTAGGGTTCGGACTGGTCAGGGCTTATTTTTGGTAATGGGGTGTTAGGAAAATTGGGTTTTCTGGAGTGGGGAGGGTTGGCTGGGACGATGGGATCTGAGATGGGAGTTTTGGCATACTGGGGTTGGGAAGGGTTTTAGGTGGTATGGATTTGGGTTTGGGGATGGAACGTGGATAGTGGTGTCTCCGATCGGTGACCGAAGGGTGACCTCTTGGCTTTGATACCAAACTGATGCAAGTCCAGCGTTAGGGCTTGTGTAGGGGTGCCTAAGCACGTGTCCAAGGACACTTTGAACGGTCACATAGACTCCAACACACACGAGGACGTGCCTCTCTGGGAAAATCCAATTCTATTAATCAACCAATTCTGAGAATCTCTTCTCTACAATGTCATATATATAGTAGAAACAAACTTAATGTGCAAGAAAACCCTACGCTAGTAATGGAAACTTTCCTAATTAACAATTTAATTAGATATCTACTAATAATAATCCTAATCTAATTTGAAGAGGGTTGCTGGGGCCCAGATTACATCATGGACCTAGCTTGCCTTAAAGATCTAGCTCTTCTTAGTGGATGCAACGCTAGCTTTCTTTTGGCTTTCTATCTTGGTCTGCCTTTGTGCTTATGAAGGGAGGATAATGCCCTTTGAAACCAAGTCATTGTTAGAATGGAGAAAAGATTTGTAACTTGGAAATCCAAGTGTCTCCTTTTTTATTGTTTTTTTTTTTTTTTTTTTTTTTTTTGTGGGGGTTGGTTGTGGGGGGGGGGGGGGGATTACCCTCACAAGCCTACTACCTACATGATATTGTCTGCTTTGGCTTATAGGATTTCAACCCAATCTTGCCTCACGGTTTTAAAAAGCCTCATTTGAGGTTAAGACTAGATCACACATATATGCCTAGGATCCGGATTTGGATGTCTTACAGAGGGGTCGCAGGCGTGACATAACCATAGGAAAATAGAGCCAACCTCGGCTTTGATACCATTTGTAATGACCTGGACCTACTACCCACATGATATTGTCTGATTTGGCTCATGGGATTTCAACCCAATCTTGCCTTATGGTTTTAAAATGCCTCATATGGAGTTAAGATCAAGTCACACATATACTCAGGATCAGGACTTAGATGTTTTACAAGGGGGCCACATGCGTGACATCTGCATTGGCCAATTTCCGTATCTACTTCGTGTAGCTCTTTAAATGTCTGGCTTCAGTGGCTTCGAGGATAGAAAAACTGTAGCGTGATTTTCTTTGGCATGGTAGGCAGGTTAAAAGAGAATTTTTGTCAAGTAGCTTGGAAATCAATATGCAAAGACAAGAAAGAAGATGGTTTGGGTTTTAGACCTATTAGATTGATGAGTCATGCTCATTTGTGGAAATGACTTATGGAAACAGGTTGTTAACTGTTTTGGTTAAATAGAAAGTCAAAAGTGATGGATGGAAACTTCCCAATCCAAACCCTTGTCTCTCAGTATCTGGAGGGGTCTCCTCTCAAACAAGGAAGCTTTTATAAGGTACGAGTGTGCAATGGTGAATCTATAATCTATTAGATTTTGGTTGGCCACTTGGGCTGGTATTTCTGTAGCCAGCCAGTTTCCCACTCTCTGTTGTTGTGCTAGGGAACAACACTCTTTGGCCATCTTTCTCATGGAAAGACTAGGTGGTACAGTTGTGTGGAGTCCCATCTTTAGACACAACTTAACTGAAGAAGTGATCTGGCTCATATCTTTGCTATGTGTTGTGGCCAGAGTTTGTGCCCCCACCGATAGCAGGGATTGTAAAGTTTGAGCAACTTTGATAGATGGTGATTTCATGTCTACTATTTCTACAGGGCTTATCGGTGACCTCTAGTCTCTACATCCTGTTCTTTGACAAGCTACCTTTCGCATATAAAGGCCCTACAAGGGTCTTAGGCACTGGGTGGATTACTCTCCGAGTAAGCACTCTTCGTATTGACAATCTTCGTCGTTTGGGCCACCTTATCATTGTGAATGGTTGTTCTGTGTACCTTCACAACGCAGAATCAATGGCCCATCTTTTTCCTAACTGCAAATTTGCTAATCCACTATGGGATTCTATTCTAAGATGCTTGACTGTAATTGGGTTCTACCCCAGTCTATATCTCAATTATTTCAAGCTTGGAAATGTTGGTTCAGCTAGAGGCAAGATCTTGTGGTGGATATCCTTTTTTGCTGTCATAGGGGTTATATGGAAAGAACTTAATGAATGCTGCTTTCAAGGCAAGGTCTCTTCTTTGGACACTTTGGTTGACAAGGTGAAATTCCTCATTGCATCATGACTTGTCAAAGATTATCAGGTGTAAATATCTTGTTGGGTAAATCTTGCTTTGTTTATTTATTTTGAAGTTCTTACAATCAATGAACAAGTAATGAAGCTATTGGGCAAAGCCAACCAACAGAATAATCTACCTTTGAAGAGATGAATCTACCAAAAAGAAAATCAGTAACATATCAAGTATCCCCTTTTGATGGCATTGCTTTGCATTCATTTACATATGTAAATGTTATTCATGCATAATATTTATGCATGGTCACGTTTAGTTGCACTCATTTGTACATTACATGCATAAATGAGGTTCGAAAGCATTGTGTAAATGAGGCCATTTTCATATGAAAATTTTCACACCTAAGCAGGTGGAAATGATTACACATCTTTGGTTAAGAAGGTGTCGGTACAAATGATGTCTAGGACATGGCACGGTATCAAATCCATTTGTTACTCCTGTGTGCCTTGAATTTTTAATCCTTTTCAACTTATTTATTTATCCATTAAACCTTAAAATGTTTAGTTTCATGTCTTAAACAATTCATAGATTTTGAGATATATGAAGATTTTACATATGTTATCCAAATCGTTCTACCTACGTTCACTCTTGTGAAAATAGTGCTTCCAAACAAACATGATGTTGTGTTTCACATGTGTAAATTTCACAAGCAAATTTTACATATTTAAATGTCATTTTCATATCCCATGTGTAAAAGTCAAACAAACCCTATCTAAAGTCAATGCTTGAAGGAGCCTTGTAGAATTAACCTCTCAAGGCCTCTCAAGTCCAGGGAGAAAACTAGGTGTGTTCTAAAACCAGAGCTTCTCCAAAGTTCGTGGTCAGGTTGGTGCACAATACTCTTAAAGCGCCGCAGGGACTAACCATATCTCATGTAAAAGATTCCAGAGAATGCTCCACATCATCCAAGATAAGGACTTAAACCGACCTACCTTTTCCCCCTTAAGAGTATATTCCAAAGTTTACACTACCGTAGTAAACCTTGTAGCTTTCATTTACAAGCGGATTCTTTGAGTTGAAGCCGATTCAACCATGGAAATGCTGCTTCTAGATTTGATTTTTCTCTCCTTGAACACCTTTTTTAGAATCTCACCCTTTTACTTTAATTTCATTTCTCATCTTTTGGTAGAGAACATGGATCAAAATAGCTGCGTAGTGGCCGCTATATCGGGTGTAGTGGCCAAGACTGCTACGCTAAATTGAATTTAGTGCCTCTCACAACTGTAGCAGCCGCTATAGTCCGCTATGGCCACTACAGGTCTCTATGGGGCCACTACAGACCGGCACGGGGCTGCCACAAAGTGTGATTAATAGATACTTTCCAAAAATTTTTAAAATGCATGGTAAGACTTACTTCTTTTATTCTTCTCTCCAAACAGCATTTCTACACAACTCTTCTACCATTCTATACTTAAAAGAACACTTAAACACATAAGATATTATTGAATTAAAGATGATGTAGACATTTCTCTCAGGGGCTCTTCTCTAGATAATGTACTAGTAGGCACCCCCTTTGGTAGCTGTATTCTTTTCTTTACTCTAAACCAAAATCCATTGTTTGTTTTAATGAAACTTAATTTGTTATTTGGTTTGAACCTAAAAACTTTTTTTAAGCACTACTTTATAATTTATAAATCCTTTGTTATGTACAATTGTGCTAAATTAATTATTTGAATTATGAATTCAGAAATGCATAATAACTTAGTATATAGTTAACCAACATAAATGTGTGGGAAAAATTAGATCAATACTCTTATTTTATAATCATTCAGTGATACTGAACTTCTATGTACTGAATTGACTGCTACATCCTCCTATCTTAGTTATTATTGGAAAAGCGCATCAATTTTTTAATATTTTCCAATATTCTAGATTCTGTGGATGTTTTTTCAAAATTTTTTAACAATTTTTTCAATTCACACCGTTACACCACTACGTAGCGCCCGCTACATAGTGTTTTGGCTACTGGCCGTTACACCTGCCGCAATCGCTATTTTGGTCCTTGGTAGAGACCCCCACAAAAGTCCCCAATTTGCAATCCCTTGCCAGACTCTGGATCCCACCTCTTTGCTTAGCATAGCAAGATTTTGGAATTTCTGGAATCAGTTTTTTATCGTTCTGGTGGAAAATGATTCTATGGCACTACTCTGTAGAGTTTACAATTATCTGTTCATGTTTTTGAACATTATTGTTTTCATTTCTTTAATGTTGTAATAGGTTTTACCTAGAGTTGTTCTTGAAGCATTTCCTACTCAACTGCTTAGAAAGAAGAAGCAGTGGCAGAAGGCAATTGATCTCATTGTAACAGAATGCAAGTAAGCTTCTGTTGCTTCATTGCAACCAAAGATGTGTTTTTTTTTTGACAAAATACTTCCTTGTGTTTTTGAAAGTTCACTCTTCAATGTCTTAGGGACATGGGATATGATGGTGTAGTGCTAGAATCCTGGTCAAGGTGGGCAGCTTACAGAGTTTTGGATGACAAAGACATGCGTGGCATGGTAAGTACGAACTCTGATGCTTCTTGCGAATTCCATGTACTATTGTCTAGATCATGATGCTGGTTATGGAATTACCATTAATTTCTGTCCTTGATTTCTAGGTGATGTTTGTCAATGAACACTTTTGTTCTTTCATTCTCATGTTCCTCATCAACCCATACATCCATACATTCATTCATCTTAAGCCTATGATGCACCTTTTTATTAGGCTTATTCAACGAATTTATGCATGCACAAAAATTCATTGGATACAAGTTTCCCTCCTTTGATAGGAGTTTTTTTATTGTGAATTTGTGGGTATATTGCAGTCCTGGCTGTGCAAATTCACTGACCATTAATTACATCTGCAAAATGAAGAAACCTTTAATTATTAGAAAGAAGTCTAATACAGAAATAAAAACACATAAAAAATTGTCATGTTGACATTTGTACTCTTTAACTTTTGAATAGTTGGTCTATCTCACATTGGGCTTAAGAGGCTTTGACATCCAATTGGCCATAACAAACTTTACTCAACTTGATCTTGAAGTTGGGCCTTGAATGGCCTTGATAGGTTTTTAGGATAGCACGCTTTCAACATTGGGTTTTCACATCTAGAGTTTTAAAAAGGAATTTTGGAGCTTTGTTTTCAGATTAGATTAATGAGCTTTAAAGTTTCACATTGAGATTTAACTTTGGATCCTGGGCCCTCATGACAATGGGCTCTGGTGTGTTAAGGTCTTGATGGGCTAACATCCAATTGGTTCTTGCTGGGCGTCATCATTGTGGTCCAGCATCTTCTTCGTCTTTAATGGACTAGAAATGCGCCTTAGAATCTAAGTGTGCTCCTTTATGGACAATATCAAGGGGAATATGCCAACCTCTTCAGAGTTCTTCTCTAGAAGCCTCTTTTGTGGAGGCTATAAACTTCTAGGATCATTCATGTCTCATACAAGATCACTTATGGTACAGCAATTAAGTTGATTTGAATCTATTCTTGTGCAGAAAAAAAAATACTAGGTAAGCTTCATTTAATTTTGAATAATTTGTTTTCATGTCTGATATTCTAGCATGTTGTAAATTTCTTTTTCTTCATTTTTAGTTTTCAATATGAATGAAATGCATCATGTCTGAATATAAATTCCTGTTGTATGGGTTGTTTCATGAATGCAATCAGTTGCATTCTGGCCTGTATAATGCAGATTGATTATTAGCATTCGGTTCATTTAGCTGCATTTGGCCAACCTAATGGGGACTGTAGTTTGATATGGTTATTTTACCTTTGGGGCACCATCATCATTGTTATTATTGTATAAGCATCCTTATTTGAAGGGCTTTAATCATCATCATCAGCTTCAAAGCATTGTCCCCCAACTATGTTGAGGTTAGCTACATGAATATGTTTTGTCATTCTAGTCTATCGTAAAGCCTCGGATAGGTTACACTTCTTCGGATCTATCATTACTACTTCCATACATCTCCTTTTCAACCTACTGCCTGATAGGCGATCAGCATGCATGGAAAAACTTTTCCTTGGGGTACCAGGGCGGCCTTCATTGGACATATCCAAACAATTGCAATCGAGTCTCTCTTAATTTATCACCTATTTATGCTACCCCATTCTCTTGAGTGTGCTTCTCTTAAACTTTAATGTGATGAGTACTTTGTATATGTGTGACTATGGGTTGAGTGTTATGCTTCTAGCTATGAAGCACGGACACGGACACGGATACGACACGATACAGACACATCGACACGGCATTTCTCAAAAAAGTAGGACATAGACACGTCGATGACACGTTAATACATTAATAATATATATTTATTTATATATATAATCAATAAAAAAATCAAACTTGGTAATTTTAACAAGTGAGCCTTAACCCTTGTGTATGAACTCTTTTTTATTTGATTGCAAAAATTGCATTGCCAAGTAATATTTCCCCCTCCATCACCAAGTTTATCAAACTTGGTTACATATCTCCACAAAGGCTTGTTTATATCTTCTTCATTGTGGGAGTGTGAGCCAGAGCAACCAATGGAACTCATATTGCCAAATTCCAAACCTATATAATGTAACAGCAAATTAGCACCAGGTACAAGTATTAACAAAACAACAAATTAACAGGACATAGCATCAAATTAACAAGAGACAACAGCAAAAAAAAAAAAAAGGCAGGCAAAGGCAAGAAGAAAGCTTCCAATAATAACCAAAAAAAAAAAAAAAAAGGTACAATGCGCAGCAAGAAGAAAAAAGCCACATACAAGGTAAAGGCAGGCAAGGCAAAGGTAAAGGCAGGCAAGCCTTTCAACACCATTTCATAAAAAAAAAATGATGGCAGCAAAATAAAATGATATTGCACAGCAAACAAGAATGATATTGCATAGCAAAATAAAATGGTATTGCACAACAAACAAAAATGATAAAAAATCAAAATAAACTGATATTGCACAGCAGCAAAATAAAAAATGATGGTAGCAGCAAAATAAAAAATGAACAGAAATGATTTCATGGACAGGAGTACCGAGAAGGAGTTAAAAAATAAAAAAAAAAATCAAAGGCAGGAGTACTGAGCTACTAAGCAGGAGATATAAAAAAAATCAGGAGATATAAAAAAAAAATCAAGTCAGGAGTACAGAGCAGGAGATATAAAAAAATAAAAAAAAAAAACCCACACAACGCTACATTGAAGAAACAGAGCAAAAATTAATCTCATCATCTGCAAAAATCAATACCTGGAGATGGTGGGTTTTCTCTGCAGTGAGATAGAATGAGAGAAAGCAAGAGAACAGTGGGTGCTTTTTTTTTTTCTTTCCCTCTCTTCTTCTTCTTCTTCTTCTCCTTTCCGCAGACGGTGGGTGTTTCTTTGCAGACGGTGGGTCTTCCTCTTCTGCTGCTGCTTCTTCTTCTTCTTTTTCTCCTTCTCTGCTCAGATCCACGCCGGGTTCCCTTTGCTCGTCGATAGCCTCGGACAATGATGGCATTTTATCGATGGTTCCTGGGTTTCATAGACAGGATGGGGCTTCGATGGGATCTGCGATCTCACCACTGGGCCGGGATGGATTTTCGCTGCAGGATGGGGTTTCGGCGCCAAGAGGGAGAAAGGGTTTCAGAAGAGAGAAATTTGGGGAAATTTCAGAAAAGGGAGAATGGGTTTGCGATTGAAGGCTTGGGGTTATATTACTTTGAAATTTCATTTAACCCCTCTTCATTTTTTGCTTTCTAATTTTAATGCAAAAAGGAGTGGGTTAAATGACTTTAAAATTTCATTTAGTGCCCTCTTCATTTTTTTTCTAATTTTAATGCAAAAGGCGTGTGGTTCTTTTGGGCCCGCTGTGTCCAAGCTATGTTGTGCCGTATCCGAGCCGTGTCCGAGCGTGTCCGGGGCGTGTCCGTGTCCCAGACGTGTCGGACACTGACACGCCGGCCCCAGAGAGGTGTCCGTGCTTCTTAGGCTTCGAGTTGGAGCTATGTCTTTTTTTTTTTTCTCATTTTAATTTGTAACTTGTAACTGTGGCATTCATGAAAATTGCTTTTATCAACTCACTTAGCAAGAGCTGTTGACTTCCTCTTAAATTATGCTGATGTTGGTTTCATGTAACTCTTTCTTGCTATAATTGTAGGCACTGGACTTTGTCAAACGACTAGCAAAGCATCTGCACTCAGTCCACTTCGAGAGGAACAATTCCAAACGACACTTACAGTTGGTTTATGTTATCCCTGCACCACATTCAGAAAAACTTGAAAATTATGATTTTGGCCCAGATGATTTCCAGAGCTTGAGTGAGGATGTAGATGGTTTCTCCCTGATGACCTATGACTTCTCAGGTCCTCATAACCCTGGTCCAAATGCCCCGCTGAACTGGATCCGATCCTCTCTGCAGATGCTTCTTGACGATACTGCTAATGGTGCTCCTAGTCATGTGGATAAAATCTTCCTTGGTATCAATTTCTATGGAAACAATTTCATTCTTTCAGAAGGTACATGCTTTCAATGCATTCAAGAAATTTGTTTAAGCAGTGGATGTTTGGAATCACTGCACATCACTTGCATTGGACTTGCAATGTCTGTCATATTCAGTTGATTTAAATAATTTTCTTTCATCATTCCAAATCCTTTACGAAACATTTCAGATATGTACATAGTTTAAATGTGAATCTCTCTCTCTCTCTCTCTCTCTCTCTCTCTCTCTCTCTCTCTCTCTCTCTCTCTAAATGTTCATTTTGTTAACTTCATGTATTTTGTTATATTTTCAAGCTGTACTCTCTCTCTCTATACGTTCATTTTGTTAACTTCATTTATTTTGTTGTATTTTCAAGCTGTAAATGTATCAACCTTATCTTAGTGAATCATCGGGTATTGGATGATGTCAAAATGAAGCAATGAATAAAAATGAAGGATCTTTTCCTGGCTTTATAGTATACTGAGGTTGGTCTTGAAAATGAGTAAAAACCTTACATTTTCATGATTTTCTTTGATGACCGCTCAAAATGTGATCGTCTCCCAACGTCACCTTCTTTTTCACAATTTTCCTTGATAACCAACCACTTAAGAGAGTGGCGAATCTCCTTAAGTTCACCTCTAGAAACTTGGAAAATATTTCATATCAAGGATCCAAATAGTGGTTGCGGTGGGCGTAGCAGCCAGTGGCCAAATGCTATGAAGCGGTCAATATATAGCAGTTGTTGCGATATGTAATGATGTAGCGGTGTGAATTTTTGAAGTAGTAAAAAGAATTTGAATCTTATGTGGTAGATCTTTTTTTTTTTCTTTTAGTGATTTGGAACAATAAGCCGACCCCAATATAATTGGGACATGGCTTTGATGATGATGATGATGATCAGTGATTTGGAACAATTGAAGGGTAGAGACAACTTTAGGAATGGCTCTTGAGGACAAGAAATATGGAATGAAAATTGTTTGGCTCTGCTAGCTTTTATACTGTAGCTGTGATATTTTCAATTTATGGCTGCTACGCTTGACATATCAATCGCTATGTGTGTAGGGGATGATATTTTGTTCCATGTTTCATACTAAATGTTAGTTTGATTTATCATCTACCTCAAGTGCTACATTCAGCTAATAAATTGTAGTTTCTTGTGATCAGATTGGTATCTTTAAAATCTTTATCAGGAGTACTGTCATTGCTCACTGTCTTGCTTAAGGGAAACTAATGATGAATTTTCTACCTGATTACTCCATTTTAATAATTGTCTAAATTTGAGAGATCTTTTTTTTCCTCTTTGGTTTTGTAGGTTCAGGTGGTGGAGCTATCACTGGCAGGGAGTACCTGTCTTTGCTGGAGAAGCACAGACCTGTGCTGCAATGGAAAGATAACTTTGCAGAGCACTTCTTCATTTATTCTGACAATCACATCAATCATGCTGTGTTTTATCCATCACTAAAGTCAATTTCCTTGCGACTTGCTGAAGCTAGATCTTGGGGAGCTGGTATTTCGATTTGGGAAATTGGGCAAGGTTTGGATTATTTCTGCGATCTTTTATGATGTCATTGTCAATTCTAGGACGCAATTCTTGGATGGCCTTGTAGTTATATTTTTATTTCAGTGTAACATTATTTTTGGTGGACACAATTTTGGTTGAAACGGTGCTAGGATCTATAGTTCCTTCTAGATTTGCTTCTTGCCATGGCAATTTATTTTATAGAGTTAGTGAACTGTGGAACACCGTAACTCCAGTTTTGACAAAGTTAATTAGCTGGTAGGGTGTCTCATCATTTTCTGGTAGTCAGTGGGCCAAAAGAAATTTGTAGCGAATTGATATTTCTAGGAAGCCATTTCCAGGAATGCATGCATGCTGCAAGTGGGGCATGAATGCACCTCTGCGACCTTCCCAAACCATGGGTTCCATTGTGGAAGTTGTATGACAAATTCTTCTCACTTGAATATGAAGGCCTTGCATCTGTATTTGGGTTTTTGTACTTTTTCTTGCATGAATTCCTCTCTACGCAACTTGATAGATATTCCTGATATAGCAGTGGCTTAAGATAAGGAGCAGGTGAGTCATTAATGGATGTGATCTCCACTTATCTCCAGAAATTTTTTCTTTTTTTTATTTAACTTAGAAAAGAACTCTTTAGGTACTATCCATTGGGATTGTCTTGCAATGGTTCCTAGTTTGCAGAAGTTGAATGATATTTATTTGTAGTGATGTTAGTAATAGATAATGATGATTTTTGTACAAGCTAAAGTTGATGAGAGTGTGAGACAGTGGAGTTACAAGTGCTTGAGAAAAAGGATTCCTGGGTTGAGGAATGTCATTTTAAATGTTTTGGGCATGTAATCTTATAAGGAACTAGAACAGGGAGATCAGTGATGGTACGGTACAGTAAACATAGTGCTAAACGAAGCTGACTTGGCATCCTCAAGATTTGTTATCAACCAAAAATGAAGAGAAGTGATTAGACAGAACTCACCATAAGGTCCAGTCAAATCCATGCTGTGGGATGCACTTTTAATTATGACAAACCTATTGGACCTCATAGCAGATAAGCTTGGAAATCACCTATGGGAGAGCATTGCTCGTGCAGTCAAACCCTAGCTTCAATCAATGGAGTTGATCTCAGTTTCACCCGAAGGCATGGCTTGGCCAACGGTTGATATTATTCATACAGAGTTAAAACTTTTAAAACAGTAAAGAAGTCCTTCATAATTCTTTTAATCAAGTCTTTCATAAAATTTTTTTGAGAGATGACAAAAATGTTCTTCCTTTATTATTGGTTTTTGTCTTTTCTTAATCTTTTTCCTCCCTAAAACTGTTTTAGATGATATGACCATTTCAAGTTCGCCTTATTGGGTCGTTTGGGTTGGACTTGATCATTTCTTAAATGATTTATTAGAGGGAAATTTTGAGGAATTGTATAGGGTATTTTAATCGTTTCCTGAATTTGTGGTGAGGATTTGATCGAAAGTAGTGTGGAAAATCTTTAGACTTTTTTGAAATATTTAAAAATTCATATATCTTTTTGAAACTAAGCCAATAGTTTTATACCTTTTTGAATTTTTCGATTATACACATGATGAGTTCTAGTGTCTAAACTTTAAACTCAAGCCTCTAAGAATAAAAAGGAAATAACAGTATCTGTTTGATTTGGCTTGAAATTGCATTGATTTGTTGGACATTACAAACGAGAGAAATGTATTTATTATCATTGATTGGGTAGCCCTGCACTAATTTTGTCTAGAATTCCATTTACTGTAACTTGTTACCACAAAGAAGAGAATTCTGTCACATCATGTAACTCAGGCTATTCAAATGCATAAACCCTGATTTGCTTGTGAACCATATTACCTGTACTGCTGTACATGATTTATGAAGATAAAAATGGGCCTCTTTTATTATATGTATCCATCTACTACACCTGTAAAGAAATTTTTGGGCGGGTCATTAAGCTTACATCTGTAAAGAATTGAGAAAATGTTGGCTACAAACAAGTTGCATATGTAACTCAAATTTGTGAAGCTCGTTGTGGGGGCCACTTAGTTTCATGGCATAATCAACAAGGGGTGAGACTTACATGGGCATGATCCAATGATTGTAACCTTCTTTTATTCAGTCAGTGGCCGCCCCCATGTTTAGTGGCAATGCGTAGACTTACAAAATCGTTAAGACTTTTGATGATGTGGGCCCTACATGGGCATGATTTGATGTTCATGGCCATCTGCATAATGGCTTGCTTTTACCCAAAGAAGAAAAAAGTGTTAATACTTTGAGGCTCTTGATGGTTGTGATCATTAGTCCTTGTGGGTTTATGGCCCACCCATTAGAATTCCATAAAATTACAACGAGTAAATCATAAACACATGGCAATTGCCATCCACTCACAGGATTGCAAATTTCTAGCGGGTCTATTATTCTGCTTAACAGGAAGAAATTGGGCCACAGAGATGAGAAGAAGAGAAATATGAAGATGGAAGGCGCAAAAGAAGATTCCAAGATTTTCTTTGATTCAGAGATTCATCATTTCTACTTCACACTGATTCCAAAAAAGGCTGGTTCACTCATGGTTGGTTGGCGTGTCGGGATCGATCGCGTGCATTGGAGGCTGCCGCTGGATTTCTCCTCAGGATATCTCAATTCCCTTGGAATCACAACATGTCCATGGGATTCCTAGGTCTTAACTAGCCTAGACAGAAAAAAAGTAGACATCTATGATCCATTGGTGGTGAGGCCCACGAGATTCCACTTCCGGTGCAGTGCAGGTAGAGCTTTCAGTTGTGGGGATGCAATTTGTGTGTGTTATCTCAATCAGACCAGCCCAAAATGTATGTTGGTGCCCTAAAGCCTAAAAATGAGACATGAACTTGCCTGACCCACACCCAACTGGAAAAGTAGATTCACCGCGCAAGTGCATTTTGGGGTTCAGCTGGGTTCGTTAGGTATTCGTTTTTTTTTTTTTTTATAGCTTCGCTGGCTCACTGGCCACCAAAGGGAAATTAAAGCAAGCCATACCACCAGGTCATACCTTTAGTCCTGTTCGGTATTCAAATTTGTGGGGCTGTATTGCTTTCAAGAGATATTAAAACTATACATTAAATATAAAAAATTATCTCATGCACAACTGTGCATTGTGCACACCTATGGTTGGGCCCACCTAATAGTTCATCCTATTGGACCACACACCCCCCAATAGTCACATGACCTGGGTTTATACCCATTACCTGTGGTCGCACATCTCATGCATTTGTACTCATATGAATGAATTGGATTGTTAGATTGACTATGTACCTGTTTTAAACCTCAAAATTTTGTTAGCGGTAGATGAAAGGGTTAGAATGATCAAAGAAGCTGATTTTTTACATATATGAGGCTTCAATCAAATCTTCAAATACCCCAGCCTCTTTCCCATGTGGATGCTCTGTGCTCGTATGGGATCACTTCCCCATCAGCCATATATTAACATATGTTCACGGAAATGCCAAGCCCTAGGGCAGAAATTGGGTGCCCAAAGCACAAACAGAAACCAACCTAGATTGATGTGGGTCCCAAATCTCACGCATGAGCCCAACCAAACATGAACAAGCCCAACCCAAATTCCAATTTTGGCCATGCAGGCCAATGGGCTTGGATTTGGCCCGACCCAAACCAACTGATTGTACAAGACCACTTCACCTCTTGTACGGTACCAGCTTTCACTTCCAGTACCAAGTACTGTGTAGTAACAGGAGAAGAGATGTCCTCAGCCACAGAAACTCATGAAAATTCCATGCATCTCATCCACACTTCACAGATGGCATCCTTGCATTGGCCATTCCTTTCACACCCTCTCTTTCCACTTCGGCACCTATGCCCTGTATTCCATTGATTCCATCACACCTTCTCTAGGTTTTGGACCAAATGGCTCCTTCTCATGCCTTCAATTTCCACCCCACAAACAATTAAACCATGAAAACACCTCAGTTCCCACTGGAATAGGCTCTCTACCTCATTCACTTGAACACCCAGACCCCAATTCCTAGGAAAACTGTGAAAAAAGCCCAAGAATTCTTGATACATGGAGGTTCTCAATGTAGCTGGCCTCACTCCAGTCTCAGTTCATAAAGTCACCATTTCTTCTCAAAGAAGAACAGAACCCAGAAAGCTTTTCTCATTCCCTTCAACCCCTCCATTCAAGTTCCCAAAACTTTCAGTTGCTGTTGGTGGGGGCATAGCTCTTCTTTCTTCTGTTTTAAATGGTAGTGGATTTGCTGATGCTCTGACTTATGAGGAAGCTCTGAGGCAGTCCATGAGGAGCTTCACATCTTCTGGGTTTTCTGATTTTGATCTAGGGGGTCTTCTTGATGGTGTTCTGAAGCTTGTTAATGAAAATCCTCCAGTTGTAGCTGGTACAATCGTGCTTTTGGTGGTGCCGCTTGTTCTAGTCCAGATTCTGAAGAAGCCCAAGTCATGGGAAGTTGAATCCGCAAAGAATGTGTATGCAAAGTTATCTGAACAGGCTGATGCTCAATTGCTTGATATAAGAGCACCAATAGAGTTTAGGAAGGTGGGGAGGCCCGATATCCGGGGCTTGAAGAAGAACGTAGTGTCAATTGCATATAGAGGCGATGATAAACCTGGGTTCTTGGATAAGCTCTTGTCGAAATTCAAGGAACCTGGAAATACTACACTGTGCATCATAGACAAGTAAGATTAAGATTCTTGAGTCCATACCCTTTGTTTTGCAATTTGGAGAGAGATTGTAGTTGTTGTTGTTGATTTGTTTTACTGTTTTGTTATGTTGGATAACAGTTAGTACTGCATTGGCCTGAGATGGAAATGATATGATGAGAAAGATAGATTGGTCATCATTGTTTAGTGAAATTAAATAGCCATGGGTTCAGTTTGGATGGCTGCACCATTTAGATTCATCCTAATCTAGTGGTGCTCTAGGTTTTTATCCATCCAAATGGTTACTTGGAGCAGTCCCAGTTATGGGTTTGCTTATGAAAGGGGTACATTTTCGTGCAGTTTCTGCTCCGAATTGATTTTGCAACCCACTGTATGAGTGAAACTACAGCCAATCTTTTTCTCCTCCCAATTGATTTTCAACTGGTTGTATGAGTGGAACGAGACCCAATTCACAACAGATTAACCTTTCTGGTTGGTGCAGCAGCAGTAGTAGAAGAGGAAGAAGAATTTCTATCAAATTTAGTAGCTCTCTCAGTTATAGTGACATCAATTTCAGTTAATAAAACAAGCAGCATTGTTCTACAATATCAAGCATTGCAACAATTTCCACATTTCACAATTGAAATGAACGTAGGTCTTCTATTTTAGCTAGCAAAATAGTAGGCCCTATAGGTCTTCTAAAAAAAGGCCAGCCCCGTGCACAAGGCTCCCGCCATTGCAGGCTCTAGGGAGGGTCAAATGTACGTAACCTTACCCCTGCAAACAGAGAGGCTGTTTCCGCGTTTAGAACCCGTGATACTGAGGTTGCAATGGAGTAACCTTACCATTGCGCAAGGCCCACCTTCATCCAGTAGCTCTTCTATTGCAAATAAATAAATTACTATCTTCTTACATTTCAGTTTTGTTAGAAGTTCATGGACTGATGCCATCATGCGTCGACATCCAAGTTTTCTCTACTTCCATATTGGCTTCGAATAATTTGCAACAATTTCGTACTGATGACTAACTCCACTGAAACTGGGATGGAAATCAGGTTTGACGGGAACTCTGAACTGGTTGCAGAATTGGTGACTGTTAATGGATTCAAAGCTGCTTATGCAATAAAAGATGGTGCAGAAGGTCCTCGAGGATGGATGGTCTCTAACTTTTTCTCACTTCCCTTCTCTTTCAACTGGACAATCCACCTCTTGTATGATATAGGCAAAGTCTTTAAGAATACTTTACATGTGGTTTCCTCTTGCAGAATAGTGGGCTTCCTTGGTTGGCACCAAATAAAGCATTAAGTATTGATTTCGGCAATATAAAGGATGCAATTGATTCTCTTGGAGTATGTCAAGTTGTTTCCCTTCAGTAAATTGTATTAAGTACATTAGTTGGGTTATATTTCTCCTTAGAACCTTTTTTGATGCCAATAGCAGATGATTTCCAAAGATGACATGAAGAACTTTAATTTAAGTATAAGGCCCAATGTGGCAATTTGCATGGGATCACAGCCATTCATCATGTGACATGTCCTTTTTGAGTGTGGACCATTTAAGGTCTTTTTTTCCTCTCTGAATCAGCCATTTATTATACATATCAGGTTTGCTCGATGAGCAGTCAAGCCTGAACTTCGTGCAGGACATGTTCTCTGTGAACACAACATTTGTTTGCTACAGCGATTCTCTTTGGTCTTCTTCATATTGAAGTTCTATTATTTTCCTTTTGAAGTTGCTGATTTGAATGATTTCAGTTAGTGCTGTTATTTCATCATCATTGATGATGTTGATGAATGTATGCAGGAAGGTACAGATGCCTTGTCTGTTACCCTGGGATTAGCAGTAGCAACTGGATTAGGTGCATTGGCATTTACCGAGGTCAGATAAATGAAAATATTCTTTGCTAGTTTTTGTTTTTCTTTTTCAAATTCTGTTTGGGCCAATTCAGATGGGCCTAGAATTAGAACCGAACTGATCATTTTTGGTTTGGATTTGCAGTTGGACAGCCAGAACGTCCAAACTGCATTAAATTGATTCCAATTTTTGCCACTAACAAACATCAGATTCATAGGATTCTGATTTGATATGGAAAATAATTTGTTTGCTCCCACGTTATCCAAGGGGCTTGTGGTCAGGCCAGTAGTGGCAGGGAAACATTTGCTCGCATGCTATTTGTTAGAAAAGTTTACAATTGACATACTAATTCCCTAAAACTATTCTCGCAGGTTGAAACTGTTCTCCAGGTTTTAGGTTCGGTCGCACTTATTCAGTTTGTTACCAAGAAACTCCTATTTGCAGAAGTTAGTGTCACATCTCTTCTTCATTTCGTGATGACATTTTTACAGCATGTCAAAGGTTTTTTGAAGCAGACATATGGCTAATGTTGTGACAAAGCTTACCTTGGTTACACTTGCATTGACAGGATCGAAAACAGACCCTCCAACAAGTTGATGAGTTTGTGACCACCAAGGTCGCACCCACAGAGCTTCTTGATGAGATAAAGGTATAGCTTGCTCTAATCATTTTCAATGTATCAGTCATAAGTTGAAACCAAGAACTGGACTTGACTCAGGGTCCATATAACTAAAAACTAGGTTCGTAAATAACAGTTTACATTTACATGGAAGGTAAAGAATATTAATAATATTGATTTTATAATAAAGTTAACACAAAAAGTGCCTATACCTCATGGAAGTTTCAAATTAAACTTACTTTTCCCTTTCAAGTGTGTTACATAATAAGTGATGGGGCTTGAGGTGTTTCAACTCAGAACTCGATTCTGTTGCTTAATCCAATACTGTGAGTCAACTCTGTTACCGAAATCAACAATATACCATCTGTTGGGATTGGCATTGTGACTGCTAGTTTTCCAATTTCCGTTAAATGTTATTAAAAAAGAATGTCGTTTGTAACTCCATATCTTGCATATCTATTCTCACTAATCAGTTAAAGTCATACATAACACCAGCATAATATCAATAGAATTTTGTAATATTATTGTATGAATTATAAAATATAAATATGAGAGAAGATCATACATAACAGGTCCTCCAAAATTTAGTACCTTCTCTTTAGGCTGAAAATCACTTTGAAGATTTATCTAGGTAAGGATACTAACTACAATCAAAACTCATGGAGTGAAGGAAAACACCACTACTTGAACTATTCTCTGTCTCTCATGGATTTTACAATTTTTTGCTGGATTTTGGAGTCATATAAAGTTATAAACCCATTATATAGGAATTAAAGGGCCAATGATGTAGGCTTGTTAGTAGGGTGTGAACCATGGATTCCTGTCAAGTTCTATAAATTATAATCATGCCTATCGTAGACTAGATTTCAATGCCTTGAGTACCATATTAATTAGAATCCTTATAACACCATCTGGGATTAGTCTCCATGATCAAACAATTTCAGTTGAATCACTTCCACAAAAAGTATTAATCAGTTGTCACAAATATTCACACATATTAACACTATTAATCCTTTTCTTTTTTGGGAATAACATCAATTGTGCAAAGCAATATCTGACAACTACATTATCAATTGATTAAACAGTCACCAGTAAATGGTCCGTAGATGAGCTACATCCTCATGCATGATGTAATTGATTGAGAGTTGGGGCCCGTTTGTATGTCATGACAAGAGGCTTTTTCTCCCACCCAAATGATTGCCAAATCATTTCGGATCTGAACTGAAACATTCCAAAAATCTATTTGGAGTGGGAAGGGTAAGAGGAGCAAAGGCATGCTTGATGCCCTCCATGCTGCCCCAGACTGACTTGAAAACGGATTAAAAAAATTCCTCCTTGATACTCTGAACCAGTTGTACGTGAAGGTATTTTCCCGAGGGCCTAACGTAAGCATATGTGATGCCACTCCACTGTTACATGATAGAACTCACGGCAAGTCTCTTATTGCTTCTTGGAAGAACTTATGTTTTTATGCCATCCCTGCAATCAATGTCTCCTATGTGTCTCATAAAATTGCAACCAGCTCAATTATCTTGGTATCTAGTCATCTCCTTTGTCTGTGTTACAGACAATCTATTCTGTTTCCACCATAACCTTCTACAGACATGTTTGTTGTCACAGTTTTCACTGAAAAATCAAGTCTGGCAGTTTAGGGTTGCAATCAATTCGAACCATGAACCAAGCCTTGTTGGAAAAGTGGATTTGGATATTTAGGAGAAGAATGAGATGGTCTTTGGAGGAACATTCTTTTGGCAAAATACAAAATTGGGAGGAATGGCTAGGATATCTCTAAGCCCCCTCAGAGGTACTCCAGCTTCTAGAAATGGATTTGCTCCATTAAGGATGCCTTCATAGAATTTACTCAGTTCTGTTTTGGGATGGGAGATGGATCTCCTTTTGGCATGATGTTTGGGCAGGTGACTCTACTCTCATGCTCCAGTTCCCCGAGCTTTACAATTGCGCGAGAAACAAAAAAGCAAAGGTTAGGGACTATCTCGATGGAAGTTCTCAGACCACTATATGGACCCCCATCTTCAGAAGAAACCTCACAGAGTCAGAAGCTCTCCATCTCACCCACCTGTTCAACATCCTATATGGAACCCATATTCTAGCAGAGGGACAAGACTGCAGATTTTGGGTTCCTACTAACAACGGAGTTTTTTCAGTGTCTTCCTTCTTCTCCTCCCTATCCCACTCCCCCACAACCTTGACTCACTGGTCAACCTTATGGAAGCTCATGGCCCCTCGAAGAGTGCTAGCCTTCACTTGGTTAGTGCTTCGAAAGAGAATCCTCCTTACAACAACCTCTGCAAATGGAACATGATTATTGTTAATGCTTGCCCTCTTTGCCTTGCTATGGAGGAATCGGTGGACCACCTTCTTCTTCATTGCAACATGGCCAAAATCCTTTGGTCCTTTATTCTATCTGACTTCAGCTGTAGTTGGGTGCTCCCACGATCCATTAATGATCTATTCGAGGAATGGACTTGTCCAATCGCAAACCCGAAAGGCAAGATTACGTGGTGCCTTTCTTTCTTGGCTTGCATCTGGACAATTTAAAGCGAGGGAAATAGAAGGTGTTTTGATGGAAAGGCTTCATCCAAAAATGACATCATCTCCAAGATGAAACTCTATGTCGCTTCATGGGTTTCCATTCTCCTAGATTTATGTGGCATTTCTATGGTTTCCATAGTCTTCAATTGGAGGGATGTCATCTCCATTTGACTTTGGTTTCCCCCTTTCCCTCTAGTTCTAGTTCTCTTCGAGCCTTGTTTGTTTCTTTCCTCTTTTGAGTGGTGGCTGTATTTTTGTGGGTTTAACCCTGCCACTTCTCAATATAGATCTTTTATATTGTAAAGCTTTTTATTAACACAATTTACCATTTCAAAATAATAATAATAATTTGATTTTGTGAGGTACTCATGACAGGCAGACAGTGGTGTTGGGAGCATGGCACATTTGTAACCAACCCAAGCCTGGGTCATGGCACGACTCAATTAGGCCAAATCCATTTACTTATTGGGCCTCATATTAGACCGAAGGTTATTTTTTAATTGAGAATGAATGTTAAAAATCAAAATCTAATAATCCAACCAACAATAGGCAATAGCACAGTTTGAACAATAGAATCATTAGCATATGCAAAGCATTACACAGGCACTTGATATCTGTAACGACCCAAGAATCTAAAGCTCTTCAGATTCTCAAGACATTCTCAGTTTATAACAACACAGCATAAATCAAATTTCCATAAGCATAAAGGTCTAAAACATTCAAATTCAATTGTATTTAAATAATTAAGTATATTACAAGTTTTGATAAAAACTATTGAGTAAAAGACAAATCACTAATTTCAATAGAGGAAATATCTAAATGTTGGGCTAATCCTATTTACAATCTAATCATTGTTTCTTGCGCTTTGGATTAGCCACGCATGCCAAAATCCACCGACTGATCTCCGTCACTCCCCGTAACCTCTATGAATGTATTACCTGGAGTATGGCGAACCACTAGTCAGTAACACTGGTGAGTAGAACAAGTAAATATTACGGCATAATGTATTTTCAATCATTCATATGAATATTTATGTATTCAACAATGGTGTTAAAGAAGACAATAACTTAATCAATTCTTTTCTGAGTACTTTTTCACAGCAAGCATCAAATGGTTCTGATACTCCATATGGGTGTATCTACGTTTCTGTCAACAACATGGCTTGTCATCCACATTGATTGTTGAGCCTATTCTGATAATATCATAGTGGAGCATCTACATTTCTTTCAACAACGTGGCCTATCTTACTACTATAATTGTTGATCCTACTTCCCTTGACCAACATCCACAAAAGTAGTTCTATACTCAGTGCTAGCGGTTGATATTACTCTATTTCAAACATCAATTTCAAGTTCATATTCAATAAACTTTATCAAATATTCATCTCCATCATAATTGGTTATATCGTCTTAATCTTTTCTTTGGCCAGTGTCACATAACACTGGTTAGTCTTCGCCCCACTCCAAATCAGAGTTGGTACCAAGCTGTGGCAGTGCCCATATCTTATTGAGAAATTCAATCAATTATCATAACTCACATAAATCAATTTGAAGTCTTGGTTCCACATAAATTACACAACATAATGGATAGATGAATATTATTTAATTTAAGAATCATAAATTGAAAATAAAGTCAGCATACTCTGAGAGTAAACTGTCTTTATTGGGCCTAATCAAATGTTTGATATCATCATCGTATATTGTCATGGACAACCCATCTAAGACAAGGGTTTAAACTTGATTTCCTATAACTGCAAGGACTATTATGAAAATTAGTGTGAACTATTCTATGTATACCACACTTCTAGGCCTTAATAAGTGGTTTTCTAAATTATAGGTAAGGCCAGGGACCAAATCTGTAATTTTCATGAAATATGTTAGAAGTGGACAGTAACCATTATGGAAGAACAGGGTTCATGCCTGGTTTTTTGTAAGCAATTGGATTGTGGGCCACAGTAGTCTAATCCGAAAAATCCACATACCTAAGGTTGCCCCTGGGCCCACAATAAGATGTGTGGAGTGGATCTTCCATCCGATCATTCATGTGGGTCTGCTACACATGTCGACCAAGACATGTTCATCGGCCTGAGTTTAGAAAAATTCAAATACAGTTTGAATCTCCTTTGAAGATCAACTATCTTTGCTTTCTAATTCAAACTTCAGAGGTGTATTAATCATAAGAAGTCAATTCCATCAGGTTTCTAAGATGTTAACATTAACAGGAGCCCAAAAATCCTAGAACTCCTCTCATCAGGAACACTATTAGTAAGACCAGTCAGATAGTGTTTGGATGGTGGACCCCCAATGGTCCAATCCACATGAGACCACTACACCTATAGTCGCCCAACAGTCCCCCACTAGATGTGGGGTCTTGATCTCTTATCAGGTGGGCCATGGGGAGCCGCAGTCCTCATCGACCAAAATCATTCTTAACGACCAGATTTCTGAAAAACTCAATTCTGATCTGGTATCTGTTTCTTCCACTGGATCGATCATCATTAAAACATTCTCCATTGAAGATTCTAACTATAAAAAAAAAAATCAAAACCTTGATTTCTAACAAAATTAGCTTGATTTTTAAACCATAGGAGTCAAGATGGGGTCTCGACAGTGCTATACCAGCACTGTTATCATCTCTGTCAATGGGATTTTCTACTATATACCTATCGGAATGAGAAATCCTACTCACCTTGTGTGGAAGTGTGTTGCTCAAGCAGTCAGTGGTCTTGAGCCGGACATCCGCTATGCATCCTACGGCTGATCCTCCTTGTCTTCCTCACAATTCTCTCCTTCTACTGTAAAGCCTCATGTCAGAGTTATCTCTCTCTCTCTCTCTCTCTCTCTCTCTCTAAATTCTGTGAAGAAGGAAGAAGGGCAAGCTTCTTATATATATATAGTGGTTGGATAATCCTGCATTAGGAGTCCTATTTAGAACTACAAGGATTCCCATTCGAAGTGTCATCCTAAGAGAGTCCTATTTGGAATTCTCATACTCCTAATAACCTTTTTCTAGCCTACCATGGACTCACCAAGAGTCCTGATCCTTGACTTGTAAATATTCTGATCAAATTAAGACTCCCAGTCTGACTCCAAACATGATTGGGACTTTTATGGCCCACCTTGTAAAGGTTGGCCCACGGAAGGTGGGTTCGGTTATTACAATATCAAGAAACCCAATAAGTTTGTTGGTATAAGATCCCGATCACTCACAGAATGGTTCACTCATTTTCAAGATAATGGCCACAACTAACTCTTTTAAAGGGGTTCAAGGCTCCATCATTCTATCTGAGGCATTTTTTTGTATTACAAAAGGTGATAAATTTTCCTAAGTCACATACGCTTTCTCAATATTCACTAACTTAAAACACTTGGTCAGGAATGATTACCACATTGCACATTCCTAATTAAAAGCTGTATTCTAAGAAGCACGGACACTTCTAAAAAAGTGACGTGTCCGTGTCGGACACGTGTCGGACACCGACACTCCTCGGACACTCTCGGACACGTGTCCAATACTATTTAGGCGTGTCTATAATTAAGAACTAAAAATATTAATTTCGGACACTTGTTTGACACTCTTTTTGCAACGTATCACACAATTTCTAGCTCGTGTCTATGACTAAAAAATAAACATGTGGCTAATATCTCTTGGACACTTTGTTAATATGTGGTTATTAAAACTTGTAAACTTGATATATGACAATTTTATACCATGGAAAAATATATGATTGTAAATATCAATCATATCACAAGCAAAAGACAAATAAATATTTCACTAAAGAATAGGCCTCAAGATTGGCTTCTCTTTTGCTTTTTGTTTTTGTTTTTGTTTTTTTTTAAGGAGGAGAAAGAGATGATCCGCCTTTTTCTTTATATGGATTTTATGGAATTATGGATATTTCATGTTTAATGATTATGAATTATGTTTTAGTGTTGTATTGATATTTAATAATTTGATATGTTTGTTAGTTGGTAGTTGAATTTTTATTTGTTGATTGCTAAATTGATTAAAAAAGTTCAAATGATATTAGTTTTTTAGTAGATGAATATATATATAAATTAATATATATATTATTAACGTGTCCCCGACGTGTCCGTGTCCTACTTTTTTGAGAAATGCCGTGTCGGCGTGTCCGTGTCGTGTCGTATCCGTGTCCCGTGTCCGTGTCCATGCTTCTTAGGCTGTATTAGAAACAAATAGCTTCTAAATTAATGGATCCTAATAGAATCAAAATGATATTATGTTAAGGTAATGGTTTAGTGTATTCTATGAAAGGACATTCCCATGGCATGAGTCTCTGCAACGCAAGTCACCTAGTCACTCTCAATTAAAGGAAGCTAAAACCATTAGTTTTAGTTTAAAATTAGTTAAATTGCTTCAACTAAATTTATATACTCATGGTTCAATTGATTTTCTGGCTTCTGTTAAAAAAGAAGGATCTCACTTAGCAGCTCTGCTCTCTTGGTTACTATATCACTTCACTCAGTTAACTGGAAATGCAGATGATTGGCAAAGCACTTCTACCACCGATCAAAGAAAAAGCTCTTCTACCAGCAGCAGGAGAAGGAAGCCAAAGTGCAGATACAGCAGCTAGTCCCATAGAGAAAGTTGATGAAATTCCTGCGGCTACTCCTCCGAAAGTAGAGGTAGCTGCTGAACTCCCTCAAATCAATTCGGTTCCCATGACCGAAGTCAAAGCACAAGTGGCACCTCCACCACAAAGACCACTTTCACCATACCCATGGGTAATTTTCATCCTTATATGGAGCAACAAGATTCTGCATGAACGCAATCCAGTTTCAGTACTTCCTTTCTATACTTAAAATTTTTTTTTTCACTCTTTTTTGGTCAACAACATGAAAATTTATTAATGAAAGTGAGATACAAGTTTAGGAGAAATAGCTGCCACCTCCAACCCCACCCACCCAAAGAAAAGGGTATAAGAGTATTATACCCCAGTGCAAAGAGAAATACTATTTATGAGGCACACCACCCAAGGAACAAACTATCTACACCTTGCTTAGATGAAGCATGCGCCAAACTATTAGCCAATCTAACCCCATGATGAAACACTGCATAAAGATCGGAGGATAACATAATTTCATTGAAGAAAAACTAGAACTTCCAAGGCCTCTATTAATTATGAGAAACCCAAGGGATCGCATTAAACAAATCACTCTCCCTTGTTAATTGTTTTTGAATTGAGGAAGCAAAAATCGGAAGAGCTTCCAAGATGGCTGGAACCTCGGCTTCTTTAGGGCCTTTAATGCCTATGTTTTCACAAAATGTAAGGCAGACTTCCCTACTGTGATTCCGAAGGACTCCTCCAATACCTGCTGGGCCGACCTTGCCTCTAGCAGCCCTGTCAAATTGAACTTAAGCACCCCAGCTGGGAGAGGAATGGAACATTACAGTTTCCTTTTGCTATCTGACATTTGGTAGGTTTAGAAACATACTAGTAAAAGATTCATAGATTTCTTAGGAGGTTTAAAAAGAACTGATACAAAATTGTATGGGAGTATACTTTCCTAGAATTGATTTGTAAAAAGACTGAAATGACAATAGTCAATTGCAACACCCAGCTTAAATACTTACCAATTGGGACAAACCCATTCCACCGACAAACTTGGGCAAAATTCAAATAAAGTACATAATCAACGTAGCTATTATAGGAAAGAGCCTAGAATTTCATTTGTTAACATGTGACCTTATTCAGAAAATGATCTTAGCCCTTAGTTTTTAAGTCAACAAAGTTTAATAGTTATACATTATGCAAAGCTATTTTGATAAAATCCAGCAGTGAATAATATCTAGAACAATATGAGTTCAAAGGGGTCAATGAGTGTTAAGGGATTGGATTGATCCAAGGTGGCTATATGACAACCAAAAAAGGGCTGCCAAAAAAACATGCTGAGGGGCCCACTTGGAAGCATGAAAAGGGAATGGTTCAGATGTATGAGCAGCCAAGGGCCTAAAAGATCCTCATCTTAGCTGCCTGTGTGCAAAAAATGGGAATTATCTGATTAGGAGAGGTACTCTTTTGAGGTCCTAATAATTAGATAGCGTGATTGCACAACAATTTCAATGTGTGTTTCATGAATCATGCATGTGCGCATGTGAGCATGTCTGGCTTGACATGATGAATTATATTGGATATAATGTTTCTCAGTCTACTCTCAGTCTATAGCTCTTACTATTTTCGTGTTTGCAGTATCCAGATTTCAAACCGCCAACATCACCATCTCCTTCAAAGCCATAGAAGCTTCACATTGCACACCATTTGAGATCCTTGGGTGTGTTTTCTGCAAAAAGTGTTAGTCTGCTGGAATAAATGGTAAATCGGAAGACTGCGGTGTATTACAAGAATTGAATTTTAGTAATTCTGTTCATAGGAAGTTCTCTTGTCATGACCCAGACGGCGTTTTCTTGAATGAAGAGGTCACAGTATTGTGAATTGAACAAATCCTAGTCTACCACTTTGTTGTAGCTATTTGATTCTTCCTTCTACTTCTTGTCTGATGTATTTGTTGGATTGTATGGTGGGACCCATGTATCACATTGGATATGTGGGGTCCACCCAATAATTTACTAGATATAAGTCAATGATCTTGGTGGCGAGAACACAATCTGGTGGTCTCCATTTGAGAGACTATATATGGACAATTTGGATCTTTGATTTCTGCTGATTCAAGTAATACATCATTTGATCTGATCCTGATGGAGCGCATTCACTAACTCTGATTCTTTTTCACCTTTGCATGCAAAAATTAAAGGTTGGATGTGGTACAATGGTGCTTCTGTACAAGTAATTAGCTCCAGTTAAAGGAGTTATTTTGCAGTTATATCTACTTACTGAGGGTTTCCCCACCTCACTCAAGGTTTACTCCCCTCACCCGAGGGCTCCCTCGCTAGAAGCCTAGGATTCCCTCCCCTCCCAGTCCCCCTGAGCTAGGGTACCCCACAAAAAATAAACTGCTTATATACAAAGAATTCTAAGAATGATAATTCTTGAGATCTAACTCAAGGAAATCATTGTACCGGCCACAGAATATTGCAGAAGGGATTAAATTATATTCAATCTATAGTGAATAGTATCCTTGGCCTTCTTGTCTAAAAAGGCGGTCTCCTTTCAAATATATTCTTATTAAGTTGAGGATTTTACCAAAAAAAATCATTTTAGGTGACCCTAAAATGAAAAAAAAAAAAAAAAGAAAGTTCACCCAAGCTGCAGGTGCACTGAAGTGGTCACACCTGACCATTCCGGTGTTTTTTTGTTTTTTTTTTCTTTTTACATCTAAGGATGAAGCATCAAATTCAATGCTCCCTGTTTTCTTAGAATATGAAGAAACCCCTGAATCTCCCTATTTTCCAATCCACATGATAGGAGGAGGAGAAAGCATTATTGCCGTTACATGGAAATAAGTCTCCATTATCATGACACATTACTCGCACCATTTTTGTGACATGGAAATAAATCTTTTCATTACTCGCCTTCATCTTCCTTTTCGCATTCAGTTATAGGAAAGAAAATTCAAGAATCCGAACATGTAGATGAGGAGCATCACCGCTCATATCCAAGCAGTCCATAGCCTTTTCACTAGATTTAAATCGTCAACCACAAAGAGCCTAGCTCTGAGGACATGGGGTATAAGTTTTGGATTTGTGTTTTGAATATGAAGTGGAATTTTGGATGTGTAAGTGTTGCTTGCACTGGATTTTGAACTAAAAAATGCATTGATGTAGAATTTATTAAGGGTCAATAATAAGTTGGGTTTTGGAGGTGGGTTTTGGCTTGACACCCATCCCCTCTCCACTCAAAAACCCAATTCTCATGTGAAACTATTAATTTGAGCTCTCCATTGCAATCATCAATTGAGGTGGGGCTAGGAGCCCTGTGCCCTTTGCCTTGGGAGGTTCAAGTGGGGGTCAAGGAGGTGGTTTGGCTAGACATCTATTATGGCAAAAAATAAGAGAGCATCAATTTCGAGAGTGAAGAAGAAGAAGATGATGATGAAGAAAGTAGGGGAACCTTTGTCAAATTCGACGCTCCATCCTTACATGTTAAAAACAAAAAAAAAAAGAAACAACAACAAAGGAGGATGCACCCAAAGCTTAGGTGACTTTTTTTATTTTGGGGTCACCTAAGATTATTTTTTGGATAAAATCCTCTATAAAGTTGGTTTTCAAGTGGGTTAATACCCAATAAAAAGTTCACAGAAAATCACGACTTGCAACTGAGACACTATAAATGTAAGGTTGTAAATGGTCCCTGATTCTCTGGTAATCCGGAGGTACCGATATGATAATAACTAGGTTTGGGTCAAGGACCCGGTAAGTATATGAGCCCGGGTCTGAATCTTATTTTTGAATTTTTGACCTAATTGGTTTCGTGTCTTTCCACCTTGAGTCCGGCCATAGACCCAAGACACGCCTCAGTTTTTGAGAATTTTTTTCACAACCCTATGTAAATGCATGTAGTTCTTACGATCTCTCTCTCGTAGTAAATATGTTGGCAAGAGCTTCAACTTCACTTTGTCGAACCTGGAAGCGCCGTCGTCGATGGAAGAACCCCGCATCCAAACCAAGATTCTACCACAATCCCAACAAATCTCTCCCGCATGTAGTTTCCTGCAACATATCCATAACAACCCACGCCCAAAAAGGAGAACTAGACGCTGCCCGCCAACTGTTCGACCAAATGCCCCACCGAACAGTAGTCTCTTGGAACGCCATGATCTCCGCCTACGCCAAATGGGGTCGCACCCAAGAGGCCTTAGGTGTAGTTTCTACAATGCATTGGTCTGGAACCAAGCTCAATGAGACCACCTTCTCTACCACATTGAGCGCGTGCTCGCGGGGAAGGTATCTCAATCATGGAAAACAGACCCATTGCCTTGTTTTGAAATCTGGGTTCGAGGATTTCGAGCTTGTTGGGAGTTCTTTGCTGAATTGTTATGCATCTTGTTTGGAAATAGACGATGCTCGCCGGGTGTTTGATGTGTTGCATATGAGGAACCCCCTGTTGTGGAGTTTGATGCTTGTGGGTTATGTGCAGTGTAACTTGATGGAGGACGCTTTGGGTGTTTTTAGAAGAATGCCTGCTCGAGATGTTTTTTCATGGACTGGGTTAATTTCTGGGTTTTCACGCAGTGAAGGTGGGTGTGAGAAGGCTTTGGAATTATTTTGTTTGATGAGAACGAGTGGCGAGGCAGAACCGAATGAGTTTACACTGGATAGTGTTGTAAGGGCTTGTGGTAGAGTGGCTGTTTTGAGAGAGGGGAAGATGATTCACGGGTTTCTGATTAGATATGGATTTGAATCTGATCCTTCAATTGGAGGTGCTCTGATTGAACTATATTGCAACTGCAGTGTTGTAGATGATGCAAAGAGGGTGTATGATAGATTGATTGAACCTTGTTTAAGCACTTCAAATACGCTGATTGAAGGTTTAATAACAATGGGTAGGATCGAAGATGCAGAATTAGTTTTCAGTGGAATTGCTGAATTGAATACTGTATCATATAACCTGATGATGAAAGCGTATGGGCAGAGCAGTCGAGTTGAGGAGTCAAGAAGCTTGTTTGGAAAAATGCCGCAAAAAACACTAGTCTCTTCTAATACAATGATCTCAGTGTATTGCCGGAATGGAGAATTTGACGATGCTTGGAAGCTCTTTGAAACTACAAAAGGGAAGAAAGACACTGTAACATGGAATTGTATGATATCAGGTTTTGTCCAAAATCAGCAGCCTGAGGAGGCTCTGAAGCTTTATATGCATATGCACCGGTTAGAAGTAGAACGTAGCAGGTCTACTTTTTCAACTTTATTCCGTGCCTGTTCAGGCATGGGAGCATTGCAGCAAGGAAAGTCACTTCATGCACATGTGATTAAAACACCATTTGTATTAAATGTCTATGTAGGAACATCTCTTGTAGATATGTATGCAAAATGTGGAAGCCTAACTGATGCGCAGGCCTCGTTTAACTGCATCCCTTCACCTAATGTGGCTGCTTGGACTGCTTTGATAAATGGGTATGCGCATCATGGCCTTGGAATCCAAGTGATACCATTATTTGAACGGATGCTAGAACAAGGGGTTGAACCGAATGTCATTACTTTTGTTGGGCTTATAACTGCATGCGGGCGAGTGGGTCTGGTCAAAGAAGGGATGCAGTTCTTCCATTTGATGGATAAGTATAGCTTGGTTCCTACTCAAGAACACTATGCTTGTGTAGTTGATCTTCTTGGCCGGTCAGGTTATCTGCTAGAAGCGGAAGAATTTATTAACAGAATGCCAATCGAAGCCGACAGTGTTGTTTGGGGAGCTTTGCTAAGTGCTTGCTGGTTCTTCATGGATATGGAAGTGGGTGAGAGGGTGGCAGAGAGGATGTTCTGTTTGGATTCTAAGCTGATGTCTACCTATGTAATAATGTCCAATATCTATGCAGGAGTGGGGAGGTGGGAAGAGGTAGTGAAGGTAAGAAAGAAATTGAGAGGCATGGAAGTGAAGAAGGATCCTGGGTGTAGTTGGATTGAAGTGAAGAATAATGTTCATGTGTTTTGTGTAGAAGATAGAAGTCATCCGCATTGTAATGAGCTTTACAAAGTTTTACAAGAGCTGATGGCAAATGCCTGTTGTAGTTCTGAATTTGATTGGGCTTTATACTCGTACGAAGAGAATGATTTTTTCTCTTTACTGTGCAGGTCTTTCATTAAGGCTTAGACTTTTGATTTTTGCTTTTCAACCTGTATTCTTTGCCCTCCTGCCTTAGCTTCCAAGCTTCGCCTCTTTGATTTGGATCACATGCACTTCCTTTTTCCTTGGAGATGCCCTGTTAGGAGGTTCTTTTTTTTTTTTCTTGCCTCTCATCTTTTCCTCGGTTTTTTTCTACTTCAGCTCCGTTTTAGTTGCCATCATCATCATCATCATCTTCATTAGAGCCTTGTTCCAATTATGTTGAGTAGGCTACATGAATTATATTTCTCCATTATGATCGATTCTATGCTAAATTCTTGAATAGTTGCACTTCTTCATATCTACCCTTGCTACTTTTAACCAAGTCTTCTTTTGCTTACCCATTTCCTTTGTGGGGCCATCATCTTGCATAGAATAATTTTTCCTTGCCAACACTATTGTAGGCATACATTGGACATGTCCAAACCATCTCAAACAAATCTTTTTTAATTTATTACCTTTTATTTCTACTCCTGAATGTTTCTGAGCTCGTACATTTTTAATTTTATCTTTCCTAGTTTTACTGCATGTTCATACAACATTCTCATTTCTGCTACACTCACTTTGTGTATATATTGCTTTTTGATTGTCCAAGATCCTGCTACATAAGTTATGGTTGGTCTAATCATTATCTTATAAAATTTTCTTTTCAATCTTATTGGATTATGCCGATCATGAAGCACTCAAAAAGCCAATTTCCTTTTGAACCCTTATTATGTGTTCGACATCTTTTTCAATTTCTCAATCCTTACTAATTATTAAGATTGGAATGAATATCTTTGAGGTGACTCTTGAGCTTTTATTCTCACATGCAATTCAACTCTATGACCTGGCCTACTGAAGTTACAATTCATATACTCTACCTTTATATGACTTATCTTAAAAACCTTGAATTTTAAAACTTCTCGTCATCTTTTCAGTTTCACATTCACTCCATCTTTCGATTCATCCACTAACGCTATCATTTCCAAGTAACATACACTAATGTGTTGTTAACATACATACTAAACCAATGATAAGGATAAGGCCCCTCTAATATTATCCATATCTATCTCACTTTGAAATTTGTAATGCATACGTGTGTGTGTGTGTGTGTGTAGTGACTAATAGTAAACAAATATAAGATGACTTTATACCAAGTTTACATATATTCTCCTTTTGAATATGAACAGTTAATTTATTCATAATTGAAGCAAAGAGTTAAGAGCTTAAAACTGACTCTTGATGCAAACCTGTGGTCATTGAAAACTCCTATGTCTCTACACTAGTAGTTCTCAAACTCCTGTATCTCTCCACTAGTAATTCTCATGCTAATTACTACTCTCTCATACATGTCTATAATGATTTCAATATATCACCCCTAGGACACTCCATTTATCTAGAACCATTCAAATCAAATCTTTAAGTATCTTGTCATAAGCTCTCTCTCAATGATGACCATATGGATTTTTTTTTATCTTCTCTCGCTATTTTTTCATTAATTACTAAACCGAGAAAATAAACTCCATAGTTTACCTCCCTAACTTGAAATCACATTGATTTTTAGATTTCATGGTCACTTGTCTAAGTCTTTACTTTGTTACTCTTTCCCACAGTTTTTTTTTATTTGAGTGATAAGTTCAATCCCACGATAATTAGTATAAGTTTGTACATCCCCTTCGTTCTTATATATAGGTATTGTAACACCTTCTATATTCAACTGATATTATTCTTGTTCTTAATATCTTATTAAAGAAGCTAGTTAATCAAACTTAACCAATTTTTCTAATGTCTTTCCAAGCCCCAATCAAAATGCCATCTAAGCCCTTAGCCTTTTTTATATTTATTCTTACTAATGTGTCCTTTACTTCTACCATTGTAATTTTGTGATAAAAGATATGTCCTAGTAATAAAGTATCCTTGTTTTGTTTTTAAGTATCTCAAAGAATCTTCATTTGAAAGTTTTTTTTTAATGTTCATTTAAAAGATTATTAAAAGATTCTCTCTTTTTGTTTTTAATATAATTTTCCTGTACTAAATCCTTTTGATAGTCACTCTTTATAAATCTTCCATGATTTAATTCTACTTTTTCTTTCCTTCATTTTTACAAGATTGAAAATATCTTTCTTCTTCTTTCGATCTCAACTTATTATATAAGTCATCATATGCTTTGAACTATGCATTTCTTATCAATTTCTTAACTTCTTTGTTTACCTTATTGTAGATTTCTTTTTTTATTTTTTTTTTTTCATTTTTGTTTTTGTTTGGGTGGGGAGGGGGGTTTATTACCATACGAATGCCCTTATACGGGGTATTACCATATGGATGCCCTTATACCTAACATTTGCCCAAAAACTATTCATAAAAAGAGAAGTACCACACAATTGTAATAATGATTTTATCCTTATAAGATATCGAACAGTGCGATATTCCAAAAAAATAGGATATTGAACAATGCAATGTTCTATAAATGTTCTACCCTTCCTCTCAAACCCAAAGTGTATTTTCACCATAAAACTTCGGTTTATCTTTATCATTTTTACCTTTTTTGAATTCCTAAGTCGGGTCTCTTCTCATATAGGTTTCTATTATCTAGATATCATCTATTTCAGTCATTAGGTGTGTGACCTCTATTTCGTTTATCTTCTTTGTTTATCGAAAAAAGAAGCAAACTATTTTTCTCGCTCATTATTAGTAACTTTCTTCTTTTTCAACTTTTCAAGTACCTCTTTACACTTCTTATACAGTCAGCCATTTAGTTCCACATTATCGTAGCTTCTCCCTGTAAATTCCGTTATCCCCCTTGACCACTTTATGCTTAAATATTATTGCTATTTCTCATTTCAAATCTTTATACCTTATTTTAGGGCACCTTTTATTTACTATTCCACTCTTTCTAATACTAGTGCAAGCATCTAAAACTACTATCCTATGTTGTAATGTCAAAATATTTTCCAAGAAAATCCTAACAATCTTTACATGCAAGTCGGTTATCTTTTCTTATTAGAAAAATGTCTATTTGGCATCTAATAGTATCACTGTTCTAGGTAATTAAATGATCCTTTCTTTCTTTTTAAAGTAAGTATTTATTGTTATTTAGTCAAATGCCAATGCAAATTCTAAGATAGTATTCTCGTGACTTCTACCTCTCTCTCTTTTTTTTTTTTTGTTAGATCCTTGTCCTCTATGCACTCTTATGCATTCTACCATCCTTCCCTACATACCTATTTAATTATCCTAATGGAAAAACCTTTTTGCTAGTTGCAATTTCTCATATTAAATCATCCATCATCTTCCAAATTTGTATCATAACATTTTCATCTGATCCTAGTTGGACTATGCAAGAACTAATGATGTGTATTATATTTTCCTTTAATACTAGTTCAATTCAGAGTCTATCACTCACTCTCGTCAACCCCACAATCTTTTTTTTTTTCCCACAACATTATCTACTAAGATACGTACTCCATTTATGGCTTTGTTTTTTCCTCTGTAGTAAAACTTGTAGCCATGAATGAACTCATTTGGTTTATCATCTTTTCACTTTGTTTCCTTCAACATGCTACATTAACTCTTCTTCTTTTCATTCATCAACCAACTCCATTCATGCTTATCAAAGTTCCTATATTTTAAATATCAAGTTGAGTTCTCTTTTGTATTAACTTTTTTACACATAAAAAACTAGGATAGGAACCTTACCCACTTTCTAGTGCAATCGGGCGTCGCTATAATATGTTGCTTATAACAAGATGCACCCTAACATTATCATTGAATCTTATTTTTTCAAAATTCATATTTGAATTGTAACAAGTTTTATGCCGGCTTTCCACTTTACCCGGGCTCGGGATTCACCACTTAAACCCAAGTTTAAACCAACAGATTTCTCGTACTCCTTTTGAATGTAGTAAGTTAATACATACGAACTATTTTCACTTACATTTCCGCTATCACTGAAACTGATGTTTGTGATGGAACAGACGGAAGGGTGGAACAAGAGATGGGAGAAACAGGAAGGAGAGATTGAGAAGGGTAAAAATAGTCTCATAATGTGCAATTCAGAAATCAGAGCGATAGTGGAATTGGTTATGCATGAACATGGAAAACCCATGTGCTTGTTAGTCTGGCCGATCCAGCCTGACCCACTTGCACACGGGTTTACTAATAGTCTCTTAATTGCACATGGGCATTAGGATTTTTCGTTTTTTTTTTTTGGGCCAGTGGACCAGCTCATGGGATACTTAAGGCTCCATCATTGGGCATTTTTGTGGAAAATCTCTCTTCCTTTCCTCTTTTTATATAAGAAAAAAAAAACAAAACAAAACAAGGGAGAAAGAAGAGATGGAAACCCTCTCGCCCACCAGTGATAGTGCTGACACATCCCTCCTTTCCGGCCCCTACCTACCTCGGTCGAAGTGGCCATTTCTTCTCCTGGCTGGTATGATTAGGAAAGTGGTTGTCCTTGTTTATGAAAATTTAAACTAGAGATAAAACGAATATAAAGCATAAATCCGTCCAATCCATGTTGATATGGGGAGCATTAATCTGTTAATGTGGCAATACCAAGGTATTTGCTACTTTGTTTGATCACTAAATACAGGTAATGGATTCAGTGGACCAATCACTGATCTTCTTGTACTCTATGCTCCTGTCTCCAATGAGATCAAGAACATAGCAGAGGGTACAATAAACATGTACTTTCCTTCTCCTTTATAGTAGTCACCACTGCTCCTAATTTTGGTCTTTTTAAAAGAGTTCAAAACAATAAATATTAAAATATTAATTTTTCTTAAAATTTACTTCCTAGAGAAGGCTAAAACCAAGTGGTTTTGAGTTGGGGCACAACGAATAACACATCTATGATTTTGCATTGGGCCATTTTATTTATCAAAATGGCACCGACATGTTATTTAATTTTTTATAAAACAATTATATAATTTATTTGACATTTATGCTAAAAATTGCTTTCTATATATCCATCCAGGGTAGTAACCTTCTGTTATTAAAAAGTTGGTATATAAGTTTAGCTAACCACACGATCCTCTCCTAAAATGTTCCATTGAAGACGTCGTTGTTTCAAAGTTAATTTTAAAAATGCACGTATGTCATTTTACAAGCCAAACCAAACACACCCTAAATATATGCAAATATTACTGCTAGCCACAATAGATATGTGCGTATTAGTCAGGTGTGGCCCACTTTCTCCTCAAGTCATACTATGGATCAAATTAACCTCTTTTTTTTTTTCTTTTAAAGACATGAAAACCGCTGCCCCACATCACAAACATTGTAAGGTCGATGGTAAAACCGTGGACATAAAACTACCCATAAGCACCATATATCGGGTAAGGCATTCAAAGAGGATTTGAACATAAGACCTCTAGAACAATACTAGAACAATACTTCCCAATCAAATTAACCTCATGAATTGCAACTGCTCACTCAGATCAAATGAAATAACCATTCAAAAAATAACGTTCCATCTTTCATTCAACTTTTTTCTAATTTTCCTTGCTTTAAGGAAATTGCAATCTGGGAAAATCAAGCAGGGTGACTCCGAGGAAATACAATTCCACCTTTTCTTTTTAAAACAAGTCCATATTGTCAGTTTCACAAATTTCAAAAAATTCCATCAATACAAACAGCCTCGAAGTCCTCCAAAGCATAGACTATCAAAATACATGTACGGCTAAAGTGAATCATGTCCTTTCCTCTCGAACCTCTTTACTAGCGAAAGAATAGTCAAGAAAACTCCAAAAGAACCCAAAACCACCAGAATGATTTTGTAGTAAAGAAAACAAGCAACGGGGTAGAACCTTTGCCAAAGTGGTTATGACCCAAGCTCTTCAAAGTTAGCTCATAGGTTTCATTCCCACCTTTCCCAACAACAGAACACAAGCCATTAAAAAACACAATAGATTTACAAAACGCATGTGTTCCACACTATGATAGCCATAGCAATCTCCAAAATTAGGAAACACATTCTGCATTCAGCCATACCTCCGTCCAACTATTGTATTACTTGCGCCGCCTGTTTGGAACCATGTCTGGATTGCCTTTCCTCATCATAGCAGCAAACTCATCATAGTTAATTCTTCCATCCTAAAAATGAACATATATTAGAGGGCATTTCTAATCTGCCAGAAAATTGCCACATTGGATGCAACACCAAAAGCTCAATGCCATAAACACAACATAATTCTATTCACCTATGGCTGTCCACTCATCATTATTTCCATGATGTCTGAAAATTGCCGCTATCCCCCGCGAGTCAGAATACCAGTCTCTAAACTATATACGCACAAATGGAATTGGCATTCAAAGAAATCCAACTAGAATTTGCATTGAGAAGCCCCACCCAACAACGATGATATCTGAAGGTGATGGGACATCAGGCTTCCCTACTTTTTCATTGGAAGTGTCCCAACAAATAGGGTCATATTTTTGTACTTTCAAGAACTGATAAATGTAAAACTGCATTTCCAATATTATTGTGCAGATGTAAGAGCACCAAGTTTTCAGTCTGATTCAATCACAGACATCAGCATGCATACATATATAAGTAGCCTTTTTTTAAAGCAACAATGAAAAGAAGTTATTCAGAAAGTATAAACTGTGTATAAAGCAATCTATCAAACAACAGACAGCACCAAAATGAAGCACAAGAAGAAAATCAAAATTACAAAGAGAGTTAACTTCCAAAGGAAAACTCAATTCTGGCCACATTCCTGTTAAATGCTCAGTCTGCTTCCCTTAAAGTGAAAGCCATACTGATTGAATAAAGCAGCAATCAACTTGAGGCTGATGATGTCACCAGCAGCAGCTCAGAGAGTAACAGGTGTAGCAAACATCTAACAGAGTAAGCAACAAGCAGATGATGGGTGAATAGATTTGATGTGATCTTATGTTTGATCAAAGGATGTGGATACTCTCTAATTGATAGCTCAGATCAATGATGGAGACCAAAAAAAAAAAAAATTAAACAGAGAGAGAGAGAGAGAGAGAGAGAGAGAGAGAGAGAGAGCAATTCGTCTGACAAATTGAAGGGAAACAAACAGAAGATATATTACACCTTGGATCTTGGAGAGAAGAAAAAATGGGGCAACATCATGTTAAAGAAGAGTTGCAGGTGAGCCGTGAAAAAAGAAGGGGCCTAGAGGCCTGTCACAAGGGAACAGCATCGTCCGTCCAGGGGTTCCAGGGAAGAGAACCTGAGCACTAGGTTTTCAGGGGTATTTTGGTAATTTCAACCAAATATAAACATTCTGTGAGTCATTGTAGGATTGTGGAAACCATTCTGTTTTAAGAGGAAGGAGAGTGAAACTCCATAAAGTTGTAATCCTTATTTCAGTGTGAAAATTGCTCTCATCTCATCGTGGACAATTCGACATAGACAAAATGCAGAACCACATATATCTTGCTTTGTTTTTCCTGTTTTGTTTGCTCATTTGTTGCATCGCGAAAGTTACTACTGTGACAATTACTCGGGCATACGAGGGCAATGCAACTGTGAAGAGATAGTGAGGAAGATGCCAAAAGATACAATACAGGCAGCTATTCAAATGGAAGAAAAGATATGCTTTGCAGCAGAGAAGCAAGGGAAAAATGCAAACGCTGAGAGGAAGGGCAGGTGAGCAGCAGCAAACAGGAATTGGAAACAACTTATAGTCTGGGGGCAGAGATATGCAGATCTGGTTCATTTTGGGATGATTAGTGGAAGACACTCAAGGATGAACTTGCAGATAGATTTCCTAGTGCCCTCAATCAAGATTTGGTTAGGCCGTTGATGAGCTAAGATCATCAATGACTTGAGCCTCATCAGTTGATCCCAGATCTTCTCTCGGGTTCTCTCTTGGATAGCCACTCAGGCATTGACTTTAGATTATACAAGACTGCGTATCAATTTTAATTGATATAATTGCCCCAATTAGGGTAATCGTTGTCCATAATCTTTCTATTACTATGTATTGCGAATGTATGAAGAAAGGGGTCCTCCAAAGGAGACTTAACACTCAATTTTCATCCCAAATCTCTCTTTTCATTCAGTAGCATTTATCATGTTGTGGTATCGAAGCAAGGTTATCAAATAGCAACCAAATCAAGGAAATGCAGTCATTTTTGTGCACAGTGTCAGATGGCTCAATTGGATTGCTACAGAGCATGGCTCGTGGCTTTAGAAAGAACGCTTTTTGTCAATCATCATGGTGATCTTAAAGAAAACTCTATATGAGGGTTTTTTTTGGTCTCATTGTTTCTTATACAGCTCAAGTTTATTGGTTGAGACCGTCTCTGTATAGTCTCAAACAACCGAACACCCCCTCGAGCTTGGTTCCAGAAATTTAAGGCGACACTTATGATTGCTCATTCCGTACAAAGAAAATTTGATCCGTCCTCATTTTTTCAACATACATCCCACGGTATAACTATCTTGCCTATCTATGTGAATGACATCATGATTACGGGAACTAATCCCGATAACATTGTTCAAAATAACGGCTGCTACATAGTGCACGTAGCAATCACATAATCGGCTCTACGGTTGAAGCTGCTACGCTATTTTGAAAATAGTGGTGCTATGGTGTTAGACTCATTAAAGCCAAGCAAGTTTAATTTATAACACTATTTTTCATATTTCTTCTCCTCAATAGCCTTTTTTATAGTTGTCTCTACCCTTACATTGTTCTAATTCACTAAAAGAAAATACAATTTGATGCTACACAATATTTGAATTTTTTTTACTAAAAAAATTTCAAATCGCTGCGCCGCTACATATCGCTCACAACGTAGCGTTTGGCCACTGACTACTACAACCGCTATTTTTTTCCTTGCCGATAGCATCCTGTGACTACAACAAAATCTTCATGCATCATTTCATATGAAAGATCTAGGCTCACTAACCCATTTTTTGGGATCGAAGGGGCCACATTCGGCACCAATCTCTTTCTCAATCAGCATAAATATACAAAAGACCTCATTGCTAAAGCTCGCCTTGGAAATGCATCCCTGATGGGTATTACTTTGGAAATGAATGCCAAATACCAGAGAGCGGATAGGACTCCTCTCTCTGGTCACACAATCTACCAGATATTGGTCAAAGGATTAGTAAATTTTTGCGCTTCGCTACTAAGAATTACATAACAATATATAGGGTGCCGAAAAGAGATTAATAAGGAAACCTTATCTTATAAGAAATCTAATCTAATTTCACCCTAATCTAGGATACTAACAAATCATCATTCTCACAAAATATTTGTAACACATCATCACAGTTTAAAAAAAAAAAGTGCAAAAGCAACACGAAACCACTTACTTTTTTTCTATGAAAAAGATCCTTTTCCAAGGAAAGGCGTTACACAAATGTTCCTTCAAAGAAATTTTGAAAATTCCAAGAAATCCATATACGAATACTTAACAGAAAAACAATATTTTCTAAGACTCAATCTAAAATCTATTAATTTTTCAACTTATTTGGTTTTGAGAATTTTCTAATCTCTTTTCTCTCTTTTTATTTTCAAAAAAAAATCTTTTGTTTTTTATTAAGATTTTTAGGTTCCAGCTCCAGGAAATTCAAATTTTTTATTTTATTCCAACATATTTTAGATTTAAAAAACTATCTATTAAAATTTTATATTTATAAAGCTATAACTTCTATTATTGACTTTTTTGTGAGATTTTTCATCTTATAGGAGAACGGTTGCCTTAAGTAAGTTGACAGTTAGCATACGATTTTGTCAAATCCAAAAAACATCCAAGAAACAAATTTAATTTTTTAAAAACATTTTGAGAGTTAACAAGAAATTTCTAGAAAAGGTTTGTGATAATGATGTTTTAGAACTTTTAGTACATTAAGAAATGCATTTAGTTTGACCTAAAATTAGAAAATGGAAGTAGCTAGGATTGGAAAAAAAATTCAGGCAAGTAGGAAACATACATTATCCGTGTCCACTTCTGCAATGATCTCTTTAATTGTTTTCTCATCACCCATATTATACTTCTTGAGGGCTTGTTCCAGTTCCTCCATTGTGATGTAACTGGAAAAGGCAATGATTAAAGAAAGAAATCAAGAAACACTTAACAATCACCGCAACAATTAAACACAGATTTGAAATCAAGTTCATGTAAGGACAATTACCCGCTCTTATCCTTGTCAAAATATTCAAAGGCAGTGTACAAGTGATCTTCTTTTTCCACTCTGTTCATGTGCATTGTGGCAGTTATGAATTCAATGTAATCAATTGTCCCATTTCCATCCACATCAGCCTGAAAAAGCACCCACATTGATATGCTAGTAAACAAAAATCTGATGATTTCTATTAAACATGTTGCCATTGTACTAAACTAATGAAATCTAAACAGTTATAAAGAACAGAACAAATTTATGCATCATGGAATTAATGGGAAAGATTGCTGAGATTGAGGTAATTTCTTTAGTTCTTTTTAATAGTATTAATGAATTATTTCATTATTAGTTACGGTAATTTGGCTGATGGTGGTGTAAAGTAGGTAGGCTTTGAAATTAGGAGGTTAGGTTTTTGAATTTGAGAAATTAGTAAATCTGTGTAGTTATTTATGCAATAATATATATATATACTGAAATGTATATATATATATAGATTACAGTAAAATTGATAAATTTTCCATTAATACTTCCATGAAAGATACAATTTGTTTTATAGTAGCTTTTATCAAGAGTTGCTAACCATTGTAATCAAAATGCCTAGGCATTAAAGTTGCGGCAAACAATATACTTAACACTCCCCCTCAGGCAGGACACCTCTTGGACTTGAAGCACACGCCCATCATAAAGCAGCATAGGGCCTTCTGCCCTGTGCACCTATGCCCGCAACGTAATACCAAGGGCACGACAGCGTGGATTCAAACCTGGAGGACCAAAACCTGTGATGGCTCTGATACCATGTCAAAAGTTGCTAACCATTACAACCAAAATGCCTAAGTATTAGAGTTGAGACAAATAATATACTTAACAGCTTTAAGGTGGGGTTTATATAAATATGATAATAATGGGATTCAAAACATTATTCATTCATTCATTCAATCATTCATAACCATCCAAACCTTACCCAATCTAGCTAGGTTCAGCTTGTGAACCACGCAACCTAATTAAACCATTTTCCCACTAGACATTCTTCACTTATCGTTGACTATTTTCTTTTCTTTTTTTTTTTTTTGTTTTTTTTTTCTTTTTTTTTTGTTTGCATGAAATTCTCATCATTTTCAAAAATAGAGCAACAGATGGATAGCTTTGGAGGTAAACGCCCAAAGTTCATTGTGCATGACTCACTGTGAATTTCTAGTGCATTATGTTCCTTGTTTCTGCAAAGTTGGATTTGATTATATTGTTTCTTTTATAGAGATTAGGTTTGGAGAAACTTTGGAACCCTAGATTTAAATATGTTTTGGGTTCTCAAATCCTGATTGCTCCATATTGGCAACAGAATTCAGGGTTGCACAGACGGCAACTCAGACAACAGACTGCAACAAATTGGTAACACTGGTTGTCATATTTGGGTGTAAGCTTCAAACTATTTATAAAGGAACATTACAGCTCAGAACAAGTATATGTTGAAATTATAAGAAAAAATGACTAAAACCACCAGGAATCTCAAGAAAATTCTAAAGAGAAATTTTGAGATCGTACTGCCTCCATCAGCTGCCTAACTTCAGATTCAGAAAGCCTAGTCCCCAACTTTGGAAGACCTGCTTTCAATTCTTCAAAAGTAATGGTCCCACTGTTATCTGTGTCCATAGATTTGAACATCTCTTTCAAGCCCATGATTTCTTCCTCAGAAAGATTTTCTGCAATTACCTGAAAGTCAGGAATAAAGATGTAAATATGTAATTAATTCTAAGAAGAAAAAGTCAGTGCAGCAAATGCATAAGTAGAAGCTGACCTTCAAAGCTACTTTTTTAAGCTTGTTCATTGCCCTGAACTGTTTCATTCTAGTTAAGACTGCTATGTCAATTGGCTTGTCAGATGCATCTCCATCTTCTCGTACCCACGGGTGATCTGCATATTTTTCCTAGTTTAAAACCACATAAAGCCAATAGCTAGAAGAAACTGAAATCACAATTCCCAGTTGGCTGTTGATGATTGCAAAATCTCTTAGTCGAACAATTCCAGAAAACCACTAGTGCAGTACATACACATGACAGCAATACGATAGCAAATGAGCTCCAAGTTGCATGAAAAACACAGGAAACGACCACAAAGAATATGAGGAGAATAATGCCCAGATAAAACGGATAGTAGTTCAGGAACCACTCTCACTATTCTATAATACTACAACTCTCCACAAAACAGAACCATACACCTGATTCTAAAACCCTAGTTGAGTAAGAAATGAGTTGTCTACATGTTTTCAAGCATTCATGTTGCCAAGGAAAACTATAGTTGACTGGAGCAAGCATCCTTATTCCTTCCCAAACAGTAGCACAAGTAGTCTATTCCCTTTAACATTGGATAGGATATCTTAAGGCCTATAGATAGGCTCCAAAGTCCAAACCTTACTATTGTGAATAAGTATGCAAACTACGGATCCATGCTAACCTATTTACTTAGACAAACATGCAGGATCTATTGTACACTAATATGAACAACATATATTATACATTAGTAGTTCACAAGACCAAATTGGAAATGGATTTTGACAGCAAATGGAGAGCGTACATAGCCAAATGCAACTTCCCTTGCAAAGTTCTCAAATTTGGTTAATGGATCACTGAATCTATTGAAGGCCTCTAGAGGCAAGGTTACCAGCTCTCTCCCCTATTGTCTGCGATTGTCAAAGAAGGGCTAATTCACTGATATAGAAGACAAATGAACCAGCTTTTGATCCATGATTTCTTTTTTCTTTTCTTTTTCCTTTTTTTTTTTGTTTGCTGCTGGGGAATAAAAATGGTATTCATTTTTCGATAATGTTCTCTAACAAAGGGGAATCCTGAAATATCTATGTTTGGGCATAAATTTGTTATATTTATCAATGAATGCACAAAAGACTAGTGTTTGTCTTTCGAAATCCACAAATGAAGAGCCTGATATATTTAATTTGTTTCACAATCCAGTAAAAAGCTTGTGAGTGCAAAATCACAAATATATTTCTAAGGGGCCACAAGGTTCTATACTAATATCACAAGAAGTCCTCAACAGTCAACAGAGTACCATAGACAAAGAAAAAGGGAAAAAAAAGGAAAAAATGGGGAAAAAAAAGAGACCTTGAGATCTCAAGAACTCCTTTAGTTGGCATAAATATTCTAAATAATATTGACCAGAATCCATCTTAACTGCTGCCATTAATTATATCCAGACTGTTTTTTTTGTGTTTTGGTGGTAAATATCCTCGTGAGGTTCTTAGTCAAAGGTCCAATTCATTTCTTGTTCACATGAAGCGTTAGGTTGAACTTGCTTTGTGCATATTTTGGGTCATAAACAAGATAACATTCATGCTAAAGAACTCAAGTGCATATTTGTTGATTATCCATCAACTCAAAAGGAATATAAGAACTATGATCTTGTTACTGACAGCATGTTGATCTCAATGAATGTTAGATTTTTTTGAAAATTGCAGTACTTGAAAATTGCATGCATTCATCATATTGGACACCAAGAACTGTTTTTTAATACATAGATTAGTACAAGTATAATCACATCTATGAAAATAAGGGATCTGATTGCACTTTCTGGAATCTAGGACAGTTACGAATATCAATCTCTTACCCATAACATGGCATTTCACATATTATATTATGATATTTATTAATAGTACAAACCAAGCATGTAATTGAGTGTATTTATACAAGCGTTACTCTATTTTAGATTTTTCTTAAATTTAACAACAGAAAAAGACTTTCATTTTTTAAGCATTCTCATTCTCAAAAGTGGCAATGTCGATAGAATTGTATGAAACAATCAACATCATGCGATGCTATGCACAAGAATGGAATCCAATAATTAATGGCGAAGTATCATTTATTGATCTTCTCTTGGGATGAAGATGCAACTTAGATCCCACTATGATGCAACTTAGATTGCACAAACTTAAACTTTAGGTCAGTTCAGTTGTAATCGTAATTGTCAATTTCGTTTGGTTTGACTGAAATGGCTGAATGAATTTCATTCAGACCACTGGCCAAATCAAACCACACATGTAAAAAATTTTGTTCAAAATTTCAGTCCATTTGCTGAAATTTTAATTTTAAAAAAAAAACTAAAAGAGCAGGGAGATTTTTGAAATTTTTTATAAAGAGCAGAGATCTTTTTGTAGTTTTTTTTTTTTATAAATATATGTGCAGCCCCCAACCATATGCAAACTATCAAACAATTGCATGTCATATTATGAGTTGAAATTTGAGAATCAATGTCTAATTTCACATCATCATGTGCACAACTTATGGATGGGATGTAGAAATAACCTATTGAATTATTTATATGGTAGAATAAATTAAATGTATAATTTAACTATATGTAATGATTTGGAATTCTATATGTTATGTTTAAGTTTTTAATTTTTTACATTTTTCTGAAATGAAACTACAAAATGTATCACTGATATTCCAAATCAACTGAGCCATTTTAGATTGGAGCTAAACAAAACAGGGTTCAAAATGAAATTGACAACAATGGTTGCAATTTGTTAGGCTGAAGCTTAAGAATTTTAATCAACCTAACCTAAATTGACCAAGTGAAACCAAACTCCACTCAGCACGACAAGAAGTTAGGTTGAGAAAATAACACCTCAGGTCAGGTTACATCAGATCTGGTTGGCCCTTCTATACTTCAGGTTGGGCCCAAAACTGACCCATCCAACTTGTAGTCCCATCCTATGAGACAGGTACAGTAGCATAGACAAGCATCCAAGTACCATAGAGCAGAATCGTGCTTGTCTACTTGTATATGGTCAGGCACACTTGCAACTAGATGAAGATAAAATGCTTTGATGATAACCATGATCATGCATTCATGCTTTTATATGGTCAGGTCGGGGTTTTTTTTTTTTTTTTTTGTTTTGGGGGGGGGGGGGGGGGGGGGGGGGGGGGGGTGCACAATGAAAGTTATTATTAAAAAAAATGATAACCATGATCATACATACTTGTATAACCATCCATGCATACTGATCCAGTGACCTCGATGGTTCAAAATGACTTGCTAGTATGACAACCGCTCTTTTTAGAAGGGTTCCATTAGTTAATTTGCTAGCCAACATGTTAGAGCTCAAATGAAGAAAGAACACAAATTGGTAAATTTAGATTGATTTAGGGTTGATGTAGCTCTATTATCAAGGCAGCTATCCAAAAGGCATTTGCAGCTCCAACCCAACCCAACCACCCCCACAACCAAAAAAAAAAAAAAAAAACCCAAAAGAAAAATAAAAAAAAAATGCCGTGGCACACAAATAAGTAAATAAGACATGAATGGGATTGTTCACAGCTAAAATATAGACGGGGTGAAGAAGGTGAAAAGTTGAAGCATTTTAAAAAATTAATATTATGATAAATAGCTTGGGTTAAACGGAATAGATAAGATTAGAATATGTTAATTTTACTTCTCAGAAGCTATATAGATTTTTGTGGAAGAATTTTTTAGTAGTGAGTAAACGAATCAGTATGGATTATCTCCCTCTTGTTTCTCTTCTCTTTGTCTCAGGTATTCTACAGTCTGTTCCCTATTTCTACAATCTGTATGATCCCTTTCTTCTCTACCATATTCTATTTGCACCATTTGACACCAAAACAAATCAGGGTTACCAACCAAAGTGTTGATTGCAAAATCCTACAGTACATCAATCAAGTGGTATGAAAGAAGAATTTTATATAAACATAATTTACAAAAAAGTACATAAATAAATGCAATGAGCTGTACTGCCTTGACAGTGGTTTTTAAAGCATGAAGCTTACTTAGAATCTCAATGGCAGAAAGTCGTTCTTTCGGATCTGCCCGTAGCATCTTCTTCACTAGTTCCTTGGCCCCACTAGATATGGAAGGCCATGGATCAGAAGAGAAATCAACATGTCCTCGCAAAACAGCATCAAATATACCCTGCTCGTTCTCTGCAACGCAAATGGGAGCGAAACAATAGTTGAATCCAAACAACCTAGCAATATTTATACAGAGACAGATATGAAATCTTTGTCTGGTGAGTCAAATATTTCACCTGCCCAAAAGGGAGGCACCCCGCTAAGAAGAATGTAAAGTATCACTCCAGCACTCCAAATATCAGCCTCTGCTCCATAGTGTCGCCGCAACACCTCAGGTGCCACATAATATGCACTACCAACAAGATCTTTAAATACTTCTCCTGCAGTGCACCCACCCACCCACATTACATTGCGTGATTTTTATACCCCAAAACCAGTCAATTAGGATCCCAATAAAAAAATGTGGACTTGATGACTAAAAATCAACAATGAATTATGTGTGTCACAAGGTGGGTGCATAGATCCAAAGGTAGGTGAATGAATGCATGCTTTTACTTTTAAGTGGGCATTGTTAAGAGAGATTAGAGAATGTTAGGAGAGATTAGATTAGATCTGAACCACACAGATTACTTCACCACTCTTCTGATTCAAAATTAAAAAACACTCTAAACTTCTTCCACTTGAAACTAACAACAACAACAACAACAAGATTACCTGGCCTGAAGAAGACGGAGAGGCCGAAATCGGTGGCCTTGAGCGGCGAGTCCTCCGCCTCGCTCAAGAAGAGGAAGTTCTCCGGCTTGAGATCGCGGTGCATCACGCCCATGGAGTGGCAATTGTGCACGACAGTGACGATCTCCCTACACAGCGCGGCGGCGGCGCGCTCGGAGTAGTGGCCCTTGGCGATGATGCGGTCGAAGAGCTCGCCGCCGGCGCAGAGCTCCATGACGAGATTGACGGAGTGGCGGTCCTCGAAGGCGCCGACGAGCTCGACGATGTTGCGGTGGCCGGTGAGGTGGTGCATGATCTGCACCTCCCGCCGCACATCCTCGATGTCGTCGCGGTTCACGAGCTTCCGGGTGGCGATGGACTTGCAGGCGTAGGCCTTGCGGCTCTCTCTGTGGGTGCAGAGGTAGGTGACGCCGAACTGCCCGCGCCCGAGCTCGCGCCCGAACACGTACGTGGCCCGGACGTCCTCCATCGGGCGGCCCAGGACCCGGCCGATGCCCGACGGGGGGCGGGGGACGGGGGTGGGGGTGGGCTGCACAGGACCGCTGGGGCGGATGTTGAGGTTAGCGGGGGGAGGGGGATGCGGCGCACTGCAGCTGTCGGCGGTGTCGCCGGCGGAGGAGGGGAGGCCATTGCAGTTGCCCATGTTTTGAGGGGGAAATGGGACAGCTATGACAATGAGAGGCCGCGAATGTAGGGGTCGGGAGGTTCGGCCGGGCGTGGAATCTTATATGGGGTCTGGTTCGGTCAGCCCTGTTGGATCCTTTTGTGTTTTGTGATTGTCTTTGTGGCCGCCTGCTGGTAACAATGTTGGTCCCCATGGATTGTATACATTGACTTTAATGAGCTACCAGTAATAAGTATGGCATGACCATACCCCATGTGCTGTGGCTAGGATTCATGCTCCATCTAAATTTAGATTTGAGATTTTTGATAAATAATTATATACAGAAATGTTATGTGTAATAGTGGTTAGGTTAGGTTGGTCATTTAAAACGTGAAAAATAAAGGGGTTATGAGTTTATAGCACTTTACCTACATAATTTTTTAGCATTTTTATAATGCTTGATTAAAAAGTCAAAATTAAAAAACTTTTAGTCAAAATTGAATTCAAAACCTTTATCTTCAATGTATTATGACCAGCACAATAACCCTTAAGCACGAGCATGACCCACGTTGCTAGGGTCTATACTTCATCTAATTACTTTTGATTTTTTTTTATAAATAAATGCATGTAAGTGCTTTGTGGTGTAGTGGTTCGGTTATAATGAGTTCAAATCTCACAATCTATACATTTTTAGCTGTTTCACCAAGGCTTAATTTAAAAAGTCAAAATTGAAAAGAATGTGATCAAGATTGAATCCAAAACCTTCTACTTTAATTAATTTTAGATCTCTCCTATGGTGGAAGGATTTAGAGCTTGCACAATTTGATGTCAAAATCATTTTTTGGGGGCTTGAAATTCAAGGTAAGGATGATCACGTTTGCATAGTAAAGAAATTATTGTATGAACTAAAGCAGTTTCTGAGAGTGTGTGTGTGGTTGTACAAGCATTTCAATACTTTTATGGCTCAAAATGGGTATTGTAGGGGTTTGATAATTGATCGCATCATATCTTGAAAGTACAAGATGCTCTCAATCTTCTACAAAATATGCAAAAATAATATACTTTAGCCCAATGCTCTAGCAAAATCACTCCAATGGAAGCTCTAGAGTAATATAGTAATCTCCAATGTATAATCTCCACTTAGAATAATAATTTTTGTACTTTATGGTTGAGAAAAGAACCATTTAAATAGCCCACAATTCATGCCTAAAAGATATACTTTTTGTATAACTCAAATTAATGGTGGAGAGTGCATACTTCTCAAAAAGTCATAGTTGCTGAGCGTGGCTCTTGAGGTCTACATTTCTTCCCAAGGTTCTGCACCTAAAGAGTTACACCTAAAGAGTTAAGAGTTGTCTTACCCATTCGTGATCTTTACCTAATATATTGTGCACATTGAGAAAGCAATATGTAACTGTGCTTCACAGGGATTTTGTTTAGATTGATGGGTGAACTATTACTGAAAGTACAGAGCTCATGAGAAAAAATAATTTATGCTTCAGTCCAAGGAATACCTCTCTCTCTCTCTCTCTCTATATATATATATATATCGGCTTTGATCATGCGAGTACTGTTCACATGCACCTACTATGAAGAGGGCCCCATTTGGGGATGGGACTAGGGAGATGAAAAGATTTATGTGGGACTACCCCACGTATCAAATTTGGCCCCAATCATATGTCCCTAACCCCTTCATCCGTAGCCTACAAATTCAGTCCATTCGAATTGGTACATAATCAATTCAACAGTCAAATAAATTCAGACCTACCCGAAATTTGGTTCGGGTGATTATCGAGGAGGTCCCTGTGTATTGCAAGGTTTTGATTGGATAATAGATGGGCCTCACCTAAAGTTTTTTAAAGAAATAATGAGAACTAATTTTCATAGAATTATTTTTCTACATACATCTATCTTTGCCACTCATCTAGAAATTTGTACATGACCTCATAGATGGCTTGCAATACTAATGCAATCTGCGATATGGATTGCTTGACTGCGAACACGCTGGTGCCATCGCATGCTGGTTTGCTTGCATGTGAATACAATACAGCTAAAAAATAATCCATTAAATTGGGTAGTCTTCTAGTCGTATTGTCCTGGAGGAAGCATATCCCCTGAAAGCATCCCCAGTCAATACTTGGTCTGATCCTTTGTCTGGTTGATCATGGTCTGGGATCTTTGATTTGAGTTCTGTGGTCGAATTTGAAAGCTCTGGAAAGTGCTTGAAAACACCAGATAATCATTGAAAAGAACTTCCATTCTTGCAATTGGCATCTTTTTCTCTGTCTTATCAAGTAAAAGAATCAACCATCTCTTCATCTAACGAAAGAAATTGAGAAGGATGGTGACTTGGAATTGCCTTTCTGGTCATGACTAGGACTAGCATATTCTTGGAGAGACTGAGATTTTCGTTCCATTTTGTAATCTCGAGAGACAGAGAGGTCATGATGGGCAACGACTTTCTTCTTTAGATTTTGTCTTGTATGAAATTGCCATTTGACTAAAGAAAAGAGTCAATAATATAATCTGAAAACTATAATATTTTGATAATAAATTTTTTTATTATGTTTTGTTTACAATATATTAGACTCACACCTCCACTTACCTCAACATCATTTTCGTAACTAAATCGAACAACTGTGTGTCATTATTATGGAAAAAAAATTATCAATTTTGGAGACTAATTATCAGATGATGAAAACCAAATGTAACGAATGTTGATGGTCTTGATCTAAGATCATCGAAGGGAGAATTGAAATTTCAATATCTTCTATACAACAATTCACTTTGTCGTGCTTTAGATCAAGTGTCAGTAGAGCTTGTCATCAAAGATATTATTTTGGACCAACCGTTATCTAAAACATCAGATTCGAATTTTACTCTATTAACTTGTCCGCTAAATGTTCGAGAAATTGTGAACCTTTGGATGTACTCAAACATTACAATGCGTTGGCCGCGTGTCTTAACCAAATTGCATTTTTTTAAAGCGCGCCCACCCCCCCCCCCCCCCCTCCCCTTCCCTCCCCTCCCAAGTATTTGGTTTTACCCTGGGTGATCTTGCAAACGTACCTACTTAAAACATATAAAGTTTGCCAATTAGGCCCTTCTTTTTCTTCTTTTGAGGATGGGCTTCTTGTTGTTTGACACAAGTTTTGAAAAAGATCAAAATTCTAGAATCTGGAGAAACAAAAGAAAAAGGATTCTAGAGACATATCTAGGCACAAATTGATGTTCATAAAAAATAAAACTATAACTTTTTTGGGTAAAACTTTATAATTTCTAAATTGCCTTTGTAACATAAAATATTAAGATTATAATTTTGTTATCATAAAAAACTAAACAGGAATGTTAATTGTATGATAACAATAATAATAATCGGTGCTAATATCATTGCCATCTTATGAATTTATTTATTATAATACCATACATAATATATCAGTTTATATCTAAATTATATTATATCTTTTTCCCATTTCAATATAATTTACACAAAAATTATCAAATTTATACTTTTTATAATTTATAAAAAAATTAGAAATATTTAATGGTATAACTATGGTGTCTATGGAATTATGGAATGAGTCATCTATATTGAACAATTGTGATTAATAAATATACTCGCATATGAGTTATTCTACGTACTTGCCTAATCCTAAATTTGCATGATTTTATACAATGCATGCATAATTTTATTTACTTCTTGTACTCAATATTCTTATCATGGACCCACTCTAGATAATGAAGAAGATCCCAAACATGAATACAATGAGGATGACATACATGAAGAAGTGCCTTTATTATTAGAAACTTTGCAACGACAAACGTAGTTGTTTTGATTAGTTTACTTTAATTTCAGTTTTATTTTTGAAATTCTAATTAGACCATTATTGGTCATTTTCCATTGAAGATTTGAATATGGATCAATATTAACTATTTAATTTAACTAATGAAATAGACTTTAAGTTTAAATAATACTTGTGCCCATAATCCTGATTGTTTGATATATGTTCCATTGCAATTAAACCTATTAGGTTTATGTCTTGTATTCCGGTTTAGCCGGATTGGTTCATTGATCTAGCCAATGACCAGGTTAGGGTTAAAGGTAATTTGGTCATTATACCGGGGCTTTCTTGGTACCCAAGAAACATGTAATGTGACCCTAGACTTTGTGTAGGAGATGTAGCAGATCTCTTCCTCGTGGTGTAAACCACATAAGGCCATATAGGGTGTAGAAAGGTGTGAGTTCTCTTCCTCGTGGTGTAAACCACATAAGGCCATATAGGGTGTAGAAAGGTGTGAGTTCTCTTCCTCGTGGTGTTGACACACCATATATGGAAGGGTGCTGTGAGAGCAAGATTAAGATTTATGAAGATTGGGGAGCTAAATGTGAGAGGAGTGGGAGTCCTTGTAACAAATTGCACAGTATTTTTCATAGTGAAATTGAGCAAGATGCTCATAACTCGTGAAGGTAGCCTTTATGATGAACCACGTAAAATCTGTGTATCATGATTACACGGTTTTTTTTGTTCTTTATGTGTGTGATGATGTTGATTGCTTCCGCATGTGCACTACAAAACCAATCTCACATGATTGACTAAATCGAACCCTCACAACTCAAACTTACTGTTTAGATGGAGGTTTTATTCAAAAAAATAAAAGAAATTGCAATTTATCCTCAATGAAAAAGATTTATAATGTGATTATCTTAAAAGAAAAAAAACAAATAAAAAAAGTTAACAAGCAAAATGGGGTACATTGAATAGAATACATTTGTATTGCATTTTTCTACAACATAATTGAGACAAGGCCTTGACCATAATGATGATGATGATAATTGTAATTACCTTCAATGAAAGAACTCATTACTTTGTTTAACGTCCAACAATAGAAAAAAATACTAAAAGACAAGTGGGAACCTTCGAAAGAAACATAGAATAATTAAATATAGATTAATTTTGTGTTTTCCTTCAATGAAATAAATTAATATTATGTTTTTTTAATAAACGAAATAAAAACTAAAAAGTCACCATGCAGAACTTTGAGTCCTTTAAGTCTTTAACAAGCACATCACACGCCTATACGTGTAAGTATTATCCCAAATATCATTTCAATCAAAGAAATATTAGATTTAGATGAATTTTTTTAAATATATAATCACGTGTTATACAAATTACCAATTTAGCCTTATTTATTAATCTTGTGTGTTTGAAACTTGGAATGGTGCTGGCACAATAAGAAGTGATTTTAGGAAGCATTTCGTTCACTAGAATTATTTTTGGCAGGAATGGAATGGAGACTGGAATAAGTCTAGAATGGAATGTAGCAGGAATAGTAACTCACATTCCAACGTTTGATTAGTCAGATGAATCAATCTAGTAATAGGATTCTCATTCCAGTTCCTGTATTTAGTATACTGGAATGATACCAGGAATGGAATAAAATTTACATAAAACTTACCAAAATACCCCTGTGAAGGTTTTTTTTTTCATTTTTTGCAAAATTTTTCTATTTCAGGTTACACAAAACACAATTATTTACCTATTTTGATAGATTATCATTAAAACAATCACAAAATAACACACTAAAACATCACTTACAGTAGTAATAAACATCATCAAAATCACCAAATAACATGTTACTAAACTTAAACATCACATAAATTAGCTAAACCAAGTTATTAAAAGTTAGCATTCATCCAATATTTTCAAAATAACATCCACAGTGCTTAAAACAAAGAGTATCAAATATGAAATATAGATAATGTATCAATGCACCTAAGTGCATCACAAATCTCCACTTAATAAAACCCTTACAAAGTCTTCTTTCTCATCATTTTTCAAAGTAAAAAAAATTGCAGTCATCTCATGATCATGACCTATAGCAATTATGGCTTTATGGCATTCCATCCTTGATAGATTTGGAAGCTTACGAAGCTCTTTATTGATTTTATCCCTCCTCGTTGCTATATCCAAATCAACACCAATAGCTCGACTAAACTTTTCAATGGCTTCATCAATCTTGTTGCCTATGATCATGGCTACTTCTCGAAATCCATTCATTTTATCGATGCTCCTCCTCCTTTTTCCTTTTTGACTAGTTCCTTCATTATTGATGGAAGCTGTGGAAATTTCCTCCAAATTCATGCGGTAATTTTGTGTATCCTCATCTTTCTCATTCCTAGCCAGTTAATCCAAGATATCTTTAGTGGTAGCAGCTCCCCTTCCAGTGGCACGATCTTTTCCAAAGATAGTGCAAAGTATTTCATAATGTGGAAAACTTCTACCGCTCCACTGACCTGCATCCTTGTGGGTCTATAAAAAACATATAAATGAGACAAATAAAGCATAATATTCAAAGGACGGATAAGAATATATCAGATAATTCTTAAAATGATAATACCTTCACATAACCATTCCAAACCTCATTTTCAGCAACCACCAAAATTTTCTGTGGATCACATCCAAATCCACTACAATTCACTCCATTAAACATATCATACGCAATACAAAAATCTTTTTTCAATGTCTTGATTATAGAATCAATGTGTGGCTTAGTTTTAATCCCACTTGCAAGTAACTTTTGCAAAAATGTTACCTAGATGTGGTTTAGATGACAAAAATGTTACCTTAATACTAATGAGATTTCATATGTGAATCCTAGTTGCTTGTAATCACTACATTAACAGTAGCATGGGATGATTTCAATCTTGAATGGCAACTAAAACAATATTATTTGACTACAAGAATATATTATTTGAACACTTGGGTGGGCTAATCCATGTAATCATACTGGGCCACAAAATGAATGGTCCAACATTCTCCCACTTGATCCAATTAACCACATTCATCCATCAGTCTCCCACTTGGTCAATTGACCACATTCAAAACTCTAGAAAAGAAAAATTTTCAAAAATATATGCATTTATTAATATAAAGATTTTGAAACTCTAGAAACTTGAATTCAAATTTAAGATTCGAACCCGTGCGCATTGCCTTCATTATTAATTGCCTGTAAAATCTTAATGCTAATCATTTGATCTATGATCAAACTGATTTGTTGATGCAACGTATAGCGATCCTACAACCGTGGCAGACCGTGATTGAAACACTCACGATCACCACGGGGAAAACAATCCCAATTACTCTTGTGGAGCTTCACTCATTTCAAGATCGATCATCAGTTGGAATGCCTGTAAGGTACAATATGCTTTCCCAGAGACCGTGGGGCCTTAACATAGGTTCTGATTGTCTTAGGCTCCAACTTAGAAAAATTTTTGAGTTGAGAAGTGGAACTCTATTGTGGGGCTAATGTATTAAAAATTTAAGCCGTGAGATTCGTTGGATCTATCGTGAGCAGCTGCTTGAAGCATCTGGGCCTCAAAGACCCCTTAATCCTTTTTGTTTGAAGAAGAATAGCTAGGTTATCCGACCAAGCGGGCCATTGCAGACCTTTGATAAAAGAACTGGAGGGACAGGGGCATCTGACCAGAGTCTCGATTATTTCGAGGAGAAGAATTCATTTCTTCTAGTTGAAGAGGGAATAGGGAAAGTGGCATTCTATTTAGTTGTGGACCGATGCACACTGCCGGATGCCAAACGCCACCGTCGCGATTGGCCGTGGTCTCTCACAAGGTGTCGCTGCTGAAATTCACACCAGCATGGTACCCACACTCAAATTGAGGTCCCCACATTGAAACGTTGAGAACTATACCCATGCCAGCGGGTGATGTTTGACATCTATAATTGCATAGTAAAGTCAGGTGAATGCTCAAATTAAAAGATAAAATAAATAAAAGAAATCAACTCAAAAAAATATGATATTTTGTCATTTAATAAATAGAGAATGTAACTTTTTTTACATTTCGTGTTAAAAGTAAATATTTTTTAAGAGGCTTTAAAAAATTAAGGTAACCACAACTCAGGACCCAAAAAACATTTAATATCAAGGGAGGATCTTCCGCTTAAATTTTAATTTTATTTTCAAAGTTATTCCAACATATGTTGACATCAACAAAAACCTAAAACTGAAAATAATTACATAACTAAGAAATCTCGTTGATATCGATAACTTATTTATTGACATAAACAAATAATTTGTCAATGTCAACAAAAACTTGTACACTAACTGGATATGTAAAATTGCATAGCTGAGTGTTTTTGTCTATGTCGTTGAAAATCGATACATTAACTAAATGAAAAAATTACATAACTGAGTAGCCAACAAATTATTTATTGACATCAATAAATTCTTTTGTCGTCATCAACAAAATCTATTTCACAAACAATGAATTAAATTCAGCTGTGTGATTTGTTGCTATAGTTTTACCAGTTCTATTCAAAAGTTCTTTTTTAAGTTCTCTTATTTGGCTGACCCTAAAACATGCTCCGTACATTCATTAAAAAAAGCATCAACATTTATAAAAGAAAATAATTACACCATCTAGTGCACAACACAAAAAACACAAATTATTCTTCCATTAAATCAATGCCAAAATATATCATTCATCCTTTCATTTTTAAGTTGTGGTTCCACCATTAAAAGTAGGTATGGTTCCACCCTTACAATAAATAAAAAAGATAAAAACATAGCTCCTCTTTACAAAAAAAAAAAAAAAAAAATCACAACGCCACCTTTACATAAAAATCATGGCTCCACCTTTACAAAAAATGAAAAGAAGAACTTATTTCCACGTCAACAAAAAGTCTTGGATCCAGCATGTCAAAATATTAAGTCTCCCTCGTTACAAAAAAAAAAAAAAAAAAAGCTTACTTTTGTCAAGTTTTCATGGGTGGATTGCGTCACTTTTATCAATTGTGCTCCTTTTCTTTACAAATAGAACATATTAATTAACGAACAACAACCATCCTCAAAATCTATTTCCAATTAAAATCAACAGAAATCCATTATAACCATCAACAAGAACTAAATGTTCCACATTCAAAATAAACAACCACGATAATTTATTTTAGGCAATAATAACATTAAACCATCAAGAAAGTATTCCACATTAACAAACTATCTAGTATTCAAAATACAATTGAAATCTAAAGATCTCATTAAAATATCACATATATAACCACAATTCATCTATTCTCAAATAAATCACATGGCCTTTATAAGTTCAAAAATTATCCATTTTGAAAGTACAAATTGAAGGTTTAAATTTATAAAATGATCATTTAAAGATCACAAAATGAGCAATACAAATATTGTAAATAAAATATTTGTATTAAAATAGGAGCGGGTTAAAGGGATGGTGGGAAAAGGGGGGAGGGGTAGTTAAGAAATTTTAAAAAAATGTCCTCAGATTTTTTTTTTTGGTGTGCGAGAGCGCGCACGGGGCATTAGCAGCTCCCTTTACGGAGCCATCCGGATCCATATTTCATATCCAGTTTCTGTTATAGTTCTCACAAGTCAACCTGAATTCCTATTGTTAAAAGTACGCTTCTCATTGTTTGATACAAGTATTAAGAACTGTGGCAAGAAAATGTATAACTGGAGCAACATACATGTGGGTATCAGTTTATTTTATTTCACAATTCTCAGCAATCTGTGGCATTGCCTCTATTACCACTTTCATGTAGGCATGTGAAAAGGGAAAATAGTAAGCATTAACCATAAAAAAAAAATGAAAAAGGAACTTGGCCTACCATACATACTGCTGTTTACTCTCTACAATAATTTCCATTCATTGCTTTCATTCAATATTTGCTCACTAGATTCAGACATATAGAACTTTAAAGATGAACCTTTGGTAATAAAATCTTACTTATTATCATCATCATCATCAAAATCGATTACCATCTTGAGTTTCCTTCTTAATCCAATGCTTTTGGGCATCAAAAGACCCATATCATCTTCCGAGTCTTCCAGCTCATTATATACTTGCTGCTGTGGTGAGCTATCCACTTTGGAAGAAATATCCATACCTTCTGCAGGAGCCACTCGTTCCCCTGCTTCTGCTCCATCAGCAACATTAGCCAGCTCATCCTCTAGATTATCAACCAGGTGGGCCATATCAACTGCTGAAATATCCATGCCTAAAGCAGGAGCCACTCGTTCCTCTGCTTCCACTCCATCAGCAACATTAGCCAGCTCATCCTCTAGATTATCACCCAGGTCGACCATATCAGAGGCAATTTTGCCTGCATCAACACTAATATGTGAAGGGTCCATGTCCTTGTCTTGGACAGATCCATCACTGCAACAATTTAAAAAAAGAACAAAATTAGAAAAAAAATAATGATTCATTAAAAGAGGTTTGTGGTTAGTTATAGAAGTAACCGATGAGCAATGCCTCCCATTGTTTTTAGTATTTTCACTTTGTATAGCCTCAACTTCTGATCCAAAGAAAACATCTATTACATGTCTCCCAACCAGGCTCGGAGCCAATAAAAGCTGAACAGAACGGGCTGAGCTAAAATGAACTAGTAGGAATTTTTAAGCATTACAATTCCATCATCAGCATTGATGCCTTCTAACTTTTAAAGACAATGCTGTCTAAAACTAGAAATACTTAAATAAAGGAAACTAGCACCAAATTGTTTCTTTTTTTTTTTTTTTGGTTTCTTTTTCGTAAAAGGCAATATGAAAATTTCATCATTAAATCTTATCCCAACTATGTTGAGGTCAGCTAAATGAATTATGTTTTTCCATTCCGATCTATTCTGAGTCAAATTCTCAGATAAGCTAAACTTCTTAAAATTTAATTTTACTACCTCAATCCACTTCTCCTTTGGCCTACCCATTCCCCATTGTGGGTCATCAACCTACACAACCAAATTTTTCCTTACCGGCGCCATTGCCGTCCTACATTTGACCCAACTATTTTAAATGGGTTCCTCTAACCTTATCCCCTATTAATGCTACCCCTAAATGTTCGTGAAAGCTCGCATTTCTAAAATCATCTTTCTTATTTATACTGCACATCCACCTCAACATTCTCATCTCTGCTACATCCAAGTTATGTATATGTTGCTTCTTGATTGACCAATATTCTACTCTATAGGTCATAGCTGGTCTAATAATTATCCTGTAAAAAATTTTCTTCAATTCTGTTCGTACTCATCGTTCACAAAAGCACTCCAAAACCAAGCTCCACTTTAGTCATCCTGCTTTGATCTTATGTTCAACATCTATATCACTCTCCCCATCCTTCTAATTATCAAGTCAAGGTAATGGAAAGAATCTCTTTGTAATATCTCATGGGCTTCAATTCTCATAGTATTTTCAGCTCGTTATGTATGTCCATTGAAATTGCAATCTATATATTCAATATTTGTACGACTCATTTTAAAGCCTTCGGATTTTAAAACCTCGCCCTATCTCTCAAGTTTAGCATTTACACAATCTTATAATTCATCCACAACACTATATCATCTACAAACAATATATACCAAGATAACCTCTTCTTGAATATGAGCAATTAATTCATCCTTAATCAAAGCATAGAGATAAGGGCTTAAGGCTAACCGCTGATACAGACATATGGTCACTGGGAGCTCACCTATCTCTCCACCAGTAGTTCTCACACTCATTACTGCTCCTTCATAATGTCTTCAATAATTTCAATATAACCGCTTGAAGCATTCCTTTTCTTTAAAATATGCCAAATCAATTCTCTCAATACCATGTTGCTATCCTAAGCATTTCCAGGCCTCCATCAGAATGTCATATGGACCCATAGCATTTCCCGTATTCGCTCACTTCAATGCTTCTCTCACTTCCACCACCCTAATTCTGTGGAAAAAAAATGTCCTACTAACAAAGTATTCCCTGTTGTTCTTATATCTCCTATTTTGTCCCCATTTAAAAGCTTGTTAAAATATTCCTTCCACCTTTCTTTAATATCATTGTCCTTAACTAGAACCTTTTGATTATTATCCTAATACATTTGACATGATCTAAGTCCCTAGCTTTCCTTTCCTTTATATTTGCGAGCTTAAAAATATTTTTCTCGCCTTTTTTTCCCAATCTATTATAGATGTCATCATATGCGTTGAACTGTGCACCACTTAATACTGTCTTAGGTTCTTTCTTTACCTTCTAATACATTGCATAGTTTTCCATATTCCTTATCCCTTGTCAAACTTTATAATAATATCTTTTCTTTGGAACAGTTTCTTGAACCTCTACACCACCACCAGATTTCTTTATCATAATGTCTTTTCCCTTATGACCGTTCAAGCACCTATTTTGTAACCTTTCTAATACATTTAGCCAAGTGATTCCATATCATTGCAATTTCTCCCTCAAATTCCATTTCCCTCCTCAATCACTTTATCCTCCAATATTATTGCTCTTTCTCCTTTAAATCCCTCCACCTTGTTTTAAGACACATTTTACTTACTATCCCCTATTTCTACTTCTAACGCAAATATTTACAACTACTAGCCTATGTTGTGTGATCAAACTCTCTTCTGGAATAACCTTACAATCTTTACAAGCCAATCAGTCATATTTTCTAACTAGAAAAAAGTCCTATCTGGCTCCTATTAATTCCACTTTTATAGCTAACTGAATGCTCCTCCCTTTTTAAAGCAAGTTATTACCGATACAAGATCAAATGCTAATACAAAATCCAAGATAGTGCCTCCTAACTCACTTTTTTTGTCCAAATCCTTGTCCTCCATGCACTCTCTCATACGCATTTAAGTCCCCTCTAAGGAAAATTTTATCACTAGTAAACCATTCATCTCCTCCCAAAATTCTCTTAACATTTTCATCTAATCCTACGTGGGGAGCATATGCACTAATGATATGAATTATGTTTGTCTCTAACACTATTTTAATTGCTATTATTCTATCACTCAACCTCTTTTTCCACATAATTTTCTCTTTCAAATCCTTATATACAACTATACACCATTTCTTGTACTATTTTTTCCTACATTAAAAAGTTTATAACCACCAATGAACCCCTTAGCTTTATCTCCTTTTCAATTTGTCTCTTGTAGACAAGCGACACTAATTCTTCTTCTTTTCATTACATCGATCAACTTCATGCTCTTGCCTATAAAGGTTCCTATATTTCAAGTGGTAAGTCGAATCTTCCTCTTCATATAGACTAACTTTTTTAACTGCACTATCCAGAATGGTGCGGTAGCCCTTACTTTCCACTCCAACCGGGTGACACTGCAATGCATCACTTAAAGCGAGGAATACCCTAGCATGATCTGAAAATGTTTTTATCTCAAAATTCATTTGTGGTTCTGACAAAATTTTACGATGACTATTAACATACCGAATGTAACCCTCCTCCTTTACAGGACTTGGGACTAGTAGTAAAATATGCAGAAGTTAGGTGATATGAAAATCTATTAGCAAAAATCATCAGCCATACCAAAATGAAAAATTTTACATATAACCATCAGCTCTTTTGTTATAAACTAGGTAAGTAAAACAGCCAACCCAATCCAATCTTTACAAAGCTTGAGGTTAAGATCAAATTAAGTGTCCATAGATCAAGCTTGGCTCGACTTTGTGTCAAGCTTAACAAGATCAGCACAATAAGTGGCAACAACCAACAGTATCGAGAAGCTAGGTTTTCCAGGTGTCTCTTCTTCTCCCTTGGTTTGAGTGATCACCCACAGGATTGAAAATGAACGGTCAATTTTGTGATCAGGGTAGCAAAATCAAATGTTTCTCCCCGTTTTACCTTTGATTAACTGTTTGATTGAAGATAGTTTTTGAAGGTTCACAATCAATTGGATTGGCTTCCCTTGATTCATCATCTATTAACATCAGCCTTAAGATGAGCAACACGGTGTGGTTCAGTCTCTAGCCTGCTTTCACACCTCTTTTTCTCTAAAAGGGTGACCCATGAGTCTTAGGAGTGGTTTGGACAAGGAGAAAAGGTGAAGAAACCTTCTCTTATTGTATTGGACAAAACGAAAGAGAAAATTTTCAGAATTAGATAAGGTTCTTCGAGAATGGAAGGTCTTGATGGAGATAAGACTGCATACCTTTCGTGCACTTTTTTAGGAGCAATAGCTTCTGAGACATCTTCAATAGTTGTTTCCTGAAGTTTGGCCGTATCTTCCTCACGCCCTGAATTTTTCCTTCTATGTTTCCTGAACAGGATGTTAATCAACTGCGTCACAAATCTTAAATTGCTAAATTTCAGACATTTCAATTGGAGACTGAAACCAAATTATCTAAAATTTTAGTTTATGTAACCATAAATTTATATATTATATTCTTCAAGAGATCAATCATGTTCAAAACCATGCTCATCTTATTTGAGTTTTTGATAAGAGCAACCTGGCCCAGGCACACCACAAACTGAACCATGAGGGCAAGAGTTTGAGCCTTAGTGCTTAGTGGGCTAATTGCAAGTAGATCAGCTTGAGATTTGAATAGGTGATAAGCTCTGGACTGAGTTGTCAGTAAGAAAATAATTAAAAAATTATCCCCAAAACCTGTGCTTGCACAGGAGGTCTAGTCAATCCTTGAGTTAGGACAATTTTATCTCAAGGAGGTTTAGTCCATCCTCGAATTTGGACAGTTCCATCTTCCATTAGACTCAGTTCATATCAACTTTTTGAGCATTCAATCATTTCTTTATGAGCTGTACTAGTGACAGCAGTGATATAAGCAATGGAAAAGCTGCACTATTGACAACTGGCAAGCTGTAGAGCAGATTCAAAGAGCATGGCGCAACAATGGCATAAAAAATAATTTGATGAAATAGGAAAGGACTTACTGAAGAATAGTAATTAATTTTTCATCATCAGAGTCATATTTTTGTAGCAATTGTGTTTCAATCTTCTGTTTAGATGTACTGGTGATGGTAGCCACCTCATTGATTAACTTGCCATTGCCCTTTCCTTTTCTCCTGAAATAAGGAAAACTGTTATAAGGAGTGAATACAAAGATTTGATTTCTGGATGTGATACTGGAACAAGTATCATCATCAAGCCCTTATCCCATATATCAAGGTAATATTTACAAGTTCTACATCTCCACTCATCCCGATCTGAAGCTACATTCTCTACTCAACCCTAAATACGATGAGCAAAGAAGTGTACTCACGAAGCCAACCAGATAGATGCATTAGCTTTGATGATGTTGATATTTTAGCAGAATATTCAGAAATCAGTTCAATAATAGAAAATCACCTATTATGATGCTTAGGTTGCTGAAGAGCTTAACACTGATTCCCCATCAAAATATTTACGAAGCAGTCATTCTCAAAATAGTAGAATAATTTAAGAAATCAACCAGAACAAGTCAAAACAAATCCATCATAGCGTTACCAATCAAAAAACAAAAAAAAAGGCACCATAGAATGAAGTTTAAAGGTATGAGTCAGAGAGTCAAAAGACACTGAGGAATTCCCTCAGATATTATGAGCATTTTCCCCAAGTTCACATTTCTCTGTTGACTGGCTAGTTGTCTGTAATGCCAACGGCTAAGAATGAAAGGGCATTTCCCTGTACCATCAAGCACAATAGTTTACATGCACAGCATTTTCATCCAGTTTTTTCTCAAACCAGTAACCCTGTAATGATAAGAACATGAGAAAATCTTGGGCTTGAGTCACTCGATTACAGGGCATCAGTAATTCCACAGCTTACTGATCAAGCTGTGTCAGTTTCTATCTTTATTAACCCAATTTCACAATATCGAGCCGCAGATGCATACTGCATGGCAAACTGCACAACATAAACTAATATATGTGAACAGAGAGTGTACCTTTTCTTCAGTTCTAAACTTTCACCCTTCGACGATTGTTCTCTGCCTTCAGATGCAAATATATCATTGTTATTATTATCTTTTGCTGACTGATTTGAGGCTTCAAGAAGCCTCTTTCTTTTAGGAATATTGAGGCCAAGTTGCTTAAGTTTACGGGAAATTTGTGCTGCCGTGTACTTGTTATCAGCATCCAAAGCATTTGCAATCATGTGACTGCACCTCTTATGATTTTTGAATCTGTATAAAAGAGGTAAATTAAAAACATCAAGTGACTATTCCTTGTGTGATTTTTGAATCTACAACAACAAATAAAGAAAGAGAACCAAAAAAAACCCACTATTAGCAAATTATATTTTAAAATTATGACATTTATGGCCAGGCAGTTATTTAAGCCATGGACATTTCCTTTACAGTGGCTTCCTTTTTCTCATCTTTGCAGGGTGCAACTTCGGTTTGTTTACCCTATGAAGGCATTTGGAAGATAAAAGCTCCTAAGAGTCTCTGCTTTTGCTTTGTTGACTATCTCGGGTTGTATACTCATGATGGATAATCTCTGGAAGCGCAAAGTCAGTGTAGTGAATAGCTGCCCAATGTGTCTTAATGAGGCAGAATTGGTGGATCATTTGTTGGTAAATTGTTCTTTTGCTCGCTCGATTTGGATTTCTATTAAGGGTTGGTTCAACTGTAGTTGGGTTCTGCCTAATTCTTTGGAGTCTTCGTATAATTGTATCAAGCTTGGAGTATGGGATTATGCTCCATCAGGGGAATAACTATGTGGAGGGTTTCATTCATTAAGGCTCTTTGGTTGATTCGGAAAGCGAGGTTTGGTTGTTTAAGAAAGAGAGGAACAAGAGATGCTTCGTAGGGATCTTCTTTGGAAGATTTCATCCTGCATGAAGTTAAATTTCAAGTGGCTTCTTGAGCTCTCTTCTTCCAGTCTTTAAAGGCATTTCTTTACACTCTTCAATGAGTAACTGGAAAGAAGTGGCTGTTTTGGGTCCTTGCAAAGTGTTTTATCAGCCATGTTAGTCTCCTCCTCCTTTGGGCCTTGTAATTTTAACTTTGAAGGGAGCATTATTGGTAATCACGGCTCTTCTGGAATTGATGTATCATTAGAGATCATTCCGAATAGTGTATCCTTTCTCCGGCCCCTCCAATTTTTGCTCTATGAATGAAGCCGAAATGCTTGCATTGAGAATGGGTCTTCACCAAGCTGTCAGTTTGAGTCTCAATAATATGACTGTGGAAGGACATTCTTTTTGTGCTATCAGCTGGGCGTCGGGCTCTTCTAAGCCGCCTTGGCATTTGGCGGATGCTATTGAAGAGGTACTTGATTTTGCTTCTAAGCAAAAATCTCTGAAGAGGTCTACAATGAGAAGGCAGATGTTCTTGCCAAGGAGGGTGATGCAGGGCAGATCCATGATTGGCCAGCCTATTGGACCCAAGACCAATAAGGCCCAGTAGAGTAGAGTAAATCCTATTAGTAGTTGCTTTAGTTGCTTTCTTAATTATCTAGGATTCTTTAATATTTAGAAAGTCCAATTATATTTGGTTTAAGACTTCTTACTTGATTTGAATTAGTTGTTTCCTTAGTTAGAAAGTATTTTAGTTACAAATAAAGATGTAATCCCTTTATGGGATACAGACATTGATATTGAATAAGAATTTGAGTTCAGTTCTCAATTGAGAGAGTTGTTGTTCGTCTTTGGTAAGGCACCTAGACATCCTATCTTTAAGCCTTTTGACTTAGAGACTAGCCCGTTGGCTATTCTTCTTCCCTGCGGCCTACGCTGCTTCAATTGGTATCGAAACAGAGATCCGATATAGGATCATTGTTTGTATTGTTCGCCGATTTTTAGGTAATGTATCTCATCCCCATTAATTTTCGTCTTCATCATCTCCTTATCATCATCATCTTCATTCATCATCCTCACCATCACAGCCCACCAAACCCTTTCACTGCAAATCCCAACATTCCCTATCCAACCCTAAACCCTTCTTGACGAAGCCAACCCAAATTCGAAACCCAGAGAACCAAACCCATTCCCGATCTCCAAAGAGACACTCAAACCATAACCCCACCATCCTAATGCAAAACCATCACCAAACCCATCAGACAAGGACCATCACTCCCTCTGATTTCCAAACCCCATTACAGTCACGAAACCCAACCCGTCCTTCATCCCATTATATCATCACCCCCCCCCTCCTCTCTCGACTTTTCAAACCCATCCCGAGCAAAAATAAAAAATAAATAAAAAATAAAAGCCAATAGGGAAGAATCAGAAGAGAACGAGAGAGATAGAACAAAGGAGAAGACGATGAGAGGACGTACCGTGCACCGACGAGCAGCTAGCCTCATTGCCGACTACATCATAGTCTCCACCCGCCGTCGCCATCTCTAGCGCACACCAGTCACCCACAACCTCTCATCTCCGTCTTGGTTCGTCAACAGCAATGCAAAAAAAAAAAAAAAAAAAAAACGGTGACGACCCTTTTCTTTCCTTTGGGGCAGCAAGTACGAGGAGTCTCTCCCATGTGTTTGTGACACGAGGCGAGCCCAACACCTGAGCTTCAGTGTAGTTCGAGCTCAACTTGAGTAACAAAAAAATTTAAAAAAAAAATCCCTGGTGGGCCCAGCCAACTGCCAAGGAAAGCCTAGCAAAGGTGATATCTTGGTCATTAGAATTCTGATTCAAGATCCATCTTCACGTGCATATTTTTGTCAATTTGATCGAGCCATCAGGTCAGTCCAATTTTCGAAACTTTTATATTCTTACATCAAAGTCAATATGCAAATCTTTGGACCATCCAATGAATTTCAAAGAATGTTGTATGAATATAAATATGGAGATTGGTATTTTGCAAATAAGATCTATTTTGAGCAGTTCCTCAATCTCAAACAGGCAGATTCGACAATTTATGAATATTTGAATCAATTTTCAAGATTGTACCAAGTTTGTGGCTTAGAACAGCTACATGATTTGACTCGCTTTATCAGAGATTTGAAGCCAGACATTCTTAAGAAGATGAAACCTTGCAACAATGTTCATGAAACATATAAGGAAACAATTCATGTTTAGCACATGCTTCAACGGTCCCACCTGCAACAAGTTAAGCCTGAGAAAGAACATCTTTGCGAAAAACGGGAGATCATCTGATGGAAACAAATTTTGCAGGAGAAGATACTCACACCTTTGTTATTCGTAGACTTTTCACCACCAATGAAAGGAAAGATAAAGAGTAAAAGTGAACTATGATATTCCAAAATCAAGTAAGGTGTGAAGACAAGTTAGCCAATCTGATTATTGATCATGACAGTGCTATCAATTTTGTGGCACAAGATATTATTAACAAACTCAATTGGCCTACAGAGACTCTCCCAAAGCCTTACAAAGTTGCGTGGTCTAATGCTTCCGTCATTACTGTAACTCACAGATGTCTAGGATCTTTTAAGATTGGTGTATATGAAGATAAAATTTGGTGTGATGTGATTCCTATGAATATCACTAATTCTTTTGGGACAACCTTGGCTTCTTGATCGGAAGTGCAATATGACAAAAAGAAGAATATCTATTCTTTCAATTGGAAAGGACGATATGTTGACCTTATTCCATTACAACCAGCAACCACTTTATCTACCTCATCGCCGTCAATCGAAGAGTCAAAAAATGAACATAGAGAAGAAACAAATTTCAATTGTGATGTTGAGAAGCCCATTCATGGAAAGAAAGATCTCATTACAACTTCAAGTGAGAAGCAAGAGGTACATCAAGATGACGTACAAGCGGACATTGATCATCCAATGGATTTGATTGCAACATCGAACGACAAATCAACTGCTTCAGTGTTTTCACAAGAAGATTTGTCCCCATTGATTGACATGCACCACATTGATTTCATCTTCAGAGGTCAACCAAAGCCAATTAGCAATTCTGTTATATAGTAATAGAGTCTACAATTAAAGTATCTAATGGTCGATCACACCATCAAGATGCAAGCAAGCATCAAAAGATACAATGCCTCTAACCTACGTCTGAGTGGAATACAAGATTCAATCCTACTTTCATAGCATGTCCTCACTATGATGCTCAATCAGCGACACAAAAGTTTGTTCGAATGATTTTCAACCCAAGTGGACATTTACAAAACTCAAGGACGAGTTCTCATCCAAGTGGGGGAGAATTGATGCAGGCTAGATCCATGATTGGCCAGCCTATTAGAGCCAAGACCAATAAGACCCAATAAAGTGAGTAGATCCTATTAGTAGTTGCTTTAGTTACTTTCGTAATTATTTAGGATTCTTTAATATTTAGAAAGTTAATTATGTTTGGTTTAGAACTTCTTATTTGATTTGAATTAGTTGTTTCCTTAGTTAGAAAGTATCTTAGTTATAAATAAAGTTACAATCCCTTCATGGGATACAGACATTAACATTGAATAAGAATTTAAGTTTAGTTCTCAATTAAGAAAGTTGTTGTTTGTCTTTGGTGAGGCACTTACACATCTTATCCTTAAGCCTTTTAGCTTAGAGACTAGCTCATTGGCTATTCTTCTTCCCTGCGCTGCTTCAGAGGGGGTTGGGAGGTCAACTTTTGTTGTAAACATCTTCCCTTGTTGAAGCTAGGTACCTTTTTTTTTTTCTGTTTTTGCGCTTCTCAATATATGTCTCTTATGCCGCTCAGCTCTAATAAATCTAAGTTGCCATTCAAATATAAGTTTTTTTTATGCCATGATACAAAAATTCAGATGCAAATTAAATTTAATAATGATCAATAATTTCAACATGAAAAAGGGAACAATAGAAGTTAAAAACTCACTGTTCAAACAAATCTTTAACCATCAGTTCCTGCTCATTGTTGAAGGCACGTATTCTTTTTCTCGAGTGTCTAAACGTGAAAAGAGAAAAATAATAATAATAGAAGGGTGTTAAAGTGCTTGACAGCAGAGGAAACAAGATTGTGTTACAAAAAAAAATGACACATTTCTAGTCTCTAGAACAAGCCCTTTATAGAAACAATAAACAAAATGAATGCAATTATGTTAGAAATTAGATTTCATTCATATAAACCAATTCCCACCAGTCAGTCAAGCAAACAGAGTAGAAAATCAAACAGTTCAAACCAGAAAATAAAAGAGAGAGAGAGAGAGGCAGAGGGAGGGAGGGAGGGAGGGAGAGAGAGAGAGAGAGAGAAAACAAAATATTATATAAAAGAGGGAGGGAGAGAGAGAGAGAGAGAGAGAGAGAGAGAGAGAGAGAGAGAGAAAACAAAATATTATATAAAAAAGGAAAAACAGAGGCAATGCCCAATATGCAAAGGTCCTATGGATTGTGTTCAGGCAGAAGAGATTTGTGCACTAGCAAGGCTAAGAGAGGATAGCATGGATCTGCCAAGGAGATTTTATTATTCTTATTGGTAACTAATTAAAAGATGGACAGATAACATGTGTACACCATAGCAAGTAGATTCCAACCCAAAACAGATTATTTAAATAATGTCCAAGCATGAGAGTTGTGTCAATAAATACTGGAAGAGTGTCATTATTTTTTTTTTTTACTTAAGTCATAGGAATATTGAAGGTATATTATATTTCTGTAACACTTTTCCAATGGCAAGTTTTTATTTATAGTCTTTTGCACTTGATCAAAACAGGACTTGCTTCTTTTAAAAGCCTTTAAGGTTCATGTTCCAAGGAGCAACTCTTATTAAAGCAAAAGAGGAAAGGAATAGAAAAATCTTGAAGAATTAGATGGTTCCTCTCAATCCATTCAATTCCTTTACATAATGTTAAATCAAGTATACAGTTAGGGTTGGGAACTCTCATGAGACCAATTATAGGAGATTTAAGTTTATCCTAAGAGATAATTAGAGTCACATTGGGTTTATCATAAAGATACAACAGATTTGTGGATTATCTGACCCACAAACCATGATCCAGGCCCATGAGTGACCCACTAAGTTATTGGATCTAGATGACCCACATGGCTCAGTCCCACAACTACATCTCTTCTCTACACCTCTCCCAACAACAGACAAACAGAAAGCTTACCATGATTTCAAAAAACTGTTCTTGAAAGAAAAAAAATTGTCTTTAAATTACGCTTACTTGAGATGACCAACTGATTCATAGATTTTCTCCTCACTGACATGATTGTTACCCTCAGATGGAGTCTCGTCCCTGTGCATTCATTCATGGAAGAGAAAATTAATTTTAAACGAATATTATACTGACAAAGTAGCTTCTTAACTGATAACAACAAGAAATCGAGTTCTACAGAAGTGTCGTACATCTGGTTATTGAGCTCATCGGAAATAATAAAATCAGCTTCATCTTCACCAAGAGCATCTGCAATGCTCCTTTTCGTTAACACTTCCTTACCCATTGATGAACCAGATCCTCCATCATCACCTGGAATTTCACCCCAACCTCTACTTTGTTTCTTTAAGTTGCCTAGCTCGTGCAATAAAGATTCAGAATTGATGCAGTGACATTCTTTCCGTGTCTTCCAAAACAGTATTTCCACAAAGAGTAGGGGTTGACTTCTCATTTTCTTCAGCAGCTTCCTCACTAGTTTAGTGATAAAAGAAATGATATTTTTGTATTCCTTGCAACTTGATGATTTCTGGTCGCTCAAGATTTCATAGAATACGGTGAGGAGTGATAGCTGCAAATGGAGGCACATATCACTTGCAAATACTTAAATGTGATTATGCAAGAAAACAAATTCATTTAAATTTTTTACCTGATATAGCATAGGGTAAAGCTCCAAATCATCACAAATTCTCTGCAGTATACCTACAACGTACTGATTTGTGCGCGCGGCATTGCTTCTATAGAACTTAAGCAACCAACATAAGTTATGAATAACAGTGTTGTTTGCAAAAGTGCTAACTAACTTGGACACACTAAAATCAACTTCATTCACAGGTTGATCATCACCAGAAGAACCATAAGCCAGCTCGCTCAGATCATTAGTGGACTTATTTTCATCCAACCGAGCTGAATCATCTTCAAGATTGCATGAATCTGGGAGAGGTACTTTGTTGTCACCAATCTGATCAGAGAGCAAGGTGCTTTCTTCTTTCCCTCTATAACTTGAGTTCTTCAAGTCTTCCTCTACTAACTCATTCAGATTTACATCTGTTTCTAGAGAAGCATTGCCAATATCCAGGTTTTGGTAATCAGAATTATGAGCACAGCTATTCACTACTGGCATATTTCCTCCTTCTTTTGGTGCTGCTTCATTTGTCTTGCCAAGTTGTTCTTTTGCTGCTACTTCATTTTTCTCGCAGAACTGTTTCTTCTTTCTATGCTTCTTTGCTTTTCTAGAAACCTAGACATTAAGGCCATTTACAAAGAATTAAAACCGAATGCAATAATATTTTCAGCTCTTAAAAAGAAATCATGTTACAAGTTTCATAAGCCAAATCATGCAATCAATGACATATTAGAACATACATAAGGAAGCACTCATTTATGCCACAGAATCATCATCTGCAAAGCGGTATCCCAACTATGTTGGGGTCAGCTACATGAATTATGTTTCTCCATTCCAGTGAATCATGGGATAATTCCTCAGACAAATGGAGATATTTTTCATAAAGGAACCATATTGGATACAAGATAAACCAAGATATTCCTCTCTTTTTGTTTCTTTACTTTCTTTAATCAGTGATAAACCAAAACATTTCAGAACAACTACATCAGATGTACGCATTTATGCATGAAGAATAGACAAATTCATCCGCCAGCTCAATGTCTTACCAACATGAATTGCTTTCAAGCAACTAGCTTCTGAACTGCTGAATACAATCCCATAAAACAAAAGGGAGGACCTAAGCAAAAGAAGCACTCTATAGAGGAATTTTAACATAACTGATTACATATACCTCCAAAAACATATTCAAGGGTAAAAATTTCAACTAGTTAAAAGCATATACCAGGATTGCCAGTCTAACAGGACACCAAAAAATGAGGTTAATAAATAAACTTTGTTGATTTGGGTTTCATGCACTTAACTGTTATTTTAAGGTATTAATTCGCCTAAAAACTCACTTTATACATCTGTCATTTTTAATAAATATTTATCTGACTAGACCAAAATTACTTTAAATCAGAATGAAATATTCTTTCTTGCGCTTGTGAATTTAATTGGTGTAGTTTCATGAATCTATGTCATATTTTCAGTAGTCAACCATTGGCCTATCCGATAGATGAGAAAATTAATTACAAAAGATTAAAAGCTCTACTTGAGGGGAGGGGAGATGGAAGATAATTTTTTACATGATGGCCCCCTAGGGGAAAGATTCCTGCATCAGACCTTTATGCAGATCAAGTTTTGTTCAAACAGCTACATTCTCAGCTTCCTAAACTCGGAAATTTTGTAAGTGAGAAACAATATCAACTTTCGGCAGGGATGGCAACAGCTGGTTAAACAAGAGCTCACCCCGAGCCACTCCTATTAAGCCATATTTGGTGGTGGCCTTTTCAGGTTGGAGAAGGTATGGGTTTATATAAATTTGGGCCTGAATTGGGTATGAGCTTCAAGTTTTGGCTGCCCTGCCCTCCTTATTTATAACTGCTTTACATATTTATTAATGGATTATAATACATCTAACCTAAGTATCCAAGTGAGTACTTCGTAGAAGAAATTTTAAAAGGTTAAGAGTGATGGTGACCAGTTGAGTCCTACCACATGCAAGAGAAAATATATAACTTAGTTTCACACATGTCAAATTTTAAGATATAAAAAAACTATGCATCAAACTTGACCCATACACATCTTGTGTCAATCTTTGTATCACAAATCAAAAACATGTAGACATATAGAGCTGGTACTGGCGAGGGTGAATTTGGGTTTAGCCTACCTATAACAAACCCAAATCATAACCATCCCTGAGTTACGCAACTTGTGAAACATGAATAAAAGGTATATTCTAGAAGGAGCATATTGATGGACAATCCTTGAGAAATGATAAGTGACAGCCATAGGACGGACAAGAAGAGCATGATGATGGCTTTCTAGGATATATTGCAAGAGAGAGATAACAGATGTAAATAAAACATACCCTCAATGCTCCATGTGCTTGAAGGTTCTCAATGAGTTGTAGAACTACATGTATAATTTCTACCAAATCCGCAAGGTAGCTGAGAAAAGGGAAGAATGTGAGAAAGCTAATAAAAATTAACAGTGCAGCAAAAAAATTACCTAGGCACAATAGATATAGTAGAATATTTTATAAGTAAGCTCAAAGTTAAAGGATTACACTGACAATAACCACTTTCTTCATAACATATTGTCGCCCACTTCATAATAATTGTAGTAAATAAGGAGGTAGTGATAGAACATATTAAGTCATGAGAAAATAGCACATCCCAAAATAAGCCCAGTTAGCGAGACTTCCATTTTGCACAAGTATTCAGCTTTGATCTTAGAAAAAGAATAAAATTCCTGAAGACCCCTAGAAGTTAAAAAAAATGCATCAGTGTGCCTTTTTTTATCACTATCTCATTGTACGAGTAAACAATACAACTGGTAGAAGGTCTACAAGTAACTCAAAACACTCCCTAGCAAGGTATGTAGACAAGCATGCTCCTGTAGACTAGCATACTATCATTAGAGTTTTCCGCATGGACATTCACGCAGTTTTCATATAAAGCATGTGTATTCTACATGTTAAGTAGTTGCTTTTATTTTATAAACCCTAAATAAATATACTGATTCTACACCCACCTGATAAGGGAACCTACTATATCATTAGCCTTACAAAGCACATGATGAGAAAACATAGAACCTTTGCACAATGCCCTAAATTTTGTTGATAGAAAAAAAAGTCTTCTAGGAAGCATAAAAGATAGCCCTAGAGCTAAATGGTGATTAGTTAATAATTTTCAGTAGCTCTAGAGAATACTAGATGGTGAGTAGTTAATATTTTCAGTCATTCCCTTCAAGCTCAAGCCTTCATAGTTATCAATCTCGTTCCAGCTTTGACTTTGAATTGAAACATTTCGGCCAATTCAGAATCCTAGTGTTCTGTTTTAGAGTTCTATATTCTACTTCATTAAATATATGTGTGTATTTATTTTTGTAGGTGCTTGAATGGGAAAGACTGTATGGTGCAAATTGAGCAAATAACAGTTTAGCCAAAGAGGATAGTTTAAAGTTTGCTGTTCAAGACCAAGGGCAATGATCTAGGGATATTTCATTAACATTTCCAAAATGTCTGGTTAAACAAATTGAGTATAAAGGGCCACACAGGAATATGGGGATTGAAAAGAAAATGTTAACTGAAAGAATGGGAAAGGGAATGTTGATAATGACATAAAGACAGGTTGAGAAAAAAAAAAGTGTGTGTGTGTGGACGTGCGTGCACCTGGGGGGGGGGGGGGGGGGGGGGGGGGGGTGGGGTGTGGTTTGTGTGGGGCGGGGCCGTAGCAATGGGTCAGACTCAAGACAAGGTTAGGTTCAGGCAGGGATGACCTTGGAACAGAATGGGGGGTGGGGTGGGGTGGGGTGTTTGTGTGGGGCGGGGCCGTAGCGATGGGTCAGACTCATGACCAGGTTAGGTTCAGGCAGGGATGACCTTGGAACAGAATGGGTGTGCCAACCCATACCCAGCCCATTTATCAATCAGATTGAAACGTCCAACCAAAACCCTAAAATACTCATTAGACTTGGGCCAGATTGGCATGTTGAAGAACAGTCAGACTGGGTTGGGTTCAGGATGGCTTAATTTGTTAAATGTCAGTGTGATGCATTTTACACAAATATACTTACGGGCTAAGTCCATATATCCTATCTTCCAAGCACTTGTTCACAAGGCAGTTCTAGGCCCAGTTAACTATCAGGCAAGAAAATTAGGTCCCAGCCCAACCGAATGTGGACCAAGCTTGGATTGGCCAAGCCCATGATTCCCCTGATGCTTTAGGCTTCAACTGCCATTGTTAGTAAGTTGTCAATGGTTTAGGACAGAATGACTTTGAGTTGAAATGAGATTTGTAGAAAATTGTTCTGAGATTTGCCAGGACTAATTTTTAATTTTCAGGGTACAAGGACTGTTGGACTGATTTCTAAATTAAAAAAAAATGGATAACATTTAAGTAACATATTATGAGTTATGACCAATCAGAAATAAATAAACAATATCATATGGCTGGTTGTCCAGCCATATATTGGACTTTGAGAAACTCTTTTCTACTCAAATTTCTCTCTCTTCCTCAAAACCCTAACATTTTTTCTTGTTTTTCCCTTCTCCATCTTCTTGGTTTTAAAGATATTTTTTAAGTGAAACATGGTGGTGGAGTATAGAGGTTCAGGAAGTTATTCGACAAAAAAAACATTGCTATAAAGTTTGGCAGGGGACTAAGAGTATAGAAAATCTTGAGGTGTATAAGAAAGCAAAGAAAGAAGCTAAGAAAGTAGTAAGTAGTGCAAAGTTCAAAGCATACGATGACCTCTATAATAGGTTGGGAACAAGAGAAGGAGAAAAGGATATTTTTAAGCTTGCAAAAATAAGAGAAAAGAAAAGTAGGGACTTAGATCATGTCAAATGTATCAAGGACAATGAGGAAAATATTTTGGTGAAGGACAACGATATTATAGAAAGGTGGAAAGAATATTTTAGTAAACTTTTAAATGAAGAATATTTGGGCGATACAAGAGTGGAGGAGGATACTTCATTACAAGAGTATACTTTTCTCCGTAGAATTAGAGGGGTGGAAGTGAAGGAAGCATTGAAGCGAATGAAGACAGAAAAGGCAATAGGCCCAGATGGAATTCCGATAGAGGTATGGAAATGCTTAGGAGAGGTTAGAGTAAGTTGGTTATGTAGACTATTCAATAAGATACTTGTGACAAAGAAAATGCCAGATGAATGGAGAAGAAGCATTGTAGTACCTATATATAAGAATAAAGGAGATATACAAAATTGTATCAACTATCGAGGGATTAAACTTATGAGTCACACTATGAAGTTATGGGAGAGAATAATAGAGAAAAGACTGAGAAAAAAGACCAAGATTTCGGAAAATCAATTTGGTTTTATGCTAGGGAGATCAACTATGAAAGCTATCTTTTCACTTAGGCAATTAATGGAAAAATGCCGAGCAAAGAGGAAAAATCTACATATGGTCTTTATCAATTTGGAAAAAGCCTATGATAGGGTACCAAGGAATTTAATTTGGTGGGTCTTAAAGAAAAGGAATGTCCCAAGAGGTTACATTGAAATTTTAAAGGATATGTATGAAGGTGCAATAACAAATGTGAAAACCACATGTGGAGAAACGAGCGGATTTCCCGTGACTATAGGCTTACATCAGGGATCATCCTTAAGCCCTTATCTCTTTGCATTAATTATGGATGAGTTAACTTGCATATTCAAGAAGAAGTACCATGGTGTATGTTGTTCGCAGATGATATAGTATTGGTGGATGAATCAAGAGAGGGTGTAAATGCAAAGCTTGAGAGATGACGGAGGGCATTAGAATGTAGAGGCTTTAAAATAAGTCGTACAAAGATAGAATATATGGATTGCAATTTCAGTGGACATATACAAAATGTTGAAACCACTGTCAAAATTGAAACCCATGAGATATCACGTAAAGATTCTTTTCGGTACCTAGGCTCGATGATTAGTAAGGATGGGGAGATTGACGAAGATGTGGAGCATAGGATAAGAGCTGGATGGCTGAAGTGGAGACTAGCTTCGGGAGTACTTTGTGATAGACAAATGCCAACAAAATTGAAGGAAAAATTTTACAGGACAGTGGTTAGACCAGCTATGACATATGGAGCAGAATGTTGGCCAATTAAGAAGACACATATTCATAAGATGGATGTAGCGGAAATGAGAATGCTTAGGTGGATGTGTGGTAAAACTAGGAAAGATAAAATTAGAAATGAGCACTTTCGAGAACATTTAGGGGTAGCACCAATAAGAGATAAGATTAGAGAAACTTGTTTAAGATGGTTTAGACATGTTGAGCGTAGGCCAGTAATGGCACCGGTGAGAAAAAGTTTGGATATACAGGTGGAGGGTCCATCAAGAGGTAGGGGTAGGCCGAAGAAAACATGGATGGAAGTCATTAATTCAGATTTGAAGAAGTTGCACTTATCGAAAGATTTAGCTCAAAATAGAACGGAATGGAGAAATAGAATTCATGTAGCCGACCCCAACATGGTTGGGATAAGGCTTTGATGATGATGATGATGATGACAGCTTACAACTTGGTATTATAGCCTCCCATGTCCTAGAAGGCTCATTTAAGACAGAAAAAGCTACTTTTCAACTTGTTGGCATGTTTTACCCAACCCAGGACACATTTGTGCAACATAGCGGATCCCATGATGAAAAGAAAAAGACTCCAATTTTCCATGCTTGTCTTTGTTCAATTGTTTGCTGCAGCGAGTTTCCTCATGGAAATAGCATCAATTCCACAGGATTCATAAGGGCTGCGGGTGTTTAGGATTAGCTTTCCCATGGCACCGTGGAAAAGGAATCTACAATGCCTCTACCATCACACAAAATGCATCATAAGGCTAACGTCAACCATAGGTATGCTAGCATCGACACCATAGGCCTCTCCGGACCTGGTACAAGACGTGAATTGTATAGTACAGTCAATTTAAGTCAAATATGCCAAAGTTTCTATGAAGTTTCTTAATTACTGGTCAAGCCTGTTATGGATGAGTATTCATCCGTACATTGTGAGTTGAGTTAATTGGATAAGTGTTCATACTTATCTATGATGAAGATATTAGTCAATCTTCCATCAAGGGGCTGTTTTTCATCATAAGAAGTTACTTAAAAAATCAAGGGTTTCCAATAAAGTCCAAATCAGAGGGAGAAACTTCAAAGGGAACTTGTTATCTGGCATTTAAATCCAAATAATCAGATTACAATAAGATTGTTTAGCAAAAAAAAAAATATAAGAATGGTCTCATTCGACAAGAATGGCTATTAATGGAGCTAGGAGACTCTGATTCATAGATAATTAAGGGACCCCACATGGATGATATGCCGATAAGGTTAATAATGAACTGGATTCTCAATTTAGGGGAGGATTGTGTGGCTTTTAGTTTTCATTACTGTGGGAAAACTAAGAAACTTTGGGAATCTATTGCATTCGCTTCTGATAAAAAAAAGAACAATGAACAAAACCTTCAATTGCCTAAAGAAATAGTACGGCTCAGACAAAGTGGTTTATGTTCGGAAAATAATTATGCAAAACTCTTGAGAGATTTGGCATGAATTAAGAATATATCAGCCTCCTAGATAGTGTTATGCAAAAGGCCAAGCAGAACCAAAAGCACAATGTATATTTAATTATTTGAGTAGTGTTAAATCGAGACAGAATTCATATAGCTAACCCCAATATAGTCAAGAAAAGACTTTGATGATGATGATGATGATGAGTGGTGTTAAATGAAAATACAAGATTGTTTGTGCCCAAGTTGTTGGTCAGAAACATCCTCTTGGAATAGTGAATGCATTACTCCAAATTGAAGAGAGACTAAGACAAGTAATGTCAGTTTCAGAATCCCTACAAGCTATTCATATTTTTTTTTCCTGCACTTGCTAGTATTAAAGATGGAGGGTGATGCAGGCCAGATCTATGATTGACCAAGCCATTGGACCCAAGATCAATACAGCCTAATAGATTAGAGTAGATTATATTATTAGTAGTTGTTTAGTTGCTTTATTAAAATTTGGTAAGTTCAGTTGTATTTGATTTAGGACTTCTTATTTGTTTAGAATTAGTTGTTTCCTTTCTTAGATGATGTTTTAGTTATAAATAAGGATGTAATCTCTTCAAGAGAGATAGACTTTCATATTGAATAAAGATTTTGAGTTGATTCTCAGTTGCGAAAGTTTATTTGTCTTTGGTGAGGCACCTAGACAACTTATCCCTAAGCCTTTTGGCTTGGAGATTAGCCCGTTGGCTAATCTTCTTCCCCTGCGCTGCTTCAATTGGCATCAGAGACAAAGATCCAATCTCGAACCGCCGTCTGATCGCCGATTCGAGGTAACCGTTCGTTTGGTTCAGTCTACGTTCATCATCTTCCTCTGTCGTCAGTACCCATCCCACCATCTCCCTCACCTTCCCACAATCACAACCCACAGCGAACCCTAACCACTACTCAAACCCAAACCCTTCACGAAACCCCTTTCCGACACTTCTTCCTCCCCGCCAGAAAAAAAAAACAAAAAAACAAAAAAAAAACCCAAATCCCCACCGAACCCATCTTCCCTTCATCATCATCATCTTGATTCCACCCTTATCCTATCCGCAATCCCCATTCTTTCCCCATTCCACTGAAACCCCCACCGTAACCAATCCGGACTCAATCCCCTTTCCGGCGCCCACCTGATCCATCCCCGACCAGACCCAACCCCTCAGTTGCTGTCATCCATCCCCAAACCCAGAGTCCTTAATCCAGAACTCCCCAACACTTTCCGCCCCCCACAGCAATACCGAAAACCCTAGCCCTCTTCCCCATCACCACCGAACACTTTCCCGAAACCCCACACCCCTCCATCTCTCACCGGCATCCCAACACCCCCCCCCCCCCCCCCCAAAACTATCGGCCAAACCCCCTCCGTCGCAGCGCCAAACCCAAAGAGGAAAAAAAAAAACGAAAAAGAAAAAAAATGCGAAAAACAGAGAACAGAGAAGAAGAGAAATAACAGAAGAGAGGGAAAGAAAGAGAGATCTAGTACCTTTCACCGGAGACGAAGGCACCCAACAGCCGACAGCAGCGTCGCAGCAGCACGGCACCACCTTCGGTTGTCACTGCAGCCACCGATACACCTCCCAGAAGCGTCGTCCCTCCCTGCAGCGTTACCGTCGACGGGAGCCTCCAGTTCACCCAGATGAGCATCATCCACTCCTTCCTTTCTTTTCTTTCGTTTCTGTAGCAGCAGAGAAGCATCCTTTTCTTTTTCTCTTTTTCCTGTCCATACTGTAGCAAGAGAGAAGATCTTTAAACAGTTGGGCCGCAAAACAGTTTGGGCCAACACTGTTGACCCGAGTCTCATCGGTGACTTAATCACTATTGGGTCCAGTCCGGGTCTGACCTGACTCAAGTTCAGATCCACAGTAGTACAAAATATATATATATATGTGGAACCAGCAAAAATAATCAAGTTGCTTTTCAAAATGATGATATTTTAGTCTGATTCACGATCCATCTTCACTTGCGTCTTTTGTCAACAAGATCAAGCCATCAGGCTAGTTACTTTTGAGCATTCAGAAAATTTTGAATTTCTTACAGTAAAGTCAATATGCAAATCTTTGGACCATCTTATGAAGTTCAAACCATGCTATATGAGTATAAATATGGAGATTGGTATTTTGCAAATAAGGTTTGCTTTGAGCAATTCCTCAATCTCAGACAGGTAAATTCGACAGTTTATGAATATTTAAATAAATTTTCAAGACTGCACCAAGTTTGTGGCTTGGACCAGAATGAGTTGCATGATTTAACTCGCTTTATAAGAGGTTTGAAGCTAGACATTCTTGAGAAGATGAAACCATGTCACAGTGTTCATGAAGCATACAAGGAAGCAATTCATATTGAGCACATGTTTCAATGGTCTCACCTGCAACAAGTTAAGTTTAGGAAAGAACATTCTCCGAGATAAACGAGAGATCATCTAATGGAAACTAAATTTGAAGGAGAAGATACTCACACCCTTGTCATTCACAGACTTTGCACCACCAATGAACAGGAAGACAATGAGTGGCAATAGACTATGATATTCCGGACGCGAGTAAGGTGTGAAGATCGATTAACTAATCTAGTTATTGATCATGACAGTACTATCAATTTTGTGGCACAATATGTAATTGACAAACTCAATTGGCCTACAGAAACTCTTCCAATGCCTTACGAAGTTACATGGTCTAATGCTTCTGTCATTACTGTAACTCACAGATGTCTAGTATCTTTCAAGATTGGTGTATATGAAGATAAAATTTGGTGTGATGTAATTCCCATGAATATCACTCATATTCTTTTGGGACAACCATGGCTTCTTAATCGGAAAGTGCAATATGACAAAGAGAAGAATATCTATTCTTTCTATTGGAAAGGACAATATGTTGACCTTATTCCATTACAACCAGCAATATCTTCATCTACCTCCTCACCGTTAATTGAAGAGTCACAAGATGAACACAAGGAAGAAACAAATTCCAATGGTGATTTTGAGAAGCCCATTCATGGAAAGAAAGACCTCATTAGACCTTCAAGTAAAAAGCAAGAGATAAAGCAAGATGATGTACAAGCAGACGGTAATCATCCAATGGATCTGTTTGCTACATCGGGTGACAAATCAATTGCCCCAGTGGTTTCGCAAGAAGATATGTCCACATTGATTGACGTGCACCATATTGATTTCATCTTCAGAGATCAACCAATGTCAATCCACAATTATGCTATCTTATTACAGAGTCTACTATTAAAGCATATAATGGTCAGATCACACTGTCAAAATACATGCAACCATCAAAAGACGCATCGCCTCCGACCTACTTCTGAGTGGAATAGAAGATTCGATTCTACTTTCAAAGCATATTATCAACCTGACGCTCAATCAGCGACATGGAAGTTTGTTCAAATGATTTTCGACCCAGGCGGACATTTACAGAACTCGAGGATGAGTTCTCTTCCAAGCGGGGGAGAACTGATGCAGGCCAGATCTATGATTGACCAGGCCATTGGACCCAAGATCAATACAGCCTAATAGATTAGAGTAGATTATATTATTAGTAGTTGTTTAGTTGTTTTATTAAAATTTGGCAAGTCCAGTTGTATTTGATTTAAGACTTCTTATTTGTTTAGAATTAATTGTTTCCTTTCTTAGATGATGTTTTAGTTATAAATAAGGATGTAATCTCTTCAAGAGAGATAGACTTTCATATTGAATAAAAATTTTGAGTTGGTTCTCAGTTAAGAGAGTTTATTTGTCTTTGGTGAGGCACCTAGACAACTTATCCCTAAGCCTTTTGGCTTGGAGATTAGCCCGTTGGCTAATCTTCTTCCCCTGCGCTGCTTCAAAGGGGGTAGAGCTCATGGCCGTTGTCTTGGCCAAAGTGACAATGCTCAAATATTGACAAAGAAAATTGTGTTGTAGCTGTTAAGTTTGTCGCACCTTTAACGCTTAGACATTTTGGATGTACTAGATAGCAACTTGAGATAGCATCAAAGCCAACAAGTCCCGGGTTCGAATCCGTGAATGGCCAAAAAGATCTCATGCCGCGTTTTGTGCACAAGCACATGTGCACAGGGCAAAAAGGCCCATGCCACATCTTGTGTTGGTATGTGCTTTAGGTCAAGGTGGTATCAAACCAAGGTGGAGTGTTAAGTTGTTAGTTTACTACACTTTTTAACACCTAGGCATTTTGGCTGTATTAGTTAGCAACTTAAGAGTAGTCATTGTCACTGGAATCGACATGTTAAAGCAAGTTGATTGGATTTAGTGGGCCAGGCCCATCCTAATCAAAACAACTCAGCCTAACCAATCAAAGTAGAAAAAATTAATAGTGAAATTATAGCTTTATCATTGCTTCAAAACTTCAAAGGGGGAACAAAAGTGCAGCTATGATATTGATGACTAAATTTGCTAGATCTAGTAGTTCTTTACTCACATAGCTTGTACAGTGCCACATATTCCTTCCTAGATTATTGATTCAGATCAGACAAACCACGTGACAAAATAAGCATAGCAGAGATCAGAATATTGAAGTCAACGTGTGGTAAAACAAGAAATGGCAGAATAAAAAATGGGTGCTTTCTGGAGCATTTAGGGGAAGCATCAATAGATGATAAAATAAGAGGAAACCACTTGAGATAGTTTTGTTAAGTATATTGTTTGCCACAACTCTTATGCCTAAGCATGTTGGTTGCAATGGTTAGCAACTCTTGACATAGTATTAGAGCCACCACAATTTCCAGGTTCGAATTCATGTTACCGCGTCCTTGGTATTATGTTGCAGGTGCAGGTGCGCAGGGCAGAAGGCCCCATGCCGCTTTCTAATGGGCGCATGCTTCAAGTCCAGCCGGTGTCCCACCCGAAAAGGGATGTTAAGTATATTATTTGCAGCAACTCTAACACCTAGGCATTTTGTTTGCAATGGTTTAGCAACTCTTAACATGTTTGGACATGACAAATGCCAACAATCAATGAGGTTGGTGAAGAAAAGTTTTTCTATGCAACTTAATGGCCCACCAAGGGAAAGTGGTAGGCCAAAGAGCGTGCAAATGGAAGTAGTAAGGTTGGATCTTAAGAGGTGCAACCAACCTAAGGATTTGACTCAAGATAGATTAGAATGGAGAAACAAAATTCATGTAGCCAACTCCAATATGGTTAGGATAAGGTTTTTATGAAGATGATGAGGATCTTCCAAACCACATGACAAGCATACATTTACAGATGTCATCATACAAACTATCTCCCATGGGCATCTTATTGATGGGTCTATTACTTGAGTTAAAGCTGAAGAACCACCATTAGCATCTCTTCTACCTTACCCCAACCTACAGTTCTTCATGCAGTAATACACCAGTTTCCACATAATTTAGCACAAAACTGCAACATTAGGTTTTTCCCTTCTTATTGAGTTTTTCAAGAACCGAAATGGGCATGCAATTGATTGTGTCCATGAAAGCAAAAATCTCTACCTCCTTGACTCCCAGATGAACAGTAGTTCAACACTTTAATCCTCAGTAGGAAAAAAAAAAAGGTGATCCAATGACCATATTCTAGGGTTTGTTCACTTTTTTCAAATTTAGATAGGGAAGTAAAGGAGCAGCACTGTGAGACTTGTTAGTTTGCTAAGGAAAGTACTACATTCATATAATTTAATACATACAGATGTTTGGTATGCTCCTAATCACTTCTATGATGGCCTATCATTACTTTGTTTCTTTCATTGATGACTTTGACGATCTCTCACATGAAACTCTACACTTTTTTTTTTTTGATAACCCACGTGAAACTCTACACATTGAAGATAGATTTTGATGCATTAATGCTAAACATGTACAGAAATCGTAAACCATCATGAAGCATTAACAAGACAAAAAGGAAATTTCCAAAACTTTGCTAGCGGATGCACCTTTTAGGTTGTTTATGAGTATCAAAAGTTCTTATGAGGTTCACGAGGAACTGAGTCATTCCCTGATCTGTCTGATCATAAAATATTTTATAAAGAAGTATGCGAGCTGTTTGAGGCTCTTTTGACTGTTCTGGCAATAATTTAAGCACCAAATCGAGCATTTGAATCTGCACAAGAAAAGCAAAGGCTCAGCCTGTGAAAATTTTCACATAACTTTGACAAGTGAAACATTTATTCTAAGAAGTTATACATATAAAAGCTGAAAATAAATGTGAATTTTTCACCGGAGCCCGTAAGGATTCCCCTGTATGAATTAGACCCTATGGGTAAATCCAGAGGCTGGGCCCCTACATTAATGCAGGAGATACATTTTCATGCGAGGGAGCCAGGTGAAAACCTCTTGAAAATAGATTTGTTGAATGGAAGTGAAATGTTGGAAATCAAATGAGCAGGGAGAAATGTATCAAGTAATAGTAACTAGAATAAGAAAATCATAGATTAGTGGGGTAAGGTTAAGATAATGATTATAAATTTATAAATCATTGGACAGGAACACAACAAATGAAGATATTGGGCATGTGATATAAATGCAGATGTGCATATAAGTGCATATGAAATAAAAAACAATAACAACCACCACCTATGGTCGGCTACATAAAGGTTTTAAATATATATAAGAAGACAAAACCCTTGAACTTCATAAGTAGCATAGCTCACCATGTCTTTCATAAGAGATCCCGAAGCAGATAAAAACTTGTAATCCTTTGTTTCCTTCAGACCATCAAAAGCGTCACGCCACTTAGATATGACCAATAAGAACATGGCTTCATTCATTGTTGCAGCAATTGGTCCACAGAAATCACCAAAGAATAAAGTGTCATCAGCATTTTTACTGGTGGTAGACACTTCAGATGTGGATGTTTCAAAATCTGACTGGTGTATATAGAAAAGACGGATTGCAAGTCAATCAAGATAAGAAATAGTAAGGAGTGGGTTGAAATCACTCAATGTTGATGCTCATAGTTAAAAAGAAAAAAAATTAAAAAACCTGTAACTCATAGAGGAGAAAAAGAAAAAGAAATAGGGAAAATGAGAGAGGGATTCACCACCGAACAGTGCACGCATTTGAAAACAGAAGCATGATAAAATGGCAAGATCTAGTCAGCTTCATTGGATAGACATTCTGTTGTGTCCTTCAGTAGCTTTTTCAACAACTCCCATAAATCTATGTGGGAATTTCATGGCAATGGAAAAATAAGATCTAAGAATCATGCATAATTTCTTGACCTGCCACCATGATCATGACTGTTATAATTTAATTACATTGCTGGTTTGTATTTATTCTTTATTTTGGGGGGTTTTTTTTTTGTAAATACCTGAGAGTGCAAAGGTTTTTCTGTAAACTCCGAAATATTTTCAATGGAATATAACAATGCAATATCCAAACTGCATGGGCATTGTGCTAGTCTCACAACAGGCCATCTGATTCTGACTCCTTCATTTGCCTTTCCTTCTTCCGGCACATAAAACCCTAGGGGTAAAAGGTTTTGATGATGATCTGATGTTTGATAACTGTCACAACTTGAAACCCGGATTTCATTAGAAGTCCATCTTTTGTGACATGAATGTAATTTTTTCCACAATTATGAGATTAGGTCAAATCGAATTGATTCGGATTTTTTTTTCCAAATATCAGACATTGCACAATAGAGCACAAGTATTAATAAATCCTAATTTATGAATTAACATTAAATAGTCTAATAAACTTAAAAACTAAATCAAGCCAACATAAACTTTGACCAATTCTAGGGTCTCATAATTATTACAGTCATCATAACTTAGAAAAATTGAAACAAAACTAAGGTTCATTGTAAGCGTTCTTCACTATCTCTAGACTATGTCATCCACACTATACTCTTTTACTTCCTGAGGTTCCTCTTCTAAGCATTATCCTCGGACTACGTACTACTTCCTCACCTATCAAGTGCCATAAATTAGGTTAGGTTTAACAAAACCTAGCAAATAAGCAAAATTCAAAATATCACATACAATCATGCAAATGGGAGTATAGATAGGTAATGATTGTATTAAGTAAAAGGCAAGGATACAAATGCAAGATTAGGTGCAAGAGTAGAGTTGCATTAAAAATAATAATAATAATAATCAACATAACATGATAGAACAAACTGCTAAACAAAATGGACAATCCACATGAGCTAAAAAGATGTGTTCTAGCCCCACGACAAGATCGTCAAAGTTCAAAGGATATTATAACCCTCTTTTTTATGGAGGGCGGTCAAAAATGGTACCCAAGAATTTCCCGTAGAAATGCATGTCCATCAAGATATGTCAAATTAAATTGGTTTGGAGTGATTGTAATCATTTTTCAAGGCTTACTACGACGAGTAAATAATAAATGCAAAAGCTCTCACATGGCAGCATCCCATCCATGCTAAGTTGGTAAACAGCTCAATGTCGCTGACTCGTTAAGAGTCAAAGGTTTTTGGTAACACATAGATGATAAACGAATACTCATGACAAATAGGGAACTAATCCCATGTAATAGAAAATATCCACGAATAAAATGTTTAATTGAGTAGACCTACAACTAGCAAATAACAAGTAATCTCACCAAACTTCTAAACAAGCTAGTTGGATGTCTAGGTTTGGTTAATTGCGACTCAGTTAGTATCTTAAAAACAATTAGAAACATTAGGTTTATAATACAAACCCAAACTACATCCAATCTAGAGGTTCGCATCTCTTCGACAACTAATTACGAACCAAAGACAGAATTAACTGCATTTTCTGTCATATGTAGTTTTTATTGATAACCTTGTGTAGCTAATAACGTTTTTGTCCGATGCCTGAATACGATGATCTATATATATATATATATATCTCACTGTACTCAACGAGAAGTAGGTGAGGTTTGGGCATGACTTTCACCTACGGATCCCTAGGAAGACTGTGTAGGAATTATGCTAAACTAAAGGAATTATGCTAAACTAAGGGTAATGATGATATAGAATAGTTAGACACCAAATTACCATCGTTAGTGCCCATAGCAGTTATCTTACATCGGATTTGAAGACCTCATATTTTTTTAAAATTAAATTTGGGACAAGCTAAGGGTGTCTAGGATCCTACCACATCATAGGGTTAACTTAAGGACATGCATATGGTAGGCGATCCAAAGACCTAGGCGTGATGCTTGCAATTGTTTCTTGAATTGCAATTAATCTTGATGTAGATGCACAATTAAGTGTTCTCTTGTCCACATGACTTATGCGCATGTATACTTCATGTCTAGAAGTAGTTACTTGCTTATTTTACTATTTCATGAAACTCAAACTAAAAACCTAGAATGGACTTAGAATCGCTAGTTTTTGGTAGGATTGCCCTTCCTTATGTAATTAGGGACTATAGACAGAAATTAAAAAGAGTTAAAACCGTAATTTCTGGAAAACGCAGCGTCTTTCCGGTGATATCACAATTCAAAGAACCTTGATCCTATGACTTCATCTCGTCTAGTACGGGATCCATATATTGATCATTGAATTAGGACATCTAACGCAATAGTTTGATCTGTGGCAAGGTTACCAATAAAATCTGTCAAATCAATTAAATTGTGATTGAGTCCCTGCCCACTTGACTTGAAGCCATAAATGGGAAGATTGATAAGATCTAAAATTAAGAGTGGAACCTAATATCACTATCTAATTTCTAATTGCATTTAGTGTCAAAATAAACCAAATTAGGTACCCCTCTTGTCTGAGTGTATAAGGATTAATGGTGTTTATGGGACTTAAAAATGGGCTACTCTAACTAGAAAATGAAACTTTGTGAATCTCACTTGGGATGAAGCTTAGTTTCATTTATTGATTCTTGCTTGTCTAGGATGATGTCTAGATGAAACCATCACTTGTCTAGGATGGTCTAGATGATACATTTCCCTTGGAATATTGAGACGGCATCTCTCAGTTGTTTAAAATCCAACACAGATGGGAGTTTATAGTTTTAGGATTCTTGAGAATATACAACTAACTGCAGTTTAATCTTGATGGAAGTGACCCAAATGTCACTTAGGTACCATACCAAAGCTTCTCTTGATGGTCATAAACTAAATTCCTATAGGGCCAATTTGGCAATCCACTTGTAAAGTGAATTCAAAGAGCTTCAAATCAAGAGAGAATAAAATGAGGGAGTCCAATCATAATATGATAGCCTTTTGTCTTTAGTGGCTTGATAAGGAGTCTGCTGACTTTTTTTTTTTTTTTTGTCAAAAGTAGATTACTGTTTCTCATTTAGTGGCTTGGAATTATTGTTTTTTTTAGTTCTTTTTAAAAAGAATGAGGGGAATTTTGATTTTTTGTACTTTTAATATGACCCATCATCTTTTCATGCCTCTTTAATAAAGGCTTCACTTCATATCATTTTACAAGTGAATTACCCAAAAGGGCCCATAAGGAATCTTGAGGTACCAGTGTTCTATGAGATGCGAGGGCTGATAGTGACGTGTGGCCGATTTAGCTTATGTGGACAACCAAACCTTGTTTAGGAAGTTGTCATTACTCATTTGTTTTATAGAACTTGTCTTAATGCTTCTTGTTAATGTAGCAATTATCTTGCATATTCCTACTTTGCTAGCTTTATCTTCAAAATCTGATCTACTCATGTCTTTAATTTCACTTTGAACATGTATAAAATGTATTTATGGAATGCTTACTTGCTAAGGTTATTCATAACCTGGCATGCAACAATTGGCACTTGTAGGTGAAAAAATAGAACCAGAAGCTCGAGAACTTAATGTGGTTGTTCATTGTTGGGAAACCGCATGGTTATCAAGAATGGAGCACAGCTGATTTACTCTTCGTATTCAAGCATGAGAGAGACAATTTTTACTAGTTTCTCTTATTTAATATAGCACTGTAGTAGGGCCCTCGCATTTAGCCAAGTTTGATTATGTTGAACTTTAAATACGTTGTTTGACTTATATTTTAAATTGAGACTAGAATCTTATACGTATGCTCTGTTATAAACTCATAACGTCTTCTAATTTGATGTGATTTGATACTTGAAAAGTTTCCACTGCATATGTTTAGAATATGACCTAATTTAATATTTGTGTAGTTCATATTTTATTGCTTGTGACTTGAAAGATAACCTTCATTGGAAATCCAGGTTCTAGGTAGTGAGAGTATGGGTTGGGCGCACAAGCCCTATTATAATTTGGTCTCCCTCTTTTGTTTCTAATCAAGAGTCCTACTTGCTTGTAAAGTCTATTTCCTAAGTTTTATGAGTTGGAACTCTAGAGTCTAAATGCCTTCTCTGTTTGGTCTATAAGCAATTGGCTTCTACTTTAATTAAAAATTCTTGTTGCTCTATCTTTCCTAGCATATCTTCTTAGTCTAGTGTCCTTTACCAACTGGGTCTCTTCAAATGGCATACTAATACTACTATTGAGGAGTAGGCTCCACCGAATGGGGAGTATTAAAAAAGTATTTACACAGCCTCTACTAACACCTCGAGGTTTTGGTAGGAATGGTTAGCTGAGGAAATTCAACATGGTATCAAAGCTAGAAACGAGTGACCGAGTCCCTAGGGCCATTGTCTTGTATTCTCCCTCAGAGGGTGTGATTCCTGTGCGGAGCCTCTATATTCTCCCACGGAGGGTGCTGTATGTATGATCCGGTGTGGGTGGGTTGGGGGAAAGGAGGGCATATGTTGTGGATAGTGATATACATTGTTACACTGCTCTTTATCAACTTAAGCTTTTAGAGTAAGTGGTTGTCAACAACTACCAAATATCTATGGCTAATGGGATAACTAAATTGGCCTAAGTAGCCTATAGTGTTGGTCGAATTCAATTAATTTTGATTAATTTCTAAATAGTTGAATTTGATTAATTTGTTAATCAATTTAATTATAAATTAATCACACTTAATCACCCCATAATTATGTTGTTTTTTTACTTGTTATTTAATTCACCAAATTATCAAATATTAACTAAAATATTATATAAATATGATTTTTAGGGTCAGTCCCTTGGAATAACTATCAAGAAAGTTTTGGTGATGAATGAGAAAATATACCAACCTTCAATGGGTTTGAGAAGTTCAGTTTAGCTTTACTAAAGATTGAGTTTATCCACTTCGACCAATCACATTTGTCAAAAAACCTCAGAAAATAATGATTTTGGGTGTGTGCAATGATGACTGCAGCAATCAAAGACCTGTAAGGCTTTGGGGGTTGAGTTTGCAATCAAAGGTTTAAGCAGCTGAAATAATTTCAGTGACTGGAGTATCAAGGCCTCATTGAGAAGTTTTTGTCACAATGGAAGTATGCAGTAGATCTCCTTCTTTGCTGGGAATCTTGAAGTTAAACCAGCAAATACCCCCACATGAACTTAATTTTAAGCCAAAGAAGGACAAAGGTGATCCCCTTGGTAGTCCTGGAGAATCCCAAAAATTAATTGGAAAACAATCTTCTGTATTGAGGGAGTTGGTCTTTCTCATGCAATAGCAGTGAGGTTATTCATGCATGCTTCCTATACAGCTCACCTAGAGCAAGGGTTTCTATGTAAACATTGAAATATATTCAATGAAATAAAAGCACACAATTAACAAACCAATCACACAAGCAACTTGTAATGCCCCACCCCACACGCATGCATGATATTGTCCGCTTTGGCCCATAGACCTGATGCAGTCTGGGCCCCGGCAGTCCTTCTTCAAATTAGATTAGGATTATTATTAGTAGATTTCTAAGTAGATTTCTAATTAAATTGTTATTAGGAAAGTTTTCATTACTAGCGTAGGGTTTTCTTGCACATTAAGTTTGTTTCTACTATATATATGGCATTGTAGAGAAGAGATTTTCAGATTTCGTTGATTAATAGAATTGGGTTTTCCCAGAGAGGTGCATCCTCGTGTGTGTTGAAGTCTTCGTGACGATTCGAAGTGTCCTTAGACACATGCTTAGGCACTTCCATGCAAGCCCTAACCCTTGGGCTGCATCGATTGGTATTAGAGCCCACATCGCTCCAGTCACCTTTCGGTCACTACTCGGAGACACCACTATCCCTTCCATCTCCACCCGACACCCATCCTGACCCCAGTCTGTTGTTTCCCCCATCTCCAACTTTCCAAACCCTCTCAGAAATTCATCCCCTCCCAACCCTAATTGCCTACCACCGGCCTAACCTAATCATCAACCGGCCAGATCCACATCTCAATGCTATGCCTCATACCACTAAAAAAAACCAAACCCGTCTCACACCCCAGATCTACACCCCTGACAGAACCCATCACCCCATCATCTTAAAACCCAAATCCACAAAACCCATCTTTCCTAAAACAGGCCCGACCCAGACGAACCCTACCATCATCGTCGCTACTCTTCCCCGGATCCTCTCTGCTCTCGCCCTGCCCGATCCCTTCCCCGAAACCCTAATCGACCCATCGATCTCTCCCACGCCTCGACAGCAGAGCAACACCCTCAATACCCCCCTGGAGTGAAAAAAAAAAAAAAAAAGTAAAGAAGCAGCAGAGAGAAAGGAGCAACAGCAAAGTGAGAGAAGAAACGTACCTGGTTCTTGCTGTGCAACCACTGCGTTTGCCCTCTGTGGAATTCATCGCCGACATCTCTGCCGCCCGGCAGTATCTCTCGACGATCACTGCCAATACCCTTCACGCATCGCTGCCGTCCACCGCTATTCGTGTCTCCCAGAATCGCCGCCCACAAGCCGCTGCTGGTATCCACTTGCCATCGTCATCCGTCGCTTGACGCCATCGCTCTCCCCTGCTTTTGTATCCACCGAAACACGAAGGTATCCTGTTCTTATCTCCATCTTCCCTTCATGCAGAACGAGACAGGGAAAAGTCAGTATTGGGCCCATGTTCTAAGCCGGGTACACCTGACCTGCTTTGGATCAACACCAACTGTACTCCGATTTCTGATCTGTCTTTACCAGCGTACTTTTGAAGAGTAGATCTACACATCAGGTCAGTTAGATTTCAATTTTGTATTTTAAAAAAAATGCCTCCTAAGAAGCAAGTGGATGTTGAATCTTCATCTTCTTCACTTGAAGATTTAGCTAGTGCCATTAGAGAATTATCTGCAAAAGTTGATGGCATGCACACCACCCTGCAACAGTTGGACATCAGAGTGACAAATTTGGAAAATAATCAGCGTATGCATCACCACTGTGATGATAGTGCAAGTATCGGGAATCAACAGGATCCACCAGTTAATAATTCTGATCGAGAATTAAGGATTAAAATTGTGATTCCCGAATATGATGGAAAATTACAGCCCGCTAAATTTATGGATTGGTTAGTATGTGTGGAAAATATTTTCGCACACAAGCCAATGACTGAGCATCATAAAGTCACACTGATTGCTACTAGATTCCAAAATTATGCTGCAACTTGGTGGGTTGAATTGCAAAGAAAACGGAGGAATCAAAGCATGAACCCTGTTGATACATGGACTGAGATAAAGAATATTTTGAAACAAAAATTCCTCCCTGTCAACTATGCAAGAGATCTACGTTCCAGTTTTCAAAACTTGAAACAAAGGTCCAAGACTGTTGTTGATTATTCTGAAGAATTTTTAACGCTGCAAGCTTGTTGTGGCTTGAATGAAGATGATGATGTGGTAGTTGATTGATTTTTCAATGGGTTGAGAATAGACATTCAACATATCCTTGCCTTCCAACATTTTGATAATGTCGATGAACTCATCCAACATGCTATCAAAGCTGAGGGAATTGCAAATCATCAAGTACAAAAATCCAAATGGGTTTCGCCAAAGAATTCCTCTCTACAAGAAGTTAAATCCAATGGACAGATTTTTGTATGGACTGAAGGTCAACATAAGATGGTTTGTTTTCATTGTCAACAGCACGGGCATCGTGCAGTAGAATGTCCAAAGCGAATACATCTGATTGAGATTGAAGGTGCTGATAAAAATATCCCAGATGATATTAAGGGTACTGACACTGATCCTAAGGATATTGACAATCCCAAGAATATTGACAATGAGGAACTTGAAATAATCGATACAGATACCACAAGTGAAGCTCTTATTGTCCTCAAGGACGCTCCACCAATTGTTGAGCATAAGTGGTTGCGAAAAAATATTTTCCATTCCGCAGGAATGATTCAGGGACAACATTGCACAGTTGTTATTGATGGCGGAAGCTGTGAAAATCTCATCTCCCAAGCTCTTGTTGATCGACTCCAATTGAAAGTTTATAAGCATAACCGTCCTTATTTTGTCAAGTGGCTAATGAATGGTGATCAAGCGTATGTTCGACATACTTGCAAAGTTACTTTTGCCATTGGTGAGATTTACAAAGATACTATCTGGTGTGATGTGCTACCTATGGATAGTGATGATATCTTATTAGGCCGTCCTTGGATGTATGACAAAAATGGAACTCATGATACGCGTGACAACACCTATACATTCATGCATGATGGACAACAAATTACTTTTTATCCCGAAAAACCACAACCGCCGAAGAAGAATTCCTGGAAAGCTACCACAAAGGAAGTCCTTCATGTTCACCACATTTACAAAGGCAATCCGAAGCAGAATCGAGTTTGAGGAAGAACTCTTCTTTCAACCCGGGGAGGATGATGTAGTCTGGGCCCCAGCAGTCCTTCTTCAAATTAAATTAGGATTATTATTAGTAGATTTCTAAATAGATTTCTACTTAAATTGTAATTAGGAAAGTTTTCATTACTAGCGTAGGGTTTTCTTGCAAATTAAGTTTTTTTCTACTATATATATGGCATTGTAGAGAAGAGATTCTCAGATTTCGTTGATTAATAGAATTGGATTTTCCCAGAGAGGCGCATCCTCGTGTGTGTTGAAGTCTTTATGACGATTTGAAGTGTCCTTGGACACGTGCTTGGCACTTCCATGCAAGCCCTAACCCTTGGGCTACATCAGGACCTCACGGTTTTGCTTCTTGTGGGCCTCAACCCACCAAAAGGCCTCATGCAAGGTAAGGGTGCAAGCTCTATCTATAAACTCATTCACTTCCCTCTCTATAGTCGATGTGGGACTTGAGGATGTTACAATCCACCCCCCCCTAGGGCTGCACGTCCCTGTGCAATAGCCTGCTTGTTTCTGTAGCCTACCAGCCCTCTTGGCCCTCCCACATGGAACCCGCCCACTTACAACATGCCACAGTAGGGACCCACACTTGAACTAATCGAGAGTCGGCTTTGACACCATTTGTCACACCCTACCCCCACACGCATGCATGATACTGTCGTTACAGTCGATCATTCCTCTAAGTTTCATCAAATTCAGACTTACAGTAGTAAGCTCAGAGATCCTACTCACCTGGTATAGTAGTGTATTGCTCCGGCAGTGATCGGCCTCACATCAGACATCCGCTGTCGTCCCGATGTTGATCTTCCACTCCTTCTAACAATTCCACAACCAAATTACTCTCTCTCTCTCTCTTTCTCTCTCTCTTAGAACTTTTTTCGTTGATGTGTGTGAGATAACAGGAGCCTCTTGACATATATTCATATATTAGTGCTTAGAGGAGAGTCCTATTTGGAAACTACAGGGAAGTCTTATTGGCAATAGTATTCCTAGAGAGAGGTCGGTTTGGGACTCCTGATGCTTCTAATAACCTTGTTCTTGCCTACTTTGGACTTACGAAGAGTCGTAATCCATGACTTGTAAGTATTCTGATCGAATTAATACTCCCATTCTGGCTTCAAATATGATTGGGACTAATATGGCCCACCTTGTAATGTTGGCGCACCAAGGTAGGTTAGGTTATTACACAACTGCATCCTCTTTCAGTGGCAAAGAGGATGCCAGGTCACAAACAGTTACATTGATAGAATTATTTGCAGCAATTACATACTCATAAGTAACAAAATAGAAAACAGGCTGGTACATTTTGTATTCTTGAGGACATAAAGCAATAGAACCAATGGCTAGTTATTTTGAAGCAATTAATCTCACAGAAGCCATCACAAGAGAAGAAACATGATGATATGAGCATATGACTAAAACAGAAATAGGGGAAAGCTGTCTAGTGTAAGACAAAAAAGCTTGGAGCTTTCAATAGATTGAAATGCAAGAACCATCATAATTTAAGAATGAGCACATGATTCATAAATTGAAGATCCAATTCTGTATGATCATGTAGATTGGTATTATCGAAACTATTAAGAACTTTGGCCGCATGCTAATGAATGGTTGTCAACAAAGTAACTCAAAAAGCAGAATTACAACAGACAAGAAATTCATTTTGATTTTCTCCATACAAAAAAACCTCACAATAAATGCAACCAACTGCAAAGGTGACTTATGTTACTCAAGAACTTATAAGGCTACGCAATAGCTACATTCATAAAAGCACTTCAAAGATTCAAAATTCACTCCACCTTTGAACTTGAAAACTTGTGGCATTGAAATGCAGTTGCAAAATGTGCAAGCTGGAAAAAAATAATTACATCACTGTTCTGAATTCCATGATGCTCTTTTTCGATATCCACGCATATTGACTGCATTAGAACTGATAAGACTAGGATTAAACTAAGAGAATATGTGCTAGTAATAAATGAGTAAAAAGGAAAAAAAAACATAAACTAGTAGTTAACTGATGCACCCTAGATTGCAGAAACTCACCATTATAACCCCCTGATAGAAACTGGTTCACAAAATCATGCAGTAGTTGCAAAATGTTTCCCTTTTGCAAAGATAAATTTCCATGATCCCATGCAATCCTTTTCAATGGACCTCGCTGAACCTTTTGAGCTCTGAGCAAGCCATCACCAGCAGCAGAAGCTGGGCTGCCCTTAAATAGCGTTTTAGAACCATCCTGAAGGGAATTAGAAAGAATGAGGAATTTGTAAAAATTGTAAACTGAGACAGGACATTTTAACAGTTTTATCTACAAAATGACTAACACCTACCACAGCAAGCCGAGTGAATGTCCCACTGAATTGTGAATGGCGATTTAAGCTCTGCAGCTTAATAAGCCTTCTTCTTTCTTCTTCCTCTTTCATAATAGACCTGAGAGAATTCAAAGATGTTTTCATGTCACCATCTACCTGCATATCAGAATTCAATTTACTTTGAGTATGAAGGCCAACACTGACTACATTTGTAAATAAAACATTACAGATGGATGAAACTATTTAGGAACAAAAATATCTAGACACAAGACACCAAACTGCAACAGTCTCCAACCAAGATATCAATTCAACTATTGAAAAGTAATTATTTAGTGAACGTGATGGTTGGAACTAATAATAATGGGGCAGAAATAGTTCAAAACAAGTCATTTCCTATAACAATTCCCCCTCTTATGATCTTGATTCCAAGTCCATAGATTGTTGGTTTGTTTTTTTTTTTTTTTTTGGGTACAATGGAGCCTTGAACTTGTGCACTCTCTCACATACATAAAGCAAGGTCCTAATTAACTGAGCTACAGTGACAGACCTAAAAAGACCTATAAAAAAATGAACAAAAACTGACCTTTGGGCCCTTCTGATATGCTTTCGCAATCAACTCAGGATCTTGACCAAAAAATATGTAGTGAAAAGTCTCCAATAAAAGCATATTATCTTGACGGAGATAGCCACAAGAACCAGCAACATGCTGTGTCAGAACTAAGATCAGGTCCATAACATTTTCATGGAATAAGAGTTCCAAAAATCTGTCTCTCAGGCACAAAAACTGAGTAGCAGATCCAGATGCCTTCTGTTCCAGTGTTATGTCTTGGATGGCTAGAATATTCCGAAATAGCGTAAGAACCAGTTGAACCAGCTTCCAGTCATCCTCTGTGAATGAATCACTACTCCACATTGAATGCAAAATCATTGTCAGAATAACATATAAATAAATAAAATAAAATAAAAAGATAGTCTCGACTGAAGACTTTAATATGATTATGATGATGAAATTAATGAGGTGACGACAGCAAAATATTTCCTACTTAAGCAAAGAAAATGCTTAACCTATGAAGAGTTATAGCAGGAGTATCTTAGAACATAGCATTATACCATATATTGTTGTTAAGAGAAGTAACATAAATTGAGAAGGAATTGTTAAAACAAAAGATGACGGTATATAAAAAAGGAAAAAATTAACATTTGAAAATAAAAAGAAGAGTCTCGGAAAAAGGTGAGTGGAACTGGGATATGAATTCTTATGAAGTCTGCAATAATATGGTGACTAATATTAAATAGGTTGCCAAAAAGTTACTCGGAAGTCTAGGGGAGGTAAGAGCCATGTGCATAAGGAACCTGGTGGCAAAACTTCAAAATAAAAGGTTATTGTTAAAAAAAATCAAAGAAAGGTTAAATATAAGAAGTGAAGGTGTAGAAAGGATTTGGGAAAAAGAAAAGATCCAAAAAGAACTATTAAAATGCAGTATTCGCACATACGATTCAAGTCCCATTTGCAATTATTGAAAGTATTATTCTGAAAAAAATCAATTTTACATATGAAAGGATGTTTCAAGATAATAAATTCCATAGACTTGAGTAAGACTTTAACTACAAATCGGCCATTATACATCTTGATTGTACTTCAAGGTATATACCTCAAAAAATATATGAGACATAAAAGCACAATATTTAGGGAAAATAAATTATATGAAATGAAAGTTTAAATCGATTATCATTGGAGATAAGAACGTGTCACTTTGCATAAGCCAACAAGGAGGGCAAAGTTGTTTATAGACATTTGGGGTTTATTTATAAGTTTGAGCAAATTATGAAATAAGCATGTCTTAGTTTAGAACTAAATTAAATTTGAGTTATAGTAACCTAGTGTTATGAACTAATTAGGTTTTCTATTATGAAGTGTTCTACACTTCCTTCTTTTTTTTTCGAAAAGATGAAAGTATTCAATACTCCAAAACTTTGCAGTATAAGAGAACTATAATAAAAACAAAAAAAACCCCAAAAAACCAATAGCAAACCAATCAACCCTAAAGAGAAAGGATTGACAACCCTCAAAAATTCAGGCATAAACCTGAAGAAAAAAGAACATATTAGCAATCAGTAACAATAAGCAAAGAAGGTCTGGATACTCCCTCTTTCACTAGGCAATCTGCTTCCGAGTTGGCACAATGCTTTATTAGATGGAATAAAATGTTCCCATTCTTAGAGTTCTCTTCTCTACCACCCATGGTTCGAACTCGCAGTCACCATCGCGTCATATCGTGGTTGGCAATCATCGCAGTCCATCGAGGTGTAAAATTTTATGTTACCCCAAAAAATCCCAAAAACTCCATAACATTATAAAATGCTAGAAAATAATATCTTTCCATCAATAAACACTTTAAAGCAAAATATCAATCCCCCTAAATCATTATATCCTATATCGTTGTCTTATATGAAACTTGTTAAGTCTATTCTAAAGTAAATAGATTTATATGTATATATTAAAATAAGTTCAAATATCACAAATTTTACAGTATGCATTGCAACCATAATTTTGAACTAATCATTAGTGTTAAAAGCTCAAATTCAAGAAACTAGCAGCAGCAGTAGTAGTAGTGCTAATGAACAGTACATCAATTTCTCTATCAGCAAGTAAATTGAGAGTGAATTTCAACTTTCAAGTAATACTTACTACAACATTGAGATTAATTAATTAATTATAACAGTGGAGTATGAACATAGTAGAAGAGCGGCTTGGCCCAGCGGTAAAGGCTTATCGGTAGCGTTTTGGAGGACGCGGGTTCAAGTCACAAAAACAGCCTCTTCAAAAGGAAGGTAAGGCTGCATACATCTTGCCATCCCCAGACCCCGCTATGCGGTTGCCACGTGCACTAGGCTGCCCTTTTTTTAATATGAACATAGTGGGTATTGTGTTTGAGGAGGGAAGAAGCCATCATATGAGGATCCATCAAAATTTTGCAAGTCACTTGAGTTTTGGTGAAAAAAAAAGACTTGGAAAGCTTTAGCATAGTCTTACGAAGCTCCACAAATGGTTTGGAAAAGAAAGAAACAGAAAAAAGAAGGGGAAAAAAAGTACAAAAGAAAAACATAGTCGACCGATATTTTGACTGTTATTTTCAAAATATCAGACGTTATGGACCATTATAACCATTATGAAGAGTTATTTTCACTATTTTTCGATACTGTGATCGTTATGACCATTATGTTGTAAATAATGCAATGCAAACAACCATTATTTTAAACCATGCTACCACCTCTTCTATGATATCTGCAAAGTATTGGGGAGTGGTAAATGGTCACGACGCCTACTTTATCACACATGAAGAGTCCCCTTCAATCGTTAATAGCCAACATTCAATCTCAAAGATTCTCTCAATCCGATGTTCAAAGATAATACTTCCAGATTTGTTAATTGAGAATAGAGCAGCTGGACCTACGGATGATAAGAAGTTGATACCTTGATGGTTGCGGATTACACCCCCTATAACAGCAATCCCCAGATTGACTTGAGCACTTCAATCAAAATCAGTTTCAGCACACCACTTTATAAAGGGGTCCACCTATAAACTATGAAGGATTTATGTGGGTGTGAGAATGCCACTTCCTTCCGATTGTGTATGATGGAGTCCGCTGAAATGCCGTTGAAGAATGGTAATGAGGAGGCCCAAATGGCCACCAGTTGTTTAACTTTCTCCCCTCTTTGATTATCATTCCAAGTTAATCCTTCAAAGCATCTCCCATTTCATTCTTTCCAGCTAGACCATAAAACCACCATGAAAGAGAGGTTTCACATCATCTTTCCTCTTTTTTACTCCACTCCCATCCTCCAATACTCTAACGGAGGTGATAGGGAATGAGAAAGAGACCAACAACAAGGAAACCACCCCAAAGTTACCTTGCATATGTACCATGCTGTTTTACCATTGAGTATTAGGTGATTGCTGGATTCCTCATCCGATAGACATATGGGACAGGCATTAACTACCAGCACTCGCCTTCGCCTTTGATTATCCACTGTTGGAATTCTACCAAGTAGCGCTGACCACCCAATTGCAATGACCCTAGGTGGGGCTTTGATCCTCCATAGTCTGGCCATCTGTGGATGTGACATCATTGCATCTCACATCATGGATAAGAATAAAGAAGAAACAGAAAATGTTGCCAATAAGCCTCATCGTCTCTTGAAATTGAGCTGCTCCACCTCATTAAGATTTCTTCTAAAAATGGCCCCCAAACTCTCAAATTGATTGATGACTATGGCACTTTGGTTAGTAGCACAGTTGAATAGGTTTGGAGAGGAAGTTGCTAAGAGAGTCTTCCCTACTCTAGAAATCTGTCCAAAAGAAGACTTTATCACCCTTACCAACACAATAGCAGATTTGTTTAAAGAACATCTCCTTTGACGCAAGAATACATTTCCATGTGCTTGAGTATCATGACAAAAGGACCTCTAACTTACAATCCATCATTGGAAATGTCATATTTTGAGGAGAGTTTCTATTTCCATAAGGTTTCTGATCCATCCCCAATCCTCAACGTGCCAGATTCGTCTCCTTCGCGACTCTAATTCCTAGTCCCCTATCTTCTTCGGACTTACAGACATTGGACCATTCATCAAGTGGAACTTATTCTAGTCATTACCATTCCACAAGTGGGTCCCCAGTGGGCTTCACGGTTGACCCGAGGACACTGTGGAGTTGACAACACTGGGCAGAGTTGACTGTGGAAGGGCTCGGTCAACCGAAGAATTATAGAGGATGATGATATCATGATAGCACTACAACAGGAAAATATAGCGTACCGTTCCAAATGTTCCAGTGGGTCTTCTAGAAGGGAGACAATTACTGCAATTGTGACATTACGAGTAACTGCCGCCTTCAAGCTCCAGAGATACTCTATCTGCTGTGGAATGTTGTCGGAAGCAGGGTCAATAGGCATTGTAAGGAACACCAGGATCTTCACTGCATATAAACAACAAAGAAATCATATAAAACTGATACTTAAAAAAAAAAAAACACTCTTTCGTAATAATATAACATAGCTTTTTAATTTTTACTATCTCTATCAACACTGAGAGCTTTCAATTTTTTTTACTATCTCTATCGACATTGAGACCTTTCCATTTGCCCTCATTGAGGTAAATCCAAGTTCCCCATTGAACTGCCATGGTTCCAAATCCCATCTAATCAGTGCGACTTTTAAACCCATGATTACGATTACCCAATGGGGGTGATTTTTTAGCATCTCCAACCCATGTCAAAAAGTATTCAAAACTATTCCAACTGTCCAAAGCTAAGCACCCCCAAAAAAATTGCACAACACTGAATGAAGCAATCAAGCATCAAAAGATCCCATTTCTTTTCTCAAATCATAATCATAACAACAAACCCTAAAAACTGCAACGATAACGCGGTCAATGGTAAGCATAAACAATCAATTACCTGCATTTATCAAAAGATTCCGGTCGTTCTGGTAGTGTTCGATGATGGGGACCAGATCTTCCGATACCGTTTTCCATTTGCAGAGCTGCCTGAAGACATCTCGCGTCTGCGGGTCGTCCCGGCGGAGAAATCTCTGCAAGTCCTTCAAATTGTCTGAAAGAAACCAAACGAAAGAAACCCTTTTCAGAGATGAAGAGACAAGATTGAAAGGAACAGATGAGATGGGAAGCGATTGATTGGAACCCTCACCTAAGCAGAATTCGCTCTTCTTATACCCCAATCTGACGCCATTCCTCTCTTCAAAGAACCCTAGATCGCCACATATCTCTGATAGTCCTTTCAGATCCATTTGCTTTCTCTCTTTCTTGTCTTCGAATGGTGCGAGTTAGGGTTTTAGAGAGAGAGAGAGAGAGAGAGAGATGAAAAAGACGATGGCGCGAAATGAATCGATGTAAGCTTTCCCGCGCTTTTTAAGTTTCGGTGCGCGTGTGGCAGTGGCGGAAAATGGCTGACGTGGTGTTCTCGTTTGCGAATGATGGACCCGAATCCGGATTGGGTCAGGAGACCGAAATCTGATCCGACCCGCTTATGTTACCCACCTAGATCCACTCAGTCTAGTTACCAAAGGGGAGCAGGACTGTTGAAGGAACTTAATTATAAAAGGAGGGTCTTATAATTGTATGACTGTTCTTCTGTTTTTTTTTTTTTTTTTTTTTTTTTTTTTTTTTTTTTTTTTGCCTAGGACATTCTCAATGTCTGAATACATTAATAGGAACCCCACAAAAGGGTCTCAAGAGTCAAGCCAAAAGTGACTACACCTTGGGTTTCCTATAGGATTATGTGTTTTACTACATGATCAAAGAATATTATTATTGTAATCCATTTAGAATGTAGGAATCCCTAGAATCGGTGGAGTTGTTGAAACTTGAGATGCTATTTTTTTTTTTTTTTTAATGTTCAGAAGATTGTAATTGAAAAGGCCTTGGTGGTGGATGAGGAGGGGGCTTTGGGAGCATCAAACCCTCGTGGTGGCGATGAGCTTGGAGCTGGCGATGGCCTGCACGTGGCGGCGGCGATCTACTGCAACTTGGGGAGGTTCAATGAGGTGGTGCCAGTGCTAGTGCTCCTTTGTAGTGTCTGGAGAAGAAGGGGGCCGCAGTTGCAGGTTTTTGATTGCAGGGGAACGGACTGTTCCTCAAAGGAGGCCCAGGCAACGGCAATTCCATCCTAACATAGATGGAATCCATGCCATTGGTTCTACCATTCTTCTTCTATATGGGGTTGAGCTTGATCTACTGTGTACAACTGGATGACTCAGATGCAGGTATCGTATTTGAGCCTTTGATGATTTATTTGGTAAAATCCCTTTTTTTTTATAATCACAACTAAAGGAATGGGGCCAAATTTACACATGAGAGGTGAGGGGACTCACACATACAAGAAAACACATAAAACACAACGGGCATATGCATGGTGGGGGACAATCATAGCCCAGGGTCTCCCAGTGAAATAAAGCGAACCTTTCTCTAGTATTACTAAGTCAATTGTGGTGTTAAGGGTGATCCTAATATTAGACATCATTAAAAATACGTGCAAAGAAAATTACATAAAAAAATAAAGCGAATTTTAGCAAAAAAATCATTTAAGGTGTCACATAAACTATAAATCTCATCCAAATTATGTTTGCCCCGGAGTAATCAAATATGACCACTCCAATATTTTTTTTATTTTTTTTTATTTTTTGCATCTAATTGGAAAGCATCTAAGCGAGTTCAATACTTTCCTATACACTTAAAATTAAAAAAACTCCCATTTTTTTCTTTTTTTTTCCTTTTATGAAAGAGTGCTTCCAAGATTTTCCATCTTCTAATCAATAAAAAACTCAGTTCCCTAATCATAGTAGCAGTCATCTGAGTTGCGAAAAGAATCTATTATTCATGATCATATTTGTTTTGAGTATTGGAATTTCAGTCACTTGGCAACTCCATACTGACACTACTTCTATAGCCTAGAGCATTGTGGGTTTTTTTCCTTTTGCACGCAAAAAGTAAGTGTCGAAGTCAGTATTGGATCATCAAGCTAATCCAAATTGGAGGACATATCGTGGTTTGTGAATCCACAAACAGAGGAACTTCATAAATCCCTTATTTGTTTGGCCAGCGAATCTGACGTAATGACTCAATAACATGTGAGATTTGCAAGCAACTATGCCATCAAACTAGTGTTGCCAAGAACAGATCTAGACCTGATTTCTATCTTCATGATGTTTATAATGTTTATAATTTTGATTTTTCATAAGGTTGAAATAGATGGAAGAAGGAAGAAGAACATAGACTTTTGGGTTTTAAGGAAAGCTAGCATAAACTCGCTGTAGGTTTTTGTCATTATCTAAGAAAAGATATAGGGTTTTTCAAATTTTAAGGGAAATAGAAGAGCATCTAACTTGGTGCTCATATGCAATATATATATATATATATATGACCACTCCAGGGATACACAACTTGGTGAGGTTTATGGTTTAGGGGATACCTTATATGATTTTTTTGGTAAAATTCTTAAAAATAAAAGGTCAAAATACAAAATAATTTGTTTTGTAAAATATAGGCAAACATAAAATCATGAGTAATACTCTACAAGGAATAGTTCTTATTATTCTTCTTCTTCTTCTTCTTCTTCTTCTTCTTCTTTATTTTTTTTTATAGAATACGGAACTTTTTTCCAGAGCCCAGATGAATAATGCAAGCCAATCATTGGGCAGTGAAGAAGGACTAGGTATAGAACAAAATTGTTTAAATCAAACCATTTCAACCATTGATTTAGGGGCCACAAAGTTTCAACCCTTATATCAAATGACTTCTTTGTTTTCTAAATCCAACTAATCCAATCAATCTCAAATTGGGCGAGGGCCAATCCCCCGCAAAACCCTTTATTTACTTATTTATTTTGTTACAAAAATAAGAAACCAACTTGCTCTTGTGAGAATTACTTATCAGGTCTGCTCTATAACTATGAAAACATTAATATATATATATATATATATTATATCGAAAGATGTCCTAACAATTTAAGCCGGACTAATCCCTTTGGCCCCGGGGCAGCTATGTAAAATTTTTTATATCTCTGCTATGGTAGCACAACTCAAATCCAAAACTCTCTCAAAAGAAACCGTGGTCCTTAACCGGTTGACCCTTTGAATCTATTGATATGAAATTTATGTTAGCTAAAATAGCCACGCAAAATCCCAAAGAAATATTCTTGCCCATCAAGTCCCACGAGCACTTTCTTGCGGCTCTAGTAAAGTAAACGGTGAAACTAACTTTCATGAATTTGGCGGTTAAATCTCATTCTTCCCAGCGACTTGACTTGCCCTAGTGGGTTTGACAATTTTCGGGCAGCATGGGTTCATAGATTTTGACCAAAGTTTGAGTGTGAGCCTCGTAGTCACTCCGTCCCATTTAAAAACATATATTTGCATATTATTAACAAAAAGTCATATAAAAGCTTGTATAAATCGGGAGAACAGTGTAAAAGTTAGACCCTGTATCCATCATAGACGGGGCTTGGTACCGCATATCCTAACCCTGCCATGGGGCTGGGCTGGTACGAGAAGAGTTGAGTGAGAGGTAGGGCGGGTTGGGTGTGAGGTTTACCCCCAACCAACAAGCAATTCCAATCCATTGTCATTCCTTCCCACGGGCGTATTTGTATAATACATTTCCACATAAAAGTAAATAATTATTCATGATAAACCCACTTTTCTTGGTGTAACATATTTCTATGGAATTAATCTTTTGCCATATCAACTTTTTCTTTGGTAAATTAAAAAATAGAGTTCCTACTTTGCCATATCAATTTTTTCTTTGGTAAAGTAGAAAATAGAGTTCCTACAAGAAAAGGGGAGGCCAGGGCATTGGAATTCCATTTATGCAGAAAAGTTACTCCCATTATAATCTCATTTCCTATTCAATTTGCACATCTCATTTTGTAGCTCTTATTAGTAATTGGACTTCCAGGAAATTATTATGAATAACTTAATTATATATAGATTAGATAAGTTTTTCATAAAAAACTGCTACACCAAAAAAAATTTTCTTTTTAATAGGAAATTCACAACCACGTCAAACAACATTTACATCATTTCATCTAGAAAAAATACTTAGCACCAAACATAAGTTTTACAGTTCCATTGAACTCCTTTTATAAGAAGCCAATTACTATGGCAAATTGGTGATATGGCAATTTCCTTTTTCTGCGAAAATGATCTGTACACAAGCATGTCTTAAGGAAGATAATTCATAATTCGAGTAATTAATGTGAATCTTTCACCTTATTGACTCAAGATGATAAATAATGTTCAGCCTGGGGCCAGAAGAGAGAAAAAACGTAGTGAAGAAGCTCCAACATCAGAATTCATCGATAACAGTGTTATAACACGCCAGCGCTTCCGTGCATGATCATAAAAATAGGTTATCCATCATTTGCACAATATAATAAATGGAGTAAACTGCATGCCAAACCAACTGCAAATGAAATTAGAGCAACTGTGAACGGAAAAAACACTTTTATAAACACCAACTCCATAAGAAATTAAAACAATATATTTACAAGGCCTAGTAACAATGTATTTACATGAAGATGCTACCTACCAACCTTGGACTAGAACACTAAACTTGACTACGCACGTCCCACTTTATTAGTACACAATGGGGCAAACAAATTACTTCTAAGTTCTGGACCCTTTTTGTTTATTTGGTTTTTTTTTTTTTTTTGGGTTGCTGTAAATGGACTTCTAAGTTCTAGCTTCCAACTATATAATCAAAGAATGAGAAAACTTTGTTTTTCTCACTGCCAACCACTAATAAATTTACCAATGATAAAACTAAAACACTGAACTCCAAACATACTGAAGACCCCCCCTAGAACCCGAATCTAACAGAAGCAGAAATAAGATAAAAGCCTACTGACTAGTTAACTTTACATTCAGTTGTGAGCCACCATATAATAAGATCTAAACTGATCAGAGCACCTCTCTGCATGGTTACTGGTGCTGCCAGCCGCAATGCAATCATACCTGCTCCATGCACTATCACTTGAGGACATGAAAGTTGAAACAAGATGAAGCCCACTTAATGGCTACCCTTACATCCATTTGTGAGCCACCATATAAGAGGTTCCCTGATCAGATGGACCACAGTCTGCTTGGTTCATGGAGCTGCGAGCCAGCAATGCCATCAGACCTCCTCCATGCACCCTACCTTCAGGAAGGGAAACCGAACTGGGTCGTGAGGACACTGTCCCAGCAGCAGGCAGGTGAACCTGCACGGGTAATGGCTTTATTTGCCTCTTGGGGTCAGAAATGGTCCAACTTGCTGAGTTGTCCACTCCATTCGTCTTCACAATATCTATGTTCATATCTTCAATCGCAGATTTGTTAGGTTGTGGATCCTGGGTGAAGCCAAGTGTGCCACCACCATGCACACGATGGTCTTGTACGAGGGCACTGTGTGCAGCACAGAGGCCGGTCTTACCCCTGGCAAACCGGTCGCATGGGGTTTGATCACCAAATTCTGACTCTGAGTGCCCCCAGGAACAACGCTTACCTCCACCATGTGCCTTGCAGAAGTCGGTGCTGCCCTGGGCACTTTTCCCACACCCCTCATGTTTGCACCGCTTACCCCCGCCATGACGAACACAGAAATCTGTCCTTCCCCTTGCACTCTTAGTGCACTCTGGAACAGCGCATCTCTTTCCACCACCATGTGCAACACAGAACAGGGTGCCACCATGCACACTCTTTGGACAGACACCTCCTCCTTGGAATGAGCATCGCTTCCCTCCACCATGGCCCTTACAGAAGGGTGTACTTCCCTCTGCACCCTTTGTACATCCCAAAACTGTGCACCTTTTGCCCCCGCCATGTGCTTTGCAAAACATAGTGCTTCCTTGTGCACCCTTTGAACATGCCGGAAACTGGCAGCGGCGACCACCTCCATGTGAAATGCAGAGGCCAGAGAAGCCCTCTGCACTTTTTGTGCAATTTTCCATTTGGCACCTCTTACCACCTCCATGCCTAATGCACAAACCAGATTTCCCTCTTGCAGCTCTGGTGCAACTCTCATGGCTGCACCGCCGACCACCGCCATGTGCTATGCAGTAATCTGTGCGGCCTTCAGCACTCTTTGTGCAACCAAGGTGCTGGCATCGGCGGCCACCACCGTGAGCTTTGCAGTACACAGTGCGACCCTCTGCTCCCTTATGGCAACCTGCTTTCTGGCACCTCCTGCCTCCACCATGAGCAATGCACAGCCCAGAAGCACCCCTGGCACCCTTTACACATCCCTCAAATTGACAGTTCTTTGAATTCGAGCTACGCTGTTGTTGCTGGACAAGCCTGGAATTACATGTGATTGAGCTTATTGGTGTTGATATCGCAGTAGATGAGAGGTCTGGAGTAGCTGGGCTCACATCTGCTTTTTTGGAACCTGGGCCAAGATAAAAGCTACTCTCTGCAGTTTGAGGAGCGGGCAAAACACACTGCAGCTTAAGGGAAGATGATGGTGATCCTTTGTCAACAACTGGCAACTTGCCAATTGTTAAAGATGTCCCAAGGTTGTTCTGAGTTGAGCTTCGAGTAATACAAGTGATTTCAGACTCTGATGGTCCTGTTGATAGGCTCAACTGAAGGCCAATGTCAGGCTCCAATTCAAAAGCATTCACAGCAGCCACTGCAGGCTTCGTTGGATTTAGCATCTTCTCAATGCCAAGGTGAATATGGAAATTCAAGCTCAGATCCATGGAAGATTCCTCATCGGTTTCTTTTGCTGAAGACATAGTGCAAACAGTTGCAGAACTTCCCTTGCTATCTGAGGAACTCTGTGAGCGGCCCAAGCCAAGAATCAATGAAGATCCATCTTCCAGACCCACAGCTCTATCAATGGCACTCCACTTCCTCTTTGTGCCCTTTGGAGAGAAATGATGCAAGCCAGTGGCACTAGGGGAATCAAGTCGTAAAGTTGTATCCATGCAATAATCAGATTCAACTTCAACAACTTTGCTCAAATTCTCAAATGCATTCAGTGACAAGTGATTGGCAGCAAAACCCAAGCGCTGAAACCTGTTATCCATAACCTACTATTAACTAGAAAAGGGTCCTCTTATCTTTAAAAAAAAAAAAAATCAATGAAAAGGCAGCCACTCGCGCTTCTATGATTTAAAAAAAAAAGTAAGTAGAAGATACAGTTCAGAGGTAACTGAAGCAAGTCCAGCCCCCGCTAACAAATCCTGATGTATCGCAGCGATCCATTTTCAAACAAAATAATAAGCTTTGCCTGTTCAATAGCACTTGGTACAAATATATTGGATCATGTCATGATTAGAAGAATCCTCCATGACAACAGTGAGGGGGGCAAATCATTCCTGTCAAGAACAACCAACATAAATAAGATGTATATGGAACACTAATAGGGCAGCTAACCAAAGAAAAAGCTAGCACAATTGACCAGATTTAAAGCATCTCTTTTAACGAAAAAAGGCTGTGCTAAACAAGACTAGTAATAACACGGCATTGTGAAATTTTATAATGCCACTACAAATGCAGATTCAATGCATGGCAAATTCTTGCTGAAGACTGAGATGATCTATATCCGAGATGAAGGCCACAAACTTCTAAAGGCAGAAATATAGAAATGATATGAACATAAACCCTCAAAAGCATCACAAAGCAACATCAAAATTACAGAAGCCAAGAAAAAATTGTGTTACATTCTAATTTCTAATCAAAACAACTCCAGAAAAGCCAACATCGATAAATTTAAAAAATCTAACATGGAATTTTAATTTCATAGGGAAAAACCCATAAAAAATTATATCAACTGGCATTGCTGAATTTGACAAACAGGAAACAAATCCACTGAGTAGAGCTCATGCACATAACTTCTAAGGGCAGAGATCTAGAAAAAAAGTCTAAACAAAAAACTTCAAAACTATCACCAAGAAACAATGTAAATTCATAATTCATAATAGCTCAGAAAAACTGCACAACATTTTAAACTCTAAAACAAAGAAAACGGCAGGGCAGAACTATGAATGGGGGGCAACATAAATGCATTTTTAAAAAATTGCCAAATGTTACTCGCTAGACCTGTTAAGCATTGGGTTTTAGTTTATATAGATCAAGCGTACAAGCCACATTTTAGAAATTTTAAGGTGCATTTCTTTTTTAAAAATTATTGTAATTGATTTTCGAAATAAATTCGTAGAAATGAATAAAAAGATTAATTTGGAGATTAAAACTTAATAATATTTTTTATATAAGAAGAGATTTAACAAGTGCACTTACTTTTACAAAAAAAATGCCCATACATTAGGAAGGTCCTTCCATTCAACAAATATCAACAAAAACTTCTTTTAGTTTGTCTATTCCACATTTGGTTCAGAGTGCTATCAGTTAATTATTGTACTTTCCCACCTCTTATAAATTGTATTGCCTATAAATCCGTTTGTGAGACCAAGAACAGTCAAAACCAAACTGTTGGGTAGAATTTCTCTCTAATTTGAGTTAGGCTCATGGCTAGATTGATCATGTGTAACATATTCAATAATGATTAAACTGATGTAATCACCACTCCTAATTAAGTGGAATTCGTCTTAGAGAATAAAACCAAAGAAGTTCATTTAAGCTATTTGGATTTTCCAGGTTATGGCTCTACTAATAGATTTATGGGTGTGGAATCACGTGCTTTGCATATAATAATGCTGGTAATGGGCCCAACTATTATTAGACAAAAATTGTCCTCAACCAATACACTAGGGATCTTTCACTTTAACAGTTTGGATTTTATAATTGGCCCTCTTTTATGGATTTATAGACCTGGCAACCATAGAATTACTTTCCCACTCAACCGAGTTGGACCAAGTTGCACCCTCGAGCCCAAAACACTAAATAATATTTACAGATATGATAAAAAAAAATACCAACAAGCATAGAATTTTAAGACTCTTCATGTTTTAGTTAGTATAAATTAAATTAAGTACACTTGTTTTCATTTGTTTTGCACTCAATTAAATGAATATTGTATCCAAATCTTTTTAATGCTCATATCTTTCAAAAAATGTGGAAATTATCTTCTAAATTTAAGGAAAAGACCCCAAAAGCCTCCCAATGCTACTTTCCAACAGGGAAATAGGAAGGGAAAAAAATGTATCTAAGGACTTCCTTATAGGAGTCAGTTAGAAAGGAGATTAGAGGGACACGACTTGACTCGGCATGTGTCAAATCAGAGTCAACTAGCATAGGTTGATTTTTAGAACCATGGCGGCATGGCCTATCACGTATTTTCAAACTACTTCATTCAACGACTTTATTGGCCTCTCCATTATCCTATTTCCCTCTCCATTATCCTATTTCCTCAAACTTGTAACCCTTTCGGACATGGTGCATGGGCTTGCTTTTAATCATCTGTGCATGTGCAGGAATAAAGCACAAAGTTATGATATTAACCACGACGAACATCAACATACTTCATAACACCAAAATATCATAAAATAACATGACAAAGAATAACTTTGGGACATGTACTTCAATAATTAATTGCAAATCCACACCCATTTGAAACCTGTAGTGTATATGCGTAGTTGAGTACCACAGTATCTGACTAAATCCCAAAAGAATACGACTGGGTATGAAATGGAGGGATAGGGAAAGGAAAAGAGGGATGGGTGTGATTGCGATGGAGGATATAACCTTGGGATGCGCACTTCTATTGATTGTAAAATCCACATCCATGTGGCATCTGTAAACTGTGCACCATAAGAATAGACCTAGAAATAAATTAGAGAAAACAAGGAGAGGAGGGAGGAATGAATGAGAAAATGATGGGAGGAAGTAATCAATAAAAAATTTATAAAAAATCCAGACTTCAATAGTCACACAAGATGTTACAAAACTGATGTAGACTAGTACCATACATCATTCCATAACTAGTGCGCACTAGTAGCGGTTAATAGGAAAGGAGTAGAAGGTTATGCAGTCAAATTGCAGAGCTGCAAAAACATCATATTTCTCCTGAGTGACATAAAGAACTGAACCTAAAAGTAAGATCTATAGAACAAGAAAAGAAAAAGGAAGAGAAGAAAACGGTGTAAAATCCATACAAAAACATGGGTACATATATATATATATATATATATCTGTTCCAACTCGGCTAGATTGAGTGGTAAGACACAAGAAGGCCCATTAAGGACTGAGCTTTAGACACAGTAAAAATCATAAGGAAAGAAAAACAACCCCACATTCTAGAACAATTCCACATAATCTGAAACCAACAAACAGCAGCTAACCTACAGGAGAATAAACTTGAGAATAGAGTGAACCACAAGAATAAAGGTTGAACAGTACTGATTAGGAAACCAAACTAAATGCAACATTAACCTCACAGGCTGAAAGAAATTAATAGCTAATAGCTCTTGAGTAGATACGACTACCATGTCAATCCACTGGTGGCCCAATCGGTGGGGCACTTCTCTTTCGCATAAACAACCATTGACTGTAGTTCTATTGGTGAGGGACTTGGGTGTGCTTGTGGGGGTGGGTGTGTGACTACTTACCCTTAAAAAAAATTGAAAAAGTAGATGCCGCCATGGATGAACGACAAGGAAATACAGCTATTAGCTCATTGTCCTCGATTACATACATGAATATGAAATTAAAGGACCAAATTCATTGTATCTAGACATAGTCCAAAAACGGAAAGTACAGCCTTTTCCACCAAACACTTAGTAATTTTAATTAAAAATCACACTGTTTTGGAAATCAAGCACAAATAAAGAAACACAAAAATTTTGCCATTTAAATAGAAAAAAAATTCAATGTATTCTTTTTTTTCATTTTTCTTAGGAATCCAACAAAGATTTTTTTTCCCAATAAAGAAAACTAAATTGGAATTGAGACAAAGGCAGAGACAAAGACAAAGAAACAGCAATCGCAAACTGCTTCCACTCAGAAGAAATCTCTACAAACTGAAACCTAAAATACAAACTTGCTCAGACTCATCAGCACCAACACATCGAAATCCAAAATAACGAGCAGAGATTTCATAGACAAACCAAAATCTCAATAACAAACCAGCATTTTAGACTCAACACACGCTCACATCCAACATCCATCTGCAGAACCATGAAACCAAACAAGATCACAAATCCAAACACTTCCACACATTCAAATCCAACAAAAACAGCACATGGCAAGGAAATACAAGAGCTCAATCAAAGCTTCGACCTTTCAATCATTTCCAGCAGACTCAAACTCATTCAGACTCAAATCTACTCAAATCTCGCCGGATACGACCAAACAACAACCGTTTCGTGCGAAACAAACATCAAAACGCAAGATTTCTTCGCAGGAATCCAGATCCGAGCGGAGAAGAACGAAAACAGCAGATATGAGAGAGAATTGAGGGATTGATTTCGACTTTGAAGAGGGAAAGTAGATTAAAAAAAAGGCACCTTTTGTCCCCTTTTGCTTCTCTCTTCGCAAGGGGGTTCTTCCTCCTCCGCTAGGGTTTCGTCGGACGCGGAAAACACGAGAGCACGAGGGCGATGAAATGCGAAGACACGAAGAAAGTGGCGGAAAGTGGGCAAATAAGGGCGGGCGGGCGTAGGTTAACGAGGAGCGCACGTTAAGGGCGAGGGCTGCGTACGATAACGCTTTGGTTGGTCCGTCGCGCCTCACAGGCGACTGACTGTTGTCGAGGGCCTAGGGCCGTACGGTGTTGAGTCAAGTCAAGTGCGTCCGTTTCCACTGTTGGCACGCCTTAGAGAGTCTCTGTGAATGGCACCGTCCATATCCGTTTTGAGGCCCATTTATAAATTTTAAGTCTGTTGCTCTTACCATGATTCCTCCTTACACGAATTTAGTATATTGGAGTTTTTTCGATGTAATATAACATCTTATCCCCAAACATTTGAAATGCTTGTCTCCTGGCATTTGAATTGCAATATTTCTTTAATCATAATAATAACTTTAGCTATCTAAAGGGTCTTAAATCATTTTCTTAAATTTCTATAATTATATTTGTTATGCCTCACGTTGGAATTTAAAATACTCTATTAAGAGGAGGGATTTAAAATTCTACCTTAAAAGACAACTCTTGGAGAATTTTGAATCCTATAAATATTAGTTTCTAAAATTTTTCTAAAAAAATAAGTCCTAACACATTCATGTGAATATTAAATCAAAATTCTTTGACCATTTTTATTTAGGGTGAGTATAAGTGGGTTAATCATGGTGCCTCATTTACAATGAAAAGTGGCTTCTTAAGATAGGGCACAATTGCCTACGTGAATGATACGTATCCCTTTAAAGACTTAGTGGATTGTGACTGGTCCACTCATAATTACTATGAGAAAAGTATTAGACAATTTAAATTTGCAAATATCATTTGCTATACACTGTGATCAATCTGACGGTAGGGATAGCTTGGATTAAAGAGAAATTTTTATCAATGATGGCGAAGTTTTGGAGCGTGATTTCGAACCATTGGATTTTATAGATGGGTCCCACTGATGGGTTCATAGGGATGATCTTTAGAGAAATTTCCTGAGGCCTGACTGTGATTGAGTCCCGTCGCGTGGGGGTGGTGGGCAGAGAGAGTGACACGTCATCCGTGACGACAGGTGCCACGTGGATAAGGTTCGTCACCGGTCTTGGTGCGCTGGGTTTGTGGTCCCCTGGTCTTTTTTCCTTTGTCTCTCTCACAAACGAAGACAGGGAGAGGGAGGAATCTGTGGGCTGCATGCGCCGACCGTTGGGTGCCGAAAACTTGCAAATTGGCCCCGCCCGGCCCATAGATTACGAAGTTGGGTTGGCTAGGAATGCTACCCCAATATGGTTGCGTCCCCTTATCTATCAGTGGAACCCATCTCTTGGTGGAGCATCTAATAGGCTCCATGTATTTGAATTAGGGGAAGTTTTCACCAACAAGAGCCTTACACAAAGACTTGTGGAGATTTTGGATCCACATTGTCTATAAAGTGGGACCCTCTACATTGAAACTAGCAGAGCAGAAATCTAGCACAACATTACAAGATTTTCATATGAGAAAGTTCCTTCCCAAAGTTGGGGGGACCAGCAAACTCTAGATATAAATATTGAGGGAAATGGTGGGGAAGTTGAAATTGGTCTCAAATCAAATTGGGTTAACAATGAGAGGACTTTTATGATAATAGGTGTGAGGTGTGTTATTGAGCAGAGAGAGTTCCATGGAAGGTGTGGTGTAGAATTTGCAATCCCCATCGTCCATGAAATGGGGACTGGAAAAAAGTCTCACACGGAACCTCTTCAGTGGGAGAATCAAAATTGTTTTGATTTGTTATATATGCCACTCTTATTTTATTTTGTGAGAAACTATTTTGTGTGGAAAAGGAAAAATATGAATTTATTTTTCCTATTAAAGAGGCTTTTCAGTTTCTTATAAAAAGGTCCGGAATGCAAGATTTCTTTTTTTTGTTTTTTTGGCAAAAACAAGAAGTCTTCATAGTGTAGGACTCTCTTGTTACACAAATAAATTCTTACTCCTTAGTTTCGGGTCACACTCTAAGTTGAGTGTGTTGACACCTAAGTTTCGGGCACATAATTAATTAATGGGCCCTAATTGAAAAGTACCACTCCTAACCCGTAGTCTGATATAGCAAGAAAAAAAATTTTGGGAGAGAACGATTCTTGTCCTAGCACTAGTAAGACACAAACAAATTTATAGTAAGAATAGGAAAAAGAGAAAAATTTTGTCTTAGGTAAAATAAGAATAATAAAAAAGACATTTCTATAAAAAAAATATTGACAAGAAAAGTCTCTTGCCCATCATCCAACGTATTTAGCAGACACATATATAGACTTTTCAGAAGTCCAAATAATATAAAAGTAATTATAGATGGGATGGATAATAATGTAGGCATGGGAGCTGAAAGATTCAATTAATATCACAACTGTAACTGGAAAAAATAGATCAAAGCATTCACATATTTTCTTATATCAAGCCTATCAATATAATATCTTTAAGGTCCTATCTATATAAGCATGTATGCTTATGACATATAAGGATTCTAATAATTGACTTGATTTTATTTTGAAAGTATTTTTTTCGTTCAATTGAGTTGGCATTAGATTTGCCTATTCGATTTCAATTTTATACTTTTCATTATATTTTATATTTTTGTCTTTTACGAGAAATCAACTTAATGGTGGTCTCGACATGGAAATTAATAAATAAATTTCTCCTAGCAAATCTTACTAACATTTACATAAATATGCCTTCCCGTTTGTTTGTGAGGTAAAGTGGAGTAGAGTAAAATATTTGAAATTTAAATCCCCCCCCCCCCCCCCTTATTTTAAAAGAAATCAAATTTGCTCGACTTATCTTTCAAAAGAAGTTAAAAAGTCACCACTAAATTATAGAAAACTCTCTACTTTTTATATAAAAAGTCAAAAAGATTTTATATCAATCAACTAAAAATAAAAAGTCATCATAATCCCATAATCTATTATTCTTTTTTAATTTTGGGTTTACTCTACTCTACTTTACTCTACTCCATAAACAATAGAGACACCTATTTTTAATTTGATCACACGTATTGTTTTTATTTCTATATTTCATAAATGCAAAGACAACATTATATATAGACTTTGTGCCGATATTGTTATTTACTTAACGATATCATTATCCATATGACACTCAATTTGCATACATTTTACCAGCTAGAATCGTTATTTTTGTTTCTCCATCTCTACTTTTAATGAGGTTTCTCTTAATATCAAAGACTAAAAGAAGAAATGCACAATTGAAAGGGATCGATGAACACATCAACTAATCCAACTCTTATATAGGAGACAAAGGAAGAAAAAACACAAAATGAATAAGAGAAAGACAAAGAGGCCACCTGTCACAACCCAAGCCCGGGCTTCCCTGAATTAGGGAAATTTGCGAGGTGTGACAAGCATACTCCAGTGAAATTCCATCCAACTCCGTGTCAGGGTAGAATTCATAAGAGATACTTACAAGTTTCATGCGGTGGAGGACTCTTCAATCAACACATATCAATGAGTATTTCTAGCGGAAGGTCATAGTTTTCACATGTAGAATCTAGAAATCACAAGGTATCATAGTTAAACAGTCTAAAACTTTTAACTTTTAAACACTAGTTTATACCCAAAAGAAGAATTTGAACCACTTAGCTACAAAAAAAAAAAATCATATACATCATTCACAAGTTTGGACTACAAAAGAAAACCAATGCCATCCCGAGTATGACCAATTATGAAGGATAAGATGGCATAGTACAACATTATCCAATCTAAATTCCAAAATAAAAACTCAGGATTACGTGCTCCGTGCGACTAATTAGAGGATACTCTTGGCAGTCCACTCTTCTAATCTTGCAAGAACCTCTGCGGTCTCCTTCGGAGTCTTTTCGGCCTTGGTTGAACCGGAATTAACAGTTGAGCCTATAACATTAATCGAATAGCTGTGAATACGGCAATTGAGCCAAGTAGAAGCAAAAGTAAAGTAATGCACATTATATGAATATATGGAACTACATATTTACATTTCAACATATTTAAATCATACCTTAGATGATACTTTTGGCTGGAAACTCGTAAGATCGCTTATTATGCTCTTCCACGAGAGCTTAAACAAATCATATGACATTGATTCTTTAGGTGGCTTAATGGTGCTCTTCCACTAAAGCATAAACAAATCATGTGGGAAATACTCAGTGTCCCAGGCCTAGGTACAATTGATTACCTAATTGGAGTTTCGGACACTCTTATTTTCCATTGCAGTGGCCAAACCGAATCCTTAGTTTTTATTTCTTACTTAATTCAAAGACCCTTGTGTTTACATTTCATCTCAATGCATCATAGCAAACAAGGAATATTAATACTATCACCATATTAGAATTAAAAAGGAGAATAGTTTCACATCATGGTCGAACGTTCAAGGAAGTTCACTAACCAATCCTAGTTTATTCACCTATCGTCTCTTGCCGTCAATTTAGGAGTGGTTTAAGACACCTAATGTACAGTTATTCTTGATGTTACTTTATCAATATGAGTAGTGCATTAATTTGCCTTAACTGACACCAATGGTTAGGCACTAGACTAATTAGCTAACGTTCATGAGGTTTCTAAGTCCTCAAGAGTGCTCATGTGTTGCACGATTCCATTTTTGTCTGTGATGAGGTTAAGGTACCATCATTAAGGGTCTCTCAGGTCTTGCTACCCCCTATACATCATAACTGGTTAAAGGTTATACTATAATTAACTCTTAGGTTAATCATAAGAGGTCTTTGATAAGGAAAACGGGCTAAACATGCTTCAGGGCCTACTTCAGAACCCCAACCATAGGTCAGTCCCAAGGCCCAGCAAACCAGTTAGATTAGGATCCGATTAGTCGGACTGATTCCAAAAAGGTGGTCCAACTGGTCGGAACCTAAATTCGATCAGTCAGGCAGATCATGAACTATTGCAGAGTGATTCCAGAATAATAGTTCGACCAGTCGAACCCCAGGTCTGATCGATCGGGCAAGTCACGAAGTGCTTCGAATTCTGCAGTTTCTGTAACTTCTACTCCTACTTTCTTTCACTCTACCTCTGTAAGGAACATCATGTTCCACTCAAAGTTCTGTTGCTCTACACCAATTAAGTAACATCATTACTCTTACCAAACTCTCCATTGCCATAAAACCATTCCTTTTAAGAATCTCATTTTAAATTCATCAAAATTGGGGAAAACAGATTGTCATTCACAAACACAAAATAGGAGGTTCAACTTATAGTATTTATCTAATACAATATGCAATTACAAAATCTTGCTCGTACTTGCCTTTAGTGAGTGCTAAGATCTCTCTAACGGCTTCTTTTGAGTTCACTTGTGGAGAAGTCCAAATTCCTATGACCCTAATTATGAAGAAGACATGAAAATGGTGATGAGAATTTGTGCATGTATGCAATCTCTGCATGTTCCAATTCATTTGGCATCAACAATAAAGAAGGAAAGCTTCTCTTCTTACCTTGGGTTCTTGTAAAAAAGATAAGGAATGAAATTGGGTCTTCAAACTCAAAAAGAAGTTAGAGGGAAGAAAGGAAATGGTAATGAAGATCTCTAAACTTACATGCAATCTCTTCCTAGGCAGAGATTCAAGAGATTGAGGAGGATGGGAGAAGGAGGAAGAAGCTCACAGGAAGAAGAAGAAGAAGGATCGTTGAAATGAGGATTAGTTTCTCTTACAGGATTTCTTATAATTACAAATAAGTCCACTTTTCTTACAGAATTTTAATTTAAGTCATTTGCAAGTCTAATTAATTCCAATGAAATTTAATGAGGTAAGGCCAAAATTAAAATTGATATACTTAACAAGATACATACGATGATACCAAGATAGAGCACAAAATGTATACTCAAAAAAATTGATAACTACGAAAATGGGCTTTTCTTAACCAAGGTCAAATCGACTTGAGGTTACCCATTCATAACCCTAACTTGGCCCAATTAAGCATCCCAAGGCAAGGCACAAGTAATCGGTGAAATTTCACCTTAACACAATTATTTAACATAATTCTATAATTAATTAGTAGTAATCAAGATTAAATCGTGACGAGGTGTCACACCACTCGCTTCAACAACATTATCAGTTGAGCCCATTTTCGACTAGCTAATCTTGGCATTAATAACCATTAATTGAGTATTTCTTTCCTGAAGAGTTAAATTAGAAAAGGGCTGTTAAGATATTGAAGGGAAAGGTCAATAATGGTCATCACTATCAATGGCTTTAAGGAGCTTGGAGAAAAGAAGATTTTTATTTCATTATAAGCAAGTAGAAAGTTGGAAGACAATAGCATCTCAAAATTGGAATATTCAGAGAAGAAGAGAAGAAAATGAATCTTTTAATTGAGTATTATCTCGACAGATTTGATGTGTTTGTTCCTTTCAAGCACATATTTGTTCCCTCAATATTTAATATTCCGAAAACTTCATTGAAAATTGAAATGGAGAAAAGCTATTGTCTCTGGTGAGCAGAATATAAGCGAAATGAGTATTAAGTAGATAACGATATTATGTAGGTAATGATATTGGCACAAGGATAAATCTATAAAGAAAAATGTACGACACTCTAATCCATCAATTATGTGTTTTTCATAATCAATTCGTCCAATTAGTGTTTAAGACTGATTTTTTTATAAGAATCTCTTAAGTTAGTGTAAGTGGGGCCCATACATTGATGATTTAAGGTAGTTGAATTTGACATTCTGACCTATATTTATCCCTGTAGAGCTATCATTTTCTATGGGAGAAATCATATAATCTAAGGGACATAGACATAATGTCTATCAACCATTAGTTGGTGTGAGTGTGCCTATGGGTTAATAATTTAACTGTTATTTCAGGAGAGTAAGCTAGGGAGGATCATGCTCTTAAATCAAATTGCTATGTTTTGTTACTTATAAGCACATAGAGATATTCATGATGACTTTTTTTTTCCGTAACATTCTAATAATTTAATGGTACATGAACCCAAAGATGGAAGTTTATTGGAGGTGTAAAATGCATTCGGAAGTACTGTACCAGATTATAGAAGCGTAATATTTTAAACTTTCAAAAGTGAAACAATCTTATAGAGTAACATGAGCTGTCGAGCAAATTAGTTAGGAGTTTATAACTGTTCTCATTTCTAGTTAACAACTTGAACTTAAGGATGTCTTGGGCTTAAAATTTAAATGTTGTTACAGCTGTTTTCTTTTCTAATTAACAACATGGACTTAGGGATGACAAGGAGTTAGGTTAACATGAGATCCACCATTTCCTACCCTGCTAACTATTAAGGATAGGTTGGTGGATTTTGATGGATTGATTTAGGAGGGGTAAAAAGCCCATTAAGGTGTGTTTGGCATCATGTCATTTGAATGTTTTCATCTTCACTACATAAAAACATATTTGATAAAGGTAAATTTCTGTTCCAAAATTTTGTTCTCGCCTGAAGGAATTCCAAATTCTTAACAAGCTAACATGAGAATCTTGGAAAAAAAAAAACTTCTTTTTGAAAAACAACTTGTTGTCAGTACTTATTTGTTTCTTATTTTATCTCTTGTATTTTAAAGAAGTTTACTTCTCACTTATCCTAAAGGTAGGTCTCATGTTCGCTATCTCAAAACGGTGCTCCGCATTGTAATTTCTAAAGGTGGGCCATATGGTCACAATCGCAAAAGTGAGCTCATATTATGATTTCTATAGTAGTGGGCCCACATTATAAAGTTCAACGTTCTAATTTCTAAAAGTAGGTATCGCACTACAATTTCTAATGGAGGGTTCCATGTCCACAATTATAGAAGTGACCTCACTTTATAATTTTTAAAGGTAGGTCATATGGTCATAAAGGAAAAGATGGAGCCACATTGTAAATCTTATGAATGTACACATTGTTAATCCTATGAATATAGCCTTATGTTTTAATTTCCAAAGGTGAGTACTATGTGTGCTTTTTAAAAGTGGGTCCTATGTTAACAATTAATAAAAAAGATGACCTCATATTATAATTCCTTTAAAGGTAGTCCCACATTATAAATCTTATTAATGTGGCCCATGTTCTAATTTCTTAAGGTGCTCACCACATTGTAATTTTTAAAGGTGGGCATTGTGTATACGATCACAAGAAATGAAGCTCCACTTCATAATTCCAAAATGTGGGTCACACGGCCACGGTCACAAAAGGTGGACCAACATTGTAAACCATGAATGTGGACCCTATGTTCTAACTTTTAAAGCTGTGTAAAACAATGTAATTTTTAAAGGTTGGTTCCATATTTACATTCACAAAAAGGTGGCCTTATATTATAATTCCTATAAAGGTGGGCCCACATGATAAGTCTTATAAACAAGTGCCCCATGTCATAATTTTAAAGTTGGATACTATATTGCAATTTTTGCAAGTGGGTCCTATGTACAACAATATTAGAGTGCTGCAAACGATAAAGGTGGGTCCCACATTACACATCTTATGATTATCTTACTTCCGTGCCTTAGAGCAAAACTTTTATAATATTGCCAAACAAGTTTTACAAAGTATAGTCATGGCACAATCCAATCTCAGCACAACCTGTTATGAGCACAAAATTAAAAAAAAAAATGCCACACAGAAGATTTCAACTCCAGTCAGATCTATAGGTTTTACTACCTTTTTGTCTCAAGAATGCCCTATTTGCAGTATGATTAATGTGAATTTATATAATAAATTAAAGTTTTATTTTACAATGTTTAAATCTTCTTTTAAATAAAATCAAATGCAAAAACTTGAATTAATTAGATGCCGCCTAACGCATATGTGTTATAGATTAAGTTCGATATCACATACAAGGCGAGGCACATTGGGGTGAGGTGAGTGTCAGACAGTGCGAGCATAGCTTTACCATAACCATTATGAAACAACATGCAATGTTTCCATCCTGCTTGAACCATATCAAGATATCCGAAGTCTGGATCCAACTTGACTCATTTACAACCCTAATAAAAGTCATAAATTTAAATGAATGGATTATAAAAAATTTGAAACAGATTTGAAGTGGAACTGTTGAAGTATTGAATCTTAAATCAAAACAATGCTGATCAGTGATCACATAATATTGCCACCCAAAAAGAATTGACCAACAATCCCTAGTGTCAGGGGTGGAATTGGGAATTTTTTTATTGAGTGGGCTAGAGTAATTTTTTTTGAAAATTTACAAAATTTAATAATAAAATATAGAACAAAGATTATTGAAGTTATGCTCTGCATTCTTTTATTGAGTTGAAATCATCTATTATTTTTTCAATATCAAAATTTTCAGCAATTTTTTTTTCAATATATACAAGAAAATAATTGAAAAGAAATTCATCTTCCATTTTATTGCATAAAGCAAAAGAAATCCATTTTTAAAATGGGTTCTTGAATTTCTCCTCTTTTTTATACCTATTTTTATATAAGAAATAAAATATAATCAACGGTAATATCCTATATTTGAAATGCAACCATTCATAAGCACTTTTAAAGTGGTTTCTTGAGTTTCCAATGCCTTTTGTCTCCTAAAATGAATCTTCTCTAATCAGATTTAATCTAATACCCATAATCAAAATTAAACATTGAAAAACAAAAAAATTTCTCTATCTGTGGTGGATGTAGTTCCGATCAATTAAAATTTTTCTGAACTAGTAGAATATAAATAGGAAGTGATTTTAAGTATGTTAGATTTCAAGTGCTTTAAGACTAAAAAAAAGGTGCATAGAAAATTAGTGCATTTATAATTGTAAATATATAAAGTGAAAGAATGAATGCTTCCTTCAACCCTTGTTCTCGTACATGTGATGAAGGAAAAACAACTTTAAACCTTTTCATGACCTCCAAGCCCCTACTGTTAGATTTACCATAATCACATGATCAACTATAACGGATTAGATCTGAATAATACAATATAAATACTACACACATACCTAGCTTCATTGTATATTGATCGTATAGAGAAGAACAAGCTATTTGCATGCGGTGTTTACAACTCACTTCTATTTCACCTTGATGCATGCAAGTGATGAGAGAGCCAAGCAATAATCTCTTGAAATAAAGCAAGTTACTTTGACCTATATATTTATAGATCTCTGTGATAGTTCCCTTCTCATCATGAAACTCTTAAGTTGATAAGGATCATCCCTCTTATTAGTAATTTGGGTAGGAAGTAATTATTAGTTTCCAAGTCTAATAGGATTTCCAAATACCAAAATGAGAGGAGTCTTTAATTGCTTTGGACTCCAGGGGTGGGACCCATGCATGGGCATGTGGTCAAGTGGACCACATGTCCAATGTCAACATTCTCCCACTTGGCCAATTGACCGCAAACCACATTCTCAATTTATTTATTTATAGAAAATAATTTATTTTGAAAAACGACTTAATTTGAACTTAGAAGTTAAAAAAAAACTAACATTAACTAGTGCACCAATAAAACTCCTCCCACTCAAACTTTGATCTAAATCTTTAATCTGTGATTAAACAAATTTGTCGATATAAATCATAGCGGTTACACATCTTTAATGATGCGCTCCATTCCATAATCACAACAAGGACATCTTTACTTAACTAAGTCTTTAATGAGGGTAAAATTAGGATTCTTCACATGACATTCCTAATTTGGTGGGTATTTTAATATCATAACTTTATATTCTTACTCTTTTTCTACAAGAATCACATGTTGAAGTAGTATAAGAAACAAGAATTACGAAATGTAAAAAATTTACAACTTTAATAATCTCTTTAATAGTGTCAACATAACATAAAATAATCTTAATTAGGCAAATCCTCTAGGCCCATAATTACAACATGTTCCTTATAGGTTTTAGGCGCTAATGCCTTCGTTAATGGATCAGCTATCATGAGACTCGTTGGAGTTCCAATAATAGACACTAAACCATTTTGTATTTGTTTTTTAAGTACACGGTATTTAACTTCCAGATACTTTAAATTGCTGGAACATTGGTCATTATTGGCAAAACGCATTGTTGCATAACTGTCATAATAAATCATTAGTGACTTCGAGATATAATTCATAATCTAAAGTCTTGAGATGAAATTACACATCCACAACACATGACCTATGGCTTCAAAGTAGGCCATGTGCTTTGTATGAAATGTAGATGGAGTGGTCAAAGTTTACTTTGCACTCCTCTACGAAACCACTCCGCCTGCTAGTAGAAAAACATATGCTGAAGTAAATTTTCTAGTATCGGAACATCCTACAAAGTTTGAATCTGAATATTCAATCACCTCCAAATGATCATATCTTTTATATTTGAGCATATATCTCCGAGTACTGCGTAAATAACGGAATACTTTCTTTATTGCTTGCCGGTAAAACATGCCCGGATTACTTTGGCCTTGCTGGCTCACTAGCTAGTTCTGCTTATACAAGTGTTGTAACCCGGTCCCAAAATAATGAGACCGGCTTAATGAATGTCCTGATTTGACCCAAAATACTTTTTTTTGCTGTGGGGGAAGGGGGAGGGGGAAGGGGAGGGGTTGTTGGAGTGGAATAGGCCTTGTGCCTAGTTCTGCCGGTGCCAAGTGTTGTAACCCGGTCACATAATAATGAGACCCACTTAATGAATGTCCCGATTTGACCCAAAATATGCCACTTTGTATTTGTGGCACATGTGCACACAAGTGTAAGAAATATTTCTCAAAAGCTAGAGATAGTTTTCCTCTCAGTACTGTTTCTACTACTTTCTTCATACTTTCGTCTTCTTCTCTGATTTTAGCATGAGGATGTCAGAAAAATATGGGAGCATATCTTTTCCACCCAAAAAGAGAGCCCCCAAATCCCTTTTTCAAAGAATATAAAGCTTTTGATGTTTTAACATCAGAGTATATGGAAATGCATCTTCTTATATAGCACTGTATGGAATGATATTTGTTTCCTAAGAAGAGACGTGAGGTCTTTATTGAAGAATATGAGAATTGTATTCTCCTCTATGGTTGATTTGACCCAGTACTGGTACAAGTAGGACTGTGAGTATGCCTCCCTCCTTTCCACCCTAGCAAGAGTAGTGGAGTGCCAAATTGCTGGTTTGCCTTTTACTTTTTCTCATCCCTGGGCATATGCCTCTTCGATTCTCTTTTCTTAGGAGGCAAGCATTTGTTGAGTCCATGTGGATGATTGTCCTCCTCCCATGTGTTCACTAGTTGGGCCCCACATGGGTGCATGTCTAGTTGGATGATTTGAATCACCAATATTTTGGGCCCCACATAGGTGCATGCCTAGCTAGTTGGATGATCTAGGACACCCATCTGCTGGCCTGTCCTCTTTGTAGATAATATTTAAGAACTTTTCAGGGTCGAGGATGGAGTATGGACTAACCAATTGTGGGATGCTGTAACCAAGTTTTGCATCATGGCCCTTCCATTCAATCGGGGACATATGGGATTTCTTCTATACAGTATGTATGTAATACTACAGTCCAGTTACCTTCCAACCAGGCTTAGCACTCTCCGGAATTCATTAGGGCTCCTCAATTGAGACCACCTTTAAAAAATTAAAAAAAAAATCCAAATCGCTAGTAATGAGTGCTACCCCTCTTGTTTGAGACCTGACCAAGTTCTTTTCCCATAAGAGTTTCAACTATCGTCTTATTGGTGACTTTTTTCTTTTCTGAATAGTAACAAAGTCTTATATCAAAGGAGAAGAAAATAAAGAGAGAGAACAACAAGGTTCAAGAAATTTATATCCTACTCACATCAAACCATCAAATAAAACCTTTCCACGGAGATATCTTCTTAACCTTTGTTTGGCTAATGCATCGGCCTTGAAGTTGATTGGATGGAACACAACATTAATGGAGGCGGATAAAACTCAAATTTCATTAAATAAAATTATAATAAAAAATTATATTTTTATAGTGATTAATTTAATGGTGGGGCCAACTCTTTGACACCTTACAAGAGAGTGACATTTATTTTGAATAGTTTAAAATTTTACTAACTTGAGCATCATTGGATCCAGACTCAACTAGAGTGGTAGTACTTCACCCAATCTATTTTAACTCAAGCTTACTTAAGTAGACCCCTGTTAGTAGATAAAGAATAGAACAAAATTACAAAACAATTGAGATCAATATACTAATCCGACAGAAGAAAAGCTCATTAACAAACACCTCGTGACATTGTCTGCCTACTTAGAAAGGAAATCGGATCTTTCCAATTTTCCCAACCTTGTGATCTAGTCAGTCATCACATTTCCTTCTACTCAAAACCTTAAGCACGAACACCCATGTCTCTTTCAAGTCCTCATGTGAATACTGAAGCCCTTAAAATGTTCATTCCCATGTATTTAATTCTGTTTCCGGAAATAGGTGTTAGAAAATAGGGGTTGAAAGGGAAGGGGTGCATGCTGGAAAAGGGTTGTGGAGAGCAGAGATAGCAGAGACTGTTGTCCGAATAATCAATGAATTCTTTCACATGATCAGATGCAATCTTTCGAGATCCATCCCTCACTACTTCCACTTTGGTTTGTGAGCTTGAACGTTGCCAGGGAATAATAGTTGTGCCCGTGGCTTTTTACAACTTAGTGGGCGGCTTGGACAAAAAGGTGCAAATGCTAATATTTGTTGGTGGCAATCATCAGCTTCTACATGGGTCTTGTTTTCCAATTAAAAGCTTATTAAAAGAGTGGTGAAGAGATGATGGCAGAAACCCATTTGCCAAGTACAAACAACACATCTTCTAAATGGGTCAGTAAAGATTCTGCTGGGCTTTCAATTCATTTTTTATTGTTATTTTATAAAAGTGTTACACATGCAAAGTGAATAACATCTCTGCTTCTTTCAAAGAAAAAGAAAGCTTTAATCTTGTGTATGTAAGCACCAACTTTTCTTCAACAAGGTCTTGGCTCTCTCTTTACTCTCTCTAATCTCTTCTTATTTATCATTATTATCAAATTAAGCCAGAGTCCTCTTTATAGCAAGTTAGATTCAGTGGTTACTTTTTTTATATTTATATTTATTGAATAATTAAATGATTTCAAAATAGTTTTTGTGTACATACCATGCACTAGTAAGCGTAGGCAGTAGGCACCACCTCAATGGGGCTCTTACTGTTATTGGACACATCACTTTCATGTCATAATCATGTTAGAATGGCAATAGTTCTTCCTGTTAGATTGGTTTTTTAAATGTACGTTAGTATGGTTTTTATTGAACACATCACTTTCATGCCATAATCAAGTTAAAATAGGAATAGGCCTTCCTGTTAGATTGTTTGTTAAAATATACGTTAGTATGATTTGGAGTTTCAATTCTGTTGGATGTGAGGTTAAGGAGACATGCATCATGACTTTAGTTGTTCATATTCATGAGATAACCCCTGCAAACTTTTGGTTTTTTACTTTTAAAAATCCATTTCAATTTCTAAGATATCTGAATGAGCTGGCACGTGACGTGGATCGCTCACTGAGGTGGTGCTACGCAACATATATTGTTGGCAAACAAGGGTGGAGCCAGAAAATTTTCCTCGTTGCGGAGGGAATGTAAAGAAGTACTAGGGAGCTTTATGAAATTTTAAACTATGTTTAGGAGAGATCAACCTACTTGGATCTGCCACTGTGTGAGAGATAGAGGTTCCTAACTCGTAAACCTGTGGTCATCATCATTTAAATATTAGATGACTTTTAAACCACACCTCATATTATCCCAAAGTGAATTTTCAAATTGACCCTAAAATGACCCAGAAATAAGGACAAGATTAGTACTCAAAATTATTGCCCCCTTCTCAGCCAACCTAAAATTAGGCCACTTTCGGGGGAAAATCTGATTAGCCAAATGATGAACTAGCTATTTAGCATAGAGCAAGTTACTTACACTCATTTTCAAAGATCTAAACAGCCTTGAGTTCCATGTATGGTTGACGCATTCCTCTCTTGAAGTTCTGATTCAGACAAGCAGCGCGCCGATACAAAGTTGTAACTCTTATACATTACCCATACCTCCGGACCCCCACCTGACCAAAAGTGAAATTTGGGTTGAGCTCATTAGGGCTTGAGTGGGCTCTGTCCTAGGTTTTGAACCCCAAATGAAATTGATGCTGGATTTGAGTTTAAGCTTCGCCTATTTGAATCCAACAGAAGAACCTGAATCAACTATTGAGACACACACATCCAATGTATAATACAAATTAAAATGTACATTATATGAAGCACCGACATTTTCTAAATTCTATAACGCTTAAGAAAACCAAATTACAGACACAAAATTTGAGTACCTTACCCAACCCGAGTCAACTTGACCAATCCAAATTTTTTTCATATAAGAAAAGGAGGCTTATGCAAGGGTTTGAACCTTAGATAGCCAGGAGAGAGTTGCTTCTCCTCACCACTTATCACTTGGGTAAGGAGCAGTTTTCAATTAATGTGTACTTTGCCCAATTTGAACCTAAGCCATTCATTAATCAACCTGTAAATCTCTGCCCAGTTATAGGGTTAGCTCGAAGCATATATAATTACCAAGTCAGTCACGTCATGTTAGTAGCTTACTGATGCAGTCCTCAAACATGGCTCCCGTGAGATCCACCAAATGAATCAATCAACCCAGTATTTGAATTTTACAAAGTTAAAAATGAGGATCGTATAATTTAAGAATAATTTTATGGTTTGTTTGAGTGTACAATTTTATGGTTTGTTTGAGTGTACTTGAAAACCTTTAAATTGGAAAGGCTTATGAAAAAAGGGTTTTTTTTATTTATTTATGAAAAGAAGCCTCAAAGATCCCTATACCACTAAAAGTATCTTTAAATACATGTAATGTCAAAAACGCATCTTATATGGCAGACTTCATTTTTTTTTTCAAAATAAAATTGACCTTCACTTTATCTCTTGCAATATTGGGACTCGGCCGCATTTGCGCATTGAATTATTTCGCAACTTGATATTTTTATTTCAATGTCTCTACAACTTGTTAGTTTATTTTCAATATTATGAGTAGTTAATGCCTATTTTAAATTTATATTCTAAAGCAAGAAACGTAGCATAAAACATCATGAACTTTGTATTTGAGGATGCTTTTTGGAGGTATAAAAATATTTGAGACTTCTTTTTGTGGAAAAAAAATCAAACTTAAAAGGCAAGACAATCTTGGATACATCGTGTTCTAGTTAGCAAAGATGTTTCAAAAAACTTCTTCCAAAACTTCTTCAAGTCATGGAATCTATGGAAGTTTTACAGCACTAATCATAATCACTCTAATCCCTGTTTATTGACTCAACTCATCCTTCCCATTATCACATTTGATGATTAAGAAAGACTAGACAAAACCCACACGCTAATCAGCTCCTGTCAAGCTCATCCATCAGTAACACTCATACAATTTGATATCAACGCGAAGGCGAAAATACACCTCCCCCTCAAATGCATCAGTCATCAGCGTAGCGATCCCTCTGGTCATGAAGAAGTCCCCGGTGCCACCCACAACCGAAATGTCCCTAGTCTTGTTCATCAATGGGTCTGCCCCTGCAAAGCTTATGGTTCCCTTGTAGTCTGTAGTGTTGAGTGCAAAGCTAAATCCTACCCATGCAGTGAAGATCTCTTTCTTGTCATAGAAGTAGAAGCCTTGTGCGCGGCCAACCGGCTTGGAGTGTAGATTATTGTCCAAAGTGATTGGATCATCGAACACCACCATATCGCCGAAATGGTTTTGTCCAGCCAAAATGGTCCGGTTTCCCCATGCGGGTGCACCCACGATGGCCGATGTTGCATTCGCCGCGTTCTTGCCATTGTAGAGGATATCATGAAAGTACAACACTAAGTGCTTGCATGGGTGTAGCCACCTCATTTTCTTGCTTGCCATGGCAGAGGATGCAGAGAGGAAAATGAGGATGAGGAGGAGAATGGGAGTTGATCCTCTCTTCCATTCAATCACCTTCATCTCTTTCTGCATCCAATGGAATGTTGAGAACCAAATGGAACAGTGTATAGTTATATCATAGGGTGAATCTGCCTTAGTCTGCTCAACATTATATAGAGATATTCAATCACTGCAGTACAATGAACGAGAGTAAAAGAAACTGAAAGTTTTGAATCTTGACTTCTAAGTTTCTTACATTTCCGCTTTAAATAATTCTTTAACTTTGCTTGCTTCCTACAGCTACTAGTTCCACTAGAGGCTGGCTCTGGTTTTAGCATGATTGAATAAAGTTGGCCTCCTCTGTTGGGCCTCAATGGGACTAACTTCATTCACAAGCATATTACTTGCTTTTTTTTTAATCTTAAGGGATCTTTTCCTGTGCATACGTCCCTCGTAGACTTTCCGTGCACACTCTTTGGTGGAGCCCACTGTGGACCCCACCAAGTGATGAGATTGGAAAGGTTGAAAAGATCTATGTGAAAGCACCTTACATATCAAATTTGGTCCCAATCACATATCCCTAACCCCTTCATCCATGGCTCACAAATTCATTCCGTTTGGATTGATGTATAGTCAATCCAACAGTCCAATAAATTCGAATTTTACTAAAAGTTGGGGCGAGTTGCTATCATGGGGTCTAATGTGTGTTACAAAGTTTAGATTGAGTGATGATGGGCTCCACCTAGACTTCTTATGAAAAAAATCGTGAGGGACAGATGCCTCAGAAGATTCTCCAGTAACATAATATCCATTTAATGCATTATCCAATTAACTTTCCAATGGTGCCAAGTTTGTATGGTTTCCAAGATGGTTTAAATTCTCGGCCATACCAGTTTGTATCGGCCCATACTAATACAATAATTTCATATATATCAGTTTTGATATCTCCCCATCAAGAAATCTCTAAAATATCGGATATTATCGGCCGATATCTCAAATTATTGATCCTAATCAATATATCGGCCAATATTTTGTATATATCAGTCAAAATATTGCCTCATTATATTTAAAGTTTTTTTTCTTTTCTTCTATTTTCCTTCTTTCTTCGTCCTTTCAAATATATGAGATGCTGCCTTTTTTCTTCTTCAACACCTATTTCACTTCTAAGGCATTAAAAATACTTATTATTTTTTTATTAATATAGTCTTGAAAATTATATACAACTCTACTGAGGTTAGCATTTTGAATTTTTTAAAAAAATTCTTTTAAACAATTATTTAGATATAGCTTAGAAATGATGATTATATACTCTTTTTATTGTAAGTACCTTTATTATCTTAAATCTACACATTTTGAGGCTAGATAAACTATTTTGAGGTTTTAAAAATAAGAATTTTTATTAAAATCTTGTTCATCTTCGTAAAATAGATACTCAAATTTGTAATCATTTAAGCATATCATAAATGTCCAATTGCTTTGTGTGTTACAATATTATCATAATAAAGTATGTTATCTTGATACTTTTGAAATCACAAGTTGCAACTTACTTAATGATTGAGTGATAAGCACAAGTTTTATTTTCTTAAATTTCATACTAAGAGATAGTTCATATGTCATAATTATAGTTGCATTTTATAAAATTTATAATATTCTAACTTTTTTCGTATGTCCATTTAAATTAATTTAATTATAAACAAAATTTATAGAGCTTCATATTAGATAGCGATACATGATCATAATTTAGGGGGATTGATAATTTGATTTATAGTTGTCACTAATGGAAAAGAATATTATTTTATAGCATTTTCTAATATTCTAATTTTTTGGATATTTTTTTAAAAAAATTTAGACTAAAAAAAATTTATATTGCGACGCCCGTAAACCACGATCGATACCGATACCATATCGATTTTTAGGCCTGGTTGATATTGCGACCGATATCACGATTTTAAACCATAAATTCCAACAACAGCACAAAAAAAATATATGGTGTGCTGCACATGGATGAACACATGTATGAAAGAGCTCCATTTTATTTATAGTTTGCCTAAAACTAAGTTGGACTCAAAAGCTAGTTCCAATCATTAGGGGTGGCTAAATCTGATCTGGACCACTAACTCGACCTGCATTTGAGATGCATAACCCTACCCACAAGATATATGCGTTGGTTACAGGTTAGAGAAACCTAACCCAAATTTAAACTAGTCGAGTTAAGGTCAACTGGTCAACCCCCATATCTAAACCCATTTAAACGAATGGTCATCAAATAATCTCTCTTTTGACAAAAAATGAATTAAGGAAAAATATAAAATGAATGCTGTCATCACTTAGGGCTTTTTTCATGTAGTCAAAATTCCTAGGAATTCTTAGACTTCGTACTCCTATACACTGTCAAAATGAAAAATCAAAGGTGACTATCTAAAAATGACAATCAAATAATCTCCTCTTCACCCGTAAATTAAATTAAGAGAGGATGAGAAATTGATACCCAGCTATAATTATAGTAATAAATATCGTAGGAAAGTCAAGGTCTTATCTGTTAGTTTTATGTCTTGTATTTCGGTTTAGCTGGATTGGTTCACTGGTCTCGCCAATAATCAGGTTAGGGTCAAGTGCAATTTGGTCTTTGTACTAGGGCTTTCTTGGTGGCCAAGAAAGTAGATATTATATATTGATGTAATGTGATCCTAGACTCTGTGTAGGAGATGTAACAGATCTCTTCCTCATGGTGTAGACCACGTAGGGCCATGTAGGGTGTAGAGAAGTGTGAGTTCTCTTCCCTGTGGTGTTGGCATACTACATATGGCAAAGTGCTATGAGAGCAAGATTAAAACCTATGAAGATTGAGGAGCTAAGTGTTAGAGGAGAAGGAGTCCTTGTAACGAATTGCCCAGTTTCTTTTATAGTGAAATCGAGCAGGATGTTCATAGCTTGTAGAGGTAGCCTTTATGGTGAACAACGTAAAATCTGTGTGCCATGGTTACATGGTTTTTTTTCTCTATGTGTGTGATGATGTTGATTGCTTCCGCATGTACACTATAATTGGTATTAGAGCGAGATGGAGATCGCTTGAGGTTCTGCGATTCAATTGACGGATCAGATTGAATTGCGAAGGAAGAAGAGGATCGGTAGATCGCTAGCCAGAAAGAAGAAGGGGGATCTTTTCGGTTCTCTGTTTGCAGGGAGATCCCCTGTAGAGGAGAGAAAGACTGGCTCTTGGTTTGTAGAAAATAGGGGAGATCAGATCTGGTTGAGGCTTATGGATTGGCTACCGAATCGAAGAAGGAGCAGAGAAGCAAAGGGTTTTCCGATCTGACGTGGGCTTAGTTGGTGCTGATGGCTTAAAGAAGATAAGAAACAAGTTGCCTATTTCGGTTTTGCCTTGAGAAGAAGACCAGAAACGAAGGACTGGTTCCTGTTGAAGAAGAGATCAACTGAGATCTCTTGTGGGCCACGGATCTCAGAAGAAGAGAATTGGGGACGATGAGACAGAGAAATAGAGGAGAGGGTCTTGTTTTTCGAGCAGATTGGAGAAGGTCGGAAGGGCCTACACCAGTTCCTCATTTGTCACTGGAGAAATCGCAGAAAATCTCTTAGCAAAAGGACAGTGCTGTCTCGGATTGCAAAAGAAGATTATAGAAGGAAGGATTCTAGATCTAGATCATTAGATTTTCTTTTTGCAAAAATTGGAATCGGAGAAGCCAACCACCGCAATATGCACCTCCACGCCAGTAATCACCGGGGTGCCGTCACCCAACGTTGCATCGCTGACACAAAAGCTCGCTGGTTGCCGCCAGACTCAATCACTACTATCTCGTCGCCGTTATCAAGAAAGGAGAAGCTCTCGGTTACAGAGATAACGAAGAAGAAGGAGAAGAGAGTGCTTGGGCTGGTTTTGTCAGGTCAAGTCAAGTTAGGGTCAGGTTAGCGTGACCCGTGGAGAAGTCGAGACAGTTGTAGCAGAGCCTAGGTCAGATCCGGGCCAGGTCAGGTCAGGTTGGACCTGATCCATTACACAGAGAAGCTTAACACAACAGTTAAGTCGGTTCAGGTCAAGTCGGGTTAGACCCGACCCGATTACAGTTGCAGCCCAGAAAAGTCACAGAACAGGTCAATTCTAGGTGTCAGGTTAGGTCAGTTCGACTTGACCCAGGGAGAAAGCAACCCAGTTCAAGGGAAGGTTAGTCGGGTCAAACTTGACCTGTTAGTAGGAAGCCCAGCCCAGAAGAACGATACAGCAGTCAAAGCAGGTCAGTTCCAGTCGGGTTAGCCTAACCCATGTGCAAAGAGTTTAGCCCAGAGCAGTAGAACTGACGTCAGCAGTGATGTCAGCATCAGTCAACAGGCATGTTTGACTAGATTCAATAGCTGAAATTGTTTCCGCAATATCTTGATCGTCCGACGTCCGATCAGAGACCCGTTTACACCTACGGACTCGTTGTAAGAAGGTCTATGCGTATGTGGAAGAAGATGGGTAGTTCAACGGTCAAAAAGGAGTGTTTGACCAATTGGAGAGCGAAAAATTGTTTCTGCAATATTGAAGCCATTTGGAGTCGGATTTCATATCCATTTCTTCTAGCGTGCTCGGGGTGATGAGATTTACAAAGCAAACAGAAGATATTGGCAGTTTGATGTGCTATAATTGGGGCATTTTATAAATGATTCAGATATCAACATCACACGAACTCATTAATGGATTCGAACCTTTGGTTTGAGGTGGAGTATGACAAGAAAAAGGTTGCAACATGGATGCAAGCGTATACCTTAAGCAAGGTATGGGAAGACATAGATATGTATTTCTAACGTGGCTCAAAGATTTACAGAATCCAAGCCAAGGTGGAAATTGTTAGGTTTATGTCTTGTATTTCGGTTTAGCCGGATTGGTTCATTGGTCTTGCCAATGACCAAGTTAGGGTCAAGGGTAATTTAGTCTTTGTACCGGGGCTTTTTTGGTGGCCAAGAAAGCAGACATTATATATTCATATAATGTGATCCTAAACTCTGTGTAGGAAATGTGATAGATCTCTTCACTGTGGTGTAGACTACATATGGCCATATAGGGTGTAGAGAGGTATGAGCTCTCTTCCCTATGGTGTTGACACACTACGTATGGGAGGGTGCTATGAGAGCAAGATTGAGACCTATGAAGATTGAGGAGCTAAGTGTTAGAGGAGAGGGAGTTTGTGTAACGAATTGCCTAGTTTCTTTCATAGTGAAATCGAGCAGGATGCTCACAGCTCGTGGAGGTAGCCTTTATAGTGAACCACGTAAAATCTGTGTGTCATGGTTGCATGGTTTTCTTATTCTCTATGTATATGATAATGTTGATTGCTTCCACATATGCACTACATCATCTGCCTCACTATACTATATTCTTCACTTTTCACTTTTGTTAATAATATTTTGGTGGAGCGCATTTGACTGTTAAGTCCTTTGTATTATATGAAAACAAACAAGCCCTTAAGTAAAAGTAAATCAAAGGGTCTCATCTATATTTCCACCTCATATACTTTACCTTTAAACCCTCACTTCTTTAATAATTCTTGTTTGGAACCAATTCCATTTGTAAACTAGCCATTGAGAGCTTCTTTATAAATACTTGAGCTCATTCCAAAGGCCACATCTTTTTAGATTTTTAGAACTCCTTTTCAACCCAAATTGCCTACCAAGTAACAAATTTTTTAAGCTCCCAAAATCCAATTCCACTAACATTAAAGCTCTTCGCAGGCATATTCAAGAGCATTCAAAGCTCTAATTAAGTGTGATTAGTGGAATCGCTCCTCTAGGGTAATCTTGAATCCTATATGGTTACAATCCTCACGCACCTTAGACTTTAGACCCTCTTTCCTGTTAGTTGAGCACTTTTTAAAGCATCATCAACACCAAGGGAGTAATGCGAGGAGTCTAAAGCTTAGACCTCTAGTTTTCTTATTTTAATTTTAGTTTCTGTAGAATCTGTACATTATAAAATGGATTAAACCTTTGGGATTGGACCACTAATAAAAAATAGGTTGTTGGAGTAGATCGTACTGATCAAACCGCCATATCAAAAAATTATAGGTATACTTAGTTGGCGGTTGGGGAAAACCTTGTATAATGAAACCAATAGCCATTTGGGTGTGCTGCTCTTGACAGTGTAAAATGAAACCAATATTGTGTGTGCCTTTATCTCTAATATACTTCATTGCTTTAGGTTTATGTCTTGAGATTTATGTGTTAGAATATTTGGAACAAATTGGCATATCAATGAATGTTTAACATATATCTTTTGTAACATTACACACCAGATCACTTGATTGCCTCTTTTTTACAGTTATTCTTTGTTTTGCAAATTATGTGAATTGGTGGTCATAGTTTTTGGATTGAATGGCGCTTAAATTTCTAATTAGTCCTATTACATGTTATAAACGGGTCTAGCTTGCACTTTCAAAAATTGCTGTGAATAAGTTCGCAAGCACTTTCCTTACCTTTTATCTCATAGCCCACACACTTGCCAATAGATTCCAATTAGGATTAGGCCCAAACTAAAACAGTCAGCCCTTGCTTCCCAATTGGCCCAAAAAGCCATTTACTTTGTATCTTTCTACCACATTTAATTTGACTATAGTGTTTTTTTGAACAATTGACAAAATCTACTGTATTTTTCCATAAAAGGATGAAAATCTCCTGATATAATTTTTGAAAGTTAAAACCTCCTTAGATCTAAACTCGCTTGGATAAAACTTACCCCTTATTGCATAAAAAGACAGTTAAACTCGATTTTATATAACAGGTTTAACAACCTTAATTTAATCCAATGCAACTAAATATTCTAAGAGAGATTTTCATCCTTTTGCAGTAAAATACTGTACATTTTATACATTAAAAAAATGGACTTCTTGTTCCTAGGTGGTTGATTGAAAATTTGCAACTTAATACGGGTGGTTATGGTGAAAAGAAAAAAAGGCAAGTGTATTAAATACACATATATGGTTACCAGTACATTTCAATACCTTTTAAATGTCACATTGCTGCATAATGTTTGCATTGTAAATCTAAAATGGCCCCTTAGGAAAAACTTTAACGGATTAGATTTGCATTCTGACGGATTGATTTGTATTATGAAAGACAACCAATATTGGGCATACCTGAATCCATCGTGAAACGGAGAAGAGATCCGCAACTTTAACTCTCTCAGTCTTCTCGTAATGCCTGCTGATTGATGGGTATGCCAAGCAGTGATTGTGTGTATGAAGATGAGAGAGTTCCCAAGCCATTTATAGACTTCGTTAATGCTTTCCTCCCCATCAACGGAAAGCTTTCCATTATCGCACGACTGGAGAGTTTCCAGGAACGTGGCTTTAATGGGAAGACATTCGTTATTAAAAAAATCAAAGTGAGTGGTGGTCATGTGGGCCACCACCCATGATATCCAACAATCTCCCACTTGGTCCATATGACCACCATTAATTCCTATTTATTTTACAAAACTGTTGCAAATATAAGAAAAGACTTTGAAAGAAATAACTCTAACTGATGCGCATCATTTGAAAATACCGGTTTTCATGTAACTTTAATGTAAAGATCCTTTAATCTGTGATAAGGTTAGTCTATTAATGCGAACTGTAGCGGTTATACATCTTAAGTGATATGCTTCCTTCCACAATCACAACATTAATATTCTCGCCTAATCCAGCACTTAATAAGTATCTTTAATATGACTTACTTTAATGGGAATTGTAATGTCATAATGCTTTTATATTCTTACTTTATTTTACAATTACCACATGTGAGCCCATAACAAAGTAAGAATTGCAAAATCGTTTCTTTATTTGATCAATATATTAAGTGTCATACATCATTGACTTTTACAAGGCATTTCATTCAAGCCCATATTTATTACATGGTCTTTAAAATCCTTTGGCGCCAATGCCTTTGTCAATGGATCAGCAATCATGAGCTTCGATGGAGCTCTAACAACTGACACTAAACGATCTCGCACTTTCTCTTTGAGTACAAGATACTTTACTTCCAGATACTTTGATTTACTGGAACACTTGTCATTTTGAGCGAAACGCCTAGCAGCGTCGTTGTCGCAGTAAATCTTTATCGGTTCAGACATACTGCCCATAATTTTAAGTTCCATGATGTAGTTACGCATCCATAATGCGTGACCTGTGGCTCAAAACATGCCACATACTCTGCATCAAATGTAGATGGAGTGATTAGCGTCTGCTTTGCACTCCTCCACGATACTGCCCCGCCGGCCAACAGAAAAATGTAACCTGATGTTGACCTCCTTGTATTGAGACATCCAGCAAAGTCTGAATCTGAATATCCAATGACCTCCAGTTGATTGGATCTTTGATATGTGAGCATATATCTTCTTGTTCCATTGAGGTAACGCATCACTTTCTTGACAGCTACCCAATGAGGCAAATTGGGATTACTTTGATATCTACTGAGCATTTCGACTGCAAAGCTAATGTCTGGCCTCGTGCAAGTCTGTAGATACATTAGACATTCTACTGCTGCTGCATAGGGATATTTATTCATTTCTAACTTTTCTAAGTCAGTCATGGGGTATTGATCCTTACTAAACTTGTCTCCCTTAGTAATAGGTGCATTTTGTGGTCTGCTACTTTCCATTCGGAAACGTTTGAGAATAGTTTTGACATAGGCTTCTTGACACAACCCAAGTAATCCTCGAAATCGATCTCTAAATATCTCGATTCCTAATACAAAGGTTGCTTTACCCATATCTTTCATATCAAAATTATTCTCAAGATATATTTTAGTTTCTCGAATCATACTTAGGTCATTACTGGTTAGTAAAATATCATCTACATACAAGACTAAAATAAGAAATTTGCTCCCACTGACCTTGAGATATATACAATGGTCTACTGGATTTTCGGTAAAACTGAAAGATGTAATAACATGATTAAATTTTAAGTACCATTGTCTGGAAGCTTGTTTTAGTCCGTATATCGATTTCTTTAATTTACAAACCAGTTTCCTTTCATTACCTCGTTGAACAAACCCTTCTGGTTGTTCCATATACACTTCTTCATCTAGATTCCCATTTAAGAAGGCAGTTTTTACATCCATTTGATATAGCTCTAGGTCATAATGAGCTACAAGTGCCATAACAATTCTAAATGAATCTTTCTTAGACACCGGAGAGTAGGTTTCATGATAATCGATACCTTCTTTCTGAGTGAATCCTTTAGCTACAAGTCGGGCCTTAAATCGTTCAACTTTCCCTTTAGAGTCCCTTTTGGTCTTAAAGACCCATTTACAACCAATTGTATTGGACCCTTCAGGTAGTTCAACGAGATCCCAAACTTCGTTTATAAATATGGATTCTAACTCTTCATTCATAGCGTCTAACCACTTATCAGAATCTTTACTTTCTACTGCCTCTCTAAAAGTTTTTGGATCTTCTTTAATTCCAATATCTGATTCTTCGAGATACACAACATAATTATCTGAAATAGCTGGTCTTCTCGTACGAGTTGACCTTCTCAATTCTTCTGGATGTTCTTCAATAACAGGTGACTGTATTTCAAAAGTTGGTTGTGTATCTTGAGGAATCGGAACAACAGATCGTTCTGGGAAAATTTCTATATCAAGTGGAATCATTAATCCACCTTGAGAAGAGGATTGAGGCTCATTTCTAATCTCCTTGTATTCAATATTTCTAGCCTCAGAACTCCCACTGTTTTCATGATTCTCCAAAAACTTAGCATTATTGGACTCAACTATTCTTATTGAATGATTAGGACAGTAAAATCGATACTCTTTAGATCTCTCTGGATATCCAATAAAATATCCGCTTACTGTTCTAGGGTCTAACTTCTTTTTTTGTGGGTTATAAACCCGCACTTCAGATGGGCATCTCCAAACTCGAAAATGGTTTAAGCTGGGTTTCCTCCCAGTCCATAACTCAAAAGGAGTTTTAGGAACTGCTTTAATAGGAACTCTGTTTAAAATATACATGGCCATCTTTAGTGCGTCACCCCACATAAATGCAGGTAACGATGTATTGCTAACCATACTCCTAACCATATCTGAAAGAGTCCTATTCCTTCTTTTAGCCACTCCATTCTGCTGAGGTATTCCAGGCATTGTATATTGGGCAACAATACCTTCGGATTCTAGGAATCTAGCAAACGGGCTTGGATTACGACCTATTTCAGTGTACCTACCATAATACTCACCACCTCGATCTGATCTCACGATTTTGATCTTTCTATCTAATTGTTTTTCCACTTCTGCTTTGAATATTTTGAACATAGTCAAAGAATCAGACTTTTCTTTAATAAGATAGACAAAACCAAAACGTGAGTAATCATCTATAAATGTGATGAAATATTATTCTCCTGTAAAACAAGGTATATCTATTTTTCCACAAACATCCGTATGGATTAACTGCAGGAGTTCAGAACTTCGTGTGGCAGTTTTCTTGACTGTTTGTGTCTGTTTTCCTTTAATACAGTCAACACAGACACCGAAATTAGTGAAATCAAGGGTTGGTAATAACCCGTCTTTCACCAATCTCAATATCCTCTCTTTCGAGATGTGTCCTAACCGTTTATGTCACAACTTAGGGGAGTTCTCTTTTATTAGTCCTCTCTTCATGCCAACATTCATCCCACAAGTAACATGGTGTGCAGTTAGTGATTGTGTGTATGAAGTATCTAACCTTAACTTATACAAGCTATCACATAATAAACCACTACCAATCATTATATTATTGTGAAAAAGTTTCAAAGATCCTTGATCAAAGTTAAACACAAATCCTTTTACATCCAACTTTGAAATAGAAACCAGATTTCGGGAAATATCCGGAACATAAAAGGTGTTCGGCAGATCCAGAACAAATCCTATATCTAGCACCAGCCTATACGTGCCTACTGCCTTGACTCTTAACTCCTTCCGGTTTCCCATAACGATGGCTCTTTCTCCATCACTTGGCCTCGGGTTGAAAGGAATCCCTGCATACAACCAGAAATGTGAACGGTTGCACCAGAGTCGACCCATCATGTATTGGATGGGACATCAATAATATTGGTTTCACATACAAGAGATAATTTTCTTTGCTTACCTCTTTTCTCAAACCAATTCTTCCTTTTGAGGCAGTCCTTCTTGAAATGTCCTTTCTTGCTACAAAAGTAACATTTTTTGGATCCCTTCTTTCCCTTACTCTTCACCGGTTTCTTACCTTTCGGATCTACCTTGGGCATGTTGGCATTAGTTTTGAATTTTTTAGGACCTTTCCTGCCCTTAGCATGGGAGACAAAGTTTACCTGAAGTTGCCCCTCGGCTTTAAGCCTCCTCTCAACTTGATCACATCGTGCGATCAACTCAGTAATGGTCCACCGACTAGAGCTCTGATTGTATATTACTTTAAATGGGCCAAATGCAGGGGGAAGGGAGTCCAGAATGAATTGGATCAAATATCCATCGGAAATACTCATGTCAACATCCTTTAATTTTGATGCTAGGTTGGACATGAGTAGGATATGTTCCCTAACTCCCTTTATCCCATCGTACTGCATGTTAGTTAATTTATTCATTAAGGTGGCGCCTAATGCCTTGTCGGTCACTTCAAATTGTGACTTAATTTCTTCTAAGAGTTCCTTGGCATGTTTTCCTTGATCAAGCGATCCCCTAATACTCTTAGAAACTGAAGTCATAATAATCTTTTGGCATTTTTTATCACATTTGTGCCACTGATCATATTTGGCCTTTTCATATTCAGAGCTCTGTTCGGTAGGCGCAGGAGGCATGGGTTCATCTAAAGCCATTTCTAAGTCTAGAAAAGTTATGGTTAATGACAACATGTCTAACCAGTCAGGGTAGTTTGATCCGTCTAATGAAGGAATAGTTCCTAAGCATGAGGGAAGAGACAAGGATCTGGAGGAAGATGCTGTAAAAGAAGAGATAAACTATTATTCTCACAATTCTATAATGTTTTGAATTTAAAGGGAAACTTACAACACAAATAATAGTTTTACATCATTACAAATAACCTTTGGGTCAAATGTAACATGTTAAATTTATTATTCTCATTTATTTGATAAAACCACAATTTATTAAGTGAATAAGTGAGATCCCACCTTTGGGCATTAATCAACACGAATTCACAAAACATCTTTAATGTGTTTTATTCCAATCTCCAAATAATCGAAAGATAAACTCCTTTGGGTCGATTATCTATCTTTTAAGTGAAGTTGCAATTTTAGTGTCATTTATGGTATCTCTAATTCAATAATTGAAACATGAGTTTCATCATAACTCGGCCACTTTGGTGACTGCCTAGTTAACTCATAATTGAAACCTATGACACTAATTTTTAGTTTTCTTATGATTTAAACGATTCTGATGCTCTATTTCTAATTTAATTGAGCATTTAATATTGTTAAATCTAAACATTTAGGGAAAACCTAACTTTAACAATTATTATATTATTGTGAAAATGAGATTCCCTAAAGTCAGTTGTCCAGATGAACATTAATCGGACCATTGATATCACAATAATAATTTTTCTTTAATCAATCTATCATAAGTTTGAAATTTGTACTAATTTAGTCATCAAGCATGCATGCATGTGACAAATATAACTCAAAAAATAACATGGATCATGTAAACGATAAGCGGAAACATGAATTTGAATGAGTGAAACACGCATGATATCAATATTAAAATGTTTGATTAGGAATTAAATTCAGTAATATGATAGATCTCATTATAAGGGACACAACGAAAGAAACGGATCGAAAATCCGATATCATATGTGTCCGAAATGATTAAGATACGATTTCGATCGTTCATTTTTCCTTGATCTGGCCTTGGTCTGATGATATTTAAATTATTCAGTCCTATCAGAATGATTGGTGCATTTAAATGCATCAATTGGACGGTTCTGATCGGAGCAGATCACTTTCATAATGACCTAATTCTTCAAAACACATAAATATCAAAAATTAATAATAATTTATTCAAACCAGGCCAGGCCAGTGGGTCGGGTCAGAACCAGGTCAGTAATTTGGACTGTTCAGTCCAGTCAATTCGGGTACAGGTAAAAGCCCAGTCCATTTATTTATTTATTAACTGAATCGGGTCGGATCAGGCCAGGTCGAACTGACCTGACCTTATAGAAATGAACCGGGTCCGTTCGGGTCGGGTCGGGTCAGGTCAAACTGACCTGTCCTTATAAAAATGGACCGGGTCTAATTCGGGTCGGGTCACGTCGGGTCGAACTGACCTGACCACACAGAACACAGGCCGAATCAGTCGGGTCGGGTCGGGTCAGATCCGTTAACCCAGTTCCTTTTCTTTAATAAACATGACCGGGTCGGGTCGGGTCAAGTCCAAATGACCTGAGACTTGACCCGACACAGAGTCTTCTTCTTCCCGAAAACAGGGGCAATTGGTTAAAACCGATTGCCCATTTTTCTCCGGCTTATCCCTCTTCCGACGCCAATGATTCTGGCCGCAACGAACGGCCGGCGCTCGGACGACGCCGGTAGCATCTGTTGCCGGTTGTAAACATTTCCAGCGACGGCGGATTTTTTTTTTTTATTCTTTTTGCCGCCGCCGCTGGAACAGCAGCTGCGCCTTGCTGCGCCGCTGCGCTCCCTTGCCGGTTCCACTGCAGCGCAGCACCCCATTGCGCTGCGATCCCAACTGTAAAATTTTTTTTTTTTTTTTTGTCTTGCTCTGTTTTTGCAAAAACTGGGCGCGGCTGCGCAGCAGCGCCAGACTGCGCCGCTCGCAGCTGCGCCGGACTGCACAGCCGCCGCGCCGCGCCCAGTCCGGCTCTGCAGTTTGGCCTTGCCTGAAAGTTCTGTCGCCGGCCGAAAAATTTTTTTTATTTCTGTAAACAGTAAACCCCCTTGATGTAAATCCAACCCTATTAATGGAAATCCATGGCTTTGATACCAATTGTAAATCTAAAATGGCCCCTTAGGAAAAACTTTAATGGATTAGATTTGCATTTTGATGGATTGATTTGTATTATGAAAGACAACCAATATTGGGCATACCTGAATCCATCGCGAAACGGAGAAGAGATCCGCAACTTTAACTCTCTCAGTCTTCTCGTAATACCTGCTGATTGATGGGTATGCCAAGCAGTGATTGTGTGTATGAAGATGAGAGAGTTCCCAAGCCATTTATAGACTTCGTTAATGCTTTCCTCCCCATCAACGGAAAGCTTTCCATTATCGCACGACTGGAGAGTTTCCAGGAACGTGACTTTAATGGAAAGACATTCGTTATTGAAAAAATCAAAGTGAGTGGTGGTCATGTGGGCCACCACCCATGATATCCAACATGCATGACTAGTTAATTACTGATAACCAATCATTAAGTATTAAAATCTGGAAAACCTCTCTTTGACTCCATTCATTGCTTTTCCCTTGTTTTACAATCTATATGGTCAGTTTGCATTAAAAGTTTGCATTATGTTGAGTGGTTGCAATCAGTTAATTGCATGTACTATATCCAACACAAATGTAGGCAATCCCACCAAACGTCGGGTACCTAATTGCCACACCGCAGTTTGGCGGCATCTGATTTGCTGGTCTTTTTTCTTGATCCCACCTTGTTAACTGTTCCACATGGGAGAATGAGAGTTTAGTAAGTCAATCAAATTGGGTTCACATTTGAAATCCATGCCACTTCAAATTTCTTGTTAATTAAAGTTACTTCCATTGCCGCATCGATGATGACTGAAGTATGTGATTTGACTTAGATTTTAACTTGTTTTTTAGATTTAGCATTAGTAGGTAATACATTAGGAAGGATTCGTTTGAGATGTATAGGCCTATCGAACTTATACTAGCAATATTGGTAAAATATTGCCACTGAGAAAATTGTTTTCTATATAAGTTGATTGCCCCATAAGGATGATAGGTAGGCATGAGAGAAGAGGACATGAAAGAAAATAGTAAAGATAGATATAAAGAACGACAAGCTTTTCGGTGATTTGACTTAAAATAGATCGGATCAAAGAACGAAACAAAATTATATTGCTGACTCCAAAATGATTTGGATAAGGCTTTGGTGATAATGAAATTTCACTTAATTATTTTAATAGGGGATAAAAGGGCTTCACCCAACGATGGAGGCTTACTGGTAGTGTTCTGGAGGACGACGGATTAAGTCACGGAAACAGCTTCTTCAAAATCAAAGTAAAACTACGTACATCTTGCCCTCCCTACATCCCACTATGCAGGAGTCTCGTGTATTTAGCCGCCTTTTTTTTTTAATTTTATTTTAATGAGAGAATGACTTTGAAATAACATGACTATGTCAAAGGCATAAAAAAATGACTATCTTAGTAGTCGGGACAGTCGAAAATATTAAAAAATGACTTGTAAGGATAGTTAGTAAATTTTTTAAAAAACGACTGCCACAAATAGTCATCTTTTAGTGATTGTAAAAACAACTGTCTAGGACAGTCATTTTATTTTTTAAGAATTTTTTTATAAAAATTACTACCATTCAATTAACGACTGTCTAAGGCAATCATTTTATTTTTTTCAATATTTACAATTTATTATTTTTTAAAAAACCTGTAAGTATAGGAATTATAACCTAGCATCAAAATACAAGCATCCAAACATCCTCCTAATAAAAAAGTCAAGAAAAGTCATCCATCTATTTAAAATTTAAACCATTAAAACAGTTATCAGTAACATTCCATTACTAAAAGAGGAAAATAATTTACAAAACCATTAACACATGAAGAGTAGAATATATAAAGAAAAACCCAATTATCTATAAACGTAATCCCATTAACATCCTCTTCTTTCCTTTTGTGGGAGAGAATCTATGAAATGTAGACGAATTCAAATTCATCTGACTCCTCCTCATGCAATAATGATGGCAATGGTTAGTTTTCAGGGCTGCTCCAGTCTTTTTTAACTTCCACTGATTGATCTACTACAATAGCAGGAAAAAAAAAATGAGTTAGAAAGGCAATTAAAACAGTAATGATGATGATGATGTGTGGGTGAATTTTGATGAACCAATCACTGCCATTGTTGATTCTGCTAGTTCCTTCTTTAGAAGTATCCAACATGCCCATGAGCTGTCTTTCCTATACAGGTAGCAGGAACCTCAATCTGTAAAAGGTCTTAATTAGGAGACAAACCACAAATATTGACTCTGCTCGCTTTGACTTGTGTGTTGGGCATATTAAGGCATGTTCGAAGGATGAAGTGCATTGTTTACCTGGCTGGCTTCACGTCTTGTATTTGAGGCTCATAGGGTCACAAACGTGCACCATCTCCAATCATTTACCAGATTAGAAATGAGACTTTCAGCAGATTGAGTAGAGTGGTATTAAAGGTTCAGCTTTGCCCTCCATAATGAATACCAAGTCCTGTTTTCATACCAAGCATGCATGCTCTTAAATCGATTTGTCCACCCCACGCATTGTAGCTTCGAGACACTCTGCTACTTGGATGATTTAGAATAGGCAACATATTGTGTTTTTATGCTTAAAATACATGTCCCTCCATATCCATTGTGTCCTCACCGCAAACATCCCATAAATGGGCATCATAATCGATGCCCTTCCAAGAATATGTATCTTGTAGCATAATTGGGTATCCACATCCACATGTACTGGACGTTTCCTACTGTTTTCCTAACAAAACCTTTCAGAATAAATAATTACATGGTCAATAGGTGACCCTCAAGTGCACACCTTTAAGTTTAGAAGAATGAGATTTAGTCTTGCTACTTTGGCGTATGTGACTAAGGCCATGTAAATGTTCTTGTATGCTGATTATATGTTCATTCAGTACACAAACAGCTGTGTACTGAAGGAATGAAGAAACAAAGACCACCCAATTCCTAAAACAAGAGCATGAAATGATAGCACAGAACAAACAAGGATGTAAGTATTTTTGTGTTGGCAAATTCATATGTTGGACAAAACTTGAGTCCATTAGGGTTGTATTTTACATATTTTTGAGTATGGGTAATGGTTTGAGTCGCCGGATGCACTAAAGTAAAGAAATAGAAGAAAAAGCGACAAATTGAAGTGGTTTTCTACGGACAACATGGATTAAAAAGGTTATATCTTACAAACCAAGTGTCGGATTTGGGTATGCAACCTACCATTGGAAAGCTCGTTTCAAGAGGATTCCGGAGAGCTAAAGTTTGCCTCAATCAGAGCTGAAACGAGAAAGTTATGGCCTCTAGAAGTTTGCAGGAAAATGCTGAAATTTTCACCCGGGTAAAATCTTAATCCAACCAATCATGCAATTTATCCGACCGGTTGGGCAAGTGCAGAAAGTGCGCCAACTTGTGATTTTTCAGTCAGAATTAAAGGGAAACTTATCTATTTGATGCCAACTCCTTTCCTGATCGTATTATACTTGTGAGGCACGAATAAGATGCTATAAAAGAGGGTTCTCTCTTAACCATAAGACAGAGATCTCATTATTCTGAATGGAGAAAATATCTTAGAGATCTTCTCCTCTAGAGTTCTTTTGAGAGTTGAAGGGTTGAAGTTCTACTCTAGAGTTTCTTTGCCTTCTACTTCTCTGAGTGTAGAAGATTGCTGTGGGAAGTCAAGTGCTACATCTAGAATGCGTCTAGGTGATTGAATCTGTCACAAAGAACGGTAGGAGGTCGTTGTAGTAGGGAGCTGTGCAAGGGAATCACAAAGTCATTAGGATGAGGAGCAACTGGATAAGGGTTGTGAGTATTCTCTTGTAACTGTAGTATGATTCATAGTACTTGATTCTTGGCTGTAGTTTTTTGTTTTCACAAGTTGGGCTTTCCACGTAAAATCTGTGTCTTCTTGTGGTGTGTGCTTATGGTTTGATTTATTTTCGCTACGTAGTTAATTGTTTGCACATATATTATTAAGATTGGCATTAATTCATTCTAGAGGATCTTTCTCCAAAAACCTTCAATGGAAGACCCAATTCCCAAAATCACATCATTGAAAGGATAATAATAATGCTGAATAGTAAAGATAGCATGAGAAGGGATTCTACTTACAGGTGTTTTCAGGTGGCCTACACCAGACCTTGCTAACATGCGCCTGGACCGTATTAGACCCACTCCGTGGCTAAGAATTGGGTAAAAATATACGAAAGACAGGTCCTTCCCAACTTTAATAACACCACATGAGCATACCCAAACTTTTAGTAGTAGCAGTTTATCCAAAATGATATCATATTTGTATGTCTAACATACAGTAAAAGCCCATCATCAAAAGTATTATCCTCAATATTTTTCCACCAAATTCCAGAACAGCAAATGACCAAAACAAACTGATGTAATGTTACATACCCGGAGTGAAATGTTTTAGCCATGTCCGTCGCCTTCTATGAAAATTATTTTCTGAACTCATTATCATCCAACATCATCCTATAGCCCTGCACCATCAATATGGGATGGCTTAACAAGTTCTAGTCAAGAGACAGTGCCCACTAACCAAAACGCATGCGTTTGAATTCCAGATACACATTTGACAAAATTCACCTAAGTTTTGTGATGCATGGGTTTTGTGATGCATGGCCTTTCATTCAAAAAAGTTTACAAACATGAAAGTAAACGTGAAAGCATTCAACAAAGTACTCAGGTCTTTCTTACGAGTAAAAGGGCCACCATTTTTCTAAAATCAATGAACCAAAATAGCAGGTTCATGCTGAAGGATGTTCTAAGCATTGTATAACTAGTAAGAGGATTCTGAAAGCACATTCAAAACTTAGGTAAGTCAATTTTGATCACCTATCCAAAGGCTTGAGATCGATCAGCTAGCAACATCCATTGAATCACATGGCTCTAAGTAAATGACAAGAAGGAAACTTTTTAGATATAAAGACATTAAATTTGTGGCCGATGGATCAAGGGGTTAGGATCACCAAAATGACTTGAAATTTGATATTGGGATTCATCCCACACGGATAATTCCATCTACACCCTTCCCTAATCTTTGTGGGGCATTAGGTGGGCCCTAACAATATCTACCTTGCATGGTAACTTGTTCAATGAGAAGAGCAGGGTTTAATGAGATGGAACCGCCTGAATCGGACGTTGTGGTCATACAATACTAGTTTTTTTCTTTTCTTTTAGAAAAATGCATACCAGATAAAAAGACACATTCTCTAAACTCTGCTTTTGATTATAAATGCAGGATTAATTCAGTTGGTATTTATGCAGTGTAAAACAGAAACATAGAACCATCCAAACAATAAGAACAATCCATTCAGAGAATTACAAAAACACCTGAAAAATCAAGAGAAACAAGTGAAACACGACGACAATTTAACCTATGTATTCTCAGAGAAACAAGTGAATCTTTCATGGCTACTTTCCTCCATGGAATGATAATATTGTATGACCAATGAGGTGAGGACCCTAACTAGAAACTAGAATTCTAACTTAGAGAATTGAGTTTCACTGATAATGAGCTTAGTAATGGTATAAGCATGTTATTTTTATTTTTATTTTTGAATTACAAGCACGTTAATTGTGACCCACATATTTTATATAAAAGCATGCCTTGTAAGGACATTTACTTAAAATTCATGAAGTGAGGTCAAACACCAAGCAAATTCAAGAGAGAAGCTAAGAAAGAATGAGAGAGATAGAGAGAAAGATGGTTATAAAGGGAGAGAGGGTACATGACGAGATCCCCTATCTGTTGTTAGTTGAGAAGAGTGATGGTAGATGTGAGCTTGCCTTACGATTTGGGGGAAACGAGTCTCAATGGAAACTGCATTCAACCTCCTAGTATCGAGTCCTTTCCAATTTTGAACCTCCACAGAACATGCGCATAGTTCGTACCTAATAATTAACATATCAATATATAGCACATTTAATATGAGATGCAAAACTATATCTTAAATGAAATCACAATAGTTAGATCCAATCCATGAACTACCAAATTAAAAGGAGGAAGGGACAATGCCATATGGAACCACCAAATTAATTGGTTCCCATTGCTGAAAAAAGAGACTGTACTTATCCTCTCCTAAATGTGGGTCCCAAATTTCATCCAAGGGACCAAACTTTGGTGATCATCTAACACAACCAAACCTAATCACTTTCAGCAAAATCAACGTGATGATTAAAGATTACAATCTATAGTATGATCACCATGACTCAGATTCAAGGAGCCTAATCTACCATACTAGTGTTGCCATTTTCTTCTAACAGTTTCAGCATGCTTCCAATGATTGTGAATATCATTCAGCATATTATGAGACAGTCCATCTCTCCCTATTAAAAACATCACAAGCCATATTAACATATAAAATTGATGATCAAAAAGTTGTAAAAAAACAAATAGCTGTATCCAGCATGTTCTTTTACAAGTGAATTCGACATTCGACCATTGCATTTGACAAGTCAGCGAGAAGAATAAAAAAATTGCATTTGAAAGTGCTACTACCAAGCTAAATTTAATTAATCTCCTTCTAGATACAACACACATTGCAGGAACGTGTGATTGGGGTATATCCAAAAGCGTCAACTGATCTCTTGCAAGCATCGTTATAGCAAACTGTCACCACAAACACTGCTTTCAGTCCTCAGTTTTGGAAAAAAAAAATGATCTTTTAGCGCAAGTCACACCAGGACTATGAGATTAAGCATCCCCAGTGTAGCACAGACAAACACACATTGTTAAAGATCTCAGACCCACTCAAGCTAATGTAACCTGCTGCAAATTGGGAAGTGTCTCTAAAATCTCCCAGATTTGGATATCCACCCATTGCAAACCATATCAATGCAGGTTAAATTAAATCAGGGTTAAATTAAAACAAACAAATAGCTCTGCACAGCATGGTAAAACCTTAGTAAACCATGGTTCCAGCAGCTTACTAAAGAACAACTAAAACCCTAAAAAACGAGAACAGACAAAATCATGTTACAGCGGAAATGGAAAGAAGCACCAACATCAACATCAAATGGCCAAAACATCAAACTCAAAAGCAAAACTAAAACTGCAATACACAATCTGAGAAGCCATTGAAGCTCGCTTTGTATGAAATGGAATCAAAGTAGTGGAAAACCACTGATCTTCTTCCAAAACGAACTGAGAATCTGGAATCTGGAATCTTGGTAGGCTCATTAAAAACCCACTTTCATGCTTATTAAAAAACGAGGACCTTTAGAACACTATTAGATTTTCCTACCACAAGGAAACAATTAAAGATAGATAAACGTTTAAGAATGGATAGAATTGACACTTTTTACTGAACTGCATGAATCAATGGTTATCAATAGGCTAGGCATTTTATCAGGTCAGGCTTCAATAAAACTTTTGTGCCCATGAACTAGGAATGGGCCAAAAAAGTAGGACCCTTTGTCATGAGCTTGATCTAACTAAGCCTGTTTTGGCCATTATTGTAGTAAAGCTCAGTGCTCCAAAAATTTCCGAACATTGTCACATTTTTTTTCACACTTACTACCAATAATACTATATAGAATGTTTAATTTAAAAATGACTTGACTTGTATTTTTTTTTATATCTGGCAGTGGTTCTAATTTCACTTATTATTTTAGTACGAAACCGAAGTGCAAACTAGATTGAAAAATCAGTCAAGTTAGATCGATATGGGGTTTTTAGATTGTGGTTAACCTTTAAACGCTTTAAAATAGACAATGCATCATATTATGCATGCAATAATTTATTTTTTATGTATGAAATTTATGTTCATGTCATATCCATGACATGTCTACCCTACGTCACACACACGGGTCCAATTTAAACTGCCTTGACCTATGTAATCTTTATTTTTGAGTGTTATGACATATGGACCCACTTTCCTGACCCTTATAACTTGGACGTTTGAGTGGTATTACATATCAGTTATTTTGGCATCTTGCAAAAGTAACGCCCATACATTCGTATTATTGCCAAAAACTGCATAAATCAAAACTTTGCCAGTTAAAAGGCTAAGTAAGTTAAACCTATGTTTAACCCATTTAACTGCAATTTGGATTTCATGGGTGAATGACTTGTGCAGGTTTTTGGGGAGATCCTCTACAATGGATTAATGCAATTAATTTCAATACTATGTATGTAAACAATCAATTATTCAGCGGAAATAAATCAAATAAAAGCACACACAATAAGAAGACACAATTTTACGTAGAAACCCAAACAAAAAATCAAGCACTATGAAATCATACCACAGTTACAAGAGAATACTCACAACCCTTATCCAGTTATCACGCACCCTAAAGACTTTGTGACTCCCTTGTACAACACCCTGTTGTAACGACCCCCTGCAGTTTTCTGTTACAGATCCAATCACCTAGACGCCTTCTAGATGTTATACTTGACTCTCCATAATAATCTTCTATACTCAGAGATGTAGAAGACAATGATTTTTAGAATAGAACTTCAGTCATTCAACTCTCCAATGAAAAACTCTAGAGAACTTGATCTCTAATAAGCAATCTCTATTTAGAATAATGAAATTTGTGTTTCTTGCTTTAGGGTTGAGAAAGAACCCCTTTTTATAGCTTTAAATTTATGCCTCATAAGTGTATTTCAATCAGAAAAGAAGTTGGCATGAAACAGACAAGTTTCCCTTCAATTCGGACTAAAGAATCGCAAGTCGGTGGAATTTTCTGCACCTGTCCAATCGGTCAGATTAAATTATTGGGTCAAGTCCGATTGGTCGAATACTTGCCCAACGAGTCGGATGAAAGTTCATCATATTTTTCTATCAATTTTTCGAGGCCATAACTGTCTTGTTTTAACTTTGATTGACTCAATCTTGGGCTCTATGGATATTTACTAGAAATGAGCTTTTCAATGGTAGGTAGCTTGCCCATGTCCAACGCTTCGTTTGTGAGATATGACTAATTTATTGCTCTTTCTTTGAGTTCTTCACTTTAATGCATTCGGCGATTTAAACCAATATCCATACTAAAAGATATATAAAATAAACCACCAATGGACTCAAGTTTTGTCTAACCTATGAATTAGCTAACACAAAAATCCTTACAACCTATTTTTTTAGCAAAATGTCAAGAATTTATGTTTGGTGGAATTTCAGATTCTTCAAAAGCTGTCTTCTTGAGGTTTAGGGCCTGTTTCTTTATTCGAATTTCTGAGAGGAATTTGGTCTGTTGGGGCTTCTTGGATATAATGTGATATCTTGTCTCCAAAAATTTAAAATGCAGTGTTTTTTTTCCCATAATCTCAAATTCCAGCTACCTAAAAGATCTCAAGTTACCTTTCGAAATTTCTGAAATTCCATTATTTTTGCATTTTGTTGGAATTTTAAATGCTCCATCAAGAGGAGGGATTTGAAATTCTACCTAAAGGGACAGGTTTTGGAGAATTTGAAATTCCTCCATACATGAATTCTTGAAATTCTGGTAAAGAAATGGGCCCTTAATTCCAAATTCATCTTCTTGATGGAGCATTTTAAATTCCAATTACATGAATAGAGAATGGAATTGTAGGCATTCCACAAGGTCATTTAAGATTTTTAGGTAGCTAAAACAATTTGGAATTTTGATGAAAGAAACATGATATTTCAAACGCATACAAGGAAATAGGATGTTGCATCATCTCTAAGAAATCCCAAAATAGCAAATTCTGGTCAAAAATTTTGGTAAAAAAAAAACCCTAGGGCCGGTCTAGTGGACCTTTAATAAATTCAAAAAAAGCACCAAGCACTCTTGGAAAGGTGGCCAACCCATAACCCACACACCAAGCCCAGCCCCATAGTCCCACAAAACATATATCTTATTACATGAAATTTCTGGGTCCGCCCTCGATTTGGTCAGCTTCATAAAATCCAAATCAATCCGACTTGAATGGTTTATCTTTGATGCGGGTACGTTTGCTTAGTGAGTAGAAGAGTAAAGATGAAGTTAAAGTTGATTCAAATGTGCCCCTTTGTTTTATTTTGTCATGTGTTTTAGTTTTTTTTTTTTTTTTTTTTTTTTTATCATGTTTGGGTTAGAAAAGTAGTCTAATGCGGGGAAGTAAACTTCTGATTTGAAAGTTCTAACTCTTTACTCATTTGAAACTTCTAAGCCCTGAAAATGGTCATATATTTTACTCAACCTCCCATCACTTTTCACCTGATCAGTAGTATTTTCTTGGTTAACCAAAGAATCCCCTAGATGACAAATTTTTAATTCTTTGCCATAATCATGTAAAGAGTTTCCATTAATACATGGATACTATGAATTTTTCTGCTAAAGCAATTTTCCTATTTGGGTAATTCACTTATATAATGAATTGAAGTGAAGGATTACTTTAGGAGACAAACATTGAAAAAAAAATGGATCACAGAAAAAAGTATTGAATCTCAAAAATCACTTCTTCTTCTTATTTTCTAATTTTAAAAAGTCAACAAGGTATTCTTATTTGTTCCACTTTATCCAGTATGTTCAATTTTTTAGTTTGTTCTTAAAACCTCTTTTTTTTTCTTTTTTTTTTCCAATGGGACATCATTACTATGTGAAAGAAATTCTTGGGTCCAAATTGATTAGTTCCTATTGTTGAGTATGTCCCACAATTTATTAGTCCTTCGGATGATTGAGAGATTATTTTGAATCTGCTCTAAAATTATGGTGGATTTAGTTGTGTTTGAACAGTAACCATTTGGTGCCAAAATCATAAGATTGCGGCAGTGGAATGTTGATTGTTGGTGTAGAATAGCCAGAAATTTATAGTTTGCATGGGCGAATTTGATCCATGGCATTTGGACTGCTACCATTTTCTAACATCCATATAGTTTAGGCATATATTGATTAGAGAGCATATTTCTAGATGTTCTCATCTAAAATGGGCCACCTTCCTCGTACCCTATAGCAAGCCCATTAAGATTTCCTTATGCCATTTTTACTCAGCGGTGCATGGTGAATTAAGATTTTTTTTTTCAAATGACCATTGTCTGCTCCACCGAAATAAAAATTCCGCTTCTGCCACTAGGTAGAATGGCCATTATCACAAAATAATCAGAATAGAATGGACTGGAAGCATTAAACCTCATAGCACTAGTGAGCTCTTGCAACTAAAAATAAGAGAGGTGGACTTCTATCTAATTAAGTTTGAAGAATTGGATTTCCACCTAAATTACCCAAATTTTTACTAGTAGTATACATGAGCACGCCAATATCTTACACTTAGAAAATGCCACTAGTAAATTCTTACTACCATACATGAGCATTCTGGTATCTTACTGTAATGTCTCGTATCCTAAATATGAGTATTAGACTAATTAAGTTTTATTTTAACTAATTAAGCTCAGTTAGAGTAAAAAAAAAATCTGCATTAGTGTTAGGATCGCGTGTACAAAGTTTCGTTAGGTTTCGAGCTCGTTTGAGCGCAATAGGAGTAGTTTGTAATTTTATAAAGTATAAAAGTCCTTTTTCATAATTTTTTGACTTTTAAGGTTTACAGCTCAATGGATAGATAACTTAATTCCAAAAATATTATTCTTCAACCACAACTCAATCTGAACCCATTTAGACCACCCAAAATCATACCCAATTAAACTCTGAACTTTCTAATAAATACCCAAAACCCTAACCTAAATAAAACCAATTGATTTAGCCCTTTTTTCCTCCTCTCTTTCTCTTATTTCTCCCTTCTTCTTGCCTCGTTTCTCCTATTCCCCCACCTTCCTTGTAGCTGCCAGACAAGTAAGCCACCCCACCTCCACTAGAGCTCGAGCTTCCACTCCTTCCTCAGGATCTTCTCTTCCTAAGGACCCTCTTCTTCAAGCTTCTCTTAACCAGAGTCAACCTAGGTAAGCTCCTCTCCCCTCTAGCTATGTTAGTTTGTCATTTGTTTTCCTCATTGCTCATTTGATTGGAAATAGATGAAAATGCTGGAAATAGGTTTTGATTTGATCATGAATGGAATGAATGGATGATAATTGGGGGATGTTTATGTATGCAATGGAGGAGGCTTAGCCCATCTTATGCAGGTTTTAAAATGGAATAGGGAAAGGAAAGGAGCTTCCCTTCATTCTATAGAAATAGGGAATCTCATTTTTTGAATTGAACTTAGGCCCACTCGAGCAGGCAAGCAAGGGAGTTGTACATAATTCATGAGAATTCTTTATGCCTTAGTAACTTTGAGCTTTGGTTTAGGATCCCTTTGGCCATGATTTTAAGTATTCATTGTGGACTATTGGATAAGAGGTGTTGTGAGTAAATGTACCTTTTATGGATTGTATGGTTCATGTATGATGTATAATCTATCTGTACTCGGGCAGTATGAAGACTTGAGACATCCATTAATAGACTATGCACAAATAAATGGAGTGGATGTCTTAGTCTTACTTCACCTATGGTTCAAGTAGAGTTGTCGGATATGTGAATTGTGATCGTTGACCTAGGAGTTTGGTTTTTAAATACTCAGCCTTCTAGTTTGCATCGTTTGCGTTGTTCTTGTATCGTATATGTCTCGTACATGTTCTTTAGATATTATATTGTATTGTACTATAATTTGGCTTAGCACTTATTGTTTGGTTCAGAGAGGACTACTCATTTGGAATCTGGACTTTGATTGTGTATTTAATGATTAATGTGGATTAGTTCCTCTATTGTTTAGGCCTGTGTATATTGGAAAGTCAATCCTTCACTTGTGACTTAGGATTCATTTGTCGGTAGGGTTGTCAATGGGTACCTGATTCTTCAATTATTCAAAGGTTCCAACCTTTTAATAATTGAGTTTGAGTTCTTATTTAGGTCCCTATAAGTAAATGGGTCCAGATATGGGTCCTATTTTGGACCCATGACCCAAATGATTTCCAGTTTGGTTCTACCTTGGTTCCGACCAGTGCACCCGAAACCTGACCTATTACATAAGTTTTTGAAAATCTCTTCCTAAAAATAGTTTTTCTCCAAATAATTCACTGCAGAGACCCAAACCCGGACTAGAACCCAAACCCACCCGATGCATGGAATAGTTTCTAGTTCTTGATCCATATTTTCATTTTATTCAGATTTGGAATCCTAGAGATTGTGGTTCCGAACTAGTTCTAGTTTTAGGTCCGAATTCATCTTCTCATTAACCATTTTAGGTCCAGGCCCACTATAGACCCAGACCGAAACCAACCAGTTTACAAACCTACATATTGGTTGGGCACCACTCAGTAACACAGGAAGGGCACCTCTATGTAAGGACTATTGTCTTTAAGATCTTGGTCATGTGGACGATTGCAGATCAGTTAGGAGCACGGGTGTACAACATGATATGGGCATGGTTCTTTATCACTTGAGGTCAATATGTTCTAAGGTTTGGACCGGATTGACCATCAGATATTATGGACAATGCTTCATTCTCTATTAGGGTTGTCAATCCAACGCTTAGATGAGGGGATCGGGCCCACCTTGTGCTCGCAAAATCCCTTAAAGTGAAGGCTTCCCAAAAGCCCAAGGGTAAGGTAGGGCTCAATTTTGGAAAGAACACAATCTTAAGCGCCAAGTTAAGGCTTGACTTAGACGACTTGAGGGGGCTTGACCCTTTATATATTAATATATAATAAATAATATATATAATATATATGCTTATGAATTTTTACCAAAAAAATTATAAACGACTCCTCTAATTAGCAATTAATAATAGAGACATAATATTTTTCAAACAACAATAGCCAAATATTAGATAATTTTTTTTTATGGATATCCTCATAAATCACAAGTCAAAATCCCACACTAATTTAGAGTGAAAACCCACATACTTGAGCACTTGATTATATCCCACGGTTCTCAACTCTTATTTAAAAAAAAACCCACATACTATTCTGTGGGAAAAATTATTAATAAAAATAATAGTTTTAAGTACTTGTTTATTATACTAAAAACCATAGTCTTGTACACTTGTTATTTTAAACCTAAAAGATTAAAGAAAAAACTTACCAAAAATTATTTTTGGTTAAATCCCTCTCGTACTCATCTCCCCTTTGGCGCTTATTTTGCCTAAAGATTAAGTGAACGCGGGATCTAAGGATGCTCCTCTTGTTTCCATCTTTTAGGTTTGAAGTTGTTACAGTAGTTCTCCTCATTCTTCCCTCAATTGACACCAAGACCAGACGGATACAAATCGGTATGTATGTCTCTCTTCTTTTTGTTTCAGTCTTCTCATCTTTGTTTGTACATGAGCTACTTCTCATACACATCTGATTCAAACATGTTTAAAGAAAAAGCACGTTCCTTCTTACTGTCTTCTTCATAGTCGTTTGGGTCTGTTCATTGCACATCAACAGAAAAGAAAAAAAAAAAGAAAAACGAATGGGCCAGGGATGTCTCTGCATGCAGTAGATGGGTTTTGTTTTCTCAAAAGAAACAAGGAAAGGGCCAGGGACGTTTCTGTAGTTGAAGATGGGATCTGTTCTCTCATAAGATGATTGTTTTTCTCAATGCTCATGCACTTACGTTACATATTAAGCGATCGAAGAAGAGGATTGCAGAGAGGGTTCTTCATTGAATCCTCGTCGGAGAAGACCGAATTGGTTTCGGTGCTCTGTTGACGGGCAGAGCAGAGGACTCTGATCTTGGCCATTGATCAGCCCTCGTTTGTGAATGACCATAAAGAAGAAGAGGAAGGGCTGTGTTTGTGCTTCTCAGTCGACTGTGAAGAAGAACGCGGAGAAAAAGGCAACCGACGGATGGTGTTGGGCCACGGGGATCGCCGCTTCCAACCTCGTTGCCGGAGTGCTGCCGCTGTGATCGACGGAGGAGGCCTTCGCCACTCGCTGCCTTGATGGTCCTCTGTCGACCGCTACTGAGAAACAGAAGCCATGTTTGGAGGGTTTCCATTTCCAGTTACAGAATGCCATTGAAGAAGACAGCGCGAAGGAGACGATCGATGAACTGGACTTGGGTTCCAAACCGGGTTTGATTTCAGGTCAGGTCCGACCTAACCCACTACGCAGAGCCCAGCAGCACTGTTCAAACCTTTACGTGCAATTCTTATTTTAAAATTTTACTAACGCATCAAGGCTCATGCCCAACGCAGGCCATGAAAAATAAAAATTACGTTTTTATTAAAAGTTATTAATTTTTAATAAAATATAAATTAATATTATCATTTAATTATATAAATCATAAAAGAGACATAGTTAAATTTTTAAGTCTTTATTTTCAAAAATGAAATAAATTGAAGAGGGACAGGGAGGAAAAGATTAAGAGGAATGAACATAATTAGGAGAGGGAAAGAGGGAGAAGAGAGAGAAAAGAAGGAGAGGAGTCCAAGGCAATAACAAAGGGAGGGAGACGTGAAGAAACATCCCCTTTTTTTTATTGATGATTAGAGGCCCTCAAATCACAAAAATTTAATCTTAAAGATTTCTTCCTACAGGGATAGGGTGACTAGCAAAATCTCTCATTTTTTTACTAGAAATTTGAAGATTCTCTTCTTTTTTTTTTAAGTTATCCAAATAATTCTGACTGAGAGGGTAAGAACATTTTATTTAAAATAAACAAGATGTTATACTTTCTTATGTATCTAAATAGGCCCTTAATGGTAACGTTCAATAGTGGTTTGTCTAGGCTTGAATAAAGGGCCTATCTCTTTTAAAATAATAATTAAGTGCACCAATATCTTTCATTCACCTATATCTTTATGGATTTCTTCCATCATTATATGAGATCTCAAGGAATATTTTCCATTTCCATTTCCATCTATTAGGTTATCATGTTTGGTTGTATCCCATTCATCGGATTAGTTTTCAAAAAAACTAGTGCAAATTCAATTCAACACAAACTCAAATCCTCCAAATGCATAGAAGGCAACATGGACATGAGAGGACTGATATAGGCATTGATTAATAAATTATTAATTCCTATTTAATCAGTTTAATTTCTAGAGAAAAAATATTCCAAATAAAACATTCACAATAAAAAAGTAGAAAAATACCAAGAAAAATAATGAGGAAAAAATTTCTCATAGCATGTGGAAAACAGTCAACATTTCCTAGGTAATTAGTTTATCCTTCAAAACCAAAATGGATAATCAAACCTTAAATCCTAAAAAACCCATCTCTGAAAAAATGACAAAAAAAAAGAATAGGTTTCTAATGAACTCTGTCAAGAATTATTAAAGCATGAACCTAAATCTAGCAAAAACAAAATTCGAATCCAACCGAAAGTAAAAACTCTATGAAAAAAGAAAAGCATAAAAAATATATAGAACAAGTGAAAATAAATCCAAGAGAAGAGAGACCTCCAAAAAAAAACCTTCAATCTGAATAAATCCTTCAAAAGGGTTTAAATTCTTGTAAAGATTTCATTTTTTTTTCACCACCCTTAAGCCCTCTAAATATAAGCACTTTATTGCTAAAAAGATATTATGAGAATCAAGTGAACCAATTAGAAAAGAATGATACACTACGGAATTATTATACAATTAAGCATCAAATTTATGATGCATTTGCTTACATTTTTTCAACTGCCACGACAAATAAAATAAAAATGAAAATAAACAGTAATAAACTTCCTTTCCTTTGGCAAATATATTTAGGTCTAACATAAATATTAGCATGATGTTTCCAGCACCATCCATCTCCAGTACAATGCAAGGTGAAAGATAGAGGAGCAGATCTCCTTCAAGTAGAGGAGAAATTTTAAACAACACAGGTACCGCACTTCCCCTCATACATGGCACTAGTTTGTAACTTATTTTAGATTTATCATTGGAATTATATTCAGTGTATAATTACTTTTACTAGCCCAATTGCTTTTTTTTTAAATTTAGAATTTCATCTTTTTATGCATATTATCGACCTCATGTATACATAATTTAGCCTTTTGAAAAAATTTTACATTGTTACAATAATTACCTGTAACCAATTGCCGTATGAGCTTGTATGACTAGGTATTTTATGTTTGAAATACTTTTTCCATTAATGGAGTGATTCTATATTATAAATGAAATCTGATCTCTGAATGCTTTTGACAATGAAGGTTTTAATTGAAAAGGCCACAAAATAATTTTCAAAATATGACTCCAAGCAAGGAGTGGATGAAAGCATCAAGGTCATCTTCTGAATATATAAAAGGAGTTGGAGAATTCATTGAGTTCATAAGAGCTAATGCACCTACATTAGCGGGGGATAATTGGTACTGTTGCCCTTGTGTGAAATGTCGTAATGTAATCAAAGGGAAGAAAACAACAAATGACATTCGTACACATTTAATATGCAATGGGATAGATAAATCATACACAACATAGATCCATCATGGGGAAATCCATCCCGAAAGAAATAAAGAAGTTGGTGCCAGTAGCAAAAATGATGATGCATACATTGGTATGGTTGATATGGTAAATGACTTATTTGGGTTTGTTCGTGACGAGGGTGAGACACTATCTCAAATGGGTGGTACCTTATATGAAGGGATTAATGAAGTTAATAATGAAAAAGATGGTAACACTCAAGAGTATTCACCAGATAATATTCGATACAAAGAATTGATGCAGGATGTGCTACAACTTTTGTACCAATCATGTCAAGTTGAAGATATAAAATTATCAGTGACAGTTGAATTACTAAGCATGAAGGCTAGACATTGGTGGTCTAATGCGAGTTTCAATGAGTTACTCAAATTGTTTAAAAGAGTTCTCCCAAGAGATAACACTTTACCGGATAACACATATACTGCCAAGAAGATGGTTGATTCATTGCGTATGGACTGTAATATTATCCATGCATGCCTTAATGATTGCATACTATACTGGAAAGAGCATGAAAATCGAGATAATTGTCCTACCTGTGGCAAAAATAGATGGCAGCCGGACGATAAATCAAAAACGAACGGTAAGCGAAAACCCTGGAAGAAGTTAAGATACTTTCCATTAACACCAAGATTGCAAAAATTATTTAGTGTGCCATGGATTGCAAAAAGTATGATATGGCATGCAAATGCAAGCGCTATACCAAACCAATCAATTATGCCCATCTAGTAGATTCTTCATGTTAGAAACAAGTCAATCAGAATGGTCTAATTTTACCTCTGAGGCATGTAATGTTTGGTTGGGGCTTGCAACAGATGGATTCAATCCTTTTGGAAACAATAACAATGCCTATAGTTGTTGGCTAGTTATGATTTTTCCATATAATCTTCTTTCGTCCCTTTGCATACGCAAAGAGTTCACAATGTTAACATTATTGATTCTAAGAAAGAAAGGCTCAGGGTTTAACATTGATGTCTATCTACAACCATTGATTGAAGAGCTGAATAAATTGTGGTCCACTGGAATCAAAACATACGACTCCTACAAAAATATAATGTTCACAATGAAAGCAATTTTGTTATGGACTATACATGATTTCCCAGCATTGTAGGACTGCAGGCAAATATGTTTGTCTTGTATGTAGTGAAGACACAAAGTCCAAGTGGCTAACAAATGGAAAGAAACTGTGCTTCATGGGGGCATAGAAAATTTTTACTAAGTATGACTCATCCTTTCGGGTACCAAAAATCATAATTTAATAGGTATGAAGAACATAGAAATCCTCCCAGGCATTTGAGTGGTTCTGAAGTATTAAGTAGAATGGAAGTGAATGAGATACAGTTTGGAAAGAGAGGCAAAAAAAGGAAGAGTGTAGAAGAGCATGATTCCACTCCTTGGTCAAAGAGATCGATCCTTTTTGACTTGCAATATTGGAAGGTGCATTATACTAATTCTTGTTTAAAATTATCTCAATGTTGTATACTAAACTTATCAATTACTAACACAAATATTTATCTTTTATATAGGATTTGCCTATCCATCATAATCTGGATGTGATGCATGTGGAAAAGAATGTGGCAAAAATCTTAATTGGAACAATTATGAAAACAAAAGATACGACAAAAGATAATATTGAGGCTCGAAAAGATCTAAAGGAGATGCAGATTAAAAGGAAGCCGCGGCCTATAGAAGTAAATGGGAAAGAGACATATCTTGAATGTCCTTACAACTTATCCCGAACAGAGAGAGAATTGATTTGTAAAACCTTATACAATTTGAAGGTTCCATTTGGGTACAGTGGGTATTGGAAACATAAAGTAAACTTGGAAAACAATCAACTAAAAAATCTAAAATCTCATGACTATCACATTTTAATGCAGTAGCTACTGCCGGTGTTATTGATGCATGCATTTAAAGATCACAAGCCATTATGTACTGCCATTCGACAATTATCTATATATTTTAATGTTGTATGTTCCAAGACCATCGAACATTCAGAACTAAGCAAAATGAGAGAATGTATTGCCGAAACATTATGTGTGTTTGAAAAATACTTCCCTCCTTCATTTTTCGTATCTATGATACACCTTGTCGTGCACCTCGCAGAGGAGGCGCAGATTTGTGGACCCGTTAGATACCGTTGGATGTATCCATTTGAGCAGTAAATATAATTATTTCTTCTAATTTTATTTTTAATTTATTAACTTGTGTAAATTAATTTACAAATTGTGTGTCAGGATGATGAAAACATACAAAGGATATGTGGTGAATCAAACATACCTAGAGGGTTGTATTACAGAGTTTTACCTTTTAAATGAAGCTATGATGTATGCTATAAATTACATGCCTTATGGTATAAAAGGGAGTCATAAGCAAGGACGGGGAAGGTGGATGGATGATGATAGTCAATCTGGATACCCTATTAATAAAATAGGGAAGATCTACAAACTTGATCATGTGTAATACCAACAAGCACGCAAATGGGTACTAAGCATGTCTACTGAGAATGAAAAGTGGCAAAAGTATGAAAAATCCAAATCTTATATTTTATATGATATAATTTATTTATTATATTGCGTATTGACACTGAATCTTCATATACAGGAATTACGATATATACGTGCAGAGTCTTCTATCTAATGTTCAAAATCGGAGAAGTATTATAGGAGCTGAAAAGGCAATTGATTACATTCCTTGGCTTAGGCAACAGTTAGAAAAAGAAGAAAACAGTGTCATAAAAAGGCTTGCTAATGGACCTAACTTTGAAGCTATTTCATACAATGCATATGCAATAAATGGTTATGTTTTTTATACAGCTGATGCAGAAATGAATAAAATGACACAGAACAGTGGAGTATCCATGACTGCTCTAACTAAATTCAGATCAAGTGCTCGAGACAAGAACCTTATATCTGAGGAGGTTACTTTTTATGGTATCGTGAAACAAATTCTAGAATTGGATTATCATGATTTCAAGGTAGTAGTATTCAATTGTGATTGGGTTCGTATAAAAGATGCAAATAGTTATATGGTAGAGCCAGAAACAAATTTGGTATATGTTAATCTGAGTTCGTTAATGAGAAACACAAAAGAAGTGGATGAATTATTTATCCTTGCATCTCAAACCGCTCAAGTTTTTTTATTGCAAAGATCAAAGTCGCCCTGAGGATGAGTAGCATATGGTGTTAGATGTTCCAAAAAGATTGCACAAATATGTGGATTATTATGAAGATCCATTAGTCTTCGTGGGTAGAATGAATGAAATGATCGAACGATAGCATTACAAGATGATATCTTAAAAGCCAATGATATCAGTGATGCTGAAGATTAAGATGGGTTGCAGGTAATCATGTCATCTTAAAAATTATATTATTTTCATGTATTGTTCCTATTTTGCATATCATATATTGTTCATGTTTTATGTCTTTTAATTTTTTTAAATGCACAATGTTTGCATATATAATACTACATTTTTAAATCTGTGGTGATAAGACTCATTATAGTTTTAATGACTGTTATATATTTGCAACATGTACTCTTACCCATGTTGCTTTTAGCGCTGATGGTCAACCTATAGGGCCTAATTCAATGAAATTTAGCATGGATATAGGGCATATAATAAGGTCAAATGTTCCACCCAACTATACCAGTTAGAAAAAAGTGCCAAATACCTTTAAAGATCAAGTTTAAGATCTCATATGCGTGAGTGTTTTTGTGCATTTATCACTATTATTTATAAATAGTAATTTAATGTGGTGTATGCAAGAATTGAATTATGTTTTTTATTTTACACAGTCCTCATATGAAGTTTCAGCATACCACATACAATATGTATTGAGGAGAGCAAATGACGGTTGGACGGATTGGAAGTCATTTCTTTGTTGCAAAGTTTATGATAAATATGCCACAGATGCAGAAAGGAAAGCTCATGTCCCCTCACATGTTAGAGAGGAAGATTGGAAATCATTTGTGGACATAGAATCAATGGAAGAGGCCTAGGCCTTAAGAGAAAAAGGTAAAATTGATAGGTCCAAGATGATTTGCCCTCATACTTCTGGACGAAAAGGACAGGCTAGGGTGGCAGATGATATGGTAAGTGCAATGTTTATATCTTGTTTAATTATGTATAATTTTTATAAATAGACAAAATTTATGTCTTGAATTATTTACAGGAACAAGAAAATTCAGGCGATGAGATCACTTGTACAGACCTCTTTTTAAGAACTCATACTAAGAATGATGGATTAGTTACTTGCCCAAAAGTGGTGGGGAATTTTTTTATCTAAATGCATTTTATATGATTCAATATGTTGTGGATGATATTTTATTTTTATAGGTTTGAATATCTTAGTGTTTCACTCATTTTTGTGTTTTCATATCATGCATGATGTTTAGCTTTGGAAGTGCTATAGTTGAATATAAATTAAATTTATAGTTTATATGAGTAATGGAATGCTCTTATAAGGTGTTTTATTTATTTATAAGTATCCAACAGGTTGTTAAAAAAATTTAAATGCCCTCCAGTTAAGGGGAGATTCTACCGTAATTTTTAAAATATTTTTTATTGTAGAATTTTCTTTTACTTATTATTTATCATACATTTTGAAGGATACTATTAGAAGTCTTCATGAGGTTGATAGATCTCTTGCACAAAAAGATCTAAAAAACGACCCTGTTGCAAAGGTATTATTCATTTATTTTTCTTGTGGATGATAAGGTCTAACTAGTGTCAATTTAGTATTTGTCTAAATATCGATATCATTTTCTTTTATTTTTACATAGATCATTAGTCTTGGTTCTCGAGGACGTGTGCGTGGCTTAGGCATGGGTGTTTCTATGACAAGTATCCGTTATTCCGCTCCATTTATGAAAGCATTAGCAGATGAAAAGTTATCAAATGAAAAGATTGAGAGAAAAATGATAAAGTTGATGGAGGAGACAGGTGTCCTATGGAAGGATATGAATGAGTTAAAACAAACTCTATCTTAAGGTGGGACAGTGATGCGGTCATCCACCCATCATGGGAATTATTCTTAGGTACAATATTTATTTTTCATATATTCTAGATTTTTATGATTAAATAAATAATATTTTAATTGATAAAGTATGTTAGCACCATTTGTTTCTAATAATATTGTAGGCTCGGAATGAATTACCCCATCAAGAGACACAGACAGAACAAGCAAGTCCACGAATAGGATTGACTCAATGCAGGTTGATGCATTTAGTGCAAAAGGATGTTTGTGTTGCTTATGGGACTGTGATTGGTTCGTCGCTTGACTATCCAGGATGCTATAAGATTATTGTGGATATGATTCTTGATTATTCGGTCCAATTACTTAGCGAAGAAAAAACTTTTGGAGATATCACTTTGGGTGATATGATTGATTAGCCCATGTATAAGACTTTAGATTAGTTTAATTTTACTTTATTGTAATTTCAACTTTAGTTTAATTTATTGTCTTTGAATGACTTCACTTGAAGCTTTGATTTAATGTATTTAATTGAATTTTAATTTAGGTGACTTTAATTAAGCTAATGATGTTTGTTCTTATCTAATGTGTTATTGTTTGTATTTATTGATGGATTACCAATAAGATTTATTGAATGAATAATTTTATAAATTTTGTATATAGGTACTTTTTTATTTAGAAAAAATCAGATAAAAACGACACTTACTAGCACTTGATAATTTGAAGAAAACTCTAGATGCTTTTTAAAAATGCTGGCTCTTACAACTTGATAAATTTTTGAAAAAACCCTTTTTAATTAATAATTGATTAAAAAACGACAGTTTCCATTATAAAAAAACGAGAGCTATTGACACTTAAAACATCGATGGCTCAAAATACTTGTTAAGCTAACATTTACGTGACGGTTACGGACACTTGTTTTTAAAAAGCTACACCAATATTATCGACACATAAAACAACAGGTTGGACCGTCATTTTTTTAAGTAAATGATGGCTCAGAAAACTTGTTTTTGCGAATTTTGATGTAGTGAAATATTGTACATATGTTTAATTCTATGTTTTATTTTGAACGGTATGTTAGATTCTACTTTTGTCTAACATTGACATATGCTTTAATGAAAAGATAATTCAAGTTGTCATTTATTATATTGATTTTTACCGTTGTAAACTATTGAAGTTTGATAATTTAAATAGATATCCATCAACATCATCATTGAATATGGTTGAGTCTTATCCACTAGCAATTTATCAATGCCAACTTCTTTCTATCCCCTTTTTATGACTATTGTTTCATTCACATGGACCCCACATCTAAAGTTAAAGTTTGTAACTCATGTATCAAATCATCTTAGTCATTCATTTTTTGTAGTAAGAGTTTAGCTATATTATTATGCAATCCAATGGTGATGTTTTAAAGAATTACAAGTTTGGGTTAATTTTAATTTGAGAGTAGTCTAATGTTTATTTGAACTATACATACTTAACAATTTATTTGGAAAAAGTCTAATGTCTAATTGAATCAAATTAGAATTGTTAAACATGATATGATGGTCCATACTATTGCTTTATGAAAAAAAAATAAAAACTAGTGCATGAACTAATAAAAAAGAGTACAACTAGCATAACCTTAATTGTGATAATTTACTAATAGCCTAAAGACAAATAAAATTAAATATATTACTTAGACTATATCACTACTGCTAGTGTGCTAAAGTATTTAATGATGTCTTCCATATTCTAATTTCATGTCACAATACTATCAAATCAACTTATTTCATTTAATCCTAAATAATATTTTTATATGAAGATAAAGCGATTTATTTCGTGCATTCTTTTAACAGTTGCACAAAATATTAACTTTTATATCACACAAGATTGGAGGTCAAATAAAAGAGAGTTAGCGTCATGTTATAAAAAAATTGATATTTTTAGTAATATTAAAAATATCCTTTCTTCCGGCCCTAGTTCGGCCCTAGCCCGGTCCTGGCCCTTAAGGTTAGGATAAGGGCTTTAGTATTGTAAGCCCACTAAGGAATCCAAGGGTTTTTGTTTAACCTAAGCACGGCCTTTATATATGAGGGTAGGGTAATGGTTTACCCCAGCTCAGCCCTGACCAGACCAATTGACATTCATATGTTGTGTGAATGCGGACAAGATGTGATACATCCAAAGACTGATTGACCCTCTGTATTATTGAGAGGGCTCTACCTAATGCTTAGCCTGTATAGTTGTTCTCTTTCGTATAGCATTGGTTTAGGGTTTCCTTTCTTCATATTATTGTTTATTATATGTTGTTTATTGTCTTCATATGATCGCACTATTTTTATTTGCTTTCAAAATGGTACATCTGTTATGGATTATATTTATATGCCTGCCAACTACAATTATAGTCTGATGATGTTGTACTCGGTGCATAAGTACTGAGTCTTTCTATCCAGAGATGAAGGACGAAGGTAAAGTATTTTAAGTGCTTGAGCTAGTTGATGAGCCAGAGTGGTGTGCAAATGATAGTTTTTGAGTCATCTAGATTAGCACCCGAGTGACTCATATTGTTTTGCATTTACTTTGATTAACATTATTTTGGTAGCCCGAGTTTTTGGTGGGCTTGTAAACCTTAACTTTATTTACTTTGTAACTTAAAGGTTTAATCCAATATCTTTTGATGTGCAAACTCTTATTAGTGCAATGATACCAATTGTTAGATAATGCTTCCACATGTATTTGTGATTGTAAAATGCTTGAACTCATTGCAGGCTTAAGACCTCGTGTGGGACCTTGATTAGGAGCTATATGTTGTATTAAATACAAAAAGTTTTAATTGGCCCCTAATCTCATGTTAACCTCGATTTCATTTTAGGGGACGTGACACTTACACTTAGAAGATGCCACAAACCTCAATATTTTTTAACTAGTATATATACATGAGCTTGGGAGTTATCTGTATCTTACAGTTAGTGACGCGACAAACCCCAATACTTTTTAACTCTTAACTTGACTACATAAAGGGAAGAGGACTGGGGGTTTGCCACAACAACGTTATAAGTGGAGAGAAAAAATTGACAGCAGTAGTAAGCACTGCATGCTTTTTTTTCTTCTTCCTACTCGTTATATCTCAGCCTGTAAGCTGTAATGGTTGTAAAAAAAAAAAAAAAAGCCCTTAAGAGAACAAGAGCCTTGCAAGAGGCTGGTGCTCTCTATCATGACATCCCCTTCAATGGGATGTTGGAAGTCGAGGGTGGTGGTCCAATTGACCACCGCCATTCTCTGTAACAGTCATCTCCATCCTCCCCTTAATTGCCATTCACTACCATTCATCATATTTTCAGTTTTTGTTGAAATGAATATCCATGAATGCATTACAGCAACGCTCCATAATGACAAAGGAGCGTTGCAGTCATCGGTGATGGTCAGATGGCTATAAAAGTTGAGAACTCCCTCATCTTAAAAAACACAGACATACATACACACTGAATCGAGCTCAGCATTACCATCACGCTGCTGGCATCAAGAGATGACTAAGGGAGTTGTTTTAGCATACTTTCCATCTCCTTTAGCGATGGATTCAGGTATGCCCTAAAATTTTGGAGATCCATTTACGTTTAATCATACCATTGGTGTGCGAATCTAATCCATTCAAAGTTCCTAAAATGGGCCATTTTGGCTAACAATTGGTATCAGAGCCTACGGTTAATGCGTTGAACGGATTAGAATTAGAGAAAAACGGAACCTCTATTTTTTTCGTTTCAGAACAGATAACAGAGAAGAAAAAAATAAAAAATATATGGGTTGACCGTCACCTGGGGCGACGGCCATGTTTGGTAACAGCGGCACCCAGCCGCTGCGCAGGTGTAGCGCAGAACAATTAAAAAAAAATCGTCGCTTGCTGGCTACGGGAATGGACCGGCAGTCCGTGATGCTACAATCGCCGGCCTCGCGCCGGTCTGCCTCCACCGTCCGTGCGCTGTCCACGCCGCTGCTGGCGTGACGAGCGACACCAGGTTTCATCGTCTCTGTTAAAGCAGACGATGAATAGTGCCGAGTCGGTTTCAGGTCAAGCTGATGACCTGGAAGCTAACCCGAATTATATACGGGTCTGGGTTTTAAGATGGGTCAACTCAGTGCAGGCATGACCCGCTGACCCGACCTGATCCGACCTGAAGGGAGCAACAGAGCAGGTTCGGTTTGCGGGTCAGGTCCAACTCAACCTGTCCCGGCTCAATTGGAATTAAAGAAGTTTGGGCCTCGGATTCGGGTTTCAGAATGACCCGGGTGAGCTGACCTGGCCCAGCCCAACATAATTGAATATATAAATGCCAGTTCAGGTCCGACCCGACCTGACACGACCTGATCTGAATCCAGCAGAGTTGGGTTTCCAGTTATTTAATAGGTCGGTTCCGACCTAGCCCAACCTGTCAAGTCCGACTGGACTGAACAAGTCAAGTTATGACTTGTGTCTGACCCGACCTACTGGCCTAGCCTGATTTGAATAAAGTATTATTAATTTTGATAATTATATGTTTTGAATAATTGGGTCATTGTGAAATTGATCCGTTCTGATCAGAACTGTCCAATTGATGTATTTAAATGCTATAATCATTCTGATAGGACTGGATCATTTAAATGTGATCAGATCAAGGCCAGATCAAGGAAAAATGGACGATCAAAACCTTATTTTAATCATTACGGACACATATGATATTGGATTTTCAATCCGTTTCTTTTGTTGTGTTCCTTACGATGAGATCTACCATATTAGTGAATTTAATTCTTAATCCAATGGTTTAATGTTGATATCATTAGGTTTTAGGCATATTTAACTCATTTAAATTCATGTTTTCCGCTTATTGTTTACATGATTAATGTTGTTTGAGTTATTATTTGTTACATGCATAAATGTTTGATGATTAAATTAGTGTCATAGGTTTCAATTTGAAATTATGAGTAACTAGGTAGTCACCAAAGTGGCCCAGTTATGATAAAACTCATATTTTAAATATTGAATAAAAGATACCACACATGACATTTAAATTGCAACTTCACTTAAAGGATAGATAATCGACCCAAAAGAGTTTATCTTTCGATTATTTGAAGATTGGGATAATACACATTAAAGTTGTTTTGTGAATTCGTGCTAATCTATGTCCAAAGGTGGGATCTCACTTATTCACTTAATAAATTGTGGTTTTATCAAATAAACAAGAATAATAAAATTAACATGTTGCATTTGACCCAAAGGTTATTTGTAATTATGTAAAATTATTATTTCTGTTGTAAGATTTCTTTTAAATTCAAAGCATTATAGAATTATGAGAGTAATAGTTTATATCTTCTTTCTTTTTACAGCATCTTCCTCCAGATCATTGACTCTTCCCTCGTGTTTAGGAACTATTTCGTCGTTAGATGGATCGAATTATCCTGAATGGTTAGACATGTTAGCATTGACCATAACTTTTCTTGACTTAGAAATGGCCTTAGATGAGCCCATGCCTCCTGCCCTCACCGAACAGAGTTCTGCACTTGAAAAGGCCAAACATGAACAATGGCACAAATGTGACAAGAAATGCCAAAAGATTATAATGATTTCAGTTTCTAAGAGTATTAAGGGATCACTTGATCCAAGAAAACATGCCAAGGAACTCTTAGAACAGATTAAGTCACAATTTGAGGTGACTGACAAGGCATTAGGTGCCACATTAATGAACAAATTAACTAACATGCAGTACGATGGGACAAGGGGAGTTAGGAAACATATCCTACTCATGTCTAACCTAGCATCTAAGTTGAAGGATATAGACATGAGTATCTTAGATGGATATATGATCCAATTCATTCTGGATTCCCTTCCCCCTGCATTTGGCCCGTTTAAAGTAACATACAATCAGAGCTCTAGTCGGTGGACCATAACTGAGTTGATCGCGAGATGTGATCAAAAAGAGAGGAGGCTTAAAGCTGAGGGGCAACTTCAGGTAAACTTAGTCTCCCATGCTAAGGGCAGAAAGATCTTAGAAACCTCAAGAATAATGCCAACACGCCCAAGGTAGATCCGAAAGGTCAGAAACCGATGAAGAGAAAAGGGAAGAAAGGGTCCGAAAAATGTCACTTTTGTGGCAAGAAAGGACATTTCAAGAAGGACTGCCTCAAAAGGAAAAATTGGTTTGAGAAAAGAGGTAAGTAAAGAAATTTATCTCTTGTATGCGAAATCAATATTATTAATATCCCATCTAATACATGGTAGGTTGACTCTAGTGCAACCGTTCACATTTCTGGTTGTATGCAGGAATTCCTTTTAACCCGGAGGCCAAGTGATGGGAAACGAACCATCGTTATGGGGAACCGGAAGGAGTCAAGAGTCGAGGCAGTAGGCACATATGGGCTGGTGCTAGATACCGGATTTGTTCTAGATCTTCCAAATACCTTCTATGTTCCGGAGATTTCCCAAAATTTGGTTTCTATTTCCAAATTGGATGTGAAAGGATATGTTTTTAACTTTGATAAAGGATTTTTGAAATTGTTTTACAATAATATAATGATTGGTAGTGGTTTATTGTGTAATGATTTATATAAGTTACAGTTAGATACTTTATATAGACAATCACTAACTACACACCATGTTTCTTGTGGGATGAATATTGGCATGAAAAGAGGACTAGTGAAAGAGAACTCCTCTATGTTGTGGCATAAACGGCTAGGACACATCTCGAAAGAGAGAATGTTGAGATTAGTGAAGGATGGGTTATTACCAACACTTGATTTCACTAATTTTGATGTCTGTGTTGGCTACATTAAAGGAAAACAAACACAAACAGTCAAGAAAACTGCCACATGAAATTCTGAACTCCTGTAGTTAATCCATATGGATGTTTGTGGAAAAATAGATATACCTTGTCTTACAGGAGAACAACATTTCATCACATTTATAGATGATTACTCACGTTTTGGTTTTGTCTATCTCATTAAAGAAAAGTCTGATGCTTTGACTATGTTTAAAATATTCAAGGCAGAAGTAGAAAAGCAATTAGATAGGAAGATCAAAATTGTGAGATCGGATCATGGTGGTGAATACTATGGTAGGTATACTGAAGCGGGCCGTAACCCTGGTCCATTTGCAAGATTCCTAGAATCCAAAGGTATTGTTGCCCATTACACAATGCCTGGAACTCCTCAGCAGAATAGAGTTGCTGAAAGAAGGAATACGACTCTTTTAGATATGGTTAGGAGTATGGTTAGTAATACTTCGTTTACCTGAGTCTATGTGGGGTGAAGCACTCAGGATGGCCATGTATATTTTAAATAGGGTTCCTAGTAAAGTAGTTTCCAAAACTCTTTTCGAGTTATGGACTAGTAGGAAACCCAGCTTAAACCATTTCTGAATTTGGGGATGTCCATATGAAGTGCGAGTGTATAATCCACAAGAAAAGAAGTTAGACTCTAGAACTGTGAGCAGATATTTTATTGGTTATCCAGAGAGGTCTAAAGGGTATCGATTTTACTGTTTTAATCATTCAACAAGAATAGTTAAGTCCCATAATTCTAAGTTTTTGCAGAATCATGACAACAGTGGGAGTAGCGAGGTTAGAAACATTATATACAAGGAGATTAGAGATGAGCCTCAATTCTCTACTCAAGATGGATTAATGATTCCACTTGATATAGGGGCATTCCCAGAATGATCTGTTGATCCAATTCCTCGAGATACACAACCAACTCCTCCAATATAGCCAAACATTTCTGATGAAAATCCGGAAGTATTTAGAAGGTCAACTCGTACGAGAAGACCTGCTATTTCGGATGATTATGTTGTGTATCTAGAAGAATCGGATATTGAAATTAAAGAAGATCTAAAAACTTTTAACGAAACTGTAAATAGTGAAAATTCTGATAAGTGGTTAAATGCTATGAAAGAAGAATTAGAATCCATGGCTATAAATGACGTTTGAAATCTCATTGAACTACCTGAAGGGTCCAAGACCGTCGGTTGTAAATGGGTCTTTAGATTAAAAAGGACTTTAAAGGTAAAGTTGAACAATTTAAATCCCGACTAGTGGCTAAAGGATTCACTCAGAGAGAAGGTCTCAATTATCACGAAACCTACTCTCCAGTATCTAAGAAGGACTCATTTAGAATTGTAATGGCCCTAGTAGCTCATTATGACTTAGAGCTATATCAAATGGATGTTAAAATAGCTTTCTTGAATGGGAATCTTGATGAAGAAGTGTATATGGAACAACCTGAAGGGTTTGTTCAACAAGGTAATGATCGAAGACTGGTCTGTAAGTTCAAGAAGTCGATATACGGGCTGAAACAAACTTCCAAACAATGGTACTTAAAGTTCAATCACATTATTACATCTTTCGGTTTTACCAAAAATCCAGTTAACCATTATATTTACCTTAAGATCAATGGGAGTAAGTTCATCATTTTAGTCTTGTATGTAGATGACATTTTACTAGCCATTAATGACCTTAGTATGATTCGAGAAACTAAGGTATACCTTGAGAATAATTTTGACATGAAAAATATGGGTAAAGCAACTTTTGTAATAGGAATCGAGATATTCAGAGATCGATCTCGAGGATTACTCGGGTTGTGTCAAGAAGCCTATGTGCAAAGTATTCTCAAACGTTTCCGAATGGATAGGAGTAAACCACAAAATGCCCCCATGTCTAAGGGAGATAGGTTTAGTAAAGATCAATGTCCCATGACTGACATAGAAAAGTTGGAAATGAATAATATCCTTATGCGGCAGCAGTAGGAAGTCTAATGTACCTTCAAACATGCACGAGGCCAGATATTAGTTTTGCAGTTGGGATGTTAAGCAGATATCAAAGTAATCCAGGCATGCCTCACTGGGTAGCTGTCAAGAAAGTGATGCATTATCTCAACGGAACTAGAAAATATATACTCATATATCCGAGATCCAATTCACTGGAGGTCATTGGATATTCAGATTCTGACTTTGCGGGTTGTCTCGATACTAGAAAGTCAACATCTGGTTGCATCTTTCTGTTGGCTAGCAGGGCAGTGTCGTGGAGGAGTGCAAAGCAATCGCTAGTCACTCCATCCACATTTGATGCAGAGCATGTGGCGTGCTTTGAAGCCACGGGTCACGCATTATGGATGCGTAACTTCATCAAGGGACTTACAATTATGGGCAATGTTTCTGAACCTCTAAAACTTTATTGCAATAACAATGCTACTCGACTTTTTGCGCAGAATGACAAGTGTTCCAGTAAATCAAAGTTTCTGGAAGTAAAGTACCTTGTTTTGAAAGAATAAGTGCGAGATCGTTTAGTGTCAATTGTTGGAGTTCCATCGAAGCTCATGGTTGCTGATCCATTGACAAAGGCATTGGCGCCAAATGACTTTAAAGACCATGTATTGAGCATGAGTTTAAAAAATATGCCTTGTAGGAATCAATGATATATGACACTATACATTGATCAATTAAAGAAACAATTTTGCAATTCTTACTTTGTTTTATATTCACATGTGATAATTGTGCAATGAAGTAAGAATATAAAAGTGTTATGACATTATAGTTCCCATTAAAGAAGTCATGTAAAAGATTCTACTTGAGTTATTAATTAGGAAATGATACTTGTGTTGTGATTGTGGAAGGAAATATATCGTCAAGATGTGTAACCGTCACAGTTCGCATTAGTAAACTAACCTAATCACAGATTAAAGACCTTAGTGTTACAATTTTTCATGAATGATCGGTGTTTTCAAATGATGCGTATCAGTTAGAGTCGTTTTCAAAATTCGTTTGCAAGATAAAGTATTTTCTATATACTATATATATATAAACTAATCGGATGTATGGTGATCATATGGACCAAGTGGGAGATTATTGGAAGCTGAGGGTGGCGGTCCAATTGACCACCGCCCATTCTCTGTAACAGTCATCTCCCTCCTCCACTTAATTGCCATTCACTGCCATTCATCATATTTTCAGTTTTTGCTGAAATGAATATCCATGAATGCATTACAGCAATGCTCCATAATGACATAGGAGCGTTGCAGTCATCGGTGATGGTCAGATGGCTATAAAAGTCGGGAACTCCCTTATCTTCAAAAACACAAACATACATATACAATGAATCGAGCTCAGCATTACCATCACGCTGCTGGCATCAAGAGAAGACTGAAGGAGTTGTTTCAATATACTTTCCGTCTCCTTTAGCGATGGATTCAGGTATGCCCTAAAATTTTGGAGATCCATTTACGTTTAATAATAACATTGGTGTGTGAATCTAATCCGTTCAAAGTTCCCAGAATAAGCCATTTTGGCTAAGATGGGACCAATGTCGTAAATGCAACCTCAGCGATTGTATCCAATGAGAACGGCCTTGGCAAGTTCAATAATTGGGATGATGGTCATGTTTGATGATCCCAGGATGAAAGAGCCCCACCTTCTCTCCCCATCTGTGGCTTGCACACAGAGGTTCTACTTCTACAACATGAAGACCACATACAATGCATGGTTCGCCTTCTCTTAGGTGTTCAATTCAACCGAGCACAAGGGGACCCTCAACGTACCTTATGGGTGCTGATATAATGGACGCAAAGATGAGGGATATTTCGGTCATTGGAGGCACCAGCGACTTCTTCATGGCAAAAGGAGTTGCGACGTTTAGGACCGACACCTTCCAAGGGGCAAGCTACTTCCTATTGTAGATGGATATCAAGTTGGTTGAATGTTACTAGTAGTAGCAGGCACACACGCAAGGTGGTTGCAATTTGTGAAAATCTTCCGCAATTGAAAAGAAAGGATAGGAGTGTGTTTTGTTACCTTTCTAATATAAATAATTAGTGTAGTCAAGCATACTAATTGTTCCAGCTATTAGGAGACATGGCCTTGTGTGTCTTGTGAGGCTATTAGGAGACATAGAGCATGTCAGGTCATGTGTTTGTGGACATTTTCCTACTTTGGAGATCTAGAGTTGTTTGGATAGGGTGGTCATTTTGGAAAAGGTGTGGCATGCGCTAGGCACCTATTACTTGTTCTAAGGGTTTTTTGGATTTCACATGGGGCAGCCACCCGATATACTGATAATCTAGGTCCGCCAGTGATTCTACCCATTGAGTTTACTTATTTCATTTTAGGTTCATTTTTTGGGGTTTAATTATTTATTTATTTTTAGGGTTCACTTTTGGAATAGTAGTCTGTAGCCAACGGGGCGTATTGGAGATAAGAACATGAGACACAGAACATTAAGAATTCTGAATTTTTCAGTGTACAAATTGAAGAAACAAGAACATGAGACACATGAACTTTAAGAATTTTGATTTTTTGAGTGCACAAATTGAAGACACATGATCATGTATTAGTGTACATGAAAAACAGAAATATCAATCAGATATGTCAGAAATAAAAACATGAGACATAGCAACAGTAACAATTCTGATTTTTTAGTGTGCAAATTGAAGAACTATGAACATGAGACACATGAACATTAAGAATTCTGAATTTTCAATGCACAAATTAAAGAAACAAGATCATATATGAATGTACATGATAAAAAGGAACACTAATCAAATGTATTAGAAATAGGAACATATTTAAAATTGATGAAACAAATTCCAAGATTAAAAATAAGAACATGTTGTCATGGTATGTAAAACAAAAAAAACGACACTTGGGTGGCCAACGGCTAGCCGGTGTCCAGCAGTTGGACTATAACATGACTTTTTTTGAAATCTATGTTCTTTTTTTTTTCAAAAAAAAAAAAAGTGGGCACAATGGTAGTTTTTTTAGTATTTAAGGGGTAAAAATGTCTTAATGGACTTAAAGCTTTAAAATGTTTGAAGGTGGACTTAAAGCTACATGAATTTTGAAAAATAGACTTGACCCTAAGAACCCGTAAAAATTTAGTAGTGGCATTTTCAAGCCTAAGAGAATGTTTAACAATGACTTGACTTGCACTTTTTTTTTTATCTGCAGTTGTTCTAGTTTCACTTGTTATTTTAGTTTAAGCTAGATTGACAAATGGTTGTGTTAGATCCATATGGGGTTTTTGGGCTGTGCTCAACCTTTAAATACTTTAAAATACACAATGCATCATATCATGTATACAATAATTTATTTTTTATATAAGAAACTTATGTTCTTGTCATATCCATGGCGTGCCTACCTCTCACCCACACAGGCCAAAGTTAACTGGCCTAACCTGTGTAATTTTGATTTTTGAGGGTTGTTACATATTGGGCCCACTTTTTCATCCTTATAATTTGGACGTTTGAGTCCAGTTACATATCAGTTATTTTGGTATCATATAAAAGCAACACCCATACATTCCTATTATAGCCAAAAACTGCACGAATCAAAACTATGCGGGTTAAAAGGTTTAAGTAGGTTAAACCTATGTTTAACCCATTTAACAGCAATTCGGATTTCATAACTTGCCACAAAACTAATAGCAATACTACTGTTGAGGTTGGGTTAGGGAGGCCAGGCTTGGGCGGGCTTGCTTTTTTTATTGGAATTTTAAGAATATATGTCTGGAAGAATTTTAAATTTTCCAAAAGTTGTTTCCCTGAGGTGAAAATCCAAATCCCTCTACTTTGTGGAGCATTTAATATTCCAATCAAATGAATAAAGAATGGAATTTTAGGAATTCCACAGGCTCATTTAAGACCTTTTAAGATATATGTTTTGTGGGCCTCGTGGGCAAGGTTCAGTGTGGGCTAGGGGTTGGCCACCCTCCAATTGTACTTGGTGCTTTTGCAAAATTATTAAGTGGTCTACTAGAGTGCCCCTAGGACGTGTTTCTTTATTCTGATAAGCATTTGCTATACTGGGTTTCTTGAACATGATGTGACATGTTGTTCCCTAATATTTAAAATGACATGTTTTTTTTTCACCAAAATTTTAAATTCCTGGCATTTAAATTACATGACGGCCACTGGAGTTAAGATTGCTAGGTCTGCCCTCATTCTGGATAGCTTCATAAAATCCCGATCAGCCCGACTTGAATGGTTTATGGTTTATGCAGGCAAATTTGTTTACGAAGCAAAAGAGCATTTAGCAAAAGTAGAGGAGTAAAGAAGAAGTTAAATTTGATTTAAATGTGACCTTTTGTTTTAGTTTTTAATTTTATCATGTTTGGGTTGGAAAAGTAGTGTAGTGTAGTGAAGTAAACTTCTGATTTGAAAGTTCTAAATTACTCCACCTCCCATCACTCTTTACCCCCTTAGATCAGTATCATTTTCTTGGTTAGCCAAAGAAATCCCCTAGATGACAAATTTTTAGTCTTTCCAATAACCGTGTAAAGAGTTTTCATTTATACATGGATACTCTTTAAATTTAATCCTTCTACTAAAATAATTTTCATGTTTGGTTAATTTATTTGTTATGTGAATTGAAGTGAATGGTCACTTTAAAAGACAAACAAAAAAGGAAAATGGATCATATAAAAAAGTGTCAAATCTCAAAAATGAGTTATTTTTTTAATTTGAAAAAAAGTCAAACAGGCATTCTTTCATTCCATTAAATGGAAAAAAAAAACCCTCTTCTTTTTATCCAAAAAAGAGTAAACAAGGCACCTTTCCATGCCGCAAAACGATGAACAGTGAGGAAGGCGGATTTTGAAATTTGGTAGCTTAATTTTGATTTAACCCCTCTTCTTTTCATATCCCTTAATTTGAACCTTTGTTTCAATTTACTTTACAAGTTACCCAAACAAGTAGTTAGGGAACTGATGGTTTTGTTGACCAGTCACTAGAGTTGTTGTGGATCTATATGCTAACACAGTATATTTTTGAGTCATTGTTATATGAAATGGGGGAAAAAAAACCGAAGAGGGGTACTTATGTTTTACTTCTTATTAAACATTTCCAGAATACTGTAACATGTAGCATGCCAACACCCTTAAACTACACCACCAACATATAGCTAGAACACTTAGTATGCTTAACTGCACTAATTATTTATATTAGAAAGGTAACAAAACACACTCCTATCCTCTCTGTTCGATTGCGGAAGATTATTACGAATTGCAACCACCTTGCATGTGTGCCTACTACTACTAGTAGCATTCATACAACTTGATATCCATCTGCACTCGGAAGTAGCTTGTCCCCTGGAAGGTGTCCGTCCTAAACGTTGCAATTCCTTTTGCCATGAAGAAGTCACCGGTGCCTCCAACGACCGAAATATCCCTTGTCTCTGCATCCATTATATCAGCACCCATAAGGTTGAGGGTCCCCTTGTGCTCGGTTGAATTGAACACCAAAGAGAAGGCGAACCACGCATTGTATGTGGTCTTCATGTTGTAGAAGTAGAACCCCTGTGCGCGAGCCACAGATGGGGAGAGAAGGTGGTGGTCTTTGGTCATGGGATCATCAAACACGACCATCTTCCCAAAATTGAACTTGCCAAGGCCAGTTGCATCGGCGACGGTCGCTGAGGTCGCATTTGCAACATTGGTCCCATTGAAGAGGATGTCATGGTAATAGAGCACCAGCCTCTTGCACGGCTCTTGTTCTCTCAAGGATTTTTTTCTAGCCATTGTAGGCTGAGATAAAACGAGGAGGAAGAAGAAAAAGAAGCATGCAGTGCTTACTACTGCTCTCATTTTTTCTCTCCACTTAAAATGTTGTTATGGAAAACCCCCAGACTCTTCCCTTTATATAGCCAAGTTAAAACTAAAAAATTATTAGGGTTTGTTGCGTCACCTAGCTGTAAGATGCAGATACTCTCAATGTCATGCATATATACTAGTTAAAAAATATTAGGGTTGGTGGCATCTTTTAAGTGCATGAAACTGGGAAGCTCTTGTATAATAGTAAAAATTTACTAGTGGATGTCATCTTCAATTGTAGAATGCTCTTCATCCTCATGCAGTATATACAAACTATCTTTGTTTATTCTGTGGCCTGTCCTCCTGCTTTTGTGCAATAGAAGTATCTAAAGACAAGACAAATGAGTTTGCTGAGGGTAGTTGTAGGAAAGTAAAGAAATTGTGTATATTTTGGACTTTTCTCTCTAATTGGCGGAGCTGGGGTCATTCGGTTTTATACTTTGAAAGAGAACAATGACAGTTTAGTCAGATGCCTGATTAAATAATGATGGACATAATTTTTTTATTGTATACTACCTCATTTCATATAATTTGGTCACCCAATTATGGATAGATCTGACTGCCATGTGTCACGCCTCCAAAACTGGGCCGGATCCAAACCCGGTTCCAGGGGTGTGAGAATTGGGGCCAATTAAAATTTTTCTAAAAATAAACAGCACGGGCCCCAATTCCGGGTGGATCGAAGTCCTTCGTGAGGCTATGCTTGATGATCAAGCAACCATAATCACACACGGAACTAAAATCCATGCTCATCACAGACGGATATTACATCACAATAAGATAATCAATCTCATTAATAATAAGACTAGAGTCAAGTGCTTGGAAGCATCACAATTAGAGTTAAAATTTCAAAACAACCAAACTTAAATTAATAAACTAATGGCCCAGACATGACCTTATTACATAATCTAAAGTTTTCGAACTTAGCATCGCACTAGAACACCTCAGATGATGTCATCGGTGCTCCATTCAACAACTCCGCCATCTAGCGGAATTTCCTGCGTCGCCTGACCCTCCGGTTCGGCACCGGCAACGGAACCTAGACACCCAAAAGTAGTGGGTCAGATTGACATAATCTGGCAAGAGGGTAAGCTGCAAACAATGGATTAATCAACTAAATTAAGCATAAGTATTTATTATGATCCAAATTATATCATATGCAAACCCCAATGGCATGAATGCACAGAAACGAGTATTCCCGCGGATAAATATACAGAAATGGGTAAATCCCGCATACAGATAACAGAAACAGGTAATCCCGCAGATAATAACAGAAACGGATAATCCCGCAGATAATAACAGAAGGCACAGTTGTGTATTATTATCTACAGTACACGCTGACCCGATGGCGTACGTCCACCTCCGAACTGCAGTCGGTCAGATATATATATACAAATATACATATTTACAAATACATACGTATACCGATACAAAATGAACTATAATATGAAACCCTTAATCCCAATATTCAATCTAATATCATTGTGAGTATTTAGAGTACTTAAATTTGAAAGTGTATTATGAACGTATGTCAATTCAAATTCTTTGAGGGTAAGCACTAATCCACCAACGGTCAAAGTTAGATAAATATGCATATGAGAACTAACCCTTTATCACAATGGAAATATGAGTCCACGATGCCGATATATTACTTTTGGTGCCTATCATGTGGTGCATCTCGAACCTCACATTCCCATTCTGCATTTAGTCTAATTCTCATATGAACATTCAACTAACATTCCTAAAAGACATAATTCATCTAATTATTTTATACATAATTAGTGTATTTTACAAATTAGGTAAAAGATTTTCAACTTCTGAATCCAAAGTTAAATCAAGTCATGATCAAAAAAGGGGGAGGAAATAATTAATTCCTTAATATCATTGTTGTGTACAAATACACCATATCGTTTTATACAAAACAAAAGATACAAATTCGGATCCCAATTTGAAATCTAACTCAATTAAGAATCCAAATTAAAATTATAAATACATTCTATTTACGGTTTAATCGCTACCAAATACCTTTTTAGTTTATTTCAAATCAACCTAAATGAACATTAGTCAAAATTTCATAATTCTCAATTAAGTTTATAAATAATCCAAGATACATTTCTAATAACATCAAATTAAAATTAATTTAATAAAACCTAATCTCCATTAAAATACTAAACCATTAATCAAAATATAACCTTTTAATTCTTTATAAGAATATCCTAACCTAATTATTTATTTAGTAATATTGTGTATAAATATATATATTAATAATATATATATTTTTTGAAAAGAAAATGGGCTGACAGGCCCAGACCCGCCAGGCCGAGCCAAACCTGCCAGGCCGGCCCAGACCCGCCAGGCCTGCTGCCCAGCAGCAACTGCTGCAAGGCGGCACTCCAATTTTTTTTTTTTTTTGAAACAAAACATAAACATAAATCATCCTTATAAGTTTGGAAGAAAATCAAACCACACATATTACCCCCAAGAGCCATTAATCCAAACAAGAAGAAGTCATGCCAAAAAAAAATAATAACCATTGTTTTAGCTATCCACTTGCCTGGATCTTGAAGCCAAAGTAGATCTGAAGATCAAAGCTTGGAAAAGCCCACCTTGGTTTTCCCCTTAGAGAGCCTCTAGGGTTTTGGTTGAAGAAGAAAAGAAGAGGATTGGAGAATGGGGAAAAAACCCTAAGAGTAGAGTTTATATAAAAGAGGGGGTTTTTCTAAATTACAAGGAAGGGCCTCCTGCTTTCTAGTGGGTATTAAGAAATTTCAAAAAGAGTTCTCTAGCCCAAAAAGGGTCCATTAACTCAGGCCCCACTTGTGTTAAATCAATCTATCTGACCCTCTTAACCCAACTCAAACCCGACAAATGGTGTGGCCCAATATAAAAAAAATTCGGGACATGACACCATGTCCCAGAATGGTGCACCACAAAATTACAAGATGAATAGAGCCGAAGATGCCCAGAAGCTGAGTATCAACACTGAAAGCTTTTCAGGGTATGTTAGGCTATTGAGTTTTGAAGATAAGAGTTTTGTTTTATTTTAATAGAGTTTATAAAGGTGGTGGTGGTGAAGTGGGTGGCAATAGTAAGTAGGTGGAGACAGTTTTTTGTCAATAAAAAATGAGTTTGAAATGGAATAATTATTCCTTAGCTCATTTAAAAAATGACCATTCTTTCATATAGGAAAATGATAATTCCTTTCCGAATGAGCATTTCATCTATTTTGAACCAACCAAATATAAAAATAAATATTTTGATGGAATGGTCATTCCATTTCAACCTCCATTCAAGCAAACCAAATGCTATTTTTTAACCATAGTAATGAGGTAGATTGTAATCACTATACCCACAGACATCGTGGGTCAAAAGTCTTAGTGGATTCTGTTTTGCGGATGGCAGACATTCCATAATGATGTGGGTCTAGTCTGTGATCGTTCCCCTTACAATTACATGATCAAAAGCATTTTGGATGACACGGATTCTCTGCCAACGTGGCATCATTGGTTGGTCCACTTACCAAAAGAGTATTCAAAACTCCTCAAAGGAGACTCCAAAACATATCTCACACGTGGACACTCATCTAGCCGCACGTTGAAAGTAGCCGTTACGAGGAAAAGTCGTGAGAAATGAAGAAACATCTGGAACATATTGGAAGTCTCTTTCTTCTTCTATCAGTATCATGTGTGCCTAACTATAAAAATGGCATCTTTGCAACCTTTGTCATATCAGAAGAAGATCGACAGAAGCCACAGCCCAAGAGAACAAAGCCAAAGTTTCACATTCTGGGACTTGCGGACCGTTTCTGTCCCGACATCTGAGTCATTTGGACCAAGAAGGAACCTTTTGGAACGATTCCATTCAAATATCGGTATGTAGAACATTTATCATTTCTTCTAATTCTATGATCTTTCTTTGAATTTTAAGATGATTGGGGTCTGTTTCTTTGAAATCATTGTTGAATTGTGGAGTGGGAATATGTGATGCATTATGGGTCTGTCTGGGTGTCACGTCCCCAAAAATGAAAATAGGGTTACGTGAAATTAGGAGTTAATTTTTTTTTAATTCTTCTGTAAATAAAACCATTGACTCGTAATTATTTTTTTTTCCATGGGATCTTAGGCCGTGATGAGTTTAGGCCATTCACATTCATTCCCAACCTGCGGAAGTAATTTCAACCAATAGGTACCAAGAGAGGAAAACAAGTTTGCATATCACCAGATAACAATAATAATATTCCAAGTTGCAAAAGAAATAAATAATAATTTATTACAATGTCCCACTGAAAGATCAAGTCTCTAAAGAATGATTTATTTAAATTGATTGCAAATTTAACGAGTTACTCTTGTGCTTGGTTAGACGGCCTCGAAGCCATCGTTTGCACCCCACTCGGGAACATCAGTTGGCTCAAGCGTTTGAAATGCTTCAGCCTGCGCCTCCTCCTCGGCAAAGCCGGGCTTGTTACCTATGCATCAATTTTAGAAAACAAGGGTCAGCCATAAATGGCGGCAAGTAAAATACACATAACTCAAAATGAAGTACACTATCAATGTGAGATTAAGACAAAAAATTCATAAGAATATGTAAACAATATAAATAAAAAAATGCCATGCAACATAGAAGGAACAGATTCTAAATTCAACTCTACCTCAAATGAACAATATCACATTCGCCGAGCATCGCATCAGCTGATGCCCTTACGGAATTTATACCGTCTTCGGATGCCTCGCATCCTGTCCAGAAACGGTGGATTAAATCCGTCTTCGGATGCCTAGCATCCTGTCCAAAAATCACAGTGAAACCAACCGTGTACGAGTGGTAAGCTCGTCTTCGGCCCTAAGTCCGGTAAAAATCATCACAGTGTACATCTGTAAACCGACTGCAGTCGTCTAATGACCAGATCCGCATAATAATCTCACACAGCCCTGCCCCTTCCTGTGTCGAGACTTATAAATATGGCTCAGTGATTGTTCGACAGACACATCCTATGGTAGTGTGAAGGGCTAGTCATAATAGGTATTCAAATACCATGTAATAAAACATTATACCAACCGAATAGTTTTTAACATAACATGAATACCTCATAAATAAACACTGTATAGTCCAAGCCACAACACGGTCATAGTCATTATAAAATAACGGGTATAAACTCTAACATGTATGCAACAAGGTAAAGAAATACATCATGATGATCAAGAAATAACTCCACAAATATTCCTAATACTGTGACCACAATTCACGCATGCGACAATTCCACACGTACCAAGATGAAGTAAGGTTGGGAATTTTTGAAAATGGGGTGATGCATAGCCCAATTCTCACTTCATCTGAGTGCGGGTGGTTTGTACCGTCATGTTCAAACCATGAAATCTGTAAGAGGAAATCTGCCCGCATAACCCCTTACTTTGATGATGTGATGGATTTGGTTTTATTAAATCAGATTCATTGGGTTCTAAGACCAACACAAGGGTCTTCCGGGGTATGTAACCGTCCACAAAAAATCATAATTAAATGATTGGATAAACATAAAAATCATAATTAAATGATTAAATAAACATTTAAATAAATTATTTGGCCCAACTTCTATCATTCCCATGATCCCACACAAGGGGTGGCCCACCTGTGCTCTATTAAGAATAGTCCAAACGATCATAATCCACATATATACTAAGGACCCTCAAGGTGATGGACCCACCTGTACTATAGCAACTATACACAAGAATAAGATTTCCCTGTTGTGCACAACCACACTGGAGACACCAACTTTTTCTTTTTACATATATAAATATATATGTATGATGTCATGTCTCTTTGATACCCAGGTGGCCCTTGTATATATGTATATAATGTTTCTTCACAACCCAGATGACTTATCGCAAAGTGCATTGATTTTTTTACAGTAATGGCTCCATCATCACACAGCTGACAAGGAATTCCACATCGCCACCATGGATCTAAGTGTTGGATCAAGAGGTCCCACCATCTTCTAGGGTCCCATGTGATGAATTCCACATAATCATGGTCCATGTTACCGTCATGGGGCCCACCAAAATAAGTGGCAGACCCACATTTACATCCAAGTGAAATGCCCCTCCCTGCACATGTTGCTGCCAAACAGCAAAATGTGCAGGGACTAACTCGTCCCATACATGTTGCAAATTATATATATATATACAACAATGGCCCACCATCAACCCAGTAATCAAAGGGTCCACGTTACTAGAATGAGGCCCACCTGTAGGTGGTGGCCCACCATTTTTATCAAGTTTAGGAATCCCCTGCACATACACAGTAGTGTGTCTGGGCCATTCCCAGACACGATCACCCCATTTCTTTTTTTTTTTTTTTTTATTGGCATGTTGTTCTGAACATCATGTGGCATTTCACAGGTGGGGTTTACATAATTTATCACTGCCAATGCCCCACCATCATCCAACCATCCTGGGGCCCACGCTGCAGCCATGTTTCCATACGTGGGATCAAAGGGGCCCACCATCTGCTGGGATCCCACATGACAGGACCCCACGTAAATGGGGCCCGCTGCACTGTCTGTGTACAGTGGGAACCATCTGCACACTACTGCTGCTTGTGCAGTAGTGTGCAGGCAGTTCAGCCTCTTGCACATGTCTGGGGTTCATCCCCAGACGCTATCCTCTTTTTTTTTTTTTTTTTTAAAGGCCTGATATCCATCCTCAAATTGGCCCATTCTCCATTCATCAAAATCATCAAATCCATCGACCACCATCAAACAAAAAAAATCTGTGAACTACTTACCCACCTAATCTACCATCAATCTTTAGAGATTTTAATAGGCATTGACAATCACATCTAAGATCACGAAAATCAATGGAATGAGTGAAAATCATTAGAGATAAGTGCAAATCACTTGCCTTTGATGCAAAAGAAGATCTAGATCTCTCTCTCTCTCCCTCGATTACGCTGCCAACCCCAACTGAGAAGATGAAGAAGAAGGAGAAAAGGAAGAAGAGATGACGAAGAAGATGAAGATATCCACCGATGAATGGCTTGGATTTGGGCTTGCCCCCTTGGCCGATCAAGAGGAGAAGGAGATGGAGGAGGAAATCACTGTAGAGATGAGGAGAAGAGAGGCACCCATCGATGATATAAATAGGCTTAGGGTTTGGGGAAAAGTTTTGGGTTTTTATAAAAAGAACCCTATTGTTTAGGTTAATTTATAAATATGGGCCTGGTTTGGTTTAATGGGCCAAAATGGGTCGGAATTGGGCCGGGTCAAATGATGGATACTCATGGTCCTAAAATTATTATCCGATTAACCCAAAACCCAAAAGAAAAATTAGATAGTTATAATAACCATAATTAACTAAAATACAAACAATTAAACAAGATTATATTTAAATTAATTAAAATAATGACTTGGGTTAGGAACGTTACGTTCCTTCCCCCTTAGAACATTTGGTCCTCCAAATGTCTAACGTACCTCGGGGAGAAGATCTGGGTACAACTTCTTCACTTGGTCTCTGAGCTCCCAAGTGGCCTTCTTTGGGCTGTGGTGCCCCCACTGAACCTTCACCCAGTGAATAGTTCGCGTCCATAGGACTTACTCCTTCATATCAATGATCCGCAACGGCTTCTCCACGTAGGTAGCATCCAGCTGAATCTGGAGTGGTTCATATTGAAGAACATGCGAAGGATCGGCGACGTACTTCTTCAGCATTGAGATATGGAAGACGTTATGAACTCCTGACAACTCTGCTGGCAATGCCAATCTGTAGGCTACATCTCCCACTCTCTCGAGAATCTCAAACGGCCCGATGAATCTCCGAGACAGCTTGCCCTTCTGTCCGAATCTGAGTGTTCCTCTAGCCGGCGACACTTTTAGAAACACATGATCGCCACTGCAAACTCGAGATCTCTCATCTTCAAGTCAGCATAACTCTTCTGTCTACTCCTGGCAATTTTCAATCTGGCATGAATTTGCTGAACCTTCTCACTGGTATCGCTGACTATCGATGGCCCATGAAAACTCCGAACACCAACTTCCTCCTAACAAAGTGGGGTTTTACATCTACGCCCATACAATGCTTCAAAAGGGGCCATACCAATACTTGAATGGTAGCTGTTGTTGTATGCGAACTCACAAAGAGGAAGGCTTTTCTGCCAATCCTTTCCAAAGTCCAACACGCAAGCACGCAACATATCCTCCAGTGTTTGGTTGGTTCTCTCAGTCTGCCCATCTGTCTCCGGTTGATATGCTGTACTGAAGTTCAAGGTAGTACCGAGTGCCTCTTGAAGTCGTGTCCAGAACTTACTCAAGAATCTCGAATCTCTGTCTGAGACGATCGATACCGGTACACCATGCAATCTAACTACTTCCTCCATATATATCTTGGCCAACTCATCTTTGGGTGTCTTTAAGCTCATTGGCAAAAAATGTGCAACTTTAGTTAACCTGTCCACTATCACCCAAATACTATCTTTACCATGAATCATCGGAAGTCCTGATATAAAATCCATCGTGATATGTTCCCATTTCCAATCCGGCACTGCCAACTGCTTCAAAAGTCCTGGGGGTCTCTTGTGTTCTGCCTTAACCTGCTGACAAACCAAACACCTGGCAACAAATCCTGCAATCTCCTTTTTCATGTTGTTCCACCAGTAATGACTACGGAGATTCTGGTACATCTTTGTGCTACCAGGGTGAATGGTAAAACGAGAATGATGCGCTTCTGTCGGGATCTCATTCTTCAACTCCTCTATATTTGGCACGCACAATCTATCCTGATAGTACAACACACCATCTATCAATCTAAAGTCTGGCCTGCTCTCAATCTGCTCAATCACCCTGACCAACTCTGGATCCTCTGATTGTGTGCTTTTGATTCTGCCCAAAATTTCTGGTTCCCAAACAAACATATTGGCAATCATCACCCTATCATTAACCAGCTGTAAATCAACCCCTAAGTCTAGAAATATCTCTGCCCACGACCATTCTGTCCGCAAACATGCATTCCTTGCTGCTTTTCTGCTTAGTGCATCAGCCACTACATTAGCTTTCCCTGGATGGTATTTGATATGAAAATCAAAGTTCTTGATATATTCCATCCATCTGATCTGTCTCATGTTCAACTCTGGCTGAGTGAATGAATACTGAAGACTCCTGTGGTCCGAATGCACTTCAAATCTTACACCATACAAATAATGTCTCCACATTTTGAGCGCAAAAACTACTGCTGCGAGCTCAAGATCATGGGTAGCGTACTTTTTCTCATGTTCCTTAAGTTGTCTAGACCCATAGGCAACAACTGTTCCATCCTGCATGAGTACACATCCCAAACCAACACCTGAAGCATCAGTATAAATCACAAATTGACCATTCTCCGATGGTAGTGTAAGTACAGGAGCTGTAGTCAACCGGGTTTTCAGCTCTTGAAAACTAGTTTCACACGCATCGGACCACACAAAAGGCACATCTTTCTGCGTTGATTTAGTCAATGGCGCTGCAATTGACGAGAATCCTTGCACAAATCTCCTATAATAACCGACCAAACCAAGAAAATTGCGTATCTCTAACACTGAAGTGGGTTTTTGCCAATTGACAATTGACTCAACCTTCGCTGGATCCACCGCTAGACCCTCTCTACTAATAATGTGACCGAGGAAAGACACCTACTCCAACCAGAACTCACACTTACTTAATTTCGCATAGAGCTGGTGATCCCTCAAAGTCTGCAATGCAGTTCTAAGATGGTTCTCATGTTCCTCACGAGATTTGGAGAATACTAACACATCATCGATGAAAACCACCGTAAATTGATCAAGAAACGGAGCGAAGATCTTATTCATCAAAGCCATGAAAACTCCTGGAGCATTTGTTAGCCCAAACGGCATCACTAAAAATTCATAATGGCTGTATCTAGTCCGGAATGCTGTCTTTTGCACATCCTGATCTCTAACTCTCAGCTGATGGTATCCTGACCTCAGGTCTATTTTCGAAAAGAATTCGGCTCCCTGTAACTGATCAAACAACTCATCGATCCTAGGTAATGGATATTTGTTTTTTATCGTGACCTGATTGAGTTGTCTATAGTCGATGCACATCCTCATGGAACCGTCTTTCTTCTTAACAAAGAGAACAGGTGCTCCCCATGGTGATACACTAGGCCTTATAAAACCTTTATCCAACAAGTCTTGCAGCTGAGTTTTCAATTCTCTCAACTCAGCTAGTGCCATTCTGTAAGGAGCTTTTAAGATCGGTGCTGTCCCTGGAGCTAGCTCTATGGTGAAATCGATTTCTCGAATCGGTGGTAATCCCGGAATCTCATCTGGAAAGACATCCGGAAACTCACAAACTACAGGTATCTTCGATACATCCCCCTCCGCCTGGGACTGTTTATCCTCCGTGATAAACGCTAAGTAACCTTCACAACTGCTCCTTAGCATACGATCTGCCATCAAGGCTGATATCCGGCTTGTGGGAATCCTTTTCGATTGTCCAATAAACTTAACAGTTTCTGATTTGACTTTAAGCTTAATAATGTTGTTAAAACAGTCCATATTAGCTCGATAGGTCCTTAACCAATCCATGCCCAAAATGACTGATGTCATTTTGGGCATCATAAGCACCAAGTTTGCTGGTAAAATCAACTTCTCTATTTGAACTCGGACATGAGGAAAGTACTGATGACATCTAACTCGCCCACCCATGGGAGTATTAACTAATAGAGGACAATCTAATCGCGCTACCTTCTCATGCAAATGCTTAGCAAAAGTTTGAGAAACAAAAGAATGGGTGGCACCAAAATCACCTTAACTTCAACATCTGAGATTAGAATAATACCTTCCACGCACTCTCCATAGGCATCCGCTTTCTCGTGAGTAATAGCATAAGCTCGTCCAACCTGCTGTGGCCTTTGTTGGTGTCCTTGCACTGGCCGTTGTGGCCTTTGCTGACCCCTCTGCTGTTGGTGACCCATTTGCTGCCCTTGGCCTTGTTGGCCTACTGTTCTCTGCTGCTGCTGCTGCTGAGGGGCTGGTCCCCTAATCTACTGATATTGGGATGCTGGGGCTCTAAACTGTTACTGCTGCGGAGCCCGAGGTGGCTGCTGGTAAGACTGCTGCGGCCTAAACTGGGGAGCTTGCCTCCCCGGCTGCTGCTGCTCATAACCACGCTGTGTTGCCTCCCGCGCCAAAGTGCGCTCTCAACCTCCATTAGGACAATCATGAGTTTTATGCCCCGGCTGTCCACAATAAAAACAAAGCCCTGTACCCCACCGACACCTCTCTGTTGGGTGGTCATACCCGCACCGAGCACACTGTGGCTTTCTCGTACCAGGATTAGAGTTCTGGAACTTCTGCTTTTTCTGCTGAGGTTGGCCTACAAACTGATTCTGTATTTGTCGATGCTTCGACCCTGATGAGGCTGCCTCCTCGTCTTCCCGCTTAACCATGCCCTCAGCCCAATTTGTACTCTTGACATAATCCTGAAATATTGGCCGTTCCGTATCTCTTATTTTTGATGCGATACGAGCATTCATACCCTTGAGGAAACATCGGACCTTTTCTGTCAAAGGATGGACAAGAGTAGGTGCATACTTGTCACAACCCGAGCCCAGGGACCGGGGGTCAGAGAAAGTCTAACCAATGACACACGTGCTCCTGTGCACATACACTTAGACCCCGTCCAAGCATACACACACAAGGGATCATTCACACGTGCACATAACTGTACGCGGAAGCTGTACGTATCAAGGCATACCACAACATACCAAAATGATACAAGAGATTACAAAACATTTAACTGATGACAAGAAAAATTACAAGAACGTATGACAATAGAGCGGGCTTACAACAATTAAAAATCAAAATATAGATACAATCAAAGCCCTCGGTACAAGTACAGAAAAATCCCCTCAATAGACTCAGACTCAAATGAATGGGGAAAACCAAAATGATGCAAACCGTACTCTGGAGGATGGATCAAGTCCACTCCTCTAGGCCGGAGGGGGCCTCGCGAGCCTCTCCTGGAGTCGGGTCGACCGACGCAGGATCGGGAGAGGGATCTGAGCCTGCAACACACATAGACAACTCATAAGTACAACGACTTAGCAAAATATAAGCCACAAGAAGATAACACGAATTGTATCTAAAAATGAGCAATAGTCATAGTGTAAGATCCATAGAAATCATGTTCGTATACTAAGCAATTGTGCAAATGAATAAGCATGCTGTCTGAATCATAAACAGTAATAATCAAAGTGGCTACTACATTGGCCATCTTCTCCATTTCGAGAGCAGTCGGAATGAGAACACCAGCGACCGGGCCAGGGTACGCATGGGTCTCTAGTTCCCGGGGTCCGGAGTCCCAAGACAGAACACTCTGCAGAGGCAAACACATAAACTAAACCAAAGTTAACCCCGTCGGGTATCCTAAGGCTGATGCTCAGTAGTGCCATATAACAATCACAATCAAATCAGATGATGCACCTCAATCAATCAATCATATCATATCACTTACCGATCTCACATATCACATTAAACGAACAATAAGAAGTGCATCATAGCTACTGATACTGATACTGATACTGATACTGAATGCACATGAACAAATAAAAGAAGCACTGATAATGAGTATCAATAACAATCGCTGACTCAGAGCTCAAGTACTCAAGTAGAGCAACGGTAAAACACAATACACAATAATAGAATGGTCCCGCCCGGGCTTCGCTCTGGGGTTGTTGCATTTCCCACAGAATCGAGAGGTCCAGCGCAGAACACAAAAGAGGGCATAACCGAAAGCAATATGCTGTACAAATCAGAATACTTGTACGAATCAAGGTCAATTACAAGCTAATCCTAACCTAATTATCCAGTGTTTCTAACCGTGCATGTTGATGTAGTGTTAAGTTGTCCGATGCACCATTGTCTAGTGTGGCAGTGTCTGGAATGTGCACCGAAGTCCCTTAAACCAACACCCATGGGGAGGTGCTAAACAACTGGATAACGAGCATGAATGCTTCACAGCCCACGAGATCATTCATGTCATTCAAACATTTCCACTGGGCATGTCCAGGTTAGCTACATTCTAACATGAAAGTCATAACGGTCTCTTTCTTAAACCTAGTCCTTTTTACTCTTTCTCTGGCATCTTACGGTGTAGCCGTGGGTGACCTTACGGCTTAGCCGAAGCATTTTACGGCTTAGCCGTAATATGCACTGCGGCTGAGCCGAGGTTCCCCAAAATGCCCATTCGCTTTTACGGCTCAACCGTATTTTACCCTACAGCTCAGCCGTATCCTGGCCCACGGTTTAGTCGTAAGACAATGTACGGCTTAGATCAGGCTGGGCCGTAAAAGAGTAGCATTTTGCCAACTCTCAGTTATTTTCAGATGTCAGTCTGTAGTGTTCTACGGTTAGGGTTACGGCTGGGTCTCGGCTTAGCCGTAAGCCATTTCACGGCTTAGCCGTAGCACATTTCATGGTGTAGCCGTGAGTGCACGGAGTCAGTTTTCTGGAATGGTTACAGACACACAGAAAATGAGTCTTTCGACCGAAAACAGGAAAATAACAGCAAAATGGGTTCAATAGGGCTGTCTAACACTGAGAAACATAATGAAGAAGAAAAACACAACAATCAAATCAATATCAATCGGTGTTCATACTACTTGGGTTTATACTTGCCTCACAGACGGAAATCACTTCGTTGCTTTGGCTCAGTCCACTGGAAACACACACAAACTTGGCTCCTTTCCTCCTTCCTCACGAATCAGAAACGAAGAAGGGAAGAGAGAGAGCTGAACGAGAGAGAGAAGACTGAGAGAGACAGAGAACGATCGAGAGAGAAAGAAAGGAGTAGGTAAGATATTTATAACTTAAATTGAGTCCAAATTACATCTAAGTCCAAACAGCTTACACAAATGTCAGTTTGAGTCAAATGACGGTCCAACGAGAGCAAACGAACTCATTTGGATTCAAGACAGTTACGAAGATCGACAAGCTCAACGAAATACACGCGATGACGTCAGAAATACGCAAAACTGACAAAGTCAATCAAAAGCCAAAATTACGAAAAAGGGCTCAAATTACCTAAACTGAGTCAACTCAACTCAACGTTCTCTCTCTAAGGCTCAAAGCCAAAGAAAAACAAAAAGCAAAACACCCTTAACGCTAAAATCGCACGCAATTACCCACTAATCCGGATCAAATCGGGTCGGAGTGTTACAATACTTAGATAACCTTGTAAACTTGGTCTCATACTGCTGGATAGTCATGTCACCCTGCTTCAATTTTTCAAATTCTTCCATCTTCTGATCTTGCAGATATTGAGGCACAAATTTATCCGTGAACGCCGTCGTGAATGTTGTCCAAGCATCGGCCTCCTGTATTGTGTCTGCTTGCACAGTTGCTTTAACAGAGTCCCACCATTGTTTAGCTGCCCCTTTTAACATATATGCAGCTAGCTGAACTTGTTGAATGCCGGTACATTTAAATGCTGCAAAAATCTGCTCCAGATGCTCCAAGAAATCATCGGCAGCCATAGGATCCTCCGTACCATGGAACTGGGGAGGGAACCTCTTCATGAATTTATCGAAAATGTCGTTGGGATCCACTTCCTTCGGAGGTAAAGTAACCTGAACTGGCTGACTTGCTCTATCTGCGGCAGCTAACAGCTGGGCCTGAAATACTACCCTATCAGCATCTGCTTGGGCTTTCTCTGCGGTCCTCTCTGCGTCAACCCGTGCTCGTTCTGCAGCCCTCTCCTCATGATCTTGTTGCCTATCTGCAGCTCTTTGTCTCTCATGCTCTATTTGCATAGTAATTTGATTATTTTGAGCTTGCATAAAGGCCTGCAAAAGCTGTGAGAATCTGTCATCTTGGGATGGCGAATTGTCTCCGTTGGGTTGTGAACGAGTAACTCTTTGAGCCATGATCTGTAAAATAGTTTAAGAGGGTGAATTTCTATTAAACAAATTCTAGCAAACAATTCTATAGACTTTACACAAAGCGGGTAAAATTTGTCTAACGAAATCGGAACCTTACCCACGTCCTATGTTTCTATCCACTTTTAATTATCTAGAAACATGCCCGTTTGCTCTGATACCAACTGTCACGTCCCCGAAAATGAAAATAGGGTTACGTGAAATTAGGAGTCAATTTTTTTTTTAATTCTTCTGTAAACAAAACCATTGACTCTTAATTATTTTTTTTTCCACAAGATCTTAGGCCGTGGTGAGTTTAGGCCATTCACATTCATTCCCAACCTGCGGAAGTAATTTCAACTAATAGGTACCAAGAGAGGAAAACAAGTTTGCATATCACCAGATAATAATAATAATATTCCAAGTTGCAAAAGAAATAAATAATAATTTATTACAATGTCCCACTGAAAGATCAAGTCTCTAAAGAATGATTTATTTAAATTGATTACAAATTTAATGAGTCACTCCTGTGCTTGGTTAGACGGCCTCGAAGCTATCGTTTGCACCCCACTCGGGAACATCAGTTGGCTCAAGCGTTTGAAACGCTTCAGCCTGCGCCTCCTCCTCGACAAAGCCGGGCTCGGTACCTCTGCATCAATTTTAGAAAACAAGGGTCAATCATAAATGGCGGCAAGTAAAATACACATAACTCAAAATGAAGTACACTATCAATGTGAGGTTAAGATTAAAAAATCATAAGAATATGTAAACAATATAAATAAAAGAATGCCATGCAATATAGAAGGAACGGATCCTAAATTTAACTCTACCTCAAATGAACAATATCACATTCGCCAAGCATCGCATCAGCTGATGCCCTTACGGAATTTATACCGTCTTCGGATGCCTCGCATCCTGTCCAGAAACGGTGGATCAAATCCGTCCTCGGATGCCTAGCATCTTGTCCAAAAATCATAGTGAAACCAACCGTGTACAAGTGGTAAGCTCGTCTTCGGCCCTAAGTCCGGTAAAAATCATCACAGTGTACATCTGTGAACCGACTGCAGTCGTCCAATGACCAGATCCGCATAATAATCTCACACAGCCCTGCCCCTTCCTGTGTCGAGACTTATAAACATGGCTCAGTGATTGTTCGACAGACACATCCTATGGTAGTGTGAAGGGCTAGTCATAATAGGTATTCAAATACCATGTAATAAAACATTATACCAACCGAATAGTTTTCAACATAACATGAATACCTCATAAATAAACACTGTATAGTCCAAGTCACAATACGGTTAAAGTCATTATAAAATAACGGGTATAAACTCTAACATGTATGCAACAAGGTAAAGAAATACATCATGATGATCAAGAAATAACTCCACAAATATTCCTAACACTGTGACCACAATTCACGCATGCGACAATTCCACATGTACCAAGATGAAGTAAGGTTGGGAATTTTTGAAAACGGGGTGATGCATAGCCCAATTCTCACTTCATCTGAGTGCGGGTGGTTTGTACCGTCATGTTCAAACCATGAAATCTGTAAGAGGAAATCTGCCCGCATAACCCCTTACTTTGATGATGTGATGGATTTGGTTTTATTAAATCAGATTCATTGGGTTCTAAGACCAACACAAGGGTCTTCCGGGGTATGTAACCGTCCACAAAAAATCATAATTAAATGATTGGATAAACATAAAAATCATAATTAAATGATTAAATAAACATTTAAATAAATTATTTGGCCCAACTTCTATCATTCCCATGATCCCACACAAGGGGTGGCCCACCTGTGCTCTATTAAGAATAGTCCAAACGATCATAATCCACATATATACTAAGGACCCTCAAGGTGATGGACCCACCTGTACTATAGCAACTATACACAAGAATAAGATTTCCCTGTTGTGCACAACCACACTGGAGACACCAACTTTTTCTTTTTACATATATAAATATATATGTATGATGTCATGTCTCTTTGATACCCAGGTGGCCCTTGTATATATGTATATAATGTTTCTTCACAACCCAGATGACTTATCGCAAAGTGCATTGATTTTTTTACAGTAATGGCTCCATCATCACACAGCTGACAAGGAATTCCACATCGCCACCATGGATCTAAGTGTTGGATCAAGAGGTCCCACCATCTTCTAGGGTCCCATGTGATGAATTCCACATAATCATGGTCCATGTTACCGTCATGGGGCCCACCAAAATAAGTGGCAGACCCACATTTACATCCAAGTGAAATGCCCCTCCCTGCACATGTTGCTGCCAAACAGCAAAATGTGCAGGGACTGACTCGTCCCATACATGTTGCAAATTATATATATATATACAACAATGGCCCACCATCAACCCAGTAATCAAAGGGTCCACGTTACTAGAATGAGGCCCACCTGTAGGTGGTGGCCCACCATTTTTATCAAGTTTAGGAATCCCCTGCACATACACAGTAGTGTGTCTGGGCCATTCCCAGACACGATCACCCCATTTCTTTTTTTTTTTTTTATTGGCATGTTGTTCTGAACATCATGTGGCATTTCACAAGTGGGGTTTACATAATTTATCACTGCCAATGCCCCACCATCATCCAACCATCCTGGGGCCCACGCTGCAGCCATGTTTCCATACGTGGGATCAAAGGGGCCCACCATCTGCTGGGATCCCACATGACAGGACCCCACGTAAATGGGGCCCGCTGCACTGTCTGTGTACAGTGGGAACCATCTGCACACTACTGCTGCTTGTGCAGTAGTGTGCAGGCAGTTCAGCCTCTTGCACATGTCTGGGGTTCATCCCCAGACGCTATCCTCTTTTTTTTTTTTTTTTTTTTTTTAAAGGCCTGATATCCATCCTCAAATTGGCCCATTCTCCATTCATCAAAATCATCAAATCCATCGACCACCATCAAACAAAAAAAATCTGTGAACTACTTACCCACCTAATCTACCATCAATCTTTAGAGATTTTAATAGGCATTGACAATCACATCTAAGATCACGAAAATCAATGGAATGAGTGAAAATCATTAGAGATAAGTGCAAATCACTTGCCTTTGATGCAAAAGAAGATCTAGATCTCTCTCTCTCTCCCTCGATCACGCTGCCAACCCCAACTGAGAAGATGAAGAAGAAGGAGAAAAGGAAGAAGAGATGACGAAGAAGATGAAGATATCCACCGATGAATGGCTTGGATTTGGGCTTGCCCCCTTGGCCGATCAAGAGGAGAAGGAGATGGAGGAGGAAAGCACTGTAGAGATGAGGAGAAGAGAGGCACCCATCGATGATATAAATAGGCTTAGGGTTTGGGGAAAAGTTTTGGGTTTTTATAAAAAGAACCCTATTGTTTAGGCTAATTTATAAATATGGGCCTGGTTTGGTTTAATGGGCCCAAAATGGGTCGGAATTGGGCCGGGTCAAATGATGGATACTCATGGTCCTAAACTTATTATCCGATTAACCCAAAACCCAAAAGAAAAATTAGATAGTTATAATAACCATAATTAACTAAAATACAAACAATTAAACAAGATTATATTTAAATTAATTAAAATAATAACTTGGGTTAGGAACGTTACACTGGGTTTATGTAAAATTATTTAATCACTCTTTCATGACTAGCACATGAAAGAATAATTAAATAATTTTACATAAAGCCAGACAGACTCTTCTTTGAATTTTAAGATGATTGGGGTCTGTTTCTTTGAAATCATTGTTGAATTATGGAGTGGGAATATGTACATGGATTAAGAAACATTTGCATTATGGGTCTGTTTGGTTTAGGTAAAATATTTAATCATTCTTTCATGTACTAGTCTAGACTAGCACCTGGAGGTTGGTGGGGGAGTGTCATGAGGCATGGGTGTGCTTCACTCAATTTGATTAGTAATCTCTTTGACTTGTCTTTGCAATTTGAAATCTGGCCGCATGTGCAAATGAGAGATGAATGTGTCGAGAATTTGAAGAACATGAGTGTTTATCTATTTGGAGGACTTGAAATCTTCATTACTTTCCTGAAACAACTAAGGGGTTGTTTCTTTGCAGTCATTTATGTGTGTAAAGCATTTACACGCAACGAAGCTTGAGTTGATTTTGAGCTCAAGAATTTTCACACCTAATGACATGGTAATTGGTGAACCGTGAACCATTACATATGTATCGTACTATCCAAGGGTAGAGCTACAGTAAACAAGACTTTCTTATCATAAAGTCCCATCTTACTATTTCAAATTCTCAATATGAGGGTTCCATGATAAGTTTTTATTATCAATGGTTCCTTAATAGATCATGGGGGCCTCACGGGGACCCACACGCCAACATTACAAGTGCACATATCCATTGAGTGGGGGTTAATCTGCAACTAGGCAAGGTTTTATTTGGATGTATAAGTTTTGCATCGACACAATTTCACAATGAAGATATGCTACATTGGATGCATTGTATAGCTTAGTTGGGCTGTACATCTGTGGTTTCTTGAAGAATCTACTTTTTGTCCTCCCCAGTGGATTTCTTTTCTTGATTCCTCAATGTTATCCATGGACATGATGATTTTATTTGAATTTATAGCTTTTGCAATTACCCAATTCAACAGAAAAGATATGCCATATTGGCTTCATTGTATTGCTTAGTTGAACCTGGTTATCTTTTGTTACTTTAAGCATCTGGTTTTTCTTCTTCTCAGTTTATGAATAAAAGTGAGGTGAGGCACACCAATTAGATGCTATTTTAAAGATGACAACTTCCCCACATGCAGGAGGCATAATGTGGAATTGCCCAAAATTGGCAAAATGTAAATAAATTATATGGCTTTATTTTGTAGAAGAAGAGACTCTGTAATCTCTATACTTTGTGGGTTAGTGCATTCTAGAGTACTTTAGTGAATTAGTCCATTCTTGAGTACTTATATCACATGGAAATGGGCTTAATTTATAGAGTTGGAAGCAACCCATGGCCATTGGATCACATACATTCATTTAAAGCCCAAAGACACATACCATTCAATATATTTTAAATTTGAGATATTGTGAAAAAGAAAACTCAAGTGCCTCTTGAGATTTAATTTAATTTTTGGTTTTTAGAAAATATCCAACATCTTATGCGCATGATGCTGTGGAGTAGTATTTGTTATTTCCATTGCTTAAGTTCTCTTCATTTCTACCAATTCATTAGGTTAATGTTTTTATATTCCTGAGTTCATTTCCACAAAGACATCCATCTTATCTGCTAAATTGTCAAACTGTGTCTATTGCAGAGTACTATCAATCTTATTTTCTATTCCTTAACATGTTCCTTATTATATTATGCAGTTTTGCAAAACAGCTTGCTTTTGGTTTTGAGAATAATCTCTCTCTCTCTCTCTCTCTCTCTCTCTCTCTCTCTCTCTCTCTTGATCTACGGGACAGAGAAATTCACGGTACTTCTTAACAGAAATGTCCATCCTAGTGGGTTTAACTTTATAATAGAACCAAGATGTACCCTGTTTACAGATACATGGAACCATTCCCCCAACCACAACCAGTTTCTCATCAGAAAAATCATACCCCTTGTCCCCATCAGTACAACCCAGGGTGGGAAGTAATCCCCCCACAAATCAAAATAGACCCTACTGAATCTTCTTTCACTTCGAAACCTTGGCCATACAGTGGCAACTTGTATCCAAATCCAACAGAATGTCATGGCTACTGCAACCGTGGCTACCCGCCAGGTTACTACAATTGCAGACCACCACATTCTTACCTGTCACCTCATCCACATGTGTATTTTTATGGACCCCATCCTCCTCATCATGATGTGTTCCCTCCCTATTTCATTCCTCCCCCACATTATCCAGCAGAGGCTCGGTATGAGTACGGCAAGAACATGGTGAGTGACCACTGCTGTGGATGTCCAAATCGCACTTGCAATGGCAAGGCTGACGGTAAAGTGAAAATTGAAGAGGAGCAGCCTGACCTTGAGAGGAAGGGCAGTGGTTCAAATGGATTGACCAAGCTGCAAAACTACCCATATCCAATCATTTGGATGCCTCCTGGGTACATGAAGGACAAAGAGACAGATAAGCCTTTGGAGTCTGATTCGAAGACATGGAATGGATGGGTTCCTTTGGACTTGAACAGCATCAAATCTTTGAACAAGGGTGGAGATGAGAAGAGAATTGAAGACCAGCAGACTGAAGAGAAGAATCCACAATCGCAGTGGCCCATAATCTGGTTCCCTGGTTATGATAAGGCAGAGGAAGAGAAGAAGGATATAAAAGATATTCAAGCCTGCCCAAAAGTCAAAGAAGACACTCCACCAAAGTTCAAAATTATTCCAGTGAAACTTCTTGAAAGCGAGAATTGTGGAGAGAAGCCAGGGGTTGCGGAAGACACACGTGGAAATGGGCATTCTTCAGCAGAGGGAGAGAAAGATATCAAACCAAGAAGTGCAACAACAAAGAAAGAAACTAACATTAAAAACATAGACGTGAAGCAGATAGAAGAGAATGGAGAGAAGAAATCAGACACTGCTGGGAAGAAGCCAGCCTCCTCTCCTGTAAAGACATCTAAGTTGCCTCCTGTGTGTCTCAGAGCTGACCCATTGCCAAAGAAGAAAAATGGCAATGGCACTTCAAGGTCTCCTAGTCCACCAGCTGCAAAGGATAGAAGGCATCAGGATTTGAAAAAACAGGAGCTAGTTGTTGATAAGGACAAGGATGGACAATCCAAGAATGAAGAGACTAAAATTATGAATGTGGAGGAGAAGCCACCTCAAATTAGTGAGGCTGGGGAAAGAAAATCAAAGACCAGAGACATTAAGGTTGTTGACATGGAGCATACGTTGCAGACCAGAAAAGCCAGTGAAGGGCTCCTGAAGGAAAAGGACACGCAAGAAGTTAAGAGTGAGGAGAAGATGGTGGCCCAAAGGGGCAGGGGTGAGCAACTACGACTAATGGAACCTGGGACTCAAGAGAGTGAGATCACCATGAATGAGGATCAGGCTCAATGTCAGGTAAGTGATCCTACAAATCTGAGCAAAGAAGTTGAACCTGTCACCAAGAAAGCAGGAATAGGTGGAAGAGAACATGAGAATACTGAAGAGAGAAAGGAAGTTGCAGAGGGTAAAAAGGTGGATAGAAAGAAGGCAATGAGGAAGATATTATCTAATGTAGAGGCAGCTGTTTGGATTCAGTCCGTTTATCGAGGATATGAGGTAAGGAGGTGGGAACCATTGATGAAACTGAAGCAGATAGCCAAAATTCGCAAGCAGGTGGATGAAATTAGGGAGCAGATACAAGACATCGAAAACTCTGCTAAGCTTCAGGTTGATGAGAAGCAGCAGGTTGTCATTAATGAAACAATTATGAGCCTACTATTGCAACTGGACACTATTCAGGTAACTATTTATTTATATAAATATGTTCAAACTGTGGTGAATTATCTTTTTATGTGGATTGTTTGTTGAACTTAAGCTAGATTGGTGTTGTTCTGCAGAAAAAGACAATGTTATATTATGTTTACATTATTTGGTAGCTTTGAGGTGTCTTTCTGCATTTATGTATCCTCTAATTGCATTATTTGTTTCCTCTTATTGTCTGTTCGATATCTTACTACCTTCTTTTATTTGACAGGGGTTACATCCAGATGTTAGAGAGATTAGGAAATCTGTGGCCAGTGAGCTGGTTTGCTTGCAAGAGAAGCTTGACTCCTTTGCCACCCAGACAGCAACTAAGTTACCAGTGGAGAAAGCTTGTAGAGATGATGAGAAGACTACTCAAGAGAATGGTTCTGTACTAATGGAATCAACTTCTAAGCAAGCAGAAACCTCAGAGCTACTTATTAATAGGGATGTGGCTCCTGATGCTAGTCAATCCAATGAAGCTATGGAAACAGCAAGGAGCAATGCAGAAGAACTGAATGAAGTTGAAGAGAAAGAGGTTCTGGAAATGCCATTGATTGATGCTGAATGGTTAGAATCGAAGCGAGAGGAACGTACAAATCACCCTACTTTAGTTGAACACATGAGTTCTATGACTTCAAGTGAGGAACTCGCAGAGGTGCATACAGGGAATGATGGAAGATGTAGCTCTGAAGTGAAGTTGCTTGTTGGTTCCCCTCCATCAGAGAATGTAGAGCAGCCGGTGAAGGACTCCATTGATCTTGATACAGTGAGAGATGAGAAGAAAGACTCTGCAGTAAATGATAAACTAGTGAAGTCAATGCAAATTGATGGAAATTTTTATTCAATAGTGGAGAAGTACTCTAAGGCTGCCCCGATGGTTGCAGAAGAGGAGGCTTCTCCTACACTAGAGCAGGTGCCGTTGGTGAATGATGATCAAGTGGAGGAACTCTTGAAGTCACAAGAAGCAAATGAAGAGGCAATTTTAGGCCCAGAATCTCCTGAAACTATGTTGACTGGAGATGAGTGTGTCGATTGTGTTGGAGAGGAAGTTCTTACAGACATGAACAGAACTTCAGAAATGAAAGTGGAGGACGTGGACACTCTGTCGGTTGTCAAAGAAGAGTATGATTCCGAACATGTAGTGCCTCCAATTTCAGAACCATCTTCACTGGCAGTTTGTGGACTCAATCCATCAGTTGATGTAATAAATTGATTAATTTCTTTATTTATCAATAAAATCATGCTTTACTTTCATGAGATGAATGTTATTTTACTACTTCATGCACATGACCAATACGTATGACATAATGGTTCATGAGTTGAACCGGGTCCCATTAGTATATTAGATGTGATATATGTGCATGGATGAGATCCACACGCGGGAGATATATGTCACAAATCTTATACTTAAATAGCTTCACAACCAGTAATGAGACTGGGCATCTCATTTGATAAGGTTGCAGCACTTTGATCACGATGAGATAGTGTGATTCGTCTCGATCATCAGAATGTAAGATTCTGGATCAATAGTACCGGTACATTGGATGTATTGAAGGACTATGAGATGCACCTTATGGTATTCCGTCTCAATAATAAGGTATGCTCTCATAATTCCCTAGCAATAGGCTCTCAATCCTGAGACATTGACGAACTCAAGTTTCTATCTATTCATTTGCTTTGAGTCACCAATGAGTGAGGCCGACTATAGGTTAACACCTCGGTGTCTTGGGTATATGGTAGTAGAACTGTGGGAACGTTGAATGATCAAGATAGAATCGATCTCTATTATCCCCTTGTGCCAATTAATGGATTTGTCATTAGTAAGTGCGCACCCATCTCAATTAAGAGTTAATTGGATGGTACTGATGATTACTGTGATTAATTGGGGCTCAAGGATAATAAGATGTGGAACTTAGATTGGAAGAGACGGATTTATTCCAATTGATCCACGGATATTGATAGAGGGGCCTACTTGTGGTAATTGGGAAGTTTAGGGTCTTCATTGTAATTTATTCCTAAGACTGGAGTGCAATTGCATTTATATAGTGGTGTTATTTGCAATTAATTGTGGGCCCGGATTGCACATGAGATGTGGGGTCGCGGTGTTCCAGTTGGAGCCAGCTTTCTAAGGAATCCCTAGTGGTCCCCACGCTAGCCCAAGATATTGGAAAACACTAATCCGACTTGGACTCTAGAAATAAGAGTTTGAAAAGGAGAAGGTTGCTAATTGCTTTGGAAGTAAGACTTCTATTTCAATTAGACAAGGGAGAGATTTGGAAGTCTATAAAATATCCTTGGACGTCCAAAAGAGTCCCCCTCAAGCCCAAAACCCTTTCGTGCAAGAGTTACGCGAGTTACTCTCCTCTCCTTTCTTCTAGTTCCTTGGAGTCTCGAGTTGGGATTTTCTCCTGAAGATTCCACCGTTCTTCTTGAGAAAAGAAATCCAATTCGGGGGTCATAGCGTGGAAGGCTAAGAGGTCTTGAAGAAGTCAATTAGAGCACTGCGGGTCTCCAAAGGTATGATCTACTTCTTGCATGTCGTAGGTTATTTTGGATGTTTAGTGCTGGTATAATTTTTACTGTACATGGTCACGAGATTGAGGGTAACGCATTCTGGATTGGGTTTTGGTCTTATGGATAGTTGATCCCTGTGTCAAGTGGGTCAAAAGTTTTGAAAATCTATCCACGAGACCCACCTACTTCCAACAATTGGTATCAGAGCCATACCTCATCTCTAATCATGTTAGATCAGTAATCTTGTTCTAATCTTCGCATGAGATGCGAAGAGGATAGAGCAAGGGCTATGATAGGATCAGTGTTTATTGGGTTTGCTTGCTCTCGTAGTAGATACATGTTTGGAAAGTCACAAAAGGTTTTAATCATAATAGGAGGATGAGAAGATGCCATTAAAACATACTGAGATCATTAGAGGTGATTGGGTACAGCAGGAGCCGAATTAGAAAAGAACCCAAATTTCTGGGTTCGTCAAGTCGGTTAGTCAAAGTGACCACTATGGCTATAGAGGTCTGTTGGCTAACCGTAGGGACGGGCGCTGCCCCCGGACCCCCGTTGCGTAGGGGGTCTTATATCGTGGTGGCAAAATATTTGGCATCTTGTTTTTCTATTGTGGTTTGGCAACCTGGTTTTGTGAGATGCATTGTTGTATGAGATACTAACTTGCAGGTGATAATGTCCTCTCCATATGACCCACATGTTTTTCTTTCCTTTTAATTATTGGTTTATTCGTGGCTAAGTGTAAAGGGCATCATGGTCTCCTTGGTTTCCCGTGAAAGGGCAAGGCATGGTGAGTTTCCCTATAGCCCTTTTATTTCCATGTTTAGACTACCATGTAAGTCTCATTATAGAGACATAAGAATTTATGTATTTTTCAAATTTGTAAATTCTGGAGATGTCCGAAACAAAGAAGGAAAGAGAAGTTGGACTCCTAATCAAAGAGTTTGAAGATTACCAAAAGGTGTTTTGGAGATGCCCAAAGAGTTTGAGGAATCCCAAAGTTTTCGAAAGTTTAGAAGTCCAAGAAGTCTTTTCCGCCTGGGTCATGTGGAGGAGAGGACTAGTCTTTTGTTATAGCACTTTCTATTTATGGATGAATGCTTATTTTAGAGTATTTCCATATCTGATCCAAACATAGCAAATTCCAAAATTGGTCAAATCAAATTAATTTTTGGAAAGGATTCTAATTAGAGTTGGTGGGCCCATGAGATGGATCTATTGGTAACACTAATTTTAGAAACTGAACTTTCCTTAAAATAACTTGACTTGGAACCAATCATTGGTCTTATCATGAGATGAATATATACCTATATTTGATGGACCCATACACCTATAAGGAAATCCTCAACTCTAAAATATTAAGTGGGAGCGGGGCATTTCTATATATATAAAAATCCCCATGGTTTTCCACCATAGGTCCATTGTAAGGAAAGTATTAGCCTTGTGCTATTTTGAGAATGGCCATTCCCCACGGAGGGCTTGTATTTATCTGGATACTAGATATGGATCTCCTATGGATAGTGTTGATGAGACGGGGTGGGAGCCCACTCCCCAAGGAGGAGCTACCCACAACGGTTGTCATGCAATGCTAGTTGGTGGGTCACACTTAACTAAAATAATGATGTAGTATCCCTAAGGATTTGCCTCATGTATTTTAGAAACCAAAGCTAATCGGGAGTCATACATTATTTGGTATGAGATACCTAGATTGTAATGAATGAAGGGGATCATGGATAGTTAGTCTTAATCCAAATTTTGACCAACTTTGATCCGCACCAGTCTAGAAGGTATTTGCACTCCCCAAGGAGGCATACCCCGCAGGATTGGGATTCCGATGTATTCTGAATTTTGTGGTTATGAGGATTCCCACATAAATTTGGTAGAATACTAAACCCTAATGTCATTTAAATTCATTAATTGAATGTATGGTTATGTGCTACAGTATTACAAGCATGAATTCGAATACTTTCAATCCACTTGCGACCATCCTCAACCAGAATAAGTTGGTGGGATCCAACTATGTAGACTGGAAACGGAATCTGGATATTGTCCTGACAGCTTCAGGATATAAATATGTCCTTACCAAAAACCCCCTTGAAGAGCCTGGCCCAGATGCATCAGAAGCAGAAAAGAACCTTTACACCAAATGGGCCAAAGACGATGAGATGGCCCGATGTTACATTCTGGCATCCATGTCTAGTGTGCTGCAACATCAACATCAATCTTATAAGACTGCATATGATATGATATCGAACTTAAAGGAGATGTTTGCAGAACAAGGCAGACCTGCTAGGCAGGCAGCCATGAGGGTGCTCATTAGCACCAAGATGGCTGAAGGTACATCAGTACAGGAACACATGTTGAAAATGATGGACTCATTAAATGAGTTAGATGTACTGGGAGCTGCGATTGATGCAGAATCGCAGATTGACATAATCCTTGAGTCACTACCAGAGTCATTCAACAATTTCAAGGTCAATTATAATATGAATAAAATGAATCTGACTCTAGCTGAGCTATCTAGTCAGCTGGTAGCAACTGAAGGGATTATGAAGAAGAAACCAACTGCCTTAATGACAGAAAAGTCAGATGCCAAGTCCAAGCCGAAAGGCAAAGGGCGGAAAGGCAAAAAGAAATCAGTTCCAAAGGGTCCTAAGGTGGAGAATGGTCCAACTGGTGGCGTGGCTAAAGCTAAGGGTTCAGGGACAAAAGGAAAGTGTTTCCATTGTGGTAAGACAGGACATTGGAAGAGGAATTGTCCAGAATATCTGTCTAAGAAAAAGACCCCAGGTATGATTGAGTCACTTATATCTGAAGTTAGTTTTGCAACTGGTACTTCAGAATCCTGGTGTGTGGATTCCGGGGCAACTAATCACATATGTAATACGTTGCAGGGGTTCAGGGAAACCAGGAGGCTAAGTGATGGAGAAATCATTGTCAACCTAGGATCTGACGCTAAGGCGGAGGCTGTTTCAGTAAGAGTCATTACTTTATGTTTTTCAAATAAGAAATTGGTTTTGTCAGAAACATTATATGTACCGTCTTTAAGGCGGAATTTAATTTCAGTTTCTAGTTTGGTGAATAAAGGTTATTCTATTACTTTTGGTACTGAAGTTGTCATAAAGAGGAATGGTACTTTCATATGTTCTGGCAAGGTAACCAATGGACTTTATTTGTTAACTCCCACGATGTATGAGATACATGATACTGAAACAATTAGTAGATCATCATTAAAGAGAAAGTCACCTTCATCTAATCCAACAAAACTTTGGCACCTGAGGCTAGGTCATATAAACCTTAACAGGATTGAGAGGCTAGTGAAAGATGGTATCTTACCTTCATTGGTGGTAGAACCAATGCCTATCTGTAAGTCCTGTTTGGAAGGTAAAATGACTAAAAGACCCTTTTCAGCTAAGGGTAATAGGGCCAAAGATTTATTGGAATTAGTGCATACTGATGTCTGCGGACCCATTAATGTCAGGGCCAGAGGAGGATATGAGTACTTCATCACTTTCACAGATGATTACTCAAGATATGGTTACATATACCTTATGCACCGCAAGTCCGAAGCTTTTGAAAAGTTCAAAGAATTTCGAACGGAAGCGGAAAAGCAATTAGGTAAGAGTATCAAGACTCTTCGATCAGATCGAGGAGGGGAATATCTCTCTGCTGATTTTATGGGTTACTTATCAGAAAATGGGATTCTATCCCAGTTGTCTGCTCCTGGTATGCCTCAACAGAATGGAGTAGCAGAAAGAAGGAACCGGACTCTTTTAGATATGATTAGGTCTATGCTGAGTTTCTCAAGATTACCTATATCCTTTTAGGGATATGCTTTGGATACTGCAATGTACATACTAAACCTCGTACCATCTAAGTCTATACCTAAGACTCCCCGGGAATTGTGGTCTGGGCGAAAGCCTAGTCTACAATATTTACACATTTGGGGTTGTCCAGCACACGTGCTCAAGGTTAAGACGGATAAGTTGGAAGCGAAGTCGGAAGTATGCACATTTGTAGGATAGCCTAAAGGAACTAAAGGTTGGTTATTCTATAATCCCAGAGAACAGAAAGTGCTGGTCAGCATCAATGCGGTTTTTCTGGAGGAAGATTATATGATGGACCAGAAATTTTTAGAAAAGGTGATCTTGGAAGAGATTCAGGAGCAATCAATTCCAAATCCAAGTATGACCGGACTTGAGGAAGAACCGCCCTTACCAGACCTAGTAGTTACACCAGTACCTCGTCGTAGTGGGAGGATTGTCAGACCCCCTGACAGGTTCTCATTCTTGGGAGAGTCTTATGAAGCAATCCCAGAAAAGTCAGAACAAGATCCCTCTAACTATGATGAAGCAATAAATGACTTAGACTCGGGACGCTGGCAAGATGCTATGAAAGCTGAGATGGAGTCTATGTACTCAAATCAGGTCTGGACACTTGTGGACTTGCCTGCCAATATTAAACCTATTGGGTGCAAGTGGGTCTACAAGAGAAAAAGAGGACCAGATGGAAGAGTGGAGACCTATAAGGCTAGGCTTGTTGCGAAAGGATATACTCAGAAAGAGGGGATCGATTATGAGGAAACCTTCTCGCCAGTAGCCATGCTCAAATCCATCCGGATACTCTTATCCATTGCGGCTCATCTCGATTACGAGATTTGGCAAATGGATGTCAAGACGGTTTTTCTCAACGGCCATCTTGAGGAAGACATCTATATGGTGCAGCCAGACGGTTTTGTAGCTAAAAACCAGGAGCAAAAAGTTTGCAAACTGCAGAAGTCTATTTATGGACTGAAGTAGGCATCCCAAAGCTGGAATATCCGTTTTGACCAGGCAATCAAGTCATTTGGTTTTTGTCAAAATCCGGATGAGTCATGTGTGTACATGAAAAGTGAAAGTGACAGGGTAGTTTTTCTGGTTTTATATGTCGATGACATCCTTCTCCTCGGGAAAGACATAGGAATGTTGTCAACGGTAAAAGTTTGGTTAGCCAAGACTTTTGATATGAAGGACTTGGGAGAAGCTAGTTACATCCTAGGGATCAAACTCTATCGAGACCGGAAAAATAGGATGATTGGCTTATCCCAAGCTGCATACATAGATAAGGTGCTAGTACGATTTGCAATGTAAGACTCCAAGAAGGGTATCACACCTTTCAGGCATGGAGTGTACCTTTCCAAGGATCAGTGTCCAAAGACACCCGAGGAAAAGGAGCAAATGAGGTCGATACCATACGCTTCGGCTGTTGGTAGCCTCATGTATGCTATGTTATGTACTAGACCAGATATCTGTTATGTAGTGGGCCTAGTCAGCAGATATCAATCTAATCCAGGACCTGAACATTGGACTGCTGTAAAATGTATTCTCAAATACTTGAGAAGGACTAGAGATTACATGTTGATTTATAGCAGTGATGAGTTGATTCCAGTCGGATACACAGATTCTGACTTTATGTCAGATAAGGATTCTAGGAAATCCACCTCTGGTTATGTATTTATGCTTGGAGGCGGAGCTATCAGCTGGAGGAGTATAAAACAAGAATGTACCGCTGATTCAACCTTGGAAGCTGAATATGTAGCAGCTTGTGAAGCAGCTAAGGAAGCAGTATGGCTTAAAAGATTCCTTTTGGAACTTGGGGTGGTACCTTTGGCACGACAGCCACTCACAGTTTACTGTGACAGCAGCGGGGCAGTCGCTCAGTCAAAGGAACCCAGAAGCCATAAAAGCCAAAAGCATGTACAGAGGAAGTATCACTTAGTCAGAGAGATTGTGCAGAGAGGTGATATTGCTATTACCAAGATAGCCTCTGCAGACAATTTGGCAGATCCCTTTACTAAGCCTTTGACTACCAAAGTCTTTGAGCAACACGTATAAGGGATGGGCATGAGATGCAACCCTAACTGGCATTGAGCCCAAGTGGGAGATTGTTAGTTTTTGTGGACTCAATCCATCAGTTGATATAATAAATTGATTAATTTCTTTATTTATCAATAAAATCATGCTTTACTTTCATGAGATGAATGTTATTTTACTACTTCATGCACATGACCAATACGTATGACATAATGGTTCATGAGTTGAACCGGGTCCTATTAGTATATTAGATGTGATATATGTGCATGGATGAGATCCACACGCGGGAGATATATGTCACAAATCTTATACTTAAATAGCTTCACAACCAGTAATGAGACTGGGCATCTCATTTGATAAGGTTGCAGCACTTTGATCACTATGAGATAGTGTGATTTGTCTCGATCATCAGAATGTAAGATTCTGGATCAATAGTGCCGGTACATTGGATGTATTGAAGGACCATGAGATGCACCTTATGGTATTCCGTCTCAATAATAAGGTATGCTCTCATAATTCCCTAGCAATAGGCTCTCAATCCTGAGACATTGACGAACTCAAGTTTCTATCTATTCATTTGCTTTGAGTCACCAATGAGTGAGGCCGACTATAGGTTAACACCTCGGTGTCTTGGGTATATGGTAGTAGAACTGTGGGAACGTTGAATGATCAAGATGGAATCGATCTCTATTATCCCCTTGTGCCAATTAATGGATTTGTCATTAGTAAGTGCGCACCCATCTCAATTAAGAGTTAATTGGATGGTACTGATGATTACTGTGATTAATTGGGGCTCAAGGATAATAAGATGTGGAACTTAGATTGGAAGAGACGGATTTATTCCAATTGATCCACGGATATTGATAGAGGGGCCTACTTGTGGTAATTGGGAAGTTTAGGGTCTTCATTGTAATTTATTCCTAAGACTGGAGTGCAATTGCATTTATATAGTGGTGTTATTTGCAATTAACTGTGGGCCCGGATTGCACATGAAATGTGGGGTCGCGGTGTTCCAGTTGGAGCCAGCTTTCTAAGGAATCCCTAGTGGTCCCCACGCTAGCCCAAGATATTGGAAAACACTAATCCGACTTGGACTCTAGAAATAAGAGTTTGAAAAGGAGAAGGTTGCTAATTGCTTTGGAAGTAAGACTTCTATTTCAATTAGACAAGGGAGAGATTTGGAAGTCTATAAAATATCCTTGGACGTCCAAAAGAGTCCCCCTCAAGCCCAAAACCCTTTCGTGCAAGAGTTGCGCGAGTTACTCTCCTCTCCTTTCTTCTAGTTCCTTGGAGTCTCGAGTTGGGATTTTCTCCTGAAGATTCCACCGTTCTTCTTGAGAAAAGAAATCCAATTCGGGGGTCATAGCGTGGAAGGCTAAGAGGTCTTGAAGAAGTCAATTAGAGCACTGCGGGTCTCCAAAGGTATGATCTACTTCTTGCATGTCTTAGGTTATTTTGGATGTTTAGTGCTGATATAATTTTTACTGTACATAGTCACGAGATTGAGGGTAACGCATCCTGGATTGGGTTTTGGTCTTATGGATAGTTGATCCCTGTGTCAAGTGGGTCAAAAGTTTTGAAAATCTATCCACGAGACCCACCTACTTCCAACAGTACAAAGTTCACTATAAACTAGTTTAAGGTAGGGACATTTTTGACAATTTAGAAAACATAGCTAGTTTCAGTCAACATGGTGGAAAACAAGTCTGACTGCTGCTCAAAGTGGTTGACCATCGGCAGGGGATTTTATATGCTTGTATGCAGAAGCCAATAAATAAAGGTAGCGTTTTTGTGAATGATAGAAAGGCCACATGTTGGTTATATGTAAATTTCCCTAAGAACTCTAAATTTAGCACCGTGGATTCTTATGGTTTAGTCCCAAATCAGCATAACTAGGTTCCATGAAGGTTAACTCCAGATCATAAATCACTGCATGAAACAGGAATACGCTAGCCTGAGCCAGATTTCTTAATATGGATTTTGTGAACTTTTCCTACTGCCTCTCTCACACTTGAGCAACCCCATAATCAGGTTTTTACTTCTAGGCTGTCACATTATAACTGGGATCAGTCTCTAGCTTCATCATCATCTTAACCATATCTCACATCAAAACTAAGGAACATTTAATCAGTATCAGTATCAGAAGCTACCAAATCAATGTCTGCTGGATGAGCATCTAATGAACTTCTTGTATATGTCCCCTCCACTGAATAGCGTTGCATCACCAAAACTGATGCCCTTATTGACAACTCTGGTGATGTCAACAGGCTTCCAATTGGACCCAATTCAGGACAATCACTCATGTCAATTTGAGTAGCCTCCACAGCTCCCTTGGGCGCTCGACTGACAAGAATCAGATTGCATGAGCCGAAGTCTCGAATGGCTGCTATCATTTCCTCTTTGCTTCCAACTGTCCTCTCCTCATACTGAAATGAATCATCTTCAGCGCTGGCCATTCGGCATTCAGCAAGGAGATTGTCAGATTCTGTGGAGTTGAAATTGCTGTTTGTATTGAATCCGACATTGTCTCCAACCAATGCACCATTTGTGGATTGAAATATGAAGCGCATCACTGTCAGTCGGATCCCAGGGTGCTCTGCCATCCGCATCCCATACGGAACCAATCCCAAGCACAAATAGCAAGTGCAAGAAGGATCCATGCGACAACGTCATTGACTGCAGCGGCAGAGATGGCCATTCGGCCCATATCAGTAGTTAGAAGCTTGACCTCAGCAAGGATGCGGGCTAAGACTGGGAAGGCAGTTATAGAGAGGGCCACACCCATGAAGACTAGAAAAGGTGGCCCATGCACACCTTCGGAGATTGTGTGTTTGAGAACCAATGAGGAGCCAATCCCAAGCACAAACGGTATACTGATTCCAGCAGCAGCAATGCTCAGAGATTGTTTTCCTGTCCTCCTAATGGCCTTCAGATTCAGTTCTACTCCTACTAGGAAAAGAAGAAGAGGAGCCCAATGTTCGCTAGAGTGTCTAAAACTGTGATGCTTCTTTTAGGAAAAACTGCATTTAGATAGCTCTGGCTACGACCTAGAGCTGATGGTCCAAGCAAAATTCCTCCCTGCATGGGACAAAAGTCAACGTTAAATTCTTCTCAACATATGAATGCAAATTAGAGAGTATAATATACCGGGGAATGTTCATGTGCATCCAAATTAGGGACAACATGAAGGAGCCCAACTGGGGCCCTATTGATCACGGGTCTAGCAGGGATGGAGAGACAGATTTGGATGGTCCCAAATATCAAGTTTGAAGTCAATCACATGCCTCTAACCCCTGCATCCGTGACCTATAAGTTTAATGACTGTATATTAAAGGAAGAATTTGACCTTCAATTCAACGGTCCAATCCATTTGAATTGGTACAAACTAGATGGATCCATTGTATGCAAGGGCTCCTGTCACCCATTTGTGAGGACGGTTTAGATGGATCATAAAGCCAGCTCCGCTATGTATCCCTCACCATAGATGGATGCACATGAACATTTCTCACGCATATAGAGTTCTCACAAAAAAAAAAAAAAAGAAAAGAAAAAGAAAAATGGTGAGGGATGTGACTAAAACTTAGGACTTATAACTATCAGGGGGGTCCTTGTATATTGCAAAATATGAATTAAGTGATAGACGGGCCCCACCTAACTTCTTACAAAACAATGGTGAGAGCTAGTTCTTATAAGATTATTTTCCATATATTATATATATATATATATTCCCGTATTATATATATATTTATATAAAAGGGAAAACCTCCGTCGAGCACCCCGTGCTCATGATAAGGAGCATCGTGTGTCAAAACAATAGTAGCAATCTATCCAAGTAGAACATAAAACAAGTACCCCCGTGACAGCCACTGATACCAAGTTTGGCACTCATCCAAATCGATTGAACCGTTGGATCTACTTGAACTCATTTTGAACGATGAAGAACTTGTCGGTCATTGATCAAGTGCTTGGGATGATGATTTGAACCTCCATTGCCATAGAATGGTTGGTGAGAGCGAGATCTTTCAATCCCCCCGGTCCAATCCTCAAGTGGTGCTCAACCCCACCCCCCCCCCCCCCCCCCCCCCCCCCCCCCCCCCCACACCAACCACATAAGAAAGTGGTGCTCACCACCAGGCAAAGGAGCTCCTTATAATATAGTAGTCATCTAGTGCATGTTGTGCGCACTCGATGACTGTGTGTGCACACCTCGACATGGGGCCCCACCTGGGACTGGGACCAAGAGGATAGAAAGATCTCCCTAGGCCCTTCCTCTCTACAAAAAATCAGCCCCATACCCCCTTTGCATTATCTCCGTGGGCCTCACAAGTTTAACGATGCATAGTCCATTCGGATTAGTGTGCAGTCAATCTAATGGTGGCCCTTGTGTGTGGATAATTTGGATGGACCATACAGTGAGCCCCACCCTATGTGCGCATTTGATAACCATATATCCATATAATATATATATGCGCATTTGGTGTGCATGGCCTTATTGTGCACATTTGCTGTTGGGGCCCACCTGGGGCCCCACAGATCAGAAGACATGGGGTGAGGGGGTGTGGGGGAGGGATGAAAAGATCCACTCATAATAGACCTAGATACAAAAAAAGTGGTCAATCTAATTCCTCTAATCTAACCTGTTGATCCATGGCCTATAAGTTTAATGGCTTCATATTAAAGACAAAATTACTTGGCGATTCGATGGTCCAGTCCATTCGGTAGGTGCACAGTGTCCAATGACTATCGAAGGAAGGCCTTTGTGTGTGAACCGGTTGAATGGATCAAAAGGTGGGCCCACTAGAAGTTCTTATCGTAATGATGCATCATAAGAATGTATAAGAACATTTCCCATATATATTATATAAGGTCATGTGCCTATACGTCCTTATTGTACATACCAGCTATTGGGTCCCACTTAGGATCCCACAGATTAAGGGATAGAGAGGATCAAAAGACCCATCTGGGACCACCCCAAAAATCAAATTTGAAGTTAATTTAATACTCATGGGCCCCACTATGTGGTATGTATTATATTGTTGTAAGATGGTGCATGCAGGATGTACAAGATGATTTTCCACACATATATCATCCACATACATTTATATAATTACTAAATACAGAAAAGTTTAAGAGAATATGATTTTCAACCAATTAAGTGATCGTCCTTCGCACTCATGGCATGCGCGATAACACATACACATTCATATATGGGGAAAAGCAAGTTACGCTCTATCCAAAGAAATTAGAACCGCCGAGAAAGAGAACAAGAGCAATTATCACATTAGAAGTGGTTTATGTCCACCATGTTTATAGAAGCAACCAGAAGAAGACTCGAGTTTGAGGACAAATTCTTCTTTTAACTTGGGATGAATGATGTAGAACAGGCCCACAAGTGATCCCCATTCAAGATAGCTTACGGATTTTTTTCTATTTTAATTAGTAGATTTCTAATTGAATTGCTATTTGGGTAGTATTCTATTTTAATTAAGTCTTCTTAGGCCCTAAGTTTCCTTTTCCTATTTATATTTCATGGAAAAACTTTATTTCTCAGACTTGATTAATGAATAGAATTGTGGGTTTTATCCCTAGAGAGGTATATCCTTATGTTGAAGTCTTTTTGAGGTATTCTCGGACACATGCTACGACACTTCCCCCAAGCCCCAATCCTAGGGCTTGCATCATCCAGTAAGGTAATCCCCTTGATTGAGTGGTTACATCATGTAATTGGGCAATTGCAAAATCAATGCAAAACTAACCATTCAATACAATAATTATATGTTTGGACTGGTTTCCAACTGTTGTTTGTACAAGCAGCTGGTCATGCCTATTTATAGTGATTACAAACTGAATTTATATTTCATTACATGTGTATTTTAACGGCATTTACATTTCATTTACTGTATCTCTGAATGTTGCTAGTAGCTCTGGCGCTGGATGTTTATCTGTGACTGCAGATTTTTGCACTATTTAGGAGCATGCGGGAAGCTTGCATATACATGTCACTGGAGGACGTGATACGTGTCGTGAGAAGACGTGTTCAGACTTTATTCAAAGCTTGTATGTGGGATAGCCTAGTTGTAGGCTTTGTACTTTGCTTATTATTTTATCCAAAGCTTTTAGCTATCCGTTCCAAAGCTTTTAGCTATCCGTTCCTTGTAGCCATTTTTGTTGACTTTGGTTGTACCTTTTTCTTTATTTTTAATTCAAAGAGGCTTTATGAAGTCCGTCGAAAAAAGGAGCCGATAAGAACCAAAGGGGGCACGTGGTTGTTGTACTTGGATGATGTCATGTATATTCTTTACGGAGACTGCTCTTTTGGTGAGGCTTCCGCTGCTTTCAAAGTGGGGAATAGTGCTGATAAACAAGATCACTTTGTCTGTATATGATACTTTGTGGAAAATTGAGTGGCTTGATAACATGGATGCGGCTTTATTCTGCTTCATTTGAGGCTTCATAATTCCAGTTATTATTCTGCATTTCACCATGGAATAACTGGATTAATTTTTCACGAGTGTTCTAGAGAATATCAAAAGAAATATCTTCATAGGCCATGAGAGTTTGATTTAATGCATGATGTCCAGATTTAGAAGGATGCTGTATAACTGTCATTTGTTCTGCAAGGTCATCAGTAATACAGACTACTCGCCGACCGTCATATCAAACATATCTATATGTGCTTGCAAATTCAAGATGTCCTCTTAAATTGAGAAATCTTTGATACTGATCAGAGGCTGGATCATAATGCTGGAGACGTTCTAAGCTATATTCCCTTGTAGCAACTTCATGAGATTCATACTACTGCGGTGGATAATTAAACAGGAGATGTTCATAATCATTTAAAGAAGGAATGAATTCTTGCAAATTAAATCTCCTTCTTCAAACTGCATGATGCTCCATAATTGATAAGGCTGATAAAACCATATTTCAGATCTTTCTCCCAAACTTGATAAAATTGTAATGAGAAGTTGTCTGTTTGTGACTCCAAGGCTGCGAAGGGCGTGGCGCACGATTGCAGGGAGCTGCTGTATTAATTCAAAATCAAAATCATCTCTGGATAAAGAAAATCTTTGGACTAAGCCTTGCTCGATATAAGAGATGTCTACTGCATGTGATGGCAGGAACAACTTGGGGAAGCCAGTTGCCCAGCTGATATATTGCGCTTTGAACATTAAGCGCTCCTTGATCTGACAAGAAAGAGTTTTTTCTCTTATTATTGCAGCAATATCATCTGGAATGGTTGTGTTAACCTTTTCCAGGAGGTTGATTCTAGATGTGTTTTCATCAACATAAGTAGATAACAGTGCTCTTTGATGGATGTTATGACACATCAGAATTTGGGTTTCTAAATCCTTGATATAGGTTACAATTTTGGATAAGGTTTTTCTAGTATTTTTTCTTTTATTGGAAAGGATAGCACTCCAATGAGCATTGATAAGTTCTTGAGAGGTGATAGATACTCCTGGATTGAAAAAAAGGAATAGTCATTTGTTGGGATGTTGGTCTGGAGGAAGAGCTGGATTCAAGAAGAGGGGCTTTGCTTTTGCTAGAACTTGATGCCATAGTGACAAAGAGAACCTGGATAAGGAGTTGAACTGAAAATCTGGATATGGGATTAAATGGCAAAATTTGAAATGAAGTCATTAGAGAGATAATTTATTTTATTTGAGACCGGATATTTGCTTATTCAAATTCAAAAATTAATTCTTTATTATTTATGACAGTTTTCAGGCCTGTAGAATCAATTTGAAAAGGCTGTAACATTTGTAGAAAAGGATTTCTAAGGATAACATCATTGGTTAAATCCTTTCCTAGAAAGAAATTTGTCTGTATGTATATTCCATTTTTACAGACATAAACATCATTTAATTTGTATTTGATAAGGAGTTTTTTATTAGCCGTGGCTAAATTGAGTTTATTTTTTGTTTTTAGATAATATTTTCTCGGGATTAATCCTTCTCTTATTACATTCACGTCTGCACTATTATCAAGTAAGCACAGCGCTTTAATAGAGAATTTTTTTATCTGAATTGTGACTTGGGTTTTCCATTTTTGAAATGGATTTCTGGATAAAGAATTTATAAAATTTTTTAAACTGTCATCAAAGTTTTCTTGAGTTTCAATGTTATTATCGTCTTTGTCATTTTTAATTTTTCCATTATCGTCTTTATCATTTGCAAATTTTCCGTTATTTTTAATTTTTCCATTATTTTCTTGATAAGTTTTTAGTATGTGAAATTCAAGAGTCTCAACTCTTTGTTTGAGGTCTTGAAGTTCAATTAAGTTTTGTTTTAAGAAATTTATTTCTTGCCTTTGATTATTAATTTCTTTATGAAGGTCTGGAATTGACAAGTGAGGAGGAACATTTTGCTCTCTTAATTTGTCTAAGATAGTTTTAATGCTAAATTGTTCAGGTAACGTATGTATTGTAGCTTTTCCTTTTTTATTGCCTTTATTTATGGTCTGGATTTTTTCAAAATATTTATTTTTTAAGTCTTCATCTTTAAGATCTTTAAACATTTCTAATACCAATTCTTCTGGGGCAGAGAGCATGTTTAAGGATAAAAAAAAAAAGAAGAGGCAGATTCATACTGAATTTCACTATCAAATATTTTGCAATGACATGTATCAGAAGAATTGTCTATATCTGATGTTACTAAGGATCCTTTTAAAATAGTTTTTAATTCTTTTTCAGTTTTAACTTTTAATTGTGGGCAATCAGGGGCTATATGGCCTTTTTCTCTGTAATTATAGCACTGTATTTTTTTTTTGTTTTTGTTTATGGTAAGAAGAAAATGGTTTTTCTTTTGTAAAAGATTTGTTTGTTTCTTTATAAGGATTGCGATGAAAGGATTTTTTATGATATCTTCGTGAGGGCATATAATAGCGTGGTGTTGCAAATTGTTTAGATTTTCTTTGTTGGTAATTTATTTTTAAATTGTTCTTTTTCTTTTGGCTTGAAGGACTAATTAATGGCTCCATGCCAAATTGATAACAGAAATCACCAAGTTCATATTTACTGATTCTTTTTTTATTTTCAATTTGCCGTTTGAGTTTGATTTCATTACACAATGAAAATCCAACTTTATTAATTTTTTGGATTAAATCTCCATATATATACATAACATAATTCAAATTTCTATAATTTTTGGATATTAATTCTTCCCTAACTTTTTCTGCAAAAAGTTTAGGAAGTCCTGATATAAATTTTTCTTTCCAGAATTCTGAATTGCTTGAATCAATTGTATAAAGTTTTGATAAGAAAACATCTTTATACCAACGAAAATCAGATAATGTTGGGCATGATAAATTGATTAATTGGGTTTTTAATTTTTCTTTTACAGTCATATAATTTCCAACAAAATGTTTAATTATATTGCTAATAAGCATATAAATGGAATCAGGGATCATTTGTCCTGGAGGGGTAATGATAGGATTTCCGGATGGATCTCTTTTTACTGCATTTAAAATAGCTTATCTTTCTATATCTGATAAATATTTTTGCCACCAACCATTTAATTGTCCCATAAATCCAAGGACAACTGCATTGGCTGCATGTTTGTGATCATTACCGGCAGCTATGATCATAGAAGCATATATCATCATTTGCTGGCATACTTGGATGATTTGATATTCAGATAATCCGTCTACACTCCATTCATATATTGATGAGCTTTCAAATTTAAGACCATTTAATGTAACTTGTTCTTCGAATTGAAGATCAACTGGCGTCGGCCGTGGATAATAATTTCTTGTTTTAGCTGTAGTAACAATTGGTTTTTGTCTTTTAAATATTTTATTGAGTTGTAGAGAGTCTTGATGGTTTTGATCATCTTGATGTTCTTCTTGAGAATTTTCTTCAGAATCTATGGCTTCGGAATCGGAATCGGAGCCAGAATTAGAGTTTTTAGAAGTTGAGCCTAAAACATTTATAGATTTTTCAGCTTTTTGACCTTTATTTTCTTGAAGTTTTATGTTAGTAAAACTGTGTAATAATTGATTAATGAGTTCACCAGAAAATTTTAAAGGTTTCTTTTCTAACTTTATATCTCTTAGGATTTCACCCTGAAAACCTACAGTTTGTGTCTTAATTACTTTTTGAGAAGAGGATGCTTCATGGATTTTGAAAATAGTTTCTACTTTATCTTCAATTCTATTGGTTTGTTGTCTTCAATTCTATTGGTTTGTTGACCAATAGTATGAAGGTTGATATTTGTATAATTATTTTGTTCTAGAACATGACATAAGTTTGATTTGTAAACAAAGTCAGATTTTCCTTTATCTCCTTGGATTTTTGCAACATCTTTTATGGGTACGGCTGAGGTGTTTTTATAAATAATTTGATGTAGGGGTGGATGTATAGATTCTTCAGTTCTTTGGGGAGAAGAACTGGTTGAAGCTATAATCCAGGATGAACTTAATTTTGTTATCATATTTATAGATAAATCTTCAATATTATATCTTTTCTTCATGGCTAATTTAAGCCAATCAAAGAAATAAATGTTTCTTTCATTATCACACATATATTTGTACCACTTTTCTTTTAAGAAGTCTTTATGTTCTGGAGAAATATTTTTAAAGAAAGCTTTTGTCAAAGGATGAGTGGCTAAATCCGTTTTTAACATTTCTTTATCAATTTCAAAACTTTCAATAACATTTATATTGAAATCAACTTCCGAGGGATTGTAGGTATGAGATGGAGAAGCTTGATAACTAGGATAAACAAGTCTTGTAGGCCTCAAATTTATATGAGGTGGTTCTTGTATGGAAGATCCTACAACAGAAGGAGGATGAAAATGAGACTTTTTAGAGGGTTGATAAACTGTAGGAGTTGTATTTCGAAAATCTGTTTAGAAATTTATTTCAACACTTCTATCTTCATGTTCAATTATGTTTTCAATGTCTTGATTTTCTTTAGATTTTTCTGGTTGAGCATTTTCTAAAAGCCATTTACCTGATAAATTAATATCATTCAATTGGATGAGTTTAGGAATATTAACTTTATTTTTTAAATTGGTTTGGAATAAGGTAGTCATACCTCTGGCTTGATTAGAATAGGCTATGCTTGGGACCACTGAATTCAAAAGTTTATAATAAACTCTATAAACAAGGGCGAGATTTTGATTATGAGGATTCATATCAAAACCTTTTGTCTGGATGGCTAAAGTGAGGGCTTCATGTGCACCTAGATTTGTAAGAGAAACAGAAAAATTGGGAAAACAGTTGAAAAAAGTAGGGCCATTAGCCAAACTTGATTCAACCATTTCTATTAATGAATCACTAAATTTTTTATGTCTTGTATCTTGGACATACATGAGAGCTTCTGTTCTCAATTCAAGTCTTGTTAGAGGCTTTAGAGCAACTTGCACCAAGCCAAAATGGATATAATTATATGTTTTAGCATATTCTTGTATTTCTTGGGGCTTAATTAAAGAAAGATGCTGAATATTGCTAGTAATGGATTCAGTTCGTTCAATAGTTTTTATTTTATAACTTGGATTTTATTGAAAACTTCCTATTTTATACACTTCATGTTTTTGAACTGTTGGAATTGTCCAGTCACAAATAACTTGATCTAAATCATCATAGCTAATTTCTTCACTATTTTTAATAGACATGGAAGATAAGGAATTTGATGATGAGGAAGAAGAAAGTATAAGCTTCCTAAGTAGGTTAAACCTATGTTTAACCCATTTAACAGCAATTCGGATTTCATAACTTGCCACAAAACTAATAGCAATACTACTGTTGAGGTTGGGTTAGGGAGGCCAGGCTTGGGTGAGCTTGCTTTTTTTATTGGAATTTTAAGAATATATGTCTGGAAGAATTTTAAATTCTCCAAAAGTTGTTTCCCTGAAGTGAAAATCCAAATCCCTCTACTTTGTGGAGCATTTAATATTCCAATCAAATGAATAAAAAATGGAATTATTAGGAATTCCACAGGCTCATTTAAGACCTTTTAAGATATATGTTTTGTGGGCCTTGGGGGCAAGGTTCAGTGTGGGCTAGGGGTTGGCCACCCTCCAATTGTACTTGGTGCTTTTGCAAAATTATTGAGTGGTCTACTAGAGTGCCCCTAGGACGTGTTTCTTTATTCTGATAAGCATTTGCTATACTGGGTTTCTTGAACATGTTGTGACATGTTGTTCCCTAACATTTAAAATGACATGTTTTTTTTTCACCAAAATTTTAAATTCCTAACATTTAAATTACATGACGGCCACTAGAGTTAAAATTCCTAGGTCTGCCCTCATTCTGGATAGCTTCATAAAATCCCAATCAGCCCGACTTGAATGGTTTATGGTTTATGCAGGCAGATTTGTTTACGAAGCAAAAGAACATTTAGCAAAAGTAGAGGAGTAAAGAAGAAGTTAAATTTGATTTAAATGTGACCTTTTGTTTTAGTTTTTAATTTTATCATGTTTGGGTTAGAAAAGTAGTGTAGTGTAGTGAAGTAAACTTCTGATTTGAAAGTTCTAAATTACTCCACCTCCCATCACTCTTTACCCCCTTAGATCAGTATCATTTTCTTGGTTAACCAAAGAAATCCCCTAGATGACAAATTTTTAGTCTTTCCAATAACCGTGTAAAGAGTTTTCATTTATACATGGATACTCTTCAAATTTAATCCTTCTACTAAAATAATTTTCATGTTTGGTTAATTTATTTGTTATGTGAATTGAAGTGAATGGTTACTTTAAAAGACAAACAAAAAAGGAAAATGGATCATATAAAAAAGTGTCAAATCTCAAAAATGAGTTATTTTTTTAATTTGAAAAAAAGTCAAACAGGCATTCTTTCATTCCATTAAATGGAAAAAAAAACCCTCTTCTTTTTATCCAAAAAAGAGTAAACAAGGCACCTTTCCATGCCGCAAAACGATGAACAGTGAGGAAGGCGGATTTTGAAATTTGGTAGCTTAATTTTGATTTAACCCCTCTTCTTTTCATATCCCTTAATTTGAACCTTTGTTTCAATTTACTTTACAAGTTACCCAAACAAGTAGTTAGGGAACTGATGGTTTTGTTGACCAGTCACTAGAGTTGTTGTGGATCTATATGCTAACACAGTATATTTTTGAGTCATTGTTATATGAAATGGGGGAAAAAAAAAACGAAGAGGGGTACTTATGTTTTACTTCTTATTAAACATTTCCAGAATACTGTAACATGTAGCATGCCAACACCCTTAAACTACACCACCAACATATAGCTAGAACACTTAGTATGCTTAACTGCACTAATTATTTACATTAGAAAGGTAACAAAACACACTCCTATCCTCTCTGTTCGATTGCGGAAGATTATTACGAATTGCAACCACCTTGCATGTGTGCCTACTACTACTAGTAGCATTCATACAACTTGATATCCATCTGCACTCGGAAGTAGCTTGCCCCCTGGAAGGTGTCCGTCCTAAACGTTGCAATTCCTTTTGCCATGAAGAAGTCACCGGTGCCTCCAACGACCGAAATATCCCTTGTCTCTGCATCCATTATATCAGCACCCATAAGGTTGAGGGTCCCCTTGTGCTCGGTTGAATTGAACACCAAAGAGAAGGCGAACCAAGCATTGTATGTGGTCTTCATGTTGTAGAAGTAGAACCCCTGTGCGCGAGCCACAGATGGGGAGAGAAGGTGGTGGTCTTTGGTCATGGGATCATCAAACACGACCATCTTCCCAAACTTGAACTTGCCAAGGCCAGTTGCATCGGCGACGGTCGCTGAGGTCGCATTTGCAACATTGGTCCCATTGAAGAGGATGTCATGGTAATAGAGCACCAGCCTCTTGCACGGCTCTTGTTCTCTCAAGGATTTTTTCCTAGGCATTGTAGGCTGAGATAAAACGAGGAGGAAGAAGAAAAAGAAGCATGCAGTGCTTAGTACTGCTCTCATTTTTTCTCTCCACTTAAAATGTTGTTGTGGCAAACCCCCAGACTCTTCCCTTTATATAGCCAAGTTAAAACTAAAAAATTATTAGGGTTTGTTGCGTCATCTAGCTGTAAGATGCAGATACTCTCAATGTCATGCATATATACTAGTTAAAAAATATTAGGGTTGGTGGCATCTTTTAAGTGCGTGACACTGGGAAGCTCTTGTATAATAGTAAAAATTTACTAGTGGATGTCATCTTCAATTGTAGAATGCTCTTCATCCTCATGCAGTATATACAAACTATCTTTGTTTATTCTGTGGCCTGTCCTTCTGCTTTTGTGCAATAGAAGTTTCTAAAGACAAGACAAATGAGTTTGCTGAGGGTAGTTGTAGGAAAGTAAAGAAATTGTGTATGTTTTGGACTTTTCTCTCTAATTGGCGGAGCTGGGGTCTCCCTAATTGGCGGAGCCGGGGTCATTCGGTGTTATACTTTGAAAGAGAATAATGACAGTTTAGTCAGATGCCTGATTAAATAATGATGGACATAATTTTTTTATTGTATACTACCTCATTTCATATAATTTGGTCACCCAATTATGGATAGATCTGACTGCCATGTCCCGGAATGGTGCACCACAAAATTGCAAGATGAATAGAGCCGAAGATGCCCAGAAGCTTAGTATCAACACTGAAAGCTTTTCAGGGTATGTTAGGCTATTGAGTTTTGAAGCTAAGAGTTTTGTTTTATTTTAATAGAGTTTTTAAAGGTGGTGGTGGTGAAGTGGGTGGCAATAGTAAGTAGGTGGAGACAGTTTTTTGTCAATAAAAAATGAGTTTGAAATGGAATAATTATTCCTTAGCTCATTTAAAAAATGACCATTCTCTCATATAGGAAAATGATAATTCCTTTTCGAATGAGCATTTCATCTATTTTGAATGAACCAAATATAAAAATAAATATTTTGATGGAATGGTCATTCCATTCCATTTGAACGAATCAAATGCTATCTTTTAACAGTAGTAATAGGGTAGATTGTAATCAGTATACCCACAGACATCGTGGGTCAAAAGTCTTAGTGGATTCTGTTTTGCGGATGGCAGACATTCCATAATGATGTGAGTCTAGTCTGTGATCGTTCCACTTACAATTACATGATCAAAAGCATTTTGGATGACACGGATTCTCTGCCAACGTGGCATCATTGGTTGGTCCACTTACCATAAGAGTATTCAAAACTCCTCAAAGGAGACTCCAAAACATATCTCACACGTGGACACTCATCTAGCCGCACGTTGAAAGTAGCCGTTAGGAGGAAAAGTCGTGAGAAATGAAGAAACATCAGGAACATATTGGAAGTCTCTTTCTTCTTCTATCAGTATCATGTGTGCCAACCTAGAAAAATGGCGTCTTTGCAACCTTTGTCATATCAGAAGAAGATCGACAGAAGCCACAGCCCAAGAGAACAAAGCCAAAGTTTCACATTCTGGGACTTGCGGACCGTTTCTGTCCCGACAGCTGAGTCATTTGGACCAAGAAGGAACCTTTTGGAACGATTCCATTCAAATATAGGTATGTAGAACATTTATCATTTCTTCTTATTCTATGATCTTTCTTTGAATTTTAAGATGATTGGGGTCTGTTTCTTTGAAATCATTGTTGAATTGTGGAGTGGGAATATGTGATGCATTTTGGGTCTGTCTGGGTTTATGTAAAATTATTTAATCACTCTTTCATGACTAGCACATGAAAGAATGATTAAATAATTTTACATAAAGCCAGACAGACTCTTCTTTGAATTTTAAGATGATTGGGGTCTGTTTCTTTGAAATCATTGTTGAATTATGGAGTGGGAATATGTACATGGATTAAGAAACATTTGCATTATGGGTCTGTTGGGTTTAGGTAAAATTATTTAATCATTCTTTCATGTACTAGTCTAGACTAGCACCTGGAGGTTGGTGGGGGAGTGTCATGAGGCATGGGTGTGCTTCACTCAATTTGATTAGTAATCTCTTTGACTTGTCTTTGCAATTTGAAATCTGGCCGCATGTGCAAATGAGAGATGAAGGTTTCGAGAATTTGAAGAACATGAGTGTTTATCTATTTGGAGGACTTGAAATCTTCATTACTTTCCTGAAACAACTAAGGGGTTGTTTCTTTGCAGTCATTTATGTATGTAAAGCATTTACACGCAACGAAGCTTGAGTTGATTTTGAGCTCAAGAATTTTCACACCTAATGACATGGTAATTGGTGAACCGTGAACCATTACATATGTATCGTACTACCCAAGGGTAGAGCTACAGTAAACAAGACTTTCTTATCATAAAGTCCCATCTTACTATTTCAAATTCTCAATATGAGGGTTCCATGATAAGTTTTTATTATCAATGGTACCTTAATAGATCATGGGGGCCTCACAGGGACCCACACGCCAACATTACAAGTGCACATATCCATTGAGTGGGGGTTAATCTGCAACTAGGCAAGGTTTTATTTGGATGTATAAGTTTTGCATCGACACAATTTCACAATGAAGATATGCTACATTGGATGCATTGTATAGCTTAGTTGGGCTTTACATCTGTGGTTTCTTGAAGGATCTACTTTTTGTCCTCCCCAGTGGATTTCTTTTCTTGATTCCTCAATGTTATCCATGGACATGATGATTTTATTTGAATTTATAGCTTTTGCAATTACCCAATTCAACAGAAAAGATATGCCATATTGGCTTCATTGTATTGCTTAGTTGAACCTGGTTATCTTTTGTTACTTTAAGCATCTGGTTTTTCTTCTTCTCAGTTTATGAATAAAAGTGAGGTGAGGCACACCAATTAGATGCTATTTTAAAGATGATAACTTCACCACATGCAGGAGGCATAATGTGGAATTGCCCAAAATTGGCAAAATGTAAATAAATTATATGGCTTTATTTTGTAGAAGAAGAGACTCTGTAATCTCTATACTTTGTGGGTTAGTGCATTCTAGAGTACTTTAGTGAATTAGTCCATTCTTGAGTACTTATATCACATGGAAATGGGCTTAATTTATAGAGTTGGAAGCAACCCATGGCCATTGGATCACATACATTCATTTAAAGCCCAAAGACACATCCCATTCAATATATTTTAAATTTGAGATATTGTGAAAAAGAAAAATCAAGTGCCTCTTGAGATTTAATTTAATTTTTGATTTTTAGAAAATATCCAACATCTTATGCGCATGATGCTGTGGAGTAGTATTTGTTATTTCCATTGCTTAAGTTCTCTTCATTTCTACCAATTCATTAGGTTAATGTTTTTATATTCCAGAGTTCATTTCCACAAAGACATCCATCTTATCTGCTAAATTGTCAAACTGTGTCTATTGCAGAGTACTATCAATCTTATTTTCTATTCCTTAACATGTTCCTCATTGTATTATGCAGTTTTGCAAAACAGCTTGCTTTTGGTTTTGAGAATAATCTCTCTCTCTCTCTCTCTCTCTCTCTCTCTCTCTCTCTCTCTCTCTCGATCTACGGGACAGAGAAATTCACGGTACTTCGCAACAGAAATGTCCATCCTAGTGGGTTTAACTTTATAAGAGAACCAAGATGTTCCCTGTTTACAGATACATGGAACCATTCCCCCAACCACAACCAGTTTCTCATCAGAAAAATCATACCCCTTGTCCCCATCAGTACAACCCAGGGTGGGAAGTAAGCCCCCCACAAATCAAAATAGACCCTACTGAATCTTCTTTCACTTCGAAACCTTGGCCATACAGTGGCAACTTGTATCCAAATCCAACAGAATGTCATGGCTACTGCAACCATGGCTACCCGCCAGGTTACTACAGTTGCAGACCACCACATTCTTACCTGTCACCTCATCCACATGTGTATTTTATGGACCCCATCCTCCTCATCATGATGTGTTCCCTCCCTATTTCATTCCTCCCCCACATTATCCAGCAGAGGCTCGGTATGAGTACGGCAAGAACATGGTGAGAGACCACTGCTGTGGATGTCCAAATCACACTTGCAATGGCAAGGCTGACGGTGAAGTGAAAATTGAAGAGGAGCAGCCTGACCTTGAGAGGAAGGGCAGTGGTTCAAATGGATTGACCAAGCTGCAAAACTACCCATATCCAATCATTTGGATGCCTCCTGGGTACATGAAGGACAAAGAGACAGATAAGCCTTTGGAGCCTGATTCGAAGACATGGAATGGATGGGTTCCTTTGGACTTGAACAGCATCAAATCTTTGAACAAGGGTGGAGATGAGAAGAGAATTGAAGACCAGCAAACTGAAGAGAAGAATCCACAGTCGCAGTGGCCCATAATCTGGTTCCCTGGTTATGATAAGGCAGAGGAAGAGAAGAAGGATGTAAAAGATATTCAAGCCTGCCCAAAAGTCAAAGAAGACACTCCACCAAAGTTCAAAATTATTCCAGTGAAACTTCTTGAAAGCGAGAATTGTGGAGAGAAGCCAGGGGTTGTGGAAGACGCATGTGGAAATGGGCATTCTTCAGCAGAGGGAGAGAAAGATATCAAACCAAGAAGTGCAACAACAAAGAAAGAAACTAACACTAAAAACATAGACGTGAAGCAGATAGAAGAGAATGGAGAGAAGAAATCAGACACTGCTGGGAAGAAGCCAGCCTCCTCTCCTGTAAAGACATCTAAGTTGCCTCCTGTGTGTCTAAGAGTTGACCCATTGCCAAAGAAGAAAAATGGCAATGGCACTTCAAGGTCTCCTAGTCCACCAGCTGCAAAGGATAGAAGGCATCAGGATTTGAAAAAACAGGAGCTAGTTGTTGATAAGGACAAGGATGGACAATCCAAGAATGAAGAGACTAAAATTATGAATGTGGAGGAGAAGCCACCTCAAATTAGTGAGGCTGGGGAAAGAAAATCAAAGACCAGAGACATTAAGGTTGTTGACATGGAGGATACGTTGCAGACCAGAAAAGCCAGTGAAGGGCTCCTGAAGGAAAAGGACACGCAAGAAGTTAAGAGTGAGGAGAAGATGGTGGCCCAAAGGGGCAGGGGTGAGCAACTACGACTAATGGAACCTGGGACTCAAGAGAGTGAGATCACCATGAATGAGGATCAGGCTCAATGTCAGGTAAGTGATCCTACAAATCTGAGCAAAGAAGTTGAACCTGTCACCAAGAAAGCAGGAATAGGTGGAAGAGAACATGAGAATACTGAAGAGAGAAAGGAAGTTGCAGAGGGTAAAAAGGTGGATAGAAAGAAGGCAATGAGGAAGATATTATCTAATGTAGAGGCAGCTGTTTGGATTCAGTCCGTTTATCGAGGATATGAGGTAAGGAGGTGGGAACCATTGACGAAACTGAAGCAGATAGCCAAAATTCGCAAGCAGGTGGATGAAATTAGGGAGCAGATACAAGACATCGAAAACTCTGCTAAGCTTCAGGTTGATGAGAAGCAGCAGGTTGTCATTAATGAAACAATTATGAGCCTACTATTGCAACTGGACACTATTCAGGTAACTATTTATTTATATAAATATGTTCAAACTGTGGTGAATTATCTTTTTGTGTGGATTGTTTGTTGAACTTAAGCAAGATTGGAGTTGTTCTGCAGAAAAAGGCAATGTTATATTATGTTTACATTATTTGGTAGCTTTGAGGTGTCTTTCTGCATTTATGTATCCTCCAATTGCATTATTTGTTTCCTCTTATTGTCTGTTCGATATCTTACTACCTTCTTTTATTTGACAGGGGTTACATCCAGATGTTAGAGAGATGAGGAAATCTGTGGCCAGGGAGGTGGTTTGCTTGCAAGAGAAGCTTGACTCCTTTGCCACCCAGACAGCAACTAAGTTACCAGTGGAGAAAGCTTGTAGAGATGATGAGAAGACTACTCAAGAGAATGGTTCTGTACTAATGGAATCAACTTCTAAGCAAGCAGAAACCTCAGAGCTACTTATTAATAGGGATGTGGCTCCTGATGCTAGTCAATCCAATGAAGCTATGGAAACAGCAAGGAGCAATGCAGAAGAACTGAATGAAGTTGAAGAGAAAGAGGTTCTGGAAATGCCATTGATTGATGCTGAATGGTTAGAATCGAAGCGAGAGGAACGTACAAATCACCCTACTTTAGTTGAACACATGAGTTCTATGACTTCAAGTGAGGAACTCGCAGAGGTGCATACAGGGAATGATGGAAGATGTAGCTCTGAAGTGAAGTTGCTTGTTGGTTCCCCTCCATCAGAGAATGTAGAGCAGCCGGTGAAGGACTCCATTGATCTTGATACAGTGAGAGATGAGAAGAAAGACTCTGCAGTAAATGATAAACTAGTGAAGTCAATGCAAATTGATGGAAATTTGGATTCAATAGTGGAGAAGTACTCTAAGGCTGCCCCGATGGTTGCAGAAGAGGAGGCTTCTCGTACACTAGAGCAGGTGCCGTTGGTGAATGATGATCAAGTGGAGGAACTCTTGAAGTCACAAGAAGCAAATGAAGAGGCAATTTCAGGCCCAGTATCTCCTGAAACTATGTTGACTGGAGATGAGTGTGTCGATTCTGTTGGAGAGGAAGTTCTTACAGACATGAACAGAACTTCAGAAATGAAAGTGGAGGACATGAACAGAACTTCAGAAATGAAAGTGGAGGACGTGGACACTCTGTCGGTTGTCAAAGAAGAGTATGATTCCGAACATGTAGAGCCTCCATCAATTTCAGAACCATCTTCACTGGCAGTGCAAGAAAAAGAAGCTGAATGTAAGCCTGTGGAAGAGGAAGGCTCTCTGGAAGATGCAGAAAATCAGCTACTTATTTCTGGTTCTGGTATTGATGCCACAGTTAAACTTGCAACACATGAGCTGGTTGACCAAGGGAACAATTTGGAGGTGGTGTCAGCAGGCAACAATAGGTTAGATGCAGAGGCTATGGTTGTGATGGCTGAGAATCCAATACAAGAAGAGATGAGAGAGTGCAACTCAGATAAAGGAATTTCAGAAGATGATGAAGCAGAATTACCTAGTGAGGAAAATGGGATGAATCAGAGTTTGGACATTTTTGAGGCTACTACTGTCTCACATGAAATTGAAGCGAAAAGTCAGACCCCTGAAGCTGAAGTTGCTTTCAAAGCTTTCACAGAAGTTGAATCTCTCCCACCACTCTCCACTCCAGAATCAGATAAAGAACGAGGTGCTGGTGCTAGTGCTGCGAACAATTCACTGTCTGTTAGCTGTGGTGATCCTGTTCCTTCGAGGGAAGTTGAGTCGCAGAAGGAAGATGAGGCCTTGGCTGGGGAGAACGAGAAACTAAAAGAGATGCTGGAGAAACTGCTTCAGGCAGGGAAGCAACAGCTGACAGTCGTTTCTTGTCTGAATGGGAGAGTGAGGGATTTAGAGAAGAAGCTAGCAAAGAAGAAAAAGTTGAAGATAAGGCGACAAAAGGCGGTTGGATCTTCCTGCATTGAGCTAAAAAATAACCTTGTGAATCAAAGGGCTTCTGCAACTTCTATGGTTTGATTAGTATCTGGATCTCCTCTTCTGTTCAAGGGAAAGAAATTGTATGTGCTTTTTTTTTTTTTTTTCCTTCTCTTGAGAGCTGATTTTTGTATTACTTCAAAAAAAAAGCCGTCATCCTTGTATCTTGCTATAATAAAATGATCGTGTGTTTCTAAACCAGCAAGACTTCTTATAACTCGAACAATCAAATGCACGCATACTCAGTGAATCAAACCTGGATGAGCAAATCATCTGCAAGTATTTCAACCTTTGCTTGAGTGGTTGAATTTCTCTAGCTCGTGAAGTCATCCCAGAGACATGTTGGTTCACATATCAATCATGTTCGGTATCATTTGAGTTGGAAGTGATTAATTGTTTCTTTTCTCCAATCCTCTTTAATGGGTTTTGTTTTTCTAAGGAAAAAAGAAAAAAAAAACCACTCAAGATTCTGTTTTTTATGCTTTGTGGGAGATCATAACAAATCCAGTTTAGCGGCTCTTAAAGATTTAGAAATGTTGAAACTTAGCGGGATATGATAATGATGGACTCCACAAAACATATGGTGACTGCTTATGCACCATGATGGACATATTTATAGCAAGCCACTCATTCTAAAAGATCAAAGGATTATTTTCAAAACAAAATATTATAAAATCCTTTCTTAAAAAGGTGAAGTGATTGTGAGAGGAATTTTTTGTCTTGATTTCGTGGGAAGGTCACTTCTCAAAGTGTTGGGCATTGGCAATTCTTCCGCCATTTCCTCTAAATCATGCTTTTGGAGGCGTCTTAAGTCATGTCTTCGAAGTATGTTAGAAGGAGTGCTAATGAGATGGCGTGCGCTTTAACAAAGTAATGTTTTGGTTAGGGTATAATGCTCTTATACCCTCTACTATTTTGTTGTCTTGTATTCTACAATATTAATATATCTACTTGTATACCTTTCCCATTAAAAAATAATAATAATAATAATAAAATTGTGAGAGGATGACAGAGAATATTATATGGAAGATTGGATGTTGGAAAATAAGATTATTTTAGTGTGTTTTTTTTTGGTAAATCTAGTTTAGTGTATTTGAAGATATCATAAGATGACATTTAGAATTTGGCATTGTTCTAATTAATCATATCAATTTTTTTATCTCCTTCATTTGTAGGCTATGTAACCTGTCTAACCATGTTCATGTTCAATGCAAGGTAACAAAAGTTTCATGAAAAATTAGTCTTTGAAGTTTGCAAACCTCCCTAAACAAAATGGAGCAATTCTCAACTCAGTAACTCTCAACCATCCACCAACATCAACAAGAAAGACAATTTCAGGAAATTGATGAATTCATGATTCAGATAATTAATTGTCACCATGTATGTTCTATCTTGGGTTCATAATAAGGTACACTGCTCATGTTTGGACGACCTTAATTACAATTTATGGGTAAATCCACATTGTTCTTTCTTTGCCACAGCCTCTACCCAATATAGGTACAGTCCCAACAAGTTACAATGATACGAACGGACTCTGGATTACAGATGTCACACAAGAACAACTTTCACGGGGTAACTTCAGCCGAGTAAAGGAACAAATCCATTTAAAACCAAAGAAGAGAAACAAAATAAGAATTGTCAGTCTCGAAATGGCAACCAATCTATAGAGGAAGCAGGTCAATTACAACAACAAAGGCAGTCAAACAGGCTTCCAACAAACTTCATAACCATGCACAGAATCTGCATTGCAAACATTATTTGATTCTAAATCCCAACTGCAAGTTCTATGAATGACCATGCCATTTCTTCATAAAAAAAATAAAAGAGTAATGTCATCACCCACAAAAAATGAAAGAGCCATGTTGATTCAAACATCAATTTAGATCCTTCAACCAAATGCAAGTCCAACGATGTAATCCAATGATATAAATATGATAAAAATCAATATGTGGAAGGGAAAACCTGTAAAGACTTTTCCCCAGTGGAACTTTTAACGCCCACCCCACACCCAACACACCCCCCCAAACCCCCACCCCCACCGTCCCCCACCCCGCAACGCCACCCCACCACAACCCCTTCCAAAAGAAAGAAAGAAAGAAAGAAAAATGGATTCTCTTTTCAAACATGCTTAAGATAAAAAAAAAAAAAAAAAGATGAGAAACAGAAGCTTACAGTAGTACCAAATAAGAATTTCAGTTAGCTTCTTAATGTACCTTCTCTATCTCCAATACGACACTAGTAGTTGGAAGCCATATCATGGTGTGTGTGATGTGGCTGGACCAGCCTAGACAAAGGAACTTTCAATCAGACAGTTGTCACCATCCATCGGATCAATGGAAATGGATGGTCTAGATTAACAATGACATAATCAATAATAATTAAAAAAAACAAAAAATTTTAGCGGCAAACATCGTTTACCCATTCTGTTAGGAATAGCTTCGCTTACGTGGTTAAAATAATTACTGTTAAGTATGCACGAATTGAACATCATTATAGGAGAAAATGCACATGCCGCTCCAGCAAAAGTGCGCATCCAGACCATCACCAAGGTGGGACCCCCTGAAGTTCACCAAGTTTCCTGTGATGAACAGCACCGGTGCAAGTTGCACAGTGCGCAAGAGTGCAGAAGAAAATTGTCTCATTATTGATATCCAACCCACTGGTAAGTGATAATGCTTGAGTGAAAAATGTCTCAGAATAGAGAATCTTAATAAAAACAAAATTATGGAAGAAAATACAACAAACATATTTGGCAAACCAGTTGAGTAGAGCAATGATCAGCCATTGTCCCAACAGGGGTCAAGTTTAAATCTCAAACTCATGAGGACTGTATTTACTTTGCTCTCACCTCAACTATTATGGATTCTATTTAGGATAACTGTAAAATAGTATCCATGTAGGTTTTTTTTTGCTTTTTTTGTGCTAAAATAGTATCCATGATTCCATGTAGTTTCATATACAACAATACTATAAGACTAAGGATTTTACATATAAAAACCTGTTATTTTTTATTCTCACATACGAACAATTCCCAGGCAACAACAGTCGGGCCCGACAATAGGTGATCAGGGGATAATGAAAAAAAAAAGGGTCATTTGACCATTTTCAAAGGGTTTTGTTTAAAAACCAATCATAAGAAAGTAAAAATTCCCTCTAACTATAATAAACTCCACAGTGACCATTGATTAAGTTTAACTTTAAAACGCACTGTCATAGTTTAAACTATGGTAAAAATACCATACTCTAGCTAATTCAAAGAAAAGACAGCAAATTGATATTTAAGTTTTGAGTTAATCTGACCAAGTACAAAGTTCACTATAAACTAGTTTAAGGTAGGGACATTTTTGACAATTTAGAAAACATAGCTAGTTTCGGTCAACATGGTGGAAAACAAGTCTGACTGCTGCTGAAAGTGGTTGACCATCGGCAGGGGATTTTATATGCTTGTATGCAGAAGCCAAGAAATAAAGGTAGCGTTTTTGTGAATGATAGAAAGGCCACATGTTGGTTACATGTAAATTTCCCTAAGAGCTCTAAATTTAGCACCGTGGATTCTTATGGTTTAGTCCCAAATCAGCATAACTAGGTTCCATGAAGGTTAACTCCAGATCATAAATCACTGCATGAAACAGGAATACGCTAGCCTGAGCCGGATTTCTTACTATGGATTTTGTGAACTTTTCCTACTGGCTCTCTTACACTTGAGCAACCCCATAATCAGGTTCTTACTTCTAGGCTGTCACATTATAACTGGGATCAGTCTCTAGCTTCATCATCAACTTAACCATATCTCACATCAAAACTAAGGAACATTTAATCAGTATCAGTATCAGAAGCTACCAAATCAATGTCTGCTGGATGAGCGTCTAATGAACTTCTTGTATATGTCCCCTCCACTGAATAGCATTGCATCACCAAAACTGATGCCCTTATTGACAACTCTGGTGATGCCAACAGGCTTCCAATTGGACCCAATTCAGGACAATCACTCATGTCAATTTGAGTAGCCTCCACAGCTCCCTTGGGCGCTCGACTGACTAGAATCAGATTGCATGAGCTGAAGTCTCGAATGGCTGCTATCATTTCCTCTTTGCTTCCAACTGTCCTCTCCTCATACTGAAATGAATCATCTTCAGCGCTGGCCATTCAGCATTCAGCAAGGAGATTGTCAGATTCTGTGGAGTTGAAATTGCTGTTTGTATTGAATCCGACATTGTCTCCAACCAATGCACCATTTGTGGATTGAAATATGAAGCGCATCACTGTCAGTCGGATCCCAGGGTGCTCTGCCATCCGCATCCCATACGGAAGAGCCTCACAGTCATCGGGGCCACCAAAGAACAGGACAGCAACAGAGGAAGAGACGTCTTTGGCAGGGATTTGCACACTGCCCCCAAGGCCACGGTCTACAAGAACTCCAATCGAACATGGTGCATTCTCAAGCACTTTCTGCTTGACAGACCGGAACTCCATGCGTGCCGACTCCAAGGCACCATCCACCCTTTGTTGCTTGTGGAATGGTAAAATCACAAGAGCCAACCTCTTCATCACTGCTCAGGCACAGATATCTTCATGAATGTTTGAAAGCCGTGAAATTTCTGTCATTGGCCTCATGAAGACCCTGCTCAGTCGCTGAAAAGCTTCAAAAACAATGACAAGTTGTTCAGAATCAGACCATGGCATCCTGTTCCAAAATGGCAGCCCATTCTTCCTCGCCTTGTGCACCATGCAGATTGCTGATGACCTCTCAGAGGGCTCCATAAGGTGCAATGCATAGACACACAGCCTTGACCATCTCTCAGACCCTCTAGAGGCTTCAATGAGATTGATTATTGTTGGAACATTTCTCGTGCTGTGGAAACATGCCAAGATACGAAGTTCAGTGTCTCTGTATTTCCTATGTATGGTTCTATGCTTGTAAGAAGAACTTGGTTTCCTTGCAGGTTTATATATTGCCACAACGACAGGTGTAGTGATAAAGGTCGTGAAAAGAGCCATTAGAATCATTATTGCAAAGGTCTGATCATTCAGCACCTGCAGCAACACATCAAACATTACTTCAAGCAGGGTGGAATCCAAGATCAGATTGCTTGGTTATGATTTGTTATGGATTTTGGATAAATCTAGATTGTAAGCAATCAATTTCAAAGGAGGTAACTTTTATATCCATACAACTATACAAGGACATTTTGACATGCATAGTTTATTGTCTGACAACGTTTTTTTTTTTTTTTTCACATCCAGAATTCATTCATTTCAAAATTTGGCTCCGGTTTGTCAACAATCTTCTCATTCCAAATTAATTCACCATTAAGAAAGGGTGGTGCATGTTGAGAAAAAATGATCATTTCCTTGAATGTAGACCATAAGTCATTAGGTCTCATTAATTTATTGCCAAACATAAGGATTGGGCCCATCATTTCATTTCTTGAGAAGTATTGAAGTCCTAAATTGGCTGAGAAAATTTTTCTATTGATACCAAACAAAGGAAAGCACCAATTTTTTTAATGAAAAACTCTTGGAAACGTCATAGATAGTAGTAAGAACTTAAGCTGGGATAGCAACCTTAATTGACACTGAAAGAACTAAACCGATAAAAAAAATAAAAATATTTATAAACTCATAGTATTTTATAGTTTGGGTATGAGGAAAGCATTACCTTTCTATCCTTACCAATGTTGAGCACAATCAATTCTACCAAGCCCTTTGTATTCATGAGAAATCCAAGAGTGAAAGCCTCACGAAAGGGAATCCTCCAAGCAAGGGTGACAATGACAGTACCCGCAATCTTCCCCAGGCAAGCAGTAAAAATAACCAAAACAAGCAGCCCCCATGACTGAGTGCCCTGAATAGTAGCCGTATTGGTCTTCAATCCGATGGAAGCAAAATACAATGGCAAAAAAAGGCCGGATACAAGATCCTCCACCTTGTCAACCAGTGCACCAGCAAAGGGGCCCTCCTTTGGGATAAAAATGCCAACCACAAAAGCCCCAAAAAGGGCATGAATTCCAATAGTATCAGTGATAAACCCAGCAGCAAGGACAGTGGCAAGGGTAACACATATATAGGTTTCATCTACAGGCTCACCATCCTGACAATGGCAGGCCATCCTGGAAAAGATTGGGCGAAGAATGAAGAATGCACATATGATGAATGCAACTCCACATAGAAGGACCCAAAGGGAGATAAGAGGGGAGTGCCCCGAACTAGATAAGGCAATAGCAAGTGCAAGAAGGATCCACGCGACAACGTCATTGACTGCAGCGGCAGACATGGCCATTCGGCCCATATCAGTAGTTAGAAGCTTGAGCTCAGCAAGGATGCGGGCTAAGACTGGGAAGGCAGTTATAGAGAGGGCCACACCCATGAAGACTAGAAAAGGTGGCCCATGCACACCTTTGGAGATTGTGTGTTTGAGAACCAATGAGGAACCAATCCCAAGCACAAAGGGTATACTGATTCCAGCAGCAGCAATGCTCAGAGATTGTTTTCCTGTCCTCCTAATGGCCTTCAGATTCAGTTCTACTCCTACTAGGAAGAGAAAGAAGAGGAGCCCAATGTTCGCTAGAGTGTCTAAAACTGTGATGCTTCTTTTAGGAAAAAATGCATTTAGATAGCTCTGGCTACGACCTAGAGCTGATGGTCCAAGCAAAATTCCTCCCTGCATGGGACAAAAGTTAACGTCAAATTCTTCTCAACATATGAATGCAAATTAGAGAGTATAATATACCGAGGAATGTTCATGTGCATCCAAATTAGGGACAACATGAAGGGGCCCAACTGGGGCCCTATTGATCACGGGTCTAGCGGGGATGGAGAGACAGACTTGGATGGTCCCAAATATCAAGTTTGAAGTCAATCACATGCCTCTAACCCCTGCATCCGTGACTTATAAGTTTAATGACTTTATGTTAAAGGAAGAATTTGACCTTCAATTCAATGGTCCAATCCATTTGAATTGGTACAAACTAGATGGATCCATTGTATGCAAGGGCTCCTATCACCCATTTGTGAGGACGATTTAGATGGATCATAAAGCCAGCTCTGCTATGCGTCCCTCACTATAGATGGATGCACACGAACACTTCTCACGCATATAGAGTTCTCACAAAAAAAAAAAAAAAAAAGAAAAGAAAAAGAAAAATGGTGAGGGATGGATGCGCATGAATATTATCCTAATATATATAACTTTAATCCTATGAGAAGTATTCTCACACACCTACCGAGATAACTTTTTTTTATGGTCGATCCAATTGTCCAGTGGGGGGGTCCTTATGTATTGCAAGATTTGGATTGACTGATAGATGGGCCCCACCTGACTTCTCATAAAACAGTGGTGAGAACTAGTTCTTATAAGATTATTTCCCATATATATTATATATATATTCCCATATTATATATATTTATATAAAAGGGAAAACCTCCGTCGAGCACCCTGTGCTCATGATAAGGAGCATCGTGTGTCAAAACACTAGTAACGATCTATCCAAGTAGAACATAAAACAAATACCCCCGTGACAGTCACTGATACCAAGTTTGGCACTCATCCGAATCGATTGAACCGTCAGATCAACTTGCACTCATTTTGAACGGTGAAAAACTTGTCGGCCATTGATCAAGTGCTTGGGATGATGATTTAAACCTCCATTGCAATAGAAGGGTTGGTGAGAGCGAGATCTTTCAATCCTCCCGGTCCAATCCTCAAGTGGTGCTCACCCCCCACCATAAGAAAGTAGTGCTCACCACCAGGCAAAGGAGCTCCTTATAATATATATATATATATAGTAGTCATCCAATGCATGCTGTGCGCACTCGATGACTGTGTGTGCACACCTCGACATGGGGCCCCACCTGGGACTGGGACCAAGAGGATAGAAAGATCTCCTTGGGTCCTTCCTCTCTACAAAAAATCAGCCCCATACCCCCTTTGCATCATCTCCATGGGCCTCACAAGTTTAACAATGCATAGTCCATTCGGATTAGTGTGCAGTCGATCTAATGGTCAATTTGACCCAAAATTGGGTGAGGGGAACAATTTAGGGGGCCCTTGTGTGTGGACCATTTGGATGGACCATACAGTGGGCCCCACCCTATGTGCGCACTTGATAACCATATATCCATATTATATATAAGCGCATTTGGTGTGCACAGCCTTATTGTGCACATTTGCTGTTGGGGCCCACCTGGGGCCCCCACAGATCAGAAGACATGGGGTGAGGGGGTGTGGGGGAGGGATGAACAGATCCACTCATAATGGACCTAGATACAAAAAAAGTGGTCAATCTAATTCCTCTAATCTAACCTGTTGATCCATGGCCTATAAGTTTAATGGCTTCATATTAAAGACAAAATTACATGCCAATTCGATGGTCCAGTCCATTTGGTATGTGCACAGTGTCCAATGACTATTGAAGGGAGGCCTCTGTGTGTGAAGCGGTTGAATGGATCAAAAGGTGGGCCCACTAGAAGTTCTCATCATAATGATGCATCATAAGAATGTATAAGAATATTTCCCATATATGATATATAAGGTCATGTGCCTATACATCCTTATTGTACGTACCAACTATTGGGTCCCACTTGGGATCCCACATATTAAGGGATAGAGAGGATCGAAAGACCCATGTGGGACCACCCCAAAAATCAAATTTGAAGTTAATTTAATACTCATGGGCCCCACTATGTGGTATGTATTGTATTATTGTAAGATGGTGCATGCAAGATGTACAAGATGATTTTCCACACATATATCATCCACATATATTTATATAATTACTAAATACAGAAAAGTTTAAGAGAATATGATTTTCAACCAATTAAGTGATCGTCCTTGGCACTCATGGCATACGCGATAACACATACACATTCATGTATGGGGGAAAGCAAGTTACGCTCTATCCAAAGAAATCAGAACCACCGAGAAAGAGAACAAGAGCAATTATCACATTAGAAGTGGTTTATGTCCACCATGTTTATAGAAGCAATCAGAAAAAGACTCGAGTTCGAGGACAAATTCTTCTTTTAACTTGGGGTGAATGATGTAGAACAGGCCCACAAGTGATCCCCATTCAAGATAGCTTACGGATTTTTTATATTTTAATTAGTAGATTTCTAATTGAATTGCTATTTGGGTAGTATTCTATTTTAATTAAGTCTTCTTAGGCCCTAAGTTTCCTTTTCCTATTTATATTTCATGGAAAAACTTTATTTCTCAGACTTGATTAATGAATAGAATTGTCGGTTTTATCCATAGAGAGGTATATCCTCATGTTGAAGTCTTTTTGAGGTATCCTCGGACACATGCTACGACACTTCCCACAAGCCCCAATCCTAGGGCTTGCATCATCCAGTAAAGTAATCCCCTTAATTGGGTGATTACATCCTGTAATTGGGCAATTGCAAAATCAATGCACAACTAACCATTCAATACAATAGTTCTGTACAATAAACTCTACTATGGTTGGAGGGTCCATATGTCACATGAGCCATTATATATATATATATATATATATATATCAGTGATATTCAGGTGAGAACTGTTCTTACCTACATATCGTGAGAACTTTTTATATGGGTCCCACTTGGAGATAGGACAAGGGGGATGGAAAGATCCATGTAGGACCACCTCAGATATCAAGTTTGACCCCAATCATATATCCCTAATCCCATCATCCGTGGCTTACAAATCCAATCCATTCGATTGGGGTACAGTCGATCCAACGGTCCAGTAAATTTAGATCTAACTGAAACTTGAGGCGTATAATTATCAGGGGGCCACATGTATATTGAAAGGTTTGGATTGAGTGATAAATAACCCCACCTAGAGTTCTCACAAAAAAAAAAATGGTGAGAACAGTTCTCACTTGAATATTTTCATGTGTGTGTATATACACCTCCATCTTTTATCATTTCTATTTGCCCAACAATTTGATAATTGATTCGGAACATGATTGCCTCAATTCAATTTTGCACCAAAGTTGAGCTCCTTTACTTTCTAAAAGAAAGAGTCACAATTGATATAAACTTTACCATTTTTATATAACTTGGCCATTCTTTATAAAATGGAATACTTACTGATCTTCTGGGGATAGAATACCCATGTATGCAAATATGTTTGCCCATGTTTATTTATACACAAATATAATGCTAACTATTCAGTATGTTTGTTCTTAGATGAAAGATCATTAGTAGTCTGAAAAAGAGACAAAAGTTGCGGGTAAAAATAAAAGTAGCAAGAAGCTCAATGTAAACAAAACTCCATGCCACAAATGGAAAAGTTCATAAAAAAGAACTTATAATCATCTCTGCAATCACCCGAGGCTGCCTCAAAGGCTTGAGAACAAAAGCAATAGATGTGTGAGTAAGAGCACAAGACATAATTGCAAAATGGCCAAAGGAAGCGCAAAGTTAAGAGGATTATCTCCTTGGAAAGCTCCATTTGACGTAGCTGCCATCTGAGATGGACATACATGTGATGTAGAATTGGCCATTACACAAAAATCCTCAAAAAGATTCACTAAAACGAATTTACTTATGAAGCCCTGAAACAAATACTGCTTAAATTAGAACTTTTCTGAATGCACAATTGTTCTTTTATGCTAAAAAAGTAGTAAAAGCATGCTAAAGAAAGAACAACATTGTAGGTGGCACAAAAATGACTCAAGATGACTATACTGGCCATGTGAACAAGGCAAGGGCTTGGGGATCATTCTTGATCCATAATTTCGAAAACCCATCATTTTCTCAATTGATTTGTAAAATTGAGTGACTTCTCAAGCAAAAACTAACTCTGAAATAAAGCCCATTGTGCATTTCTAGGTTATGGTATTTTGGTAAACCCTATGGCTGTTGTTAATGTGCTTAATTAAGCAATCCGCCTATGAACGTCTTTTTTTTTTTTATTAAATCAAGATGAAACAGCTGTTACTTCTAAGAAGATACAACTGCAATAACATCTCTTATGGTGCTTGATTTAATCACATCCTTAAAGGACTTATCATAACGACGCCCATATTCTAGACTACAATCCTTGGCCACCAAACTCTCTTTATATCAATCCACAAAACCATTTGCTCTAACCCTAACTTTGCCCAGCAAACTCTTATGCAGAGGAAGTGGTTTGCCCATGTTTATTAATTAATTATTTTGACCATCCATTTCCTCTCTCATGGAATATAATAGCTTGGCTCTTGTATCTGAAATAATTGATATAAACATTACTTTCCACAAAACGCCTTTGTAAATGACAGATTCTTTTGCAGGAATATATCTCTATGAGTTCCTTGCTTGAAACTGTGATGATCTGGATTGTAAGAGGCACCAAATTGGTGAATGCAGGAGACGAGTAAGACATTCTTATAACTACACTGTCATTGCACAATGAATGGGTTAACTTTTAGAGCTACTTGATAATAAACTGCTATAGTCATTAGAGGGTGACTGCTTTATATCTTTCCGCATAACCAACACCACTCTACCAGGGGAAGTGGGAATTTGATTTTTCTGGTTATGTGAATCAATTAGTTTCTTTTAAGACTAGCCATTATGGTGTTCTCGGTTTCTCCCAATGCTGTGTGGCTATGATTCGGAAGGCTATATTGATGAAACTCATCGTGCCACCACTCCTGATGATGCTAAAGAAAATCCAGCTTATAGTTCCGGGCATAAGCAAGATCAAATCTTGCCTGGGTAGTTTTAATCATCTCTCTTTGACTGTGTCCTTGCAAGTGTTGTCCATCTCAAGAACTCTGCTGCTGTTTGCTCCTTCCCTGAGCAAACAATTTGCTTCTTGGTCTCGAGCTCATGTGATGCAGTTGCCTCTGGAGCTGTACACACTTAAAAGGGAAGCCTCTGTATGTCTGATTATTTTCACAAGGCCAAGGGTGATGGTCTTGCTGCTGCCAAACATCCTATCTCTGATTATGAATTTATGATCGCATCCTCTATATTCTAAGTAGCCTTGGATCTGACTATGACATGTTTGTCACATCTATCATAGTTCGTCTAGAGAACATCACCATTGATGTTCTTCATGGCACGCTTCTTAACCAAGAATCAAGGTTAGAGAAAAATGTTGTTTCACTTGACTCATCAGCAGGCAATGTTTCCACTCGTGGCCATGGTAAGTCATCACACCAATGACATCAGTCAAATAATCAGGGCTGTGGGCAAGGCTGTGGTTGTGGGTGATCAGCCCCATACCACCAGCCCACCAAAGGAACTTGCCAAGCGTGCAATCGCTATGGTCACTCTAAGTTAATGTGTCATTGCCACTTCGATCATTCATTTCAAGTGGAAAACGCACCTTCGGCACCTATGGCTGCCCCATCTTTGGTATCCTGATTCAGGTGCCACTCATCACTTAACTGCCGAACTTTGCAATTTGAATTCACCTTCAGAATTCATTTGATCAGATTCTGTTAAGATAGGTAATGGAACAGGTATGGTGATCTCACACATTGGGCATTCTTCCCTTGGATCTCCTATGCATGCCTTTGCCTTTGATAATGCTTTACATGTCCCCTCTGTTTCTAAAAATTTACTTTCTGTCTCCAAATTTACTTCTAATAATAGTGTTTAGTTTGGATTCCATTCCCATTCTTTCGTTGTTAATGATTGGCTATCAGGGAAAATTCTGTTGCACGGCCAGAATAAAGGTGGACTCGACTGTTTGCATGCCAATCAATCAAGCGTCCTCATTGGAGAACGGATATCATTGGAAGTGTGGCACAGCTGTCTCGGCCATCCAAGTTCACATATTGCTGAACACGTAGTTTCTCAATTTGGTTTGCCTGTACTCAATATGGATATGAGTTTTTGCTCATCTAGCCATAAACTTCGTTTCTTTGATATCATCTCTGTTGCTAGAAATCCTTCAGATTTAATTTTGTTTCAGACATTTAGGGCTCTGCTCATATTATTTGTTCCCACGGGCGTCGCTATTATGTTCATTTTGTTGATTCCTATAGTCGTTTCACTTGGTATTTTCCTCTTTATCAAAACTCTGATTGTTTAATGATATTTTAGAAGTTTAAATTGCATGTTGAAAATTGACCTGGCTACAAAATTAAAAACCTCCAAACAGCTGGTGGTGGTGAGTTTCCGAAGTTAAAAATTTTCTTAGAAGCTAATGGAATAACCCAATCGCTTTTCATGTCCTCTCTCCTCATACACATGAACAGAATGATCTTGCCGAACAACAGCACCATCACATTGTTGAAATGTGTCTTCGCTACGCTGACCAATGGCTCACTTCCACCAAACTAGTTTTAAAAGTATGGTTGTGAATGTTTTCCATGTCTTCGGCCCTACAATAAGCACAAGTTGGATTTTCAGTCCATGCCCTAAAGGTCCTACTCATCATCGTCGTTATAAGTGTCTTCAGCGCACATCTGGCGGTGTCTATATTTCCCTACATGTGGCCTGTAATGAAGAAAGTTTTCCTTTTTTCTACATCTCTACCAGACAACCCCAAAACCATGCTCCACAACAATTCTTGTTCCACCGGCTCAGTCCCCATCAGCCATCAGGACCACCTCATCACAATACTGTTTCTTCCACTTCCCAAACAGCGCCATCACAGTTCCTTCATGTAACGCTGCTGCCCCACATGCCCAATCATCTGCAGTCTGCACCTATTCTCTCCAGCCCCGGTCCTCCCAACACTCAACCCATGGTCACACGGCCAAAGCAAAGTCGGGGGTTTTCAAGCCCAAGGTTCCTCCTATCTCTACAGTCCCTCCTCTTTCTCAGGCCCTCATGTGTGCGTGATGATCAGCCCGACGTGCTATTACCCAAGTCTACAAAGACCCCAGTCGGTGACTAGCAATGGTGACACGCCCCGGTCCCAGTCCCGGTGAGGGTGTCCCATCTCACACGTCATCTTAACACCTGCGTAGGGATGGATCCCAGAGTATCTCAGGTCAATCGCGCATCAATACACAATCATCAATCATCATTGGAGTAAGAATCGGGATCCACTTACGAATTTTCCCACGGTGACAGTAAGTGTATCTATTAAGGTCCCACGTCACCACGGGCAGCTCATGCCTTAATAGAAGATAGTCCTGTATGCGTGACAGGTTCACTGCAATGACGTGCACTTCATCCTAATTTTTCTTATGACATCAGCAAAGCAAAAGAAGTGACAAGGTGGAAAAAGAGAAGGCCCTTACTTTCGTTCGAAACATGGTGGGAACCATTTCCCCTTCTTCTTGTTGAAAGAGATCTGCAGAAATAAAGAGGGTCCTTGTACTTGGAATCCTCCAAGAGGTTCTGGATTTCAAGAGGCGGGAGTTTGAACTTAGAAGTACATAGCTGTCGGTGGTTCCCGAGTCCCAAGCCAGTCGAAGTCAGTGGCCCACCTTCCAGTAATACCCAACGTCGATGCATATTGGTTATGTGAGATTACCGTTTGGTGTTCAATGTAAAGCAAAAATGGGATCGTGAAATTTGTTCTCTAAAGGGACTAGAAGGATGTTAGGAGGGGTCTATGTTTTAAGAAAAAAAAAAACAGGGGTGTAAAGTTTAGAATAGGTATATGAACATAATGCAACATCAATTTTACGGTGGGATCTAAACATTTTCCTGGCCACTTCTGTAGCCCTAGTCCTAAACTCTATAACCTTCATCCAAGACGTACAAGTTTAATAGGGTACAATTTATTTGAATGCATGTAAAATCAATTCAAATGTTCATCCCTTCGATTCGATGCAAACCAGAGACGTGTGAAATTCAAAGAAGTGTGTTTTGCTATGAGATGGACCATCAGGTGGGCTCACACAGATCATGCGACTTGCACAGAATGAATGTCCAGCTATATGAGGGACATATAAAGAGAAAAGTAAAGAGTTATTGAGTGTGAGGTATTTAAGTTGATTTAAGCGTCGGGTTTGCTCCGTCGTGTCACAAGTTCGACTCTCACCTCTTGCATTATCCGATTAATATATATGCTACCATTTATATATATATATCCTCTAAGGAATAGTCATTGTTCATCAAAATTGAGTCACATCAGGGGAGGTTAAAGGTTTAAATGCTGAACTGACAAGGGATACTTGGGTCATTAAAAAACATGTGAGGTATTTAAGTTTATAGAGATTTCTTTCTTTATTTTTGTCTTGCTTTGTCACTTGTTCTTATTTCAAGATTCGTATAATTCTCAAATTTCCCATCATCATCATCATCACAGCTTTCTCTTAATTATATTGGAGTTGGCAATGTGAATTTTGTTTCTCTCTAATATAAAAATAGTTTCGATACCCACTTTAATTTATTCAAAATTGAAGACTTGGATACTTAAAAAAATCGGATTCCATTTGTAGACCTAATCATGGCGTACCACATTTGGATAAATTCTATTTGACATGAATCATATCAAAACTCAAACCCAATAATCAATGTGGTCGAAAAGAATCTTATGCTTGAATTTGTTAATATTGGACTAGCTTCAAAACCCGTGCTAATCACACATATAACCAATCTTGTAGCTTAAATATTCATTTATTAAAAGATATCCATCCAAAAATTTTAAAAAGAAAGTACAAGGAGAAAAGGTTATCAAATACATGTTTATGAAATCTAACATGTAAGAGTTATTGGCAAGAAAAAGATAGAGGAAAATTAGAGAAGAAAAGGAATTATAGAATATGGGTGGAAAGGAGAAGTGAAACTTTGAAAAGTGAATAAGTGGGTGATTTGGATAAATAAAGAGATAAAAATATAGTTTTGCACAAGTGGAGAGAAAACTGAATTTAAAAAAAATAAATAACTAACTTTCAAAATGAGAACTGCCAATTATAATATATTAAGCTAGTTAAATCCAATTGTCAATTTCATGCCAATTTTAGATTTAGTTTTGATTCATCTACAATTTTTGACCTCCTACTAATATTAGCCCTCCTAATACCCCTCTACGTCCCCATTAATAAAAATACTTTAGTGGCCTAACTAATGCCCCACTAATGACTCATTAATAAGAATTGTTTTGTTTCCACTAAAACCTCTTCATTCTAATTCAAACATGAAGGTGATATACCTCTTCAGCTCCTACTCTTCCTATCTGTTCTCTAAAGTGCAAAATTCTATAATTCCTATAATGGCTAAAAATCATGGATGATATGCATGCCTTATTACAGCTCTCTCCATCGATCTAGAACCCAACTTCAACATGTAAGAACACTGTCCTGTCTCTTTTCCCTTTGAAGCCCTAGTCACAATAGTCACTCTGGTATAGGGTTCTTTTAAGCAATCACTTAAATCAAGGTTTTTTTTTTAACTTCATTTTACATCAATAGGTTACCATGTTTTATTTTCTTTTGATTTGGCTTTTTTTATTCTCAAGTAAGCGACTTTTTCCCACTTTTGTGGCCATTCTTTCACTCATTTTGGCAATTGTAGTTTATAATACTTTCTTATTCTTCTAATTAAATTAGTAAATGAGATTTTCATTACCATTGGTTATAGTCTGAGAGAGAACTTTTTCCTCAAAACTTTTTATTTTCTTTTTCCCCCCATCTAACTACTTCCATTTGCGATGAAGACCTCATGTACTTTCTTTAATTTGTACTTAAATCACAAAATCATTTATTTAATTTTTGTATTATTTTATCTTTTTTATGGAGAATTATCGATTCACAATATAGGGAATAGTACCAATTTTTTTGTTTATGTTTAAATTACTTTATTTGTTATATATATATATATGACTTCTATTTGCTTGTGCTAAGCACGGGGGTATTTTGCTAGTTAAAATTGAAAGCAAAAACCTTTGAGCTTAATATATTATAATGGGTCCTTTATGTAACCAGGTAATCTCGATCCATTGACGGCCTCACACGTTTGGAAGTGGATCTAACCGCTAGATAGATTAATTACCATTTAGCAATGTCACAAATATAGTTCTTCAAATATCATTATCTCCACTTAATGTTAGTGTATTTTCAAATTTGAGGCTTCCTCAGATGATAAAAATTAAGTGTTGGAATAAATAAATTCATCTCTTTAAATGATATCAAATCCTAAAGAATTAAAAATAAAGGGAAGTTACAACTAATGTGTTTTTTTTATAGGATTTGTACTATTTCATTCCAATTTTATTGTAATTTTATCATTTTTCACACGGCATTTTCAAGGATATTTCAAAAATATCACATTATGGCAGAAAAAAATATTTTAATACAATTTTGTGATATTTTCAAAAAATGGCCGATATCTTTGGGAATAGATCACTATAAGGTGGATATTAGACCAATTGATTCTATAGTGTCAACAGCCGGATTCGGTTTACTATTCAAAGCTGTAATGAGTTGGATCCGATTTCAATACAGGGTTTTGACTATTCTGTTTGCTTGTTTGTTTGGTTTTTTTTAATAACATAATTGATTAACTAATTGAAGACGAAAGTACAAAATCAACCATACAACAGCCGTTTGTTTCATGTAATAGAATTTCTAAAATAACTCTTAGAGACTTGTAAGTTGTAAGGATTAGTATTTTTATGAACTCTTGAGACTTGAAAGACTTGTGTTTCTAATTCTAAGAACTATATGAGACTTGTAAGGCTAGTATTTCTTAAAAGAGGAATGCCACCTAGACGAAGGGATGGGACGAGCGAACTACCTAATCAATGATATAGCTTTCGGTTAACTTGTCAGAATTAGTTGCCTTGCTGGGAAAGAGAAGCTACAATTGAAAACTAGTGTTAGGTTTTTACCTTACTTTTTTTTTTTTTTTTTTTTGCAGTTGTTTCATTCCCCTTATTTCGTTTCTCTTGAATGAAATTAAACCTGACAAATGGATTGGGTTGACCAAATTAAAGTCGGGTCAACTCGAATCCGAATTTGTTAGTTCAAACCCTAATCCGATTTGTTTTTAAAACGGATTGAAAACCTTCAACCCACACTTGTGGCCAGTCAACCCGACCCGACCTGCCTAACCGGAATGTGATGCCAGTTGGCTCAAGTTAACCTAATATATTTAATTTCTATTTTATATATGATTTAACTTATTTTGTGTGCCTTAATTTTATTTGTAAAGCTCTCATTACATCTAGATTCACTTAAAATGTTGCATTGAGTATGAATTTATAATTTATTAGTTTACAAAGTGTAAAAAATGAGGAATCTATAAATATTTTCTAGCCCATTTATTTTTATAATCCCTTTTTTTGTTTTTATTTAATTTTATAATTTCATATTTGAATATGAGTATAAGACTCATCAACGATATAGTGTTTCATTCATATCCATATTTTAGAGGTAAATTTATATGCCAAGATAAAAAAAAAAAACACATCAATATTTCAACTATAAAAACATCAAATTATCAAGTAAAAAAATAAATTTTATATTCTAAGCATTAAAATTTTATATAACTCATCTATAAAAGATTAAGAGTACGGGTTGATAAACCTTAATCTTAACCCGACTCGTACTTCAAATGGGTCGGGTTAGACAGGTTAGAAGCAGGTCATGCCAGGTTGACGAGTTAGGCTGAATTTTGTCGGCTCTAAGTGAAACTCACAATGGGCACACTATTGAAAATCAAAACCTCCCAAAATTTATGACCTCTTTTACATAAAGTACCGACATTTTCTCTGGCAGTGATAGTAAGATTGATCATTTAGGTTTAAAATGGGGTCCATATATTAAAAATCCAATGCACTCGCAGTAAATACAATTCCTTTGTTTGGAATGTCCTGCATTGTGATTCCTAAACATAGGTTCCACATGGAAATTTTTTAAAAGGTGGACTCCATTCTAATTTTAAAGTTGGATCTCATATTGTAATTTTCAAAAGTGGGTTCCATACACAACAATATCCGACGGTGCAGCTTGTAAGCTAGCTCTCTCATCTTCTTCTCAATGATCGCCCACATCTACTCTGCTTTTCCACATGGGTTTTTGGCTGCCGGGGCTCTTTGCTGATGGTGATACGCATGATTTCATGTCCATGACAATTTTTTAGCTAATGCCTAAGGTTCGGTTTTCGCAATAGATAATGAATCGTGTTTCAATTTTAATTGTAAGTGGGAACTTACAAAACTGCCCAACATTCATACCTTCCTCAGCTACAAATTGCAAGACCAAATCAGAAACGAAAAGATCACAGCCGTTACAATCTTAAAGAAGCGATACCACAGTAGAAAAACAATGGCAAAAACAGTAAAATACCCATATCACATTTTGTTCAGTAAGATTTTGGTGGATGAGAAGGAATCACGTGCTTAAGTTTTCTGGTCTGCCTCTGTTTGATGGTAAACTCGAAAATTTTAGAAATCTTTCATCACAAGGGAGTATCAACGATTTTATCATCTGGGATTGATCTCTGTTTAACTGATCATGGAAGTATTTGGTTTTAGATGTTTTGGCTGAACTTTTCCACTAATATCCCAAGAAAACCCTCAAATTTCAAAATATTCTAAACTTCTCTCTGGACACTAACAACATCCAGGTAGGAGAAAAAAAGAGGATTTAGGACACAAATCATCCATGGGAGGATGATAAGTGGCTAGACATGGGATCAGGGGGGGTCACCATTTCCCTCTTTCCTTATGGTGGGCCCCACTCACACCAAGGTGGCCCTTTGACAGTTATATCAGCTCATCAGGACTTGGGAATAGGATCCTCTGGGGCTTTCACTTCTACAGAAATCCTGCATTTAAGTAGTGGAACTCTTCCATTGGTGGCCGCCTTCCCATTGTATGGGGCATCTCAATTTTTACCAATAGAAGTTGGTACCACTATAAAAATAATCGTTGGATAAAAAATGTGATTAATGAGTAAGCAAAAGATTGCAGTGGGACCAGACCAATTCCAACTTGGGTAAAAATTAAGAGTTATCCAACATAATGGAAAGGCTGAGATTTTTAATATGCAAGGCCCACTGAAAAGTTCTTTGCACCCCATAAAAATTTAACTGAGTCAAAGCCTCAAAATAATCCGGACTCGCCCATCATACTTTTCCTTGTTTGAAATGCAAAGCAAAGGAGGAGAGAAAATGTGAAAAAAACACTTACCTTTCCATCTAAAGATGATGGGAACGATTGAAAAAGAGAAGAAGTCTTTCTTCTTTCCACAAGCACTTCTTCTTTTCTTCTTCTGAGGCTCGCTTCCACTTAAGCGAAATTTCGGTATGTGATAAGACGAAGGGTCTGAGTGCGGGTAGGTAGTCCCTGTGTATACAGAGAAGAGGACCCAGAGATTTAAAAGTTAGATTCGGTCCAAATCACTTCCTGTAGTCGGACGTTGACATTCAATATTAATCCTTTTTTTTTACTTCTCTATTTGAAGGTTGGGTCATTACAGAGTTGAATTCAATTTCTGCTCTGGTTCTAACATAGAACCAATGATTTGTATCCAAATCCGGCATTGACTTAAAAAAAAATCTGAAATAGGATGTTAGATATGGTTCATCATAGGTTATTGAAAGTGGTTGAAAATGTTAGATATCGATCATCATGGGATATTTGACATTTTCAATGATCTCTAGTGTTAGATATTGTTCATCATGGGGTTGACCTAATCATCATGGTTTTTTGTTCTTAGAAAGGCAAAAGCAGAAGGAAGAGAGAGAGAGAGAGGGAGAGAGAGAGAGAGAGAGTAAAAAAAAAAAAACACCTCACCTTTCGTTCCAATATATGAAGGGAACGACTGAAAAGAGAATAAGCTAGCCTTTCTTTCTTCCACATGCACCGCTTCTTCTTGTTATTGTTGGTGTTCTTCCTGCTTATTACAATCCTTAAAGAGACCATAAAGCTAACAGTAGGTGCCAAGCTGGTGGAAATCAATGTCCCACCTTCCGACAATACTGAACGTGAAATGCAATATTGGTCATAAAATGAAGTGGGGTGGTGAAATTTGGCATGTAAATAAAGGGACTGATGGATGGTTGGTGGGGCCTGTGTGTATATTAAGAAGAAACAGAGATTTAATGGGTGTTTAGATTGTGTCCGTGAACATTGTGCAACACTGATTTTATGGGAGCTGAAAACATTAGACGTGGGGCCCAACCAAGGGATGGTAATGTTAGAGCCATGCACACACCACAATGAAGTAAAAACACACAATCACACACACAGTAAACACGAGAATTTACGTGGTTCGGCAAAATTGCCTATGTCCATGGACACGAGGATTTCACTATTGAAGAAATCTCTCCCTCTTCCTTACAAGCTTTCTCTCTGTATTCCCTTCCCCTTTTGCTGTCTTTCTTAGTTACAAAGAACTACCAAAAGGAATATATAAAGAGGAAAAAAAAGGAAACAACCCTAATTAACTGGGCCCTCCACTCAGGCCCAATAAGGACCTTTTAAGCCAACCCCAACAATCTCCACCTTGGCAAAAAATGTCCAACCCTTTGAAAAATTATTGAAATGTGTTTAGAACATATACTTTGTGGGAACCCCATCCCACCATGATGGCACCCCAATGGAGATGAGGTGCACTTTCACTCTTTAACAAGAGGAGAGATTGAGCAAGTTCAAGCAATGCTTGAATTTTTCTGTAGTCACTGGCTTGATAAGCATATCAGCTGGATTATCATATGTGTGAATCTTCTGAATGGAGATCTCACCTGTAGCAACCCAATCTCAAATTCTATAATATAAGCAAAATTGATTTTTGCTTGATACCCATATCATTTACCAAACCTCTCAACCAAATTACTTCCTTAGAAGCATCTGAAGTTGCCATGTATTCTGCCTCTGTAGTGGATAATGCAGTTGTAGACTGAAGCACCGATCTACAACTTATCAGTCCGCTAGCAAGTATGTAGGCATGTCCTGTAGTAGATCTTCTCTTGTCTATGTCTCCTGTGAAATCAGAATCTACACATCCAACTACAAACTCTGACCTCTGTTTTCTTTCAAACAGAATTCCCAAGTCTTTGGTATCCTTCAAGTACCTTAGAATCCATTTTACGGCATTCCAATCCTCTTTTCCTGGATTCGCCATGTACTTACTCACTACACCCACTGCTTGAGCTATATCTGATCTTGTGCAAACCATGGCATACATCAAACATTCTACCGCATTTGCATACGATATCCTGGATATTTCTTCAATTTTCTCTTCATCATTCGGACATTATCTAGCACTTAAACAAAAGTGACTTACAAGAGGAGTAGACACAGGCTTAGCATTTAGTATATTGAATTTTTCAAATACCTTTGAGACGTACTTTTTCTGTGATAACCACATCCTTTCAGCCTACATGTTTCTCCTACTTTCCATGCCCAACATTTTTGTAGCTGCTCCAAAGTCTTTCATGTCAAACTCTTTTCTCAATTGGGACTTGAGTTCATTAACTTTTGACATGTCATTACATGCAATAAGCATATCATCCACATAAAGAGCAAAATAATAACAAAATTATCATTTAAAATTTTGTAATAAACACAACAATTATACTCACATCGATGGTAGCCGATCTGCAACATGTAAGAGTCGAAATGCTTATACCATTGTCTTGGAGATTGTTTCAGTCCGTACAATGATCTATTCAACTTATACACATAATGTTCTTTTCCAACTTCCTTGAATCCTTCAGATTGCTTCATGTAAATTGTTTCTTCCAAGTCACCATGAAGGAATGCTGTCTTTACATCTAATTGTTCGAGCTGCATGTCGAACTGTGTTACCAATGCCAACAACACCCTGATAGAAGTGTGTTTCACAACTGGGGAAAAGATCTCATCATAATCAACTCCTTCTTTTTGTGAGTACCCCTTTGCTACTAAACTTGCCTTGAACCCTGGTTCTGCATTTTCTTGCAAAGCTTCTTTTCTCCTAAACACCCATTTGCAACCTATTGTTGTTCTATCTTTGGGTTTAGGAACTAACTCCAAGACTGAGTTTTTTTGGAGAGATTCCATCTCATCCTTCATAGCACCCATCCAACCTTGTCTTTCACTGCTTTCCATAGCTTCTTGAAAAGAAGTTGGATCACCATTGTTGGTAATAAGAGCAAAATGTACTTCATCCTCATCCCATCCATACCGTTGAGGTGGCTTGATGGTTCTCTTTGCCCTTCCTTGTGCTAGACTTGAGGGTTCCTGCTGAACCTCACGTTGTTCCTCACTTCCAGATGTACCAACCTCCGATGAACTTTGAGCTTGTTCCTTGGTTGTATTATCTGCAAAAGGAACAACTTCGGTAACTACTTTTTCAACACTGTGCCCTTTGACTTCACCGTCATGTTCTCTATTCAACATAAACGCTTCATCAAACACAACATCTCTGCTGCATGATTTTTTCTTATTTTTTGAATCCCATAGTTTATACTCCTTTACACATTTCTCAAAACTGAGGAATATGCATTTGAGTGACTTGGAGTTTAACTTAGATCTTTCATCACTAGGAATGTGTACATAAGCTGGACAACCGAATACCTTTAATGAAGAATGGTCCACCTCTTTACCTATCCACACCTCTTCTGCAACTTTACAGTCAAGAGGTCTTGATGGTGACCGATTGACCACATAGCATGCGTGGTTAACTGCTTCTGCCCAAAAACTTTGAGGCAACCCTGTATGAAGTCTCATACTCTTTGCTCTTTCTAGAAGTGTCATGTTTATTCTTTCTGTAACTCCGTTTTGCTGAGGATTCTTTAGAATAATGAAGTGCCTTATGATGCCTTCATCCTTGTCAAACTGTAGAAACCTGCTATTTTTGTATTCACCCCTATTATTTGATCTTAGATACTTGATTTTTCTGCCTATTTGATTTTCTATTTCTGCCTTCCACTCTTTGAATATAGTGAAGACTTCAGATTTCTCTTTCATAAAATAGACCCAAACCTTTCTTGAAAAATCATCAATGAATGTCACAAAGTAGTATGCTCTACCTTTTGACATAACCGGGGCTGGTCCCCACACATCGGAGTAAATATAATCCAGAATATCACTGCTTCTACAACTGTTGCCTGCAGTTTTAAATGACACATTTTTTTGCTTGCCGAAAACATAGAATTTACAAAAATCCAACTTGCATGTTTTCACACCCTTTAACAACTACCTTTTGTGTAGTTCTAACATGCCTCTCTGACTTATATGCCCTAGACGCATATGCCACAACTGAGACTCATCATCACTGGTTTTATCATTTGTGGATACTGTGACTCCACCTACAACTGTGTTTTCTATAAGCTTATACAGGTTGTTCCCCACTCTGGTACCTTTTATTAATACCAGAACACTTTTAGATACTTTAAACAAACCATCTTTTGCCATGAATGTGCACCCTTTAAATTCAAGCAAACCTAAAGAGATTAGGTTTTTCTTGAGTGCTGGCACATGCCTCACATCACCCAAGGTTCTCACAACTCCATCTGCCATTTTAATTTTAATGGTGTCAATTTCAATGGTCTTACATAGTGCATCATTACCCATTAGAATACTACCACCATTACATTCATCATAGGTATCAAATCAATCACGATTAGGGCACATGTGATAAGAACAATCAGAGTCTAAAATCTAAGCATCAGATAAATGGTTACCTTGCAAGACGGATAGGAGTTCCACTTCAGTTTCTGAAGCAATGCCGGTGGAGTCACTGTTGGCAACTTTATTTCTAGCTTTGTTCTTCCCATCTTTAGACGCCTTGTATTCTCTACAATTTTTCCTCCAGTATCTTTTCTTTTTGTAAAAGAAGGACTCTGAGTTTTTCTTGCTTCGTGATTTTGATCTAGAGTTGTTTCTCATTGGATTTGCCATGTTCACTAGAACTTACCTTCACTAAAAGTCCCTCTGCATGTGAACTAATTTTTGTGGCCTTTTTCCTTGCAGCATTGGAGATGATGTCTTACGTAACATCCTCGAAATTAAGTGTGTCTTTTTCATAGAGCAGTATAGTCACGAAATGATATATGAGTTAAGAAAAGAATTCAACAACAGCAAGGACTTGTCTTCTTCATCAAATTTCACATCGAGCCTCAACAAGTTATTAATCATTCTGTTGAAAATCTTCATGTGCTCCAGCACATCACAACCTTCCTCCATTTTTAACCCATACAATTATTTCTTGAGATGCAGTTTGTTTGTGAGATTTTTTTCCATATAAAGACTCTCGAGCTTCTCCCATAGACCCTTTGCAGTCTCCTCTTCCATGACGTTGTATATGACTTCATCAGAGAGGTAGAATTGAATAGAGCTGACTGCCTTTTCATCTATGTCTGCCCAATTTTCATCTTTTATCTTATTAAGCTTCTTTTCTTTGCCTAACAATGCCACCTTAATACCTTGTTGAATCAAGATATTTTTCATTTTCCGCTGCCATAAACCAAAGTTTATTCTTCCATCAAATTTTTCAATTTCAAATTTGATACCTCCTGCAGTAGAAGTTCCCGTTGTAGCCATGATAAATCTAAAGATGATCCAAAAAAACAACTCACCCAAATATCTGCTTGTCAAACTACCAATGTACTTTGTTCACATTGTAGATCTCGTCACCAGGATTCCACTGGAAAAAACAGAACTCAATTCCGAGTCCAGATGACTCCGAAAATTGAGTTTGAATTTTGACCGTTGAATCTGGTCAAACTGGTCAACCTACTGACGTTGGATGACATCAGCACTACTGCTGGACTGAGCTTCTGCAGACGGGTTCAGGTCAACCTGACCCGAACTGAAAACTGATTTGTTCTGACGGGCTGGGCTGGGTTGCAGAATCGGGCAGGTCCAACTGACCCGTGCCTGACCTGGATCCGGTCTATGACTGGGATGGGTTCTGTTGTGGGTCAGGTCCGCCTAACCTGACCTGTGACCTGGTTACGCTGGTCTACTGGACTGGGTTGGTTCAACCAAACCTGGACTTGGTTTGACCCGGCTGGGTTAACTTTTCTTCCTCCTCACGGTTCTGCAACAGAAGAACCAAGGTCTTTTTCCTCACGGTCTTCTCCTTCCTCTTCAGCGACGGACTGGCAGGGAAAGCTTCAGCAAATTAACAGCGGCGGCAAAAAAACGGGACGATGCATGCAGCGGTGACGGCGGAAGCAATGATGATGGAGATAGCTCTGTCCAGCGATGGCGTGCGACGGACTGGTGCTTCCGGCCTACAAACACGCAGCGACTGCGCACGGCGACAGTGGCGACGCGACGGCAGGGCAGCTTGCTCCCTGGTTTCTGCAGCAAAGAAACCGAAAACTACCGGATCCCTTTTAGATCTGGTGATTCTCACGAGCGACGGCGACAGCAGATATGGTGAAGACCAGCGGCGGGTGGCAACAAATAGACAAGAAGCAACAGCAGTTGGGCCTGACACAAAACGCGGCAAAATTGAAACCTCTTTAAAAACCGTGACCTGGTTTTCTCTTTGCAACCAGAGAACCGAACCCCCTTCTTCTTTCCAGCTAGCGATCTACAGATCTGCTTCTTCCCTCACAGATCTGATGATACCCCTCGAGATTTAATCCCACAAATCTCTACAATCCCACCATCTCAACAAATGCTCTGATACCACTTGTTAGATCTTGATCTAACCAAGCACACACCACAATGAAGGAAAAACAAACAATCACACACACAGTAAACACGAGGATTTACGTGGTTCGGCAAGATTGCCTACGTCCACCGGCACGAGGATCTCACTATTGAAGAAATCTCTCTCTCTCCCCCTTACAAGCTTTCTCTCTGTGTTTCCTTCCCCTCTTGCTGTCTTTCTTGGTTAGAGCTAACAAAGAGAATATATAAAGAGAAAAAGAAAGAAAACTACCCTACTTAACTGGGCCCTCCATTCAGGCCGAATAAAGACTTTTTGAGCCAAACCCAATAGGTAAACAAATCCTTCAAAGTTTTGAAAATCCCTATTGGAAAACCATCTAGCCTGGATATTTTAAAATTATATAATATCCAATATTTTATTTCTTATGTGTAAAATTTGTATTTTTATCGTGTCCATGTTGTATCCTTACTGTATCAACGCCTTATTTAGACATCATAGGTAGAAAGGAAAATGAAAGAAAAGGAAGGGAAGGAAGAAAAGAGGAAAATGTAATAATAAAGAATGCACCAATGAGAATCATGTACTGGACCTAGGCTTATCACCCCACATTCTCCTGGCTTTAGATCTTGAGAGGAGAGAGGTGGAGATCACGAATCCTAGAGCTTTTGGTGAAAGATTTCAAGTTGCAGTCTACTGGTACGAAGAAAGAAGAAATGAATCGAGTTGGAGTTTCTTTTGAGTTTTGCCATTAATAATTGTAAACAAACCAAGTCGCAGTTTACAGGTACATGTTTTTAATCAATGAGGCTAGCTTATTTTTGAAATCTAGGCTTGCTTATTTTTGAAATCTAACCGGCTCAATATCACTTTCTCGTTATGTTCTATGATTACACAAAGTTTAATTCAACCGAAATGATTTCGACCACGGATGAAGCAACATAGTTGTTTTCTTTTGTCTTGGTTATCTTATCTTTGTCACAATAAATTTAATTGGAGTAAGCTGTTTTGAGGAGATAAAAGTCTCATTTGACAAGCTTAAAGAAAGGAAGAATAACCAACAACCCATCTTGAGAAATTTTTTTAAGTTCATGAATTTACAATGAGTAATATATTCATTTATGATACATCACTACCATTTTTAATCATTGGAGCTCATGCCGAAATCACTTGCTCTATGTCCCACGATTATATAAATTTTTCATAGGACCACCCTTTTAAATGGTTTAGATTTTATATGTAGGTTCAACTTATAAATATATATTAATAGAAGTGTTTGGTTGTTCCAATAATAATAATCCATAACTTTACTTTTGAGTGCTACTTTCATCATCATTTTCATCATCATCAAAGCCTTATCAAAATCATGTGCAAGTCGGCTACATAAATCCTGTTTTACTTCTAAGTGCGACTTTAAAAGGGTCATAACATGAATTCCTCATAGTAATGTAATTTCACTTTTAAGTGTTACTTATTGTGTATTTAATTTTTAAAATTTACAATTTTGTTTAATGTTTTTTTTTCCAGTCCCCCCAACCTTTTTTTTTTCAGTCATGTCCCTTGTAGGTTGCATCATAAATTAGTAAATAAATGGTATCATTTGATGGTCCATGTTAATTTTTTTGGGCATCCCAATCTTATGTCTGGGTTTCAAGAACGATAAATAAGTGAAAAGAGAAAGTCCACATAGTAACTAGGGTGACATATCTAGTGATCCATGTTTAGACGGTGACATATATATGGGGTTGCCAACAAAGTGACCAACCCGTTGTCGTCGTGTCAATCTGATTAAAAGCTTCAAAGTCACATTTTACAAGTATGCATGTTTTAAACATTAAAACCCTGATAGTTACTATTATGAATGTGCTCATCTTGTGCCAATTGGCCAATCTATCATGAAACCTTTCAAGTTTCAATCACTAAGGCGCTAGCCATTTGAATGTATCTGGTTGAGACCCACATCAAAGGTTGACAACTTCCATGTTTGGACATACAACTGTTATAAAATATATTATTATAGGTGGATGCCCACATTGGGATCTACATGAGATAAAGGGATCACTTAGGGTTAGAGTCTTTTCCCATTAGGTTGCTTAGGGAGAAAGCAATCTTATTTTATAAATAAAATCCTCTTCCCCTCATTATGTACACAGATCTCATTAATGAGAAGCTCTCTCCCTCTTTTTTATTATTCTTTTGTCTCTGGTTATCTTTTAGTTTTGCAACAACAACCATTTATTTCTACCTTTATTTTCTTTTAATTTCTCTGTTTGGTCATGGTTGGTTGGGTCATGGTTAAGCATGCAATGTGGAAGGCGATTCAAGGCAAAATCACGGTAGATATGAACTCACTCCCCCTTTATAGATTTGACTTGAGTCCATTTTTTAATTTAATTTTGAAATAAAACATTTAAATTGTTTTAAGATTGACATCAACTTAAAAAAGAAAAAAGAAAAAAAAGAGGAGAAGTGGATCCAAAATAAGATGTGGAATGCATTGGTATAATTGGATAAAAGATTTTCAAAATAAATTTTTAAATAGAAAAATGGGGCTATTAAGGGCATGGTTGTTTGCACTAAAAGAAATAAAAATTAAATCCAAAGGATTCATAACATTAATAACTAAAAATAAAGATTAAGGGTGAATTTTGAAAAATGAACACCAATGACCTTTCCTTCTAGGGAAATAGAAATAGAAAAAGATGAAAAATGAACTACTATCTTCTTTTGATTCTGCTTTACTAAAAGGAAAGGTTATTGATGCTCATTTTTAAAAAGTTACATTTGATCTTCATTGTTTTTACTTCTGGTACAAATTTTATTTATTGAATTCCCATGTATCATAATGCAAATAAACAAGCCTAAAATAATATATAATTAAAGCCTAAGTGGACTGTAGACTATAAATGTAACAATGGTCATATAAGCCGTTAAAACTTATATATGTTTTTAATATATCTGTAATTATAATAATTCTAAATAAGGATCCTCAGGCCGAGATATCAAATCCAAATGTTACACATCCTATATTTATGGATTTGGATTGAGTTCAAATTTCTCTATAATCTAAAAATAGGTTCTATACTTGCTTTATTCAGAACTGAAGATTTGATTACTTAAATAATTGGATAGCCATTTGCAAACGTAGTCATGATGTTACACGTTTGGATGAATGATGGTTTTTTATATGAGTCAGATCAAATCCCAAACCCAATTATCAATATGGTTCAAAATCATCTTATGCTTGAATTTGTTATATTAAATGGGTCCTATGTTAGAGTATTTTTAAATTTGAGGCTTCCACGAATACTATCAAGAAAATGTAGGAATAAATAATTTCATCTTTTTGAACCATATCAAATCCTAAAAAATTAAAAATAAATATAAGTTGCCACTAAAGAATTTTTTAATATAATTTGTGCTATTACATTCCATTTTTTTTTTACCATTTGTATTTACACAACATTTTTAAGTTTTGTGATATTTCAAAAATACTATATCATTGCCAAACTCTTAACTATAAATCAAGACCTTCTTAACCAAAAAATACATATATCTCTATCTAGACCTTAGAAAATCTAGATTTTTGGAAGATTATATTGAAAATTTTCAGTTAAGTCCACATGCTTCTAATTATACGTAGACATAGGCCTACACCTTTTCTGTTGTGTCAAGATTGGCTTAGACACAACCCAAAGTCCTGACTTGAGGTGCAACCGACGGAATTTGTGTATCCCACGAGCCACGGATCAGATCAAGCATGATAGAGTACAAGAGACATTTGGATTCCATAGGACTTCACTATTGAGGTAAGAGAGAGATCCACACACTCATGCAGGAATTTCCTGGATTATTAGGGGATTTTGATTGTTGGTCCATAAATTTGTAGTAAATGTGACTCTTTCGGACTCTTTATTTAAAGGAGATGGAAGAGAAGTGAGGTGTAAAACTCAGTGAGTTATTTACACAGTATATAGATTTTGGTTGATGAGTGTTGGTGTCTTCACCGTCCACCGTGAGGGTTTAATAATAAAAAGACGTCGACCGTGAGAAGAATAAGAAGAGTGGTCGGCTTTTCGACTACTTCGTTTCCGGTCCAGAAACCAAGATCAAAGATACAAAGGCAATTTGTGTGGTCTGAGTCCTACGGCCAGAAAGCGCTTTGTTTTTATTTCTCCCCGTATGAGAGACGAGAAGTAGATGAAAAAGTGAAAAGGCACTTTTGTCAAAATAATAATAATAACAAAGCCCTTCATATGTCATCATTACATGACATGATGGCAGAGGAAAAAGAATGGCAACTAGAGGAAAAGGAATGGCAGGGGAGAGACAAAGGCTCAAAAGAAAGTAGAGTAGAAGTAGAGTAGATCGATCCTGCAGCGAAAAAAATTTTGAATATCTGGTAGTACCACATTAATTTTCAGGATTTGGTTCGGTGCACAAGTGAAAACACTGATTACATGGGTCCCTTACGGACGTTTAGGTCGCACTTTTCCTATACAACGTTTGAGCGACGTAAATGGCCTACGTACATTCAACCTACTCTGTTTTTATTTATTTATTTATTTATTTATTTTTATTTTTATTTTTTTTTCACACTCATCGATTCCCCTTCTAAATCCATCAACACCAAATTGCTACTAACAAGAGACCATACCGTCCCCTCCTTCCAAGATCTTTCTTGTATCAACAGCTTTTCTCTATGAATATCTTTCTCAGTTCTCATTTGATACACAACAATCTTTATGTACAATTGAACCCATTCAAAAGAGAATTTTAGAAGCTTGATCATTCCAATTAGCGACACCAAATCCTAATGCTCTAATTTCACTCACAAAACCGGTCTGGATTCCAACAATTGCCCTGACCTTGAGAGCCTCCTTATCCAAAATGAGTCAAATAATTTGGAGATTGCCTGCTGGTGCACTTTCTGCACTTGTCCGATCTGTCGGATTAAGATTCTGCTTGGGTGAAAAGTTTAAATACTTTTTTGCAAACTTTCAGATGCTATAACTTTCTCGTTTTAACTCCGATTGAGATGATCTTATGCTCTATGGAATCCTCTCGAAACGAACTTTTCAATAGTAAGTTGTATGCCCATATCCAACGCTTGGTTTCTGAGATATGATCTTCTTAATCCATGTTATCCGTAGAAAATCACTTCAATTTATTGCTCTTTATTCTATTTTTTTATTTTAGTGCCTTTGGCGACTCAAACTATTGTCCATACTCAAAGATATATAAAATATAATACTAACGGACTCAAGTTTTATCCAACCCATGAATTTGTCAATACAAAAATCCTTACACATGCTATCGACATTATCCCATGAAACAAAAATGGATAGAGGTTGGAAATCTAGACATCTGTATCCGAAAATGGGGCAAACGATGGTAATGAAACGGAAGACAATGCCTGTGATGCTGAGAGTGAGGCAACATATGGAGATGATGAATCTGGGTTGCAGATTCATTGTGTTAACAAATAGCATATTCTTGTTTTCGTCCGTAGAAGCCATAAAATTTTTTTCAGTGTAAAACCCAATCGGTTGTGATAGTTGAATGGACTCCTCATGTAATGTACTACCCATGTAAGATAAGGTATTTTTTAACAACTAGTTCATATGTACCACTTAAAGTTGATAAAATTTGTAAATAGGTCCATTTGTGTTGAAATTTTATAAAAATGATAGTTTTTCCCTTACATCCATTAAACAAAAACGAGTATAATATTATTTGCAAAAACACTATTATTTTATTCCAAGTCCTAATGGTATCTCTTGATAACTCTTTAATGCACATAAAGTCTAATCAGCATGCATTTTAAAACTTCCTCAATTGATTATCATTTCAATCGATTTGAATTTAATGACATACGCCCAGTATTGAAAAAAATATATTTATGTAAGATTACTCTCTTCTACTAAATGTAATTATTAATGCTATAAGTTTTTTGAGAAAACAAATCTAAGCTTTTAGATTTATGCACACATAGATAAAGAGATGGTCAAAAATATTTTTTCACTCTAAAAACATTTGCTTAATTGGAATGCTATTGGTTTTTGGCACACGGAAGTTATTAAAATGAAAAACCATGAATCTATTTACAAATTCTAAAATAATGGAGACCTACTTATAAATTCTAAAAATCTTAGGGCGTATATACAGAAATTAAAGAAATAAAAAAAAACTAACAAATTGAGCCTATTGTCTTCGAAGTTGCTTGTTCTCATAGAGATATTATCTCATACACACCTATAATGGGCCCACGTGATTGAGAATGCTTCATGTGTGCGGCGCATATAATCTCAGTCGAATGTGTAAAAGAAAACATGACATGGTTGTCAAATGATAATTAGTTAAGCAGTAAAATATACCATATCGGGCATTTGGTCTAGTGGTATGATTCTCGCTTTGGGTGCGAGAGGTCCCGAGTTCAATTCTCGGAATGCCCCACTCCACTGGGTATCAATGCTGGTCCTGCACCGGGTTGGGTTTTAATGTTTTTGACACTTAGTTATCATCAATATTTTTGCACTGATTTTAGAATATCAAAACTACTTTTCTTAAAGATCCAATTTTTCTTGAGATCATTATTAATAAATGAAACACAACAGAAGTTAAAATTCTAAATGTGTAGAACTATGTTTACGTTTTAAAATTCTAGAGTTGTAGAACTATTTGTATTTTATTATGTCTATTTTTTCAAGTTTTTCAAATGTATCTATGTCCAAGGTGTGACTTAGTCTAACTCACCCAAATCACATGCAGTCCAGCCGACATGATTTGAGTTGAGGGTGATCGATCGAGTCACCTCTTGACTGGAAGTCTTTTATGCTCTCTCATTCATTCAGCTTGTGGCCGGACTCTAAATCTCTAATAGGATTAGAATTTCTTCTTCTTCTTCTTCTTCTTCTTCTTCTTCTTCTTTTTAAATGCTTGTAATGATAATTGGAATATATAAAATTAGCTTTTCTAAAGACAGATGAGGGGTTAAGCATATAAGGTGGATATATAGATCAGATCTTGACTTTTCTCAAGTTTGAATTACTAGGGTATTGGCTGGGTATTCACTACTCATCTCCCCTTAATTCATTTTTTTATTGAAGGATAGATTATTTAATGGTCATTGTTTGGATATTCACCTATGTTCTTCAATTTAACCACTTTTAGAAATAGTATTATGAGAAATCAAATCTATTCAATTACATGAAACAAATGGGTTTAGTTTTTATGGTGACTTACAATTTTTAGGCCCAATTTGAAGTCTAAGCCTATCAGACGCTTAATTTTCAGACTCAAACCGAGGTCTTGTCTCTGGCCCATTTCACTTGCAATGACAAGTCACATTTAATTAGTCTTACTAGGCATTCAGGCAACAAAGTCTAAATTAATCAGATATGAACCAACCCGGTGATTTCCATTGGCTTATTTTCTTATACATGCACATCGGGTCTAGAAAAGGCTGAATATTGGCCTGAGATGCTGAAAAGTTGGGCCCAATTTTGGATTGAGATCTGTCTTGGACCGGCTCACACATGTATTGGGCCCTACAAGATTCATGAACTGGCCCTGTATGCACAGACAAAGTTCCAAAATTGCTTACGTTGGAATCATATTCTGTCCGTAGTGTGCAATGACTAAAGATTTATCTTATGTTACCTGTAAGTTGCTAAGCATTTAAGGAAAATGATCCAGTATGGCCGGTTCTTACGGTATATACCAGCTGTCTGGACCTAATCTTCACTATCTACAAAATTGTGGAATGATTAGATTCTAGATTCTGTTTTGCTGATTAAAATTGAGTTTTTAAGGTTCTAACTCGTGTAAAAATTTTGTGAAGCCCACTAGAAAACTAGATATGCACAAACAAGGGTTACTACAAGTATTGTCATGGATAAAGGGTAGTAAGATGCAGTAATTAGATAAAGCTTATACAAGCATGTAAGGTTTAAAAGCTTCCCTGAATTTCCAAGTTTAAAACTGCAAGTTCAAATTGGACTACACTAAGTCCAATGTCGAAAATATGTAAATATTAACTTTGGATTAAGTCAAACTCTATCTTAATTCAACGTAACATATTTTAAAGTCATGTGGTCCAAATCCCAGTATCCCAATAGGTGATATTAAACTTAACCATCAAAACCAATGATTGCAGATCTTTCAATTTCCACCTCCCTCATAAATTGTGGGGTTCCAAGTGGGCCTCACAAGTCAGTTTGCATGGGGTTCTATGCGGGATATCCGCAAATGAACCCAACCCATATATATAAATAACATGGAAGATGCTCGTGTGCATCAGTCTGTCACAAAACTATGTCAGACAGATGCTATTGGGGCCGACCTAGGGCCCCTTGTTCATGGGACTATGGGGGTGGAATGATCAATTTAAGTAGGCCTCATATATCAAATTCCAAGAAATCTAATACTTCTAACCCCTTGATCAATGGCCCACAATTCTAGCAGCTTTTTATTGAAAGAAAAAAAATTGACATCCAACAATATGGTCCATTTAGTTCAGTAAAAACCTATGGGATCCGGTGACAAGTAGATGTTTATGGTCCATTTAGATCGGTGATAAGTGGGCCACACATGCTGTACTCTCTCATCATCAGCTTCATGAGAGACAAATGCACAAGTGCATTTCCAGGCATGTATAGATATAAGCATTGACATAATGTCTCTCATGAAGCCAATGGGCACAGCAGCACCTCACTGGACCAGAGCTGAAGCCCAATGGGTTCCCCACCTGTCCACATCCCTAACTAATATTGTTTAACCCATTTGTCACTACAGGTTCCTGTGAAATGACACACATCATTACATGAACTCAAAGCTAAGCTAGGGAGACAAGGATTGGTGGTGGCATTACTTTAGAGGCCACATCTCCATCACTTGGGATCTTCCACCTAATGTTTGCGGAGGCATTACTTGGATTTAAATTCAACGGGATAGAGATGGAGAGAGTACCCCATGTCACATGCTTTGACTTGTGTGATTCCTATATTGGAATTTGGTTGGTATTTCTTTGTTAACCTTAGAAGGAGTTCTTTAGCCACATGATGCTGTCCGCGAATGTCATTCCTTCACAAAGGAGCTTGGTTCCACTTTGACACAATGTTGTGACATCTGATGCTCTTGGCACTAATCGACACTAATGACATGGCTTTGCTACATGTCAAGGTGCCCCACTTAAAAATTATGGCTTGCCAACTCCGTGACTCAAACTTGAGTAGATAGGCAAGGAAATAAAGTCAACTTGGGGTGTCTACTAAGAGATCAAGTTAATTTTATTTCGACATGGGATCACTTAGTTGGTTGGCAACTTAGGATGTCACCTAACCCCTAAGGGATCGATCCCTAAATTTTCCAATCTTCCCACATTTGGAAGCTACTTTACCATTTGTGTGGGCACCTCTTTCCACTTGGGTGAGCTACTTTGGGTCCCAGCCCGCTCATGTAGAGTTTAAAAGTAAAAACAGGCTTAATTTTTTTTATAATTTGAGAACTGAAAGTTAAATGTAAAGTCATAATCTCAAAACTAACAATATGGCACTCAAAATTAATCTAATAGATTTTGATGAATTAGTGCTGGAAACCCCTCTATATCAGCCATTCACTTTCAATTTCTGTCCAGAACTCGGATGAGTTTACGACTCAACTTGGCCATTCACTTGGCTGAGTTCACAGGATTCCTGCTGATATAGCAAAATGAATAACACAGATCAGACCAATTCCTGGTCAAACTATCTAACTCAGTTTGACAGGCTGCCGAGTCAAATCTGCTCGGGCAAGTTGACTAGAAATCTATTCTACAAATCTTGTGAAAAGTTGGCTGAACATGTGCATACCACGATTTTATCATTAGGAGGTGCGTGTTGTGCGCGTGAGGAAACTTATCAGAAGTAGGGATGTGGTTTTCCATGAAGATCAGTTCTTTGGAGATGTAGAGAAGATTGATAAGTCTTCTGAGAAAGTTGATGGAGTGGTTGATCTCACACCGACTCCTTCTCCGATGCAGATTACAGGTGGAGAAGGTGGACAAAACGATCCGGATCGTAATGGAGCACAGGGGTTGCCAGATGATGAGGGTGTTTAGCAGGGGGAGCAGCGGTCTCCTCGGATTGAAACCACGGAACCTCAAGTTAGGAGGTCTACACGGGAGCGTCAACCATCAACTAGGTATCCTGCATCCGAATATGTGTTGCTTACTGATGAGGGAGAGCCAGCTAGCTTCCGAGAAGCAATGACTCATGCTGATAAAGATGAGTGGATGAAGGCTATGCAGGATGAGACGAGTTCTTTGAAGAAGAACAAGACTTATGAGCTGGTGCAATTTCCTAAAGATAGGAATATTCTGAAAAACAAATGGGTGTTCAAGCTGAAAAAGGATGAGAATGGAAAATTGGTGAAGCACAAAGCACGGTTAGTGGTAAAAGGCTTCGCACAGACGAAGGGTATCGACTTCAGTGATGTTTTCTCTCCTGTTGTGAAAATGACTTCTATCAGAATCGTTTTGGGTCTAGTCGCCAGCATGGACCTTGAGCTTGAACAGATGGACGTGAAGACCGCGTTTCTTCACGGTGATTTGAAAGAAGAGATCTACATGACTCAGCCAGAGGGGTTTGAGGTAGAAGGAAAAGAACAGATGGTTTGTAAGTTGAAGAAGAGTCTCTACGGGCTGAAGCAAGCACCGAGACAGTGGTACAAGAAGTTTGATTCATTCATGTTGAGTCATGGGTACCGGAGGACAGCTGCAGATCATTGTGTCTATGTTCGTCGATTTATCGATGGCAGGTTCATCATCCTTCTTTTATATGTAGATGATATGCTGATAGTTGGACAAGATAGCAAGTTGATTGGCCAGTTAAAAGAGGAGATGTCAAAGTCGTTTGACATGAAAGACTTGGGTCCCGCACGAACGATATTGGGCATGCAAATACGTCGTGATAGGAGTTCCAAGCAGCTGTGGTTGTCACAGGAGAAATATGTTGAACGAGTTCTCGAACGGTTCAACATGAAGAATGTTAAGCCAGTTCGCATACCTCTAGCCAGTCACTTCAAACTAAGCAAGCGCTTGTGTCCTACTACAGATGATGAAAAGGAACGGATGGTATGTGTTCCTTACTCCTCTGCTGTGGGGAGTCTCATGTATGCCATGGTTTGTACACGGCCAGACATTGCTCATGCTGTGAGTTTAGTGAGTCGATTTCTCGCAAACCCTGGAAAAGAGCATTGGGAAGCAGTGAAGTGGATCTTTAAGTATTTGAGAGGTACTTCCAAGGTGTGCTTATGTTTCAGAGGCTCAAAACCAGTCATGGAAGGCTATACTGATGCTGATTTTGCAGGCGATCTTGATCGTCGGTTGTCGATTTTTGGTTATTTGTTTACTTTCGTAGGGGGAGCTATTTCCTGGCAATCAAAGTTACAGAAGTGTACAGCACAGTCTACAACTGAAGCGGAATACATAGCTGCTAATGAAGCAGGGAGAGAGATGCTTTGGTTGAAGAGATTCCTTCAAGGACTAGGTTTGAAGCAAGAAGAATATGTAGTTTACTGTGATAGTCAGAGTGCTATGGATTTCAGTGAGAATGCTACATATCATGGTCGCATGAAGCACGTTGATATCAAGTACCATTGGATTCGTGAGGTGATTGAGAAGAACTTCATGAAGCTCGAAAAGATTCATTCGGACAAGAATCCCTCGGACATGATGACCAAGGTTGTGTCTAAGGGAAAGCTGGAGCTATGTTCAGAGTTGGCCTGATTGAACTCCCAGTAAGGGGTTCAGGGCATCTTCCCTATGGTCTGGAGGGGGAGATTGTTGGCCATGTGGGTCCAGACCATGATTGGGTTCTATATCTGGGGTGGTTTCCTAATGTATTAGGAGTTTCCTATTTTGTTAAATAGTAGTTTTCTAATGGGTTAGGACTTTCCTTTTTCTTGAGATAGAGTTCTTGGGGGATAAGGATGTAATGGTTATATATATGATGTAATCGGTAACCCTAGTCGGTTGGTCGGTCAGTCAGAGAGGTTGAGATTCCAAGGCTGTGGTTTCACAGATTGGAGGAGAACCCAGTGGAAATTGGTTTCCCGTGGACGTAGGCATCTTTGCCGAACCACGTAAATCTTCTTGTCTTCTTGTGTGGTGATTAGTTGATCTTGGTTGCCTTTGGACACACACGCACACAACAGTGCGGCCCATGCGATTCATGATTTGTGTGTTTAGGCCTCGACACTTCTATTATTAAATAGATTCGACGCAGTGTGGTTTACCTATTTGGTTGAGGGAGAGTGGAGGTGGAAAGCTATTACTGTGAACACATGATCTGATTTCATTATAATTTGGTGGGGAACCCACTGCATTTGTTATTAAACTGATGAGGCCAATGTGATATGAATATTCAGCCACACAGGGTCACCAAGAAACTAATCGGGAACTACATATTTATGAAATTGATTATATATCATTATGAGAAGCACCCTTATACCTAATTTAATTTAAATATATTCAGGTGTTAAGAAATAAAAGAACCAAATAGAGAAGAACAGAGAGGAATGGAGAGAAATCTTTTTCTTATTGAGAGATGTGTATATGATAAGAGAGAAATAATCTTATTTATAGAATAAAATTGCTTCCTCTTCAAGCAATCCAATATGGGAGGATTCTAATTTTAAGTACTCTCCTTATCTCATGTGGGTCCCAATGTGGGCATCCACATATGATAATACAGCTTACACCAACAGGTTTATTTAAAACAACTTTCAACTTTTGAAATATTCATGCATATGTAACATCTCATTACATATGGACATGTTGGGTGATGTCTTTGACTTATTCATACACTCAGGTTTTCCGCTTTTTATTCTTTTTAATCCCTCTGAGAAGTAGTGTATTATGATGTAACGATCTTTAGTCTATGAAAAGAGTTTGGACCCCCTTTCTTCTACTCACTCTCTGTAAGTGGAATTTGTGGAACTCTACCAAAGACCCACTTATTGGTAAGTTGAGCCGTTCAAAATGAATGTCATCAACCCCTTTAGTACTATATTCTTAAATATTTTTTTTGTCCTGCTAGGCACAAAACTTATAGTGTGATTAATGCATATGATTAATTAAATATAAGAATGCATAAATCACATTGTCATTCGTGTGCTTACAATGGAAGCAAGTCTCATTTTTAAGTAAAATTTGAAGATATATCATTGGGGTTGATGTCATTTATTTTGAACTGTCCAAAATATAAGGCGGGCTCCACATTGGAGTTCCACACATCCTCCTAGGAAAAAGCATGCAGGAGACAAATTTCTATAAAAAAAAGGGGGCGGGGTAGAATTGGCAAAAGAAAGATGAACAACAATAAAAGCTTAACAAACCTTATTTTTAAGTTTACTTATAATAGGAGTAGCACACAACCTACAACTACATATATACAGGTCAGGATAAAGGCCATTGCTCGATACATTAATAGCTAATTTGGTTTTAGTGTTACTGATCAATACTGCCTAGAACTGTTGGCATTTGGGCCTATGGCTCATATTTGTTGGCCACAAAGAGCCTTAAGGGCTTGTTGATTTAGTCGGCCAAAATACCTTCTACTCCCTCAAGTACTTCCTACGAAAGTTTCAGTGGATATGTCTCTTGTTGTTTTAATTTCTACGACATAGGATGTTTCCCCCATGTCTTTCATTTCAAACTTAGAGTTTAATCATGAAAATCTTTGTTATCATATCTACGCTGTTGCCAAGTAAAAGCATATCCTCAACATAAAGAAATAAAATGTAAAATTTATTTGCACTTTTCATGTGGGGATATTCATTTGCATCCAGCCCTCACCTCACCATATGGTGAGAGACAAACTTAATGGGGCCCACCTAGAGCTCCTATGATTATGGGACTTGATGGGGATGGAAATTAGAGTCATCTTGGATGGGCTCGTATGACAAGTTTGGGGCTAACCTCAAGCCTCTAATCCCTTTATATGTAACCCACAAATTTAACAACTTTATATTAAAAAAAAATTAGCTTTCGATCTAATGGTCTAATCTATTCGGATTAGTAAAAACTCGATTGATTCATTATAATTTAGAGGGTTCTATGTGTATGGATGGTTTAAAAGGAATATAAAGCCGGCCCCACTGTGTTGTCCACCATAACATGGTCAGGATGGATGTGCATGAATACTTTCCCTTTCTATGATATATACAAAATGTTATAATTTATTTAAAAACTCATATCGGGTCAAGTAGCAATGCAATTAGAGACAAACTCCTCCCAGAAACTGTCTAAAATGGAAGGACTAACCATGTTCTTTCTAGACAGATCTAAGTAATTGTTGAACTCCCAACTTAAAATGAGCAATCTTCTGCGGAAAAAATAAATAAACAAAAATCAAAAGTCATAGGAAATCCACCATTGAATTGTGGTCATAAACTAGGCAAAAGTGAAGCATGACTATGAAAAAGAGGCCATTTAGTGGCATGGCCACTACCCATTTCATTTTCCCTTCACTAGAGGCATCTGATGGCTCAACATTTTATGTCAAACCTTCTCAACTCTGCCATGGGCAAGTGTTCTTTTGCCTTTAAACATCTCATGCTGATGGAATACCACAACCACTCTGCAAGTGAAAGGTCAAAAAATAATATGCACTCTGTAAAGTAGTCTATACACTGTTCATTCTGTTTCACATCCGACAGCAAGAGAGAGAGAGACCCAAAGATGTATATTCCTTTAAGATATGTTCTATTCCTCACCTTGTTTTTTGCTCTGGAGGCATCCCCACCTCGAGAAAGAGAAAGGCAACAAAAAAGGAAGAAAGAAAAGCAGAATCCATTGTGCAAATCGTCTGTGGATCCAATTAAAATGTGTCACTGGTGACTTTGTTTGTACTTATATACGTAAGCCATGTTCATAAATAAGTACCAATAACGTAGATCCTTCTGACCTGTATGTATTTGTGTTGTACATATCAGGAAGTGTGTGCATTGTTTGGGACAGCAACTCGGGTTTTGTACAAATATCATTGCTCACATGCACAATAAGTTTTTGTACATTTACATTTCATGAATGTTGCAGATTTACTAGCATTTCAATGCAAGTGAGACAAATGGTGATATTTTATTTGATATCTTTGTGGTTTTCATCATTGTGGATAAGGGTTTGCAGATTCAACTAGGGTTGTGCAATTGATTGGGTTAAAGGAGTGACTGGCCCCACCCCACTTGATTGGGTCACTTTGATAGCCATGGACACCGATATAGGGATCGAAGATATGACTTTTCACTCTTGAAAATCCTCAACAAACATATCGATCAAGAAGGATTCACCTCCTTTGTATTAGATTTGTTGGGTCCAAGGGGAGTGTCGTCTTATTGATTAATTTCAATCTGAGTTGGGCTTGGGTTTGGGTGGCTTTAACCTAGTTGACCACCTTATTAATAAAAATTCACATTTAAAAATATATAAATCAGATTGTTATTTTGCTTCTACATCAAAGATAGCTTGGGATTAGTAGCACCAAATGTACCAAATGACACCAAACCATTAATATTGTAAGGGCAAGCCCCTTAGTCTCACAAGGAAAAACTAGAGATAAATCCTTGGTGACCACTATATGGGTGTCTCACTACTCTGCAACTATTTGGTCTATTCTAACCGATAATAAATAAATAAATTTGTACTAAATGGGTGTTAGCCAACTTGGGCTTGACCAAGGTTGATGGGCTGGATATGGCCCTGGCACAAGGATCCTTTGATTCTAATCAGTCAATTAAGAAGTCTAGATCTGAATTTGGATCTAATTAAACAAGCTGATTAAACAACTTGACATCAATGGATTGGAAATGGGTTTAGGGTTTAGGGTTAAGGGAAAAATAGTTATATTATTTTTGGTAATCAAGATGCCTTGGTTACATTTGAGTTGGCAATATTTTTATAGGTTCTATAAAAAAAGGTCATTATTAGTTAAGAGGGTCCGGATTCAGGGTTCCATCATCTCATTAAATGCTTAATACCACAAACATGTGCACGCATGATTTGTTATATGCCAATAAACACACACCTTACATGAATCTAAAAACTAGTTTGGTGAAGGACGGATATGGTGCCTTCGCTAACGTGAAGGGAACCTTTATGACTAAGACCCTAACCATCCTTAAGAAAAGAATAAAGAGAGGGGAAAAAAAAAGAAAGCAGCACCATCCCATCACCTTTGGGAATTTTCGAAAGGTTAGGACTCACCATTCAAATCAGAAACCATAATACACAAGAAGGAAAAAAGCCCATGATCACACTACAACTAATTGGAAGCAAAGAAAATAAAGAGAGAAAAAGCAAAGAGACCGTAAAAATGGGCTGGTGAGAAAGACGGCATTATTTCTTCGAATGTGAGGTTCTACTTCCCAACGAAGGCTTCCATAAGAATAAACAAAAGGAAAAAGCAGGAACACGTCGTGATCACCTGAAATACTATCTACATATGAGATACATATTTTGGTCAGATCAATGATGTCCCTAAACCCTATAAATATTTACTCAATTATTATTAAAGATAATACTATACATTCTCCGTAAAATGTGCACGTTACAAACAAAGTTGGTATACGACATATGCCTAAAATTTTAGAAACAACCAGGCCGCTTGGCATTATTAAGCTCCTAGGATATGTTTGTGTATATGCTTTTTTGCCAAAACAAAAATATGAAAAAAGAAAAAGATCATTTTCAGTGCAGCAAAAGGTTAAAAAATCAACTAAGGGCACATTTGGTAAGCATCTGCGCGGATAAAGGGCTATAGTCTCAAAGAATCTCTCCTAATTGGAATCAACCTATCCCCTCATAAGAAAAAATCAAATTTGGCGAAAGAAAAGAATTCTAGACGAAAGACCTTTAAGAAATCAACAGTTTAGAACGTTTTGGCTAATATATTATAATCCACAAGGCCCCATATTATGAAATTTAGTCTTATAGCCATTCTTAGGCTCTACATCAGATCTAACAGTCTAAATTTTTCAAAAGAGGCCTATAAAAGTCCAAATCTATATGTGAAATATTGATCACCTTTTTTAAAATATCATCACATCTAAGAAGAATCAACGACTAAAAATTAGTGCCATAGCTGTTTTGGGGGTGTTGCTCACATTTAAGGGTCTAGATCATCCATGGGAGGCCCACCTATTAATCAGATCAAGAAAAGGTGTACTGCCTTAATTATCGCCCGAAATATTGTTCATCCTCTTGTAGAGATCCACCTTTCCGCTTTCCATTGTAATGCCAGATATGGAAATTCCACTAACAAGTGGATTTTCGGCTAGAAATCTGTGACAACAATAGTTGCCAAATGTGCCCTAAGTATTTTGATATTCTGTGGAAAGCCACTTGGGATGAGGAGACATGAATTTGATATTTTCACATACACTATATAGAAGTATCCTTACGGACACTATATAAACGTATCCTTAAACTCATTATCTTCTTTTGTAACTTTTTTCTCGTATTTCCATCCCAAATTTTACACTCATTTGAGTATTATAAGCTATAGTATAAATGATCATGTAACATTTGGCACCTAATATGAGAATATCTAATACTTAGATATGAGCACCCTTAACAGTTTGAAAACAATACCTCTCCCAGTTTCTGCACACTAGTATGATAAAGGGATACATTTTAGACTTTTACCCCTCTCGTTCTTGTCATGATTTTCAGTGGACCTCAAAGTCTAGATTGTGTTATGCTTAGAATATGTATATATATTGTCTATTTAAAATAATGAGTCTAACATAGGCAAATTTTATAATAGCATTTTTCTCAGCATTAAGATGGTGTTTGGATGCAAGATAGGGGGAGGATAAGTAGGGGGATAAGTTACTTTTTGCATCCTATTCCACTTATCCCGCGTTTGTTTGCACTTTTAGTGCATGGGATAATGTTATTCTAGTCCCAACTCAATAGTAAATTAATACCTAATATATGGGCTTAATATAATCCCACCTGGGAGGTGGGATAAGTTGAGTTGCTTTGAGTGGGGGTGGGATTATATTTTTTAGGTATTTTTCTCCCTATTCCACCTTAGTTGGGTTTGAGTAGGGGGTGGGATTATATTTTTTAGATCTTTTTGTCCTTTCTTCCCCATTTATCTGAACGCAACCAAGCATGAGATTGGATTGATCTTTAGGATAAATGAAATCCCATCCTATGCAATAATATCATCACATGGGCTTGGATGGTATTAACTATCTAATCCCACAAAAAATTTATCCCGCTTCCAAACACACCATAAGAGTCCTACATATGGAAGATGCACGCCTTCACAAAGAGTTCAGATCCTCTGAGGAATTTTCTCACTGCCCCACGTCACCATTTGGGAAGCTGGCCATGCACACGAGCAATGGGCAGGATGCCTAAATGGTGATGTGGGGAGACTTAATTGGTCTCCCCATGGTCATTGTGAGGGATTTCCTCACTAAATCTCAATTCCTTCACAAAAAAAAGAGGAGCACCTTGAAATAAAAGCATGCATCAAAATCCCCTATATATGTTGTGTTGTGGATGGTTCCCATGGACAGGAGCAGAACCAGAATTCTGTACTAAGGGGGGCCGAACTAGAATATTTTCTTTTTCATGCAATCATTAAATTTTCAAGTGTTCCATGGAAAATTTTTAAGTTCAAGCAGGACAAATTTATCAAGAGCAAATACTAAGTTTATATATGGAAAATAAAATCACTATCTATTTAGTCTTTGTAAAAGATGAACAAAAGAGGTTTCTTAGTAGATTTTAACCATGCAATTCAATATCTATGAAATTGGAACTTTACGTTCTTTTAAATCCAGAAAATTTTCAATAATTAGATCTACGCTGAATTTTGTAGCAATTTCTTTTTCAATGAACACAACCACGGAGTCTGTGAGGAAATCATCCTTCATTTTGTTGTGAAGCTTAGTTTTGATAATTTTTATGGTTGAAAATGCTCGTTTTGTAATTACCATATAAAATGGAAGAGTAAGAACAAGTATGATCACTTTGTAAACAAGTTAGTAGGTTGTTGATCTTCTAGTCCTTACCAACCACTGACACAATTCAGAAACATTTGACAACTTCTTAAAGTCTACATGTTGAACTACATTATGCTTATAATGGTGAAGTTCCATTCTCAACTGCATTTTCTCTTGATTTGTGAAGTCTTGTAGATAGAACTTGTCAACCAACTGGCAAACATCATCTGTTCTAAAAGATTCATACTCTTCGCGTGAGTCCAAAATTGAGCTAAGAGTACTCCACTGCATGCCCGCTAAATCAACAATTTAACTCTTGTAACTAATAATCAATTGCATCATAAAAAAAACATCAATACGATAGTGATGTTCAATAGTAAGTTCATCTTGTTGATGACGAGCACGACCACCTCTTTCTACATAGAGAGGATTCAAACCTCGGACATCTATGTCATGTGCCTTACAAAATGGTTTCACCTTGGTAAGTAAAGAATCCCATCCATCATCTCTTAGTTTTTAGATAAATGCTTTAGTAGATGAAATAAGATGTACGGCATTTAAAATGTCTTGAGATTGACATTACAAAGCTTGACAGAGTAAATCAGTGATCTCTATAATTTTTTTCATAATATGCAAGATGAAGACAAAGTCAAATGAAATCAATGCCTTGTAAGCTTAGCTTGCTTCTCCTCTTTGAGAAAAAGTAGTTCCACCATGTTTGATGTTAAGTAGACATTCACATGTTGCACTGTACATATTTATCAAGGTAGAAACTGATTTCAAGTGAGAACTCCAACAAGTATCTCTGGCGCGTTGTAAATGCCAATTTGAGTAAGTCCCCTCGTAGTCTCAAGCTCATCAATGGCAATCAAATGTGCAATTTCAATAGCTTGAGCATCCTTCAATTCCTCATTATGCTTACATGAAGCACAAATGATATTTACAATTAAAGTCAATTTAGCAAAAAATTCATAAACAAGGGGTGACTTTTCTTGATGCTGTAACTAGTGCCAATTGCAAACGATGTGCAAAACAATGAATTTAGTATGCATGTGAACAATCATTTGAAATCAAAGCTTATAATCCATTCCACTCACCCCACATATTACTTGTATCGTCATATCCGTGCCCTCAAATATATTGAATAGCTAAATTGTGATAAGACAAAACAGAATATATCCTGTTCTTTAGACCAATGCTACAGTGTGGGTGACATGAACAACGCCAAAAAAACACTCTCGTACAAAGCCATTCTTGTTGATGAATCTCAAAATTAAAGTCATTTGCTCCTCCTTTGACTTATCACGGACTTCATCCGCAATTATACAAAACTTTGCATCACCAATTTCCTCATAAATTGCCTTCTTCATTTTGATTGCAATAATATGTAAAATTTCTTTTTGGATCTTTGGTGAAGTGTAAGAGGCATTTTCAGAGCTTTATCTTACACAACTTCTCCAACCTTTTCATTATACAAACCCAACAAAGGTAACATTTCAAGATAATTTCCACGATTGAGTGATTCATAACTTTCATCGTGGCCTCCAAATGCAACACCTTGAAGTGCAACCTATCAAACTGTATCAATTGAGGCTTTTAGTTGTAACTGATCGCTTGCAATTTGTTCAAAAGTGAAATGCTCTATCACTTTTTGCACATATTGACCTCGATTTCTCAAATCTTCACATTTCCTCTCGGCAACTTTATGAAAAGAGGTGGGAGCTCTTCTACACAATTGACAAAAACATAATTTTTCCATCAACTTTCTTCCAATTACGAAACCCATCAGCGATCAATGCATTGTTTCTGGAATTCTCAAATGGCTTATTAAAGAGATAGCATGGTAGACAAAAAGTTCTATCTTTTTTAGGAGAATATTCCAATCATGAAGGAAATAAATTGAGCTATGAATATTGAAAGCTCCAAGCATGAGTTGTTGACCTAGATTTGGGATAGATTGAAAGTGAAGGTTGGTACGGGCCAATCTT